>OX291558.1:7434204-8684204 GCA_946406115.1 Apoda limacodes
GAAAGATCCAACGGAAAAAGATTTTTGCGGGTAATAAATACCACGGGCTACTGTTCGTCTACGTCGCTGGAAGAATGGAGAACATACTTTTTATCCCGAGTTTAAATAAATTCACCATGGGAGAAACCGTAGGGCACTCACTATATTTACTTAAGACTCAACGGTCCAACGAGGTTACTTGATAGCAGTAATTGAAAGAAAGGATATATGATGAATTTATCCTAGTTGATTAACGGGAAGTGTTCAGTGCAGTCGTTTTGCGCTGATGCCAAAATTATTTCTAACCTGTGAATAGTTGCCGGCGTCAAAAAACGACCATGGTTTAATAGGTCTTACAGAGAAGCTAAAATTCTTAAGCAAACTGCGTATGAGGCTTGGACCACGGCTCGTAATAATAAGGATCCGAATATTTCTGAGTTAAAACGCAAATTAAATGCTGCCTCGAGGTTCAGTAAGAAAGCAACTGCCAGAGCAAAATTCCAATTCATCGGCAAAATAGGTGGGCGACTTGCGAGCTATCCTTCTGGGAGTCGTGCTTTCTGGTCGCTTGCTAAAGCTGCCGAGGGGAACTTCTGCCAGTCGTCGTTACCACCACTGCGAAAGACCGACGGTGACTTGGTCCACAGTGCAAAAGAGAAAGCCGATCTATTGGGCAGTCTCTTTGCCTCTAACTCGAATGTGAACGACGAAGGCGCTGTACCACCTACTTTACCGTGGTGCGGTAAGACGATGCCGGAAATCTCTATAACACAGCGCGAGGTCCGGCGGGCGTTGATTTCCCTAGGCATTGGCATGTAGCCTAGACATAGCGAAGGCATTCGATCGGGTCTGGCACCGGGGTCTTCTATCGAAGTTGCCATCTTAAGGAGTGCCCGAGGGTGAGCCGTAGTTGACGGTAGTTGCTCTGATAGCATGGACATTAATGCTGGTGTCCCGCAAGGCTCTGTGCTGTCTGCTACGCTGTTTCTACTGCACATCAATGATATGTTGGACATCAACATCATACATGATGCAGATGACAGTACTGGAGACGCTTATTACACGGGCCGTGCAAGCATCCCACGTTCCGTTGTGGAGGAAAAGCGTGAAGAACTTGTGTCTCAAATCGAGATCGGTCTGTCCAAGGTCTCTGACTGGGGGCGGGAAAACTTGGTCCGATTCAACCCTTCAAAGACACAAGTCTGCGCGTTCACCGCTAAGAAAACCCCATTCACTGTAGTCCCACAATTCCAGAACACTCCCCTCTCCATCTCCAAGAGCATTGGGATCCTTGGCGTTGACATCTCCAAGGTAAAGCTGGCGTCCAAAAAACTTGGTGTACTCAACAGAACGAAGCAGTACTTCACGTCGGGGCAAAGGTTGCTACTTTACAAGTCGCAAATCCGGCCCCATATGGAGTACTGCTGCCATCTCTGGGCGGGTGCACCCGGATACCAGCTTGGCCCTTTTGACTCGGTTCAACGACGGGCTGTGAGAATTGTCGACGATCCCAAACTCACTTGCGGTATCGAGCCCTTAAGTAGTCTGAGGAGAGACTTTGCCTCCCTGTGTGTGTTCTACCGCTTGTACAATGGATTGTGTTCTGAGGAATTGTTTGAAATGATGCCCACGGCTACTTTCTACCATCGCACCGCTCGCCATCGACAGGGAATTCATTCTCACATTGGAACCGAAATGGTCGCGTACAGTGCGGTTTTGCAGATAAGCTTATTTTAAATTATAAATATATTTGGACATTAAACACAGCGCCGTCTGGCCCCAAAGTAAGCAAAGATTGTGTTATGGATACCAGACAACGGATACAAATACATATATTACTTTTTTTTTTTTTAAATACTTTCATATCATACATAATTACACCCAGACTCAAGAAAAACACAAATGTTTATTAAATAAATGTTTGTGTGCGGGAATCGAACCCACACCCTCTGCACAGCAGTCGGTCACACTACCAACTAGGCTGCGAAGTAGTCTATTATACATCTTCCCAAATAAAATCTAAATTAAAATAAAACAACAATTGGATACCCATGGCCCCGTGGTCATCAGGTCAGGATATATTGATGGGATCCTGGAGAAATCAAGGGAACTCTTGAAATTTTTATAGGCACACTTGAAGCGATTTCGGTAAGCGGTCACCGCAGCCTATGGGCGCTTACAACACTCGGAGCATCATTCGCACGTTGCCAACCTTTAAAAAATAGAATAACTTCTTTTTTAATTAACCCCGTGCTGTAGTCCTCAGAGATAACCTCGGTAGGGAGCTCATTCCACAAACTAAGCGTTCGCGGGAGGAAGTTTCTCAAACACCACACTGTATGCAACCAATCTAAGGAGTGAGGATGAATTCCCCGCCGATGGCGAGCGGTGCGATGGTAGAAAGTAACATCATTTCAAACAATTCCTCACAACACATCACATTACACAAGCAATAAAACACACACAGGGAGGCAAAGTCTTCTCAGACTTAAGGGTTCGATATGGGTTGTAAATTTGGGATTGTCAACTTTTTTTTTTAGTATACGAAAAAAAATCATTAGGTAACTTAAAAGTAAAAAATAAAAACTTTTTTAACAAAAACAAAAACCGATTTGAAAAAGATGCACTAAAAAGGTGAAATGACAGTACATGTCGTGCAAGTGAAGTGTGTTATAAACTGTTAGAGAGATAGATAGGAGATCGTGATTTTTTATCTGAGTCATCCAACGACTTTACATATTATAAGATCGTTGGGGTCATCTATCCCACTAGGGCACGTAAACCAATAAAATTAGGGCACTTCAGTGCTTCTCCTTCGTTAGGTGATTGCGGCATTTGACAGGCATTTTAAGGTTTAGACAGGCGTGCGGCGAATGCCGGCGCTGCCTCTGGTCAGAGGAAGTTATTTTAGTTATCCAAGCTGAGTATCATTATGGACGACGTAAACCTTTTCGATATATATGAAATTTTAAAAACTAGGGACACGAATGGTTATGTTTTCTTTAGTGATAGTTATACCTAGTATAGTAAAGAAAGAAATCAACTGAAAATTCAGTCATTAAAGCACCTTTTGGTAACCCAAGAAAATTATAAATCCATGTCTTGTGAAGATATTTATAGTTGTATATAAGAAAAGAACGATTTATTAAAAAAACTGGTTGCCTGTAAAGTCGGTATACGGGCGAAAGTTTTACGTGACAACTTGTGCCTTTCACTTTTTATGTCTGTCTCTCTCGCTCTTAGGCGGGCTAACCATGCCGCGTGCCTCTCACTCGCTCTCATTGTGAGCGCATAACGTGAGCGGAGCGTAACGCAGTTTCTTGAAGTGTCACCCGGCAAACCAATTTATAAGACGTTGTCACGTCAAAACATGTCGACAGAAATATATAATAAGTCTTAATAATAAATATGATTTTATTATCTATCGCGGTTTTTTGTATTTTAGACAGGCACTTTTTTAAAAAAAATAGGCATTTCAGTTATCTTAGACCGGCATCCCTTCACTTATGTATGGCAACCTTAGTCATGGTAAAGGTTAGTATTATACAATTTCTAAAATAAACAATAAGCAAAGCATATAACTTTAATTAGATGTTCAAATAATAACTAATATAAATTAAATATTACACTGAATCACGCAATAAGGAAGCACAATATAAAGTGATTACATAATGATTAATTAACTAACAGGTAAAAGTCAAATAACTGCGTATATCGAGCGTTAATTTTGGAACCACATACTTACCTTTTATGTGTGTTTTTAGGGTTCCGTACCTGATCGGTAATTAGGAACACTATTACTAAGGCTTCGCTGTCCGTCCGTCTGTCACCAGGCTGTATCTCATGAAACGTGATAGTTAGACAGTTGAAATTTTCACAGAAGATGTATTTCTGTTGCCGCTATAACAACAAATACTAAAAAACGGAAAAAAAAAATATTTAAGGGGGCTCCCATACAACATACGTGATTTTTTGCTCGTTTTTGTAGATAATGGTACGGAACCCTTCGTGCGCGAGTCCGACTCGCACTTGGCCGATTTTATTTAGTGTTGATTTATCAAGATTTTTTTTGTTGTTTTGATCTCTGCGCTTTTTTTATTAAAAATGTGCATAAAGTTTCTGATTAAGAAATTAGGTAAGTACTCAATTTTTTTTACTTTTTGTTTTGTTCTTTTGGAATAACGCAAACTAGAAAAGAAGAGATACATCAAATCATTCCTTTGTTTGTCCGTTTGTCCATTTATCAAATCTGTAATATGTATTTAAAAATAAAGAATGAAATATGCAATGGGGTAAAAATGTAAAAACTATTTATTCCATAAAATATAGTAGGTACCATATGGTTTATTATAATCTAATTTGCTTTTATACAGTAAAGTTAAAGTTAAAAAGTAACTCCCATTGTAAAGACTTAGTCATTAAAAAGATTAGAAATTATGGAAGGCCTTTGGGCACAAGGGCGTAGCCAGGTACGGTCAGGGGGCGGTAGCTACCTTCTGTAGCATGGCGCTGGTAAACGTATGCTTGAAATGATTTAATCATTCAAAAATGTATCTATTTGGTTTGCTTTAATTTTTTACCACTACTACACTACACTATCGTACAACTGTTTGTACAACCATCCACCTGTAGAGAGACAGTTCGTGAATGTTTCGATATTAAGTAGGGTTGGCGCGCCATCACTTCAGTAGCGGTAAATTATGAGGCCGCCACTACACGATCGTCCAACATTCCAACTGTTCGTCCAACCTTCCACGAGTTGAAAGGAAGTTTGTGAGTATTTGATATGTTGGGTAGTGTAGGCGCGCGATTGCTGCATTAATTATTATTTACTTATTTCATCATCAGCCCGCTGCAGTTCACCAGCGCGGTAAACGCGGTTTCTAATATATTATAAAGTAACCACGTGTTACTGTGATTTCTCGAAACCGGGCCCCTTAAATCCTGCACTCCACCGCTTAAAATATACCTCTCTCGCCACTTTGCATAATTCTGCGCGTTACTCACCCAATCGATCCTATCAATTTTGCGTGTATCGTCGCATCATCTGGCTACGTTTTCCACAGTCTGAATGCCTAGATATTAGTTTCCCTAGAGTACAGACAGATTATCTAATTGCGGATACAATTACTAAGACAAACTGCGAGGATAGCTCTTTTCATAGCCCGTTTATTTTCAGCTTATGGACTAACCCCAACGGCTGTGTCGACGTCTCGGCACCATATGTTATCACTGTTAGGACGCACTAAACACTTTAGTCTTCAAGCTTTGAAGAATGGACTACATTAAGACTAGACGAAGCTTCCTAAATCCTGCCCAACCAAAATTGTTTCTCCTAATGACTTCCTTTTCGAAGTGGTTTTACCCAACTGCACTACTTGTCCAACTCTTGAACAACTTTAAGAGTATGACATCGACGATAATATTAGTTTCAGGAATGACTAGGTCTCTTAGCACGACTTTTGTCTCATCTAATCATCCGGAGGCCAATTTGTTGGGAAAACAGCATTGCTTGGAACTCTTGCAGCATTTTCAGCATGATAGCAATATCCTCAGAAAATCGTAGGTGTGGCATGAACTTGCCGTTACAGTTAATACTTACTCATTTTTGTAGCTGGACAACTGTTTGACTCTTTTATAGTTGAACTGTCATTGTTGTCGAATAATATAAAAACCGCAAACACCGACGTATCGCCAGTGATACTATAACTTTCTGATAGTCCACACAAGCTAGAGACATGTGCGGTTATACTTCCTCGGTCTTCTTTATAATATACCTCATTGTTCGGACTTAAAAATGGGCAAGTTACATCATTCGCCTAACCGATAACCGATGGAGAAGAAGGTAATGTCGAGTAGCAACCACGGACTGGAAGAGGTAGCGTGGAACGGTCTCCCACCGGGAGCCAAATCTCACGCATTAGAATTGATCACGAATTCGAAATAAAATACGAATTCAAACTTTTCTCGAACGAAATTGAAGTTAAGCTATTTTGGTAATGTCGAATCTGACGTTCCTCGAACGTAAACTGCTTCGAATGGTCCAGACCGTTTGAGATTACATCTCGCATTAGAATCCTGACAATTTTTGTTCAGAATGATTAGTTTCTAAACATACTCTTACCGTTAACTATATGTTCTAAAATCTAAATAAAATGTCCAAAATGTGGGTCATAGTAATTAAAAGGGCGGAATAAAATACTTATATTAGCAAATATTATCCTTTTTAACCTCTATTCCTTTCATAATACATTATTAGTCTTTCCTCTAGTTTTGATTGGCCAATTTTTGCATTGACTAAAGTCGCCCATGACAACAACATCCTACTATTTCTATTGAATTCAATCATAAAAACACAGGGAGCTTATTGGGAACAGTCTCGACTTACTCGATAGTTATGCCTTCTCCCGACTCTGGAGTACTCGTCGATATCGATGAATCTGTGGTATTATGAAACCACATTGTTGTTTCGATACATTTTTACCATCGAGTACTTCAGACTACGAAAAATTAGTTTTGAATGATGAACTATTGCTGTCGTTAAGTAAGATGTTAATGATTTAAAGTACCTAAAGGTTTTTCCTTCATAATTCCAGTTTTTTTTTCTCGTTTGTATTAAAGTATATTACAATACAATACAAAATGTACAATATGCGATACGATAAACGGCATTGTTTTACTGAATAAGGTCAGTAAAATATGTCAAATTAGGTTATACTTTTAGGTTATACTTGCCAAAAGGATTTTTTTTAATACAGTGTGGTGGTATGAGACCTTATTGGGAACAGTCTCGAGCTATTCGAAATCTGGAATTCGAGAAAATAATGTATGGAAGTCTGACCTACCTCTCCAAATCCGTGAATGTACTTGCATACATTTTTCTATTGAATTCCAGAGTCAGAAAAGCTCGAGACTGTTGCCAATAAGCACCCTGAATCTAATGCTAGGGTCACAACATTTTAGCTTTAATATTTTGTATTTGCAGGCAGTGGTCTCGTCAGACTAACCAATTTAGGCTATACATGGTGAACAGAACAGTCGGATAAAGAGAGCAGAAATGTGTAACAACAATAGAATTAACTGCGTCTCTAGAAGCCTTTTTTAATTATATGGCTACAACAATTTTGTCTGCCGTATGTGCAAAACAATTAATTGGTTTTATCCGGTGCCCTTGTGTATCTCTAAACTTCTGTGCTGGAACTATACTTAGTAACAGTGTAGAGATATAAGTTGTGCCTCTGGCTGACCGTTATGTTACACCAATCAAGTTATAAATAAAACTGAAGACCGAGAGTATAAATTTTAAGAATGTCTTTCCCCGGGACTCAAACGACCTCCTTACCAAATTTCATATAAATCGGTTCAGTAGTTCCCGATCCTTCAAGTGGTTGAAGCGTGATTGAGTAACAAACAACCAAACATCCAAACTTTCGTATTTATAATATTAATGGGATAGTTGGTAATTAATGAATTTTGTTCGCGACTCGACCCGCCCTAAATTTGGTTATCAACGTGGAACTCCTTAATTATAGATAATAATGAAGTTTGCTATAGCAAGCCATAGTTCATTTAAGCACGGTTATAGTTATTTCTGCGCAAACTTTTGAATTTTTCGGGATGAAAAGTAGCCTATGTGTTAATCTAGGGTGTCTTCTACCTCTATACCAAATTTCATTAAAATTGTTCCAGCCGTTTGAGCGTGAAGAAGTAACAAACATACACACAAACTATTGTCTTTATAATATTAGTGTGATTATATCCGATAAATAAGGTTTGAAACTATAGATTAAGTGATGTAAGTAGTTATTTATGCAGTTTAATTATTTCTTAATTTAGTCTCAGTCTCAGAACCGATATGATTTTAAGTGTTTGACTTATAAATATATAAAATAAAATATTAAATTACACTAAGTTATCGATTCTTACATATAAATTTGAAAGTTTTTTTATTTGTGTTAGCTTAATTAAACTTAATTAAACATAAAAGAGCATCCAATTAAGCTAAAATTTGGCTTGAGGTAAGTAATGAGAGGGAGAAAGACATAGTCTAGTCCAAGAATAACTTAACCCGAATTCCACGTGGAGGTACCATAGTTATAGATTGCTGTAGCACAATTTTTAACATTAGTTTTATTATAATCGAGGAATTGCTGCAGGAATCCCACGTCGATAACTAAATTTAGTTTGGCCGATGCAGCCGCGGCCAGAAGCTATTAATGTATAAATAACAAAATTCAAGGTAATCTTAATGCATAGCAATTCAACAGGTTTTTGCATACTCAAACCACTTTTTAACTTAGAAAAAACTGGCTCCCAGTAATACTTAATCGTACTTACTTAATTGAATAAGAGTTCCGTGTTAAAAAGACACACCTAATGTTTTTTAGATTAAAAATAGAAACCTACAACAAAGTTAAGGATGTAAATATATTTGGTGCCAATTTTTTCAAATTTAATTTTTTTCTCGCTATTTAAAACCAGGTTTTAAAATATTAGATATATTGAGCCCTGACAGGATCTCTCTCTGCTTTTGATTTATTTTTGGATTGCGGAAATATGATCATGTTTCTAAGTATCGTGCTCAACTAAAGTCGAATTAGAAGTCGACTTTGTAGGAATGATCGTATGTTAGTGCTCCCCATAGGCGGACATAGCCTCTTAAAACTAAGGGGCTTTGAACTTTTAAATCTAATGAAAACCCAACAGCTGCATGGTAATAAATGTCAAGGTAGAACATTGAATACAGAATGACTTGCTTGCTAGGATACGGTCTTGTTATCTTAATCCAAAAATATATGTTGTATCATGTCGTTAAATATTTTTGTTATTACTAAAAGTGCGCCTAACTTTCGGTATTTTATTATGAGATTATGCGCCTATAGCACATTAATATCTAGATATGGAAAAAAAAAAAAACAGATAGGTCTTTTGGAAGGCAAAAACAATTCGCCTACGTGGAACTACAAATTCTGCATTCTATTGAGAGGTACACCTGGTGCAATGGATGTAATAGAAGGAAAGTTAGTAAATCCGGCAATGCTTGGACAAGTAGCAGGTGACGCAGCAGTTCAAGCTTATAAATTGGAGATAGACAATTTTATTGAATGTGACAGCAGCGCGCTGCTTCTTATGACTACCAACATGAACGATGACACGGTACGAAAAATTATGCGGTACTCAAGAGCTCGCGAAGTTTGGTTGGAGTTACACAAACTGTTTGATGGTGTATGTGAAGACAGAACATACAAGTTATGCATGCAGTTTTTTGGATATAAAGGGGAACCAAAAGATGATATAGCAACCCACATGTCAAAATTGAAAAACATATAGATAGAGCTAAAACAGGAAATTGTCAAAAGTGAAAAAGTGGACAATGAGTTGCCAGAGATTCTATTAAATTGCAAAGTCCTTTGGAGAAGACTTTTTTCATTTAAAAGTATTTGATAAGAGAGAACAATTGAAAATTTAACCAGCCAGCTTTTTTCTTACGAGAGGGCTGGCGCTGCAAAAGTAAAGACAGTCAAGAATCCTTGACTACTAACAAAAGACAAAAATGAGAAGAATGATGAGAATACAAGGTGCAACTATTGCTCTAAAATTAGACACCGTGTTCAAAGATATCGGAAGTCGATTACAGACGGAAAGCCAAGTCCAATTACAGACCCTCTGATTGTTCAAGTCAAGGAGCAAATCTGATACTGTTAGCGGTTACTTCATGCGTGATGACAACAGAGACAGATACCGAGAGTTGGTATGTAGACAAAGGTGCGACAAGTCATATCACAAATCGGGATAATTTAATTCAAAGCCCTAACGTGTGGGGCACAAAGGTCCATGTGTGGTCCTTTGTGTCCCATATGAAAGATGAATGTAGAAGATGTAGTAAAAATTGTTTTTAAACAGCTTTATTTTTAGAAAGTTTTGCACATATTGTACTGTATTAAATATAGAAAAAAAAAACATAAATTAGAACGAAATATTCACAATTCGGACAAACTATAAAATTATCTTCTTCATTAGCATCAGCACAAACGTCATGTGCCCACTGTTTGCAAATTTGGCATTGAATCCAGCACTGACTATGCAACCGACTTGTTTACGGCCCGGCCCGTCTTTGCCATAATCTTTTTAGGTTTCGTGACTGTATTAACACCTGTTTCATCAGCGTTGTACACTTGATCTGGCCCAAAATGGTATTTTTCCATTACAGACTCCAGAACGTCATAAAAATGTTGTACTTTATTAAACGCCGCAGCTCGCGCTACACTTGTAGCTTCTGGTGCTCTTATTGTAATTTCTGCATTTCTCTTTCGAAAACCATCGAGCCAGTCTTTCCCAGCTCTGCCTTTTTGTTTATTAAAGTTGTGTGATAAAGTCAACATTTCAGTCTTTATCTCTCGTAGTCAAACCGTAGAATTTTGATTCCAAATCTAAAATATGAGGAACCAATTCCTTTTCCTGCTCTTTTGAAAACACTGGTTTGACATGGTCATTTCGAGGGCCGTTAACCGATTTATTTTTTATTCACGCAAAAGACAAGTTTTTGGTATTCCGAACCTAAGAAATGTTTTCAGCTGAAAGTCAGCACTCCAACCAGGATTTGTTTTTTTTTGTAGTTGTGAACCATCTATACCAAAGTAAAAATAAAAGCACTTAGGTAATTAGTAGTCTATGTATCTACTTCGCTAAGAGTGCAAATAAGTAGTTAACACTCATAGCAAAGTACATAGATATATCTATAATCTATAACTACTGAACCTGAAATAAAAATAATACTGAAACAGACCATAGTGGGGCATACAGGACTCCCGGTCCCATGTGGCCTGTTATCATGTGGTCCTTTGTGTCCCGTAGGGCCAAATTCGAAACAAATTTAATAAAACCCGAATGTAGGTTTGTAATGAACATAAAATATTTCGAGAACATTCCTATGTTAAACTTAAAATCAGCTAATAAAACCTTTTTCTATTTAAATTATAGAAAGATGTAATAACACAACTAGGAATAAGTCATTATTTTACAGTAAGTATTACCTTAATATTTTTTCGTTTTTGTTTTTTTCTTTACGTAAACACCCGGCGCGCACTCAATGTCAATTACAACTAAGAGAATGCCCCGGACAAAGTAATTCATGCGTAATTAGATAGATGGCGTTACAGATATTGATTTTATGAGGCCGGACCTCTGTACTCCCCCCGGACCCGTCTGCCCCGCCTTCCCCTACATCTTTAAGAAAAAAATATTCTCTGTATACGTAATAAAAAATCTCAGTATTTTTACTTCAATGTTGTCATTGTCATTGTCACATTGTGAGTTGTTAATTGACGGCGAAGTAAAATTAATTCGTAAACGTTGTCAAAACGGTGGAATGTACAAATTAAAATTGAAAAATGTTTATCCATTAAAACCAATTGAAGTTTGTATAGTGACGGTACTTGATTTGATGCAAAGGAGACGTTTCATACGCGGTCTGCACCTTGTACACATTTAAGACAAAAAAATACTTAAATTACGATAAATACAGTATTTTTATGTACAAAACAATATTTTATTATACCACATTGCTAAACAGGCAACTATTAGGTACGCCATTTTGAGTTCATTCTGAAACCTAATACGAAGTATTCTAAAAATATATAACTATAATTCAAAATGTTCGTAATAATTAAAAAAAAAATATAGTCTAATTTTTATGCAAAAAAGATACCTAAACGTAATTATTAATCAAAAGAGCTTTTTGTTTAATTTTTTCATATTAATCGAAGATACATTTTGTGGCTCCTGACCATCGACCATCCCGACGTGTCAAACTATTTACATATTTTATTATTCTGTGTTTACCATAAGCTTCTTGGTTTACCGTAAACAAAGTGCTTTATTGGATTTATCAGTGACTTACGTACGACCCCTGCTTTGTTATTTGGACCTTTCTGCTTCGCGTATTATATTGGATGTGGCTGTGTTAACTGTACCTGATTTATCTACTGCGATTCGAATTTCTTCGTTTAAAACACATCTTTATTTTCTGTGGGATCAGGTATGTATGAGACACACAAACCGTTTCTTTCATGAATAAGCTAGTGTAATGGTACCATATAACTGTAGACATACAAATGTCTCTTGTACTTCATAATCATGTCATTTTAAGTCCGCATTGCACTATCATCTGCCGGAGACAGACGGAGGATTTGGCCTACACTCCAAACGCAGGCCAAACGGGTTGAGGAGAATTAAATACAGGTATTTCCTTAGTCGCCTTATTTGACATCCACGATGAGAGTAGTTCAATCCAGGTAGGAGCGAATTCTTTCTACTACTCTAGAAACCACACGGCCACACGGTCTTTTGTACTTACGCTATTTTAAACAGCTGTGCTGGCTTACCTTTATAATATTGTCTGAGCACATTCTAAGATTTGTATGCCCATGCTTGCAAATGGATATCTGTCATCTGAGCAATTGGTATGCTGCCCACCATTATTGGTCTAAATAGTTGTATTTATCATTTTCAGACTAGCAAATATGGCGCATTGTTTGCTATGTTCCTCTGCAATTATTGAAGATGCTCAATATTACATGACTGATAATATTGCCCCAGAAATAACTTCTGCACTAGAACTCAATCTCAGATTTGAGGTGATTAATAAAATATGTTATTAAAGTCCTACATCTTAGATGCGACAAGGACACTGAACATTATTTTCATTTTAACCTGTTGGATAACTCTGCTGAAGTCTTCGATTCAGCGATTCTGTGATTATATTGATGCCTTAAACATTAATTAAATTAAATATTTAAAAATGTATATGTAAGCTGTTTTTTTTTATTTCACAAGCCCGATATTCCTTCCTATCCTATATATATATTTTAACTATTTTCATACTTTAACAGATCTGAGATAGTTCTGCCCACAGGCTAAGTAATAATCTTATTATATGGTGCCCAGGAACAACAACGATACAAAAAATATGACTCGGTAACAAATGTTATATCTGCCCCTAGCGGGATTTAAATCCCCGACCCTCGGCTCCGTAATCAGGTGCACTAACCACTCGGCCAAACCGGTTGTCAACAAATGAATGACATTGCTAGGTAACACGCCAATAACGTGATATGCATAGATATAGTATTACTACGTACGTACTTAGTCTGTGGCAATATGTTATTGACTGACGCCATTTTTTTGTTAAGTTAGGTGTTGCTAAATTTGTTTATATAAATGCTATTGTAAAAGAAAACTACACCGAAATACGACAAATTTATAATTAAAAGTCACTTATAATAAATACTGAAGTTTCTAAATTAGTAGTGTACAATGTCCAGAGCGGGCCTCCATACATTCCTGAAACGTTTCCTTTACCGTGATAGATTAGGCCATCAGAATAAGCGCTATGTAAAAAGTTTTATTAAAAGAGAGCTCGGATTTGATCTAGATATGACTTATTTAAGCTTATTATGTATAAAGTATCAGTAGATCCAAAAAAAAAGCAGTTAAACTATAAGGAAAATATATTCACAGAACACATACAATAATATTAGGCAATAACAACACACATAAAACATGTTTAGATCTTCTTACTATTTTCTCTACAGCACAGAAAGCGAGTAAGCCGTTTTAATAGCAGGAATTTTTTCTTAGGGCTTTTGCTACACTGTTTTATAATGTTACCTTTTTCTTCTAGGTAATTTTGATAGTATACGATTTTTACTGAATCATTTTTGTTGAATTTGTTTTCTGATTCTCCTTAATAGACTTTGAACTTTCACCTGAGCCAGTTTCACCGCCTCTATAGCGAAAAACAGTAATTAGCGTTGAAAATAAGCCCCGGAATTCTCAAAGATGGGAACCCGAAAACAAACTTTCTAACAAATGTAGGCACAATAGGTAAAAAACAGAAGTGCAAACGAATTGGGGTAAAATCTATGTAACAGACGGGAGTGTTTTAAGGCTGTGGCATATCAAACAAAGACATATTACAAATATACTATTAAAGTTCAACGTACAATTGGCGTTGTAAATCGTTGAAAATCTCGATCTTCTCGGTTTTGTGTCGGTATACAATTCAAATATTTATTTAGAACTATGAAATTAGCAAATTCACTTTGACATATTAATATGTATTTATTGAAATAAGAATCAAGAGAATTACTCTTAGTTTTTTAAACAATTTTAATTAAAGCCCAAAAATAGAGAGTCAAAATATTTGTTTCTATCTATTTTAATAGACAAATTATTATAGTATTAGCAAATTCACTTAATTGAGGTTTGAATTATAACATATATTTTTTCACGTCAAAAAATGTACTCAGGACTGTAACAAAATTAATTAAATTCTTGCAAACTTAACTCGTTTGAGTAGGCAATCACCTTAATAGGTGTATGTTCTAACATTGTTGTTTTATTTTCTGCCACAATATGTATAATTTATGTCTGTCATAAAGTGCAAATACATATAAAATCAAAAACAATAAAATGGTCACGAATTTATCAATATTACGTGGCATAACATTACTTATTAAGTAGTTCGACTGTGAACTTACAGCATTTATTCGACAAATATATCATTAACACCTATGAAAATACACAACCGTAGTTTATTTACAATGGTCATAATTGCCATAGATAGAATAACATCGTATGGTATAAAATGTTCTGCGTCACTTCACTAAAATTATTTTTAGAGCAAATTTCATTGTTTATTAAACATGTCTATACAGTTTGCAGTGAACAGGAAAAAATATACCTGAAGTAATGTTTTTTTTATAGATAATGTTAATAGATATAAGAGATAATGTGTCAAAAATACAGATGTGAAAAAGAATTTCTTTTTTCTGTTTTCTGTGTGTTTGACATAGACAAGAAAACATGGAATAAGCGTTTTCTAAGCAGTTGTAAAATATATACTTATTTTATTTATATACATACATATTTATTTATTTTACACCAAAATTGGTCAGCATGAAAAACATCTCCACATGTCTGTGGTGTTTGTTTTGAAAGACAAAGAAAATCTTGTATGCTTTTTTTAAAATGTTTCTCTATTTGCATTCTATACAAAGTCAATTTTTTTTCCCCTAACACATGAATTTTCAAAAAATAATCGATCTTAATAGAAGATCTAATAGCTATTTATTTTAATCTATAAGCATATTTTACAGTTTTCCGTATAATCATATCATAACGACAATTGTGTTGTAATGGGTTTTTAATCAGGACCGTTCATAAACAAGTAAAGAGCAGCATCCTAACGCGGCCAGAGCCGTGTTGCTTTATATATGAACAAACTGTTTTTTCACATAACATTCTACCATAATAAAAAATATTAATAATTATTCAAAATTGCTAAACAATTTTAAAATTTTACGGAGGCACCTACATCTTTAAAGGAATTTTGATACCCAGGTCAAACATTTCTTTCCTGTTAAATTTATCTCCTGAATGAAATTTAGAATCGGACTCTTTTATCGTCTCTAAATACCAGGTATATGGTTCATATTTTCCCGGGATCGGAAACTCTAGAACGAACTTCCCAGGATACATATGTAGCAAAAACGAAAGCCTAGTCGAGTTAAATTCTACAAATTTGTGACAAACAGATGTGTTTCAATAAATTTACCGTTTCTCCATTTTTCACACGGAACACAAGTAATGCTTAAAGTCATTAAAATAATCATGATTTCATTAGTACCAACGTACGTATTGGTATTCGTTTTGTTTGAATGAGAATGGCTCAGAACGTGAATGGAGCCGACACACGCAGCTGTGTTCGAAATTTGACATTTTGTACGTGAACGTATTTTATTTACCTTGCTCGCCATAAAATAACAGGGTATGGATGGTATAAAGTGTTTTCCGTGACGTGTTTTATTTTCAGTGCAGATATATCGTTTATTAATCATGTCTATACAATTTACAGTGAACGGGAAGAAATGTACAGGTGAGTTTTTTTTGTTTATTAGATTAGATGCATTGATATTTAGACGATATTTATCATCGATGTCGAAAGACCAATATTTATGGATAAATGAAATATGTTATGCTTTGCCAAATTGCCGGCTTAACTCCTATTTAGTAAGAGCTTGTAATAAATTTAATAATATAAATGTGGATGTCGTCATATTCTCAAACAACCCTGTTGCATTAAATCGTATGTTTAGTTCTTCTTTTTTTTCTGTCTAACCATTAATCCTTAATACAACATTTGTTTGATTCTGAAATATTCACTATAATTTAGTCCATAAGCTTCAATAATTTAGTTATACTGTAAGAATGTATTATATTTGGTATCATGATCCACGAACTTCAGAGTTTGTGCATAGAATATTTGTTATTTAGGCATATACTGTTTTTTATGATTTGATTTTATATTCTTTGTTGTAACTATTGGTGTTTCTATTGTTAAAAATAGCTGTAAGTTCTCCTTAAAAATTGAAAAATAAATAAAAATAAATAAATAAATATAAGAACACCAACATTTATGAAAATATTGCTAAATTACTAAGAACATGAATGTGAAAATATACCTACCTATGCATATATATGTCTTCTCTTTTTTGTGTGTTTTCGATATAGACTGATTCTTTCCTAACCAGTTAATAAGGAATTTCATATTAAATTCTATCATTTTAATTATAAAAAATAATTACTAATTTAATATTTTTTTTTTGGGTCAACATTCTATACAAAATATAACTAATTCCGTTTACGAGTTAGAGAGACCCACGAAATACGACCAGACAGACAGACAACAGAGTGTTGGCAGTTGGGCTCCATTTCGGCCTTTGTTTTGATAAATATAAAAAAAAAAATACTTTTTCAGCCTTGTGTAGGTACAAAACACTTCTTTGTTTTAAATCTTGACTACTCTAGCTCGAGAATTGTTTGCATTTTCTTGTAGATTTAAATGTTTTTTTATAACTTGTGCTTAAACGTAAAAAGTTAGACAGATAAACCAGTATGTCCTCTATTCCAATTGTGCTGACTTTAGTAGATATTTACATAATTTATGTAATTATTAACCGAGAAAAAACATTTATACGTATGAAGGTGCGACGACGACTTGCGTTCTACTTAGATAACTTTATCTACCTACTAGCTATTACCTATTTATGAGATTCACCCGTGCGTAAATTTCTATAGCTGTATCAAGGATAACTACATTACAAAATATCTACTATGTATTGTATTGTATAATATATGTCATCTGTACATAAAAATATTGTATAGATTCATATATGTATTGTTATTTAAGCCCCAAGATAATAGTAGGTATATGTCCAAGGAATAAGCTTGCTTTGTATTGTAAGGTGCGTCAACTTATGCAAGATAGCTTTGCTACAGCATATGGGTAATAGCATTTCATGGCATAGCGTCAGCCGAAACATTAATAGCATTACATGGCATAGCGTCAGCCGAAACATTAATAGCATTCCATGGCATAGCGTCAGCTGAAACATTAATATTATTTCATGGCATAGCGTCAGCCTAAACATTATTTTCATCCATACTTCTACCTTTGATACATCGATTTTCGAGACAGTCATGGCGCCGTTTGACTACCAGGATAACACTTGCCTCACGATTGCAATTCTCTAGACGCCTTCGATGGCAGACTGTATATGCAGGCGCGGATCTATGGGGGGATCTAAGAGGTTTGAAGTAATTTTTTCCAACAAGCCAGCACATGCACACACTTATTTTCTACGCGCGCTTTACGGCTCTTTTTATGCCATGCTAGGCTAGCCTATCCGTTACAATATGCAAATGCCACAGAATAATAGTTCTTTCTATCTTAGACATGGCTCGCGCTAGGCGATCCGCTCCGCGTCCCGGGTTACTTAGGCCAGCCGCAAATTGCAAAGAGAAACATTCTATCGCGCGCCGCCCGGGCCGACCCCGCACACTGGTCCGGTCGGCGATTCAGCGTCCAGAGCGGCCGACGGCGACGCGACGCTAGAAATTTCTTACAGTTTGCGGGGTCTAGTAAGAAATGTATGCACAGAGACACTCAGCGTGCGCTAGAATTTCTCTATCGAAAATTTCTTGAAATATGGACCCGGCCTTAATGTTCCACTTTTTAGTTACTTTTTTCAGGCCTTTAACTTTAAGCTTACTACTAACTACTAATTTATTTTTAGGGTTCCGTACCCAAAGGGTGCCAACGGAGTTTACGGAGCCCTCTATTAATAAGCCTACGCTGTCTGCCCACACTTATAAGGTTTTTATTTGGAGGTAGTATCAGAAAATAAGTAACAGTAGTAATGAGTACCTAAGTCATCGTGTAAGTAGACGGTGTGGCTTACCGTTGGCCACAATACCATTCTTTTTTTCTGAATCGACAATGCAGTTGGCTGTTGCAGCCATTACTGCTTCACCGGGCTTTTTGGGGCGAGACTCTGAAGGACCAACACTCCAGGGTTTCCCGCGGGGGGAGCCTCGGCTTAGGTTGTCGCTTTCGGGGGCGTCCCTTCGATCGGCGTGTCTCGAACCCGAAGGTGAGGCAGCGCCAGGAGGGAAGTTCCCCGTTATGCGGGTACGGTTGCGATTGAGTGGGGGCGAGAAGTGCCCCGGCACTCTTTGATACCTCGTGTATCCTTGCGGGTGCCGACGAGCACGGGGACGTCGGCGTCATGTTAGGGGGAGGCCCTATTAGGGGAAGTCGTTGAGACTAATCTCGTTATCCGGATAGCGAGATCGTCATCTGGGGCCGTTAGTACGTGCCGAGGCCGCATAATAATAGTTTTACGACCGTGCTGAAGTCGATCGGGGGGATGGTACATTGTGGATTGTGGTTCGGGATGCCACAAACAAACCGACTTGTGCAATATGTGATCATTCTGGGCCGCGTTCGAAGACACACTACCGGGGTAAAGTTACGTGCCGTCTCTTTCTGTTCTGTAAAAAAATGGATTTGCTATCCTGCTACCTGGGTTTACCCATAGATATACAGAAATGGACACCGCATTTTCTGGCCAGTCGTAATAAAAAGGCCGCAAAAGTGTGAAAGAAACGTAGCGAAACTGTGGCTTCATAGTCTAAGAGAAAAGACACCACAGATTAACTTTGTATCAATTTTGTGAGGCTATTGCGCAGTGCATAGGACATATTGCAGAACTCTGAAGTCTACGGGTTAACCTAAGTTGGGTTTATAAACGCGCCTCTGTATAATTAACTATACGCGTATTTAATTACAAATTAGTTTAACTAGTTAAACGATATTTGTAACACATTAGGTTGTACTTTTTTATAAATATAAATATTTTTGTTCATTACACACAGCGCCGTCTGGCCCCAAAGTAAGCAAAGCTTGTGTTATGGATACCAGACAACGGATACAGATACATATATATATAACTTTTTTTTTGTAAATACATACATATTATACATAAATACACCCAAACTCAAGAGAAACACAAATGTTTTTTTTATCACATTAATGTTTGTCCAATGCGGGAATCGAACCCAGCTGCGCAGCAGTCAGCCACACTACCAACTAGGCTGCAAGGGAGTCGAGTACTATATTGATATGCCTAATATGTACAGTAATTAAGAAAAAATCACAAGGTAGGTAAATAGTATATTAGTAGACGGCCATCTTGAACAAATACGAATCCCTTATTGGTTTAGAAGTACTTGCCTCCATTAGATAAAAACCACTAAATGAATCTTGGTAAGATTGGAAATATTTATGAGAATCTAACATAGATAATACAATATAAATAAATTTTCAATAAAAAATTAAACCAACTTCAAAAAACGACTTAAAAGTAAAAAGAAAGGCCTTTAAGCCGACATTATGACATAATATTAAACTAAGTGCTTTTTCGCCTTGCCGTGGGATACCAATTGTCAATTTATATATATTTTTACTCCAAATGTTTGGCATTCGCTTTCAAAGCGCGTGCTTTCAAAAACACGTCGTTCAATGTTAAGTCATAATTTCAGCTTTAAGGCCTTCTTTTTTAGTTACCACAAAAATTGACAAGCAAACGAACGGACAGGATAAAATTAAATAATAAAGGGATCAGCTTTTGGTGTTTGACAACGGAACCCAAAAATTGTCAAACGGGACAATGGAGTTCGGTTTTGGCTTTGGAACGCTAAAGACAATCACCCAATTAACTGGAAAGAGCCTAAAAAACGGCCTTTTGCCCTCGATTTACCCGGGATTCCATTAACGTATCAGATTCTGACTTGGTGATAATGGGATCACCTCAGGAGTACCTCATGGTGTTTCCTGATGAGATGAAACTAAGCAAAAGTTATACCTCTTTTTAAATTAGGTAGTTCAACAGATCCTAATAATTATCGGCCTATTCTAATACTACCTGTACTCTGTAAAGTTTTTGAAAAAATCATACTTTGTCAAATGTTAAGCCATTTAGGTATTAATGACCTTCTAAGTAGTAAACAGTTTGGCTTTATGAAAGGCCGTTCCACAACCGATGCAGGAGTGGCACTATTAAAAAATATATTTAACGCCTGGGAGGATTCGCATCATGGTCTTGGAGGGTTTTGTGATTTATCTAAGGCATTTGACTGTGTCCAACATGAAAATCTCATCAGAAAGCTTCATCACTATGGTAGAAGAGGCAAAGCTCTCGACCTTTTGACCTACTACATGAGTAGCAGAGTACAGAAAATAGATGTCAACGGTGAAAGATCTCCGGGATCAGCAGTCACTATGGGAGTCCCTCAGGGCTCAATTTTAGGTCCTTTTCTATTTCTTATTTACATTAATGATCTCCCATATCATGTAAAAAACCATGACATCGTCTTATTTGCTGATGACGCCTCTTTACTTTTTAAAGTCAAACATAATGAATTAAATAATGCCATTTCTAAAATTGAAAATTGGTTTAACGCAAATAATTTTGTAACTGAATGAGAAAAAAACTAAATGTGTTAAATTTACACTACCAAATGTTAGTCAGATACAAACATGTGTTAATAATATTAATGGCGAATAATTAGAATTTGTTGATTCAACAGTCTTTTTGGCATAACGCTGGATTTCAAACTTTAATGGGGTCCTCATATTCATAACTTAGCCAAAAAACTTAGCTCTGCTGTCTATGTGATCAAGAAAATAAGACACTTGACCGATGTCGATACTGCAAAATTATTATATTTTAGCTATTTCCATAGTTTAATGACATATGGAATCTTGTTGTGGGGTAGCGCTGCTGATGTAAATACAATATTTTTGTTACAATAACGAGCAATTCGTGTTATTTATAAATTAGGATCTAGGATATCTCTGAGGGATAGGTTTAGGGAAGAAAATATTTTAACTTTAGCGTCGCAGTACATATATGAAAGTATTTTATATGTACATATAAATATCAATAGTTTCAGCAAGAAAAGTGACGTTCACAAAGTAAATACTAGAAGTAAAAATAAGCTCTTGGTGCATGATACACGTCTACACAAAATTAGTAACTCTTTTATTTGGCAATGTATACACTTTTACAACAAAGTTCCCATTAATATTCAAAAGCTATCAATAAGTAAACTTAAATCTATTATCAAACAACTACTTTGTAAAATAGCTACAATATTTATGTAAATGATAAATTACAGGATGCATAGGTAAACCAAATTAAAATGGAAATAATATAAAATTGTACGATTTAAATTTTTTATTTTAAACATGATGGTATTTGTTGTTTTTAACATTTTTCTTCAAAAGAGAACTATCGAGTTTCTTGCCGGATTCTTCTCGGTATAGTCTAACATCGAACCTCCCCCTTTTTTGAAGTCAGTTAAAAACGAGTTACATATTTTTTCTTTACATATTTAAATACATTCTTGAAAATTAATAACTAAAAATACAAAACAAAGTTAAATAAAAAAATAAAATAACACCTGTATCAAAACATATAAAAATAAAATTAACTAAGATAGAAAATTAAAATGTAGCAACGAAAACTGCCTATACATAGACGAAATATTTTTCTTAGAAGTAACTAGGATTTATCCATAGTTATTTAAAAGGTTACTTTTTTAACAAGTCTGTCCTACCAGAATCTTTTAAACAATAAATTTGTGAATTTATATCTGATGGTTCAATGTTTCGCAGCACGTACCGGCGGGGTGTATGTGACTTCGCAATTGATTTTGAAACCCTTGCCCTTGAAATTTTTTGTTAAGTATTTTAATGTTTTACTGACATCTGTAAAAAAATACTATTATCGTGAACTCAATTTTCTAAAAATAAACTACTCGACTACTAAAAACTTATCGCTTTCTATAATTTTTTCTTTAAAATGTTGTGAAAAAGAAACCATGTTAGTTTCATAAGTTTATACTGGGAGTATTTTATTCAGGTAATATTTTTTTTGTGCACCATATTGTGTTGTGTGTGTACGTTCTAAAATGCATTACCTAAAGGATTTTGACTTTATTAGGTGTTAATATATTTTTTTTACCAGTTTAACTTTTAAAAATCTAAAAAAAACTCAACATTTTGTAAATAATTTTGATAATAATTGTTTTAAACAAAATTTGCTAGCAGGTTTTTAAAATATACTTAATACGTAATATAATATAAATAATTATTACACTACGGCACTCAAATGCATGAAAAAAACACGTCCCTATTTTTGCTGCAGTTCTTGCACGTTCATTTCCACAACTAGCAGCGACTCTGATGACTGTGTAAACAGATTTACGCCTAAAAACTTCAGTATGGGTATGGTAAAAAATTTGCGCCAAAATGTGGTGATTAGTGAAACCTAGTAGTATCATTAGGTATTAATTACGTAAGAATCATGCTAAGATATTATGCAGTGGACCGAGGAATGGACGTTTCTTTTTGTCTGTGATTAGGATTACATTAAATACTAGTGATTCCACTTACCTACAATTATCTTCATTATAAGTTTCGTAATTCTGAACGTTTATAATAACGTCTATTGTGCACCGACACACACAGTAGAGGTCATACTAGAGTATGTCTTAATTACAAATTATTTATAAAACATTTATTTGGATCTGGTCTGACTTATGAAGATCCAACTGAAAATTAATAATCGTGCTCTACGGGATATACTTAGTGCAAACTAGAGCAGGAACTATCGGCGAATTTACATAATACCTATTTTTTAGTTATTTCGATATTAACATTTTAGATACCGGTATCATAGTATGTTTTTGATATTCTTGAACAAAGTTGTCATTTTTGAGGAAAAATATGTTTTAGATATAAACGTACAGTTTAAACTTACTTAATATAGACAGACGGGATAGTAACAAATTAACATAAATAAATCAGGAAATCATATACCGAGTAATTGGGTAGGTCTAGTTAATTTATCATCTCCGTACAATTTTGACTTTTATGAAAAATGCGATACGATTCAGATGGAGCTTATTGTAGAGTTATAATGTATAGTACACTATCATAGACGATACCATAGGTATAGCAAAGACACGTCGTGTTTGGTACCAGAGTCTTTTATCGAAGTTGGTTGCTTCGAAGGCATGGGTATTACCGCTGGTGTCCCACAAGGCTCTGTGGTTTGCCCGACGCTGTTTCACCTGCATATCAATGACATGTTGTCTTTCGATGACAATACAACTTGTAGATAATAGTACCGGAAATTTTTGTAACACGAACCGTAGAAACATCCCTCGTTTTGTTGTGTAACAATTTCCAAGATAACATTTGTCTTAAATTAAAAAACAACTGACAAAGGTTTCCGGGAGAGAACGTAGTCCGTTTCAACCCAAATTTAATATGTTTTCACATAGAGGCTATGAAAACCACTAACAAGTGACACTACAATTTAGTTCTTGTACAAAAAACGATTATAGCTATTTTCCTAGGTCGTCAGTAGTGTTGTCACCTTACACTTACCCTAAAATTCTATAACCATGGCTATTTGTAAGTGACGCCAAGATAATTTTATGTTATTATCATAGTTTTGTTTGCAAGTAATTTTAAGTCACGCACGAAACGTGCACGCAGCAGCTTCACCCACCAGTGCACAGTGGGAGCACGGCAACCTACGTAGACTTTATGTATTTGCGTTTAAAGATTTATCCTCTTTACGTAGTCACAAAAAAATCGGCGTGACATTAATTTAAGGAGGTATTTCCATAGTAGGTAGACATGAGAATGATTGCGGACATCTGAATACCTTTTATAAAACAGTTCTTTGAGAAGGAAGCCGATAGGTGGATCCAGCTAGGTGAGCAGCACTTGGTATGTTTCGTCAAGTCTTCACGTCACCTATACTGCAAAGTCTGAACCAGTGCGTTTTTTTTTTTTTTTTTTTTTTGTATCAGCCCCGCCTGATGGTAAGCGGTAACCGTAGCCTATGGACGCTTGCAACACCAGGGGTATCACTTGCGCGTTGCCGACCCTTCAGAAATCTAATAACTTCTTTCTTGAAGAACTCCATACTGTAGTCCTTGCAGAAAACCTTGGCAGGGAGCTCATTCCACAACTTAAGCGTTCGCGGGAGGAAGTTTCTCTGAAACCGCACTGTACGCGACCATTTAGGTTCTAAAGTGTGAGAATGAATTCCCTGCCGATGGCGAGCGGTGCGATGGTAGAAAGTAGCCGTGGGCATCATTTCGAACGATTCCTCAGAACACAACCCATTGTACAAGCGGTAGAACACACACAGAGAGGCATAGTCTCTCCTCAGACTTAAGGGCTCGATACCGCAAGTGAGTTTGGAATCGTCGACAATTCTCACAGCCCGTCGTTGAACCGAGTCAAAAGGGCCAAGCTGGTATCCGGGTGCACCTGCCCAGAAATGGCAGCAGTACTCCATATGGGGCCGAACTTGCGACTTGTAAAGTAACAACCTTGCCCCGACTTGAAGTACTGCTTCGCTCTGTTGAGTACACCAAGTTTTTTGGACGCCAGCTTCACCTTATCTTGTAAATGATCTCGGAACTTAACATCGCTGGAGATGTCGACACCAAGGATCCCAATGCTCTTGGAGATGGAGAGGGGAGTGTTCTGGAATTGTGGGACCACAGTGAATGGAGTTTTCTTAGCGGTGAACGCGCACACTTGTGTCTTTGTAGGGTTGAATCGTACCAAGTTTACACGTCCCCAGTCAGAGACCTGGGACAGTGTGGTCTCGATTTGAGACACAAGCTCTCCGCGGTTTTTCTCCACAACGGAACGAGGGATGTTTGCACGACCCGTGTAAAAAGCGTCTCCAGTACTGTCATCTGCATAGCAATGTATGTTGTTGATGTCCAACATGTCATTGATATGCAGTAGAAACAGCGTAGGAGACAGCACAGAGCCTTGCGGGACACCAGTATTAATGTCCATGCTATCAGAGCAACTACCGTCAACTACGGTTCGTATGCGTCTGCCGGACAAAAAGCTAGCCACCCATTTTCACAAACCCTCGGGCACTCCGTAAGATGGCAACTTCGATAGAAGACCGCGGTGCCAGACCCGATCGAACGCCTTCGCTATGTCCAGGCTACATGCCAATGCCTCCCCCTGACTCTCAATGGCTAGTGCCCATCGGTGTGTGAGATACACTAGAAGGTCACCAGTCGAGCGACCGTGGCGAAAGCCATATTGACGGTCACTGACCAGATCGTGTACTTCTAGGTATCTTAGAAGCTGTGTGTTGATCACACGCTCCATCACCTTAGAGAGGAGAGAGGTAATAGCGATAGGCCTGTAATTCGATGGATCTGATCTATCGCCTTTTTTGGGCACCGGGTGCACATTCGCAGTCTTCCATGAAGACGGAAATTGCCTAGTGTGGTAGGAAAGCGCGAAGAGGCGCGTGAGTACAGGACATAACTCAGGAGCACACTGCTTAAGCACCACTGCTGGTATACCGTCTGGCCCACTCGACTTATGAACGTCTAAAGAGAGCAACGCCCGCCTGACCTCCCGCTGCGTTATGGAGATTTCCGGCATGGTCTTACCGCACCACGGTATAGTAGGTGGTACAGCGCCTTCATCGTTCATATTCGAGTTCGAGGCAAAGAGACTGCCCAGTAGATCGGCTTTCTCTTTAGCACTATGGGCCAAGTCACCATCGGTCTTTCGCAGTGGTGGTAACGACGACTGGCAGAAGTTCCCTTCGGCAGCTTTGGCAAGCGACCAGAAAGCACGACTCCCAGAAGGATAGCTCGCAAGTCGCCCACCTATTTTGCCGATGAATTGGAATTTTGCTCTGGCAGTTGCTTTCTTACTGAACCTCGAGGCAGCATTTAATTTGCGTTTTAACTCAGACATATTCGGATCCTTATTAAAACGAGCCGTGGTCCAAGCCTCATATGCATTTTGCTTAAGAATTTTAGCTTTTCTGCAAGACCTATTAAACCACGGTCGTTTTTTGACGCCGGCAGCTACTCGCGGGTAAGGAATATAGCATTCCATACCAGCAAGGATTGTCTCAGTGACTGCGGCTGCGCAGACGTCAGGATCTTCTGAGTTAAAGCGTCCTACCTGTCATGACTTACGCCGCCGAAACGTGGACACTTACAGCTGGGCTGGTCTACAAGTTCAAAGTCGCACAGCGCGCAATGGAGCGAGCTATGCTCTGTGAGGGATTGAATTTAAAATGAGGACATCCGGAAGAGAACTAAAGTTACCGACATGGTTCGCAGAATTAGCAAGCTGAAGTGGCAGTGGGCTGGCCACGTCTGTCGAAGAACTGATGGCCGATGGAGCAGACGTGTCCTAGAGTGTAGACCGCGTATGGGAAGGTGAAGCGTGGGACGCCCTCCAACCCGGTGGACCGATGACCTTAAAAGGGTGGCTGGTGGTGGCTGGATGTGGAAGGCAGAGGACCGGGAGAAATTGCGCTTATGTTTAGCAGTGGACCAATATGAGCTGATATGATAAAGAAACCTCAAACCTCAACCATAAAAAATATTTTTTATGACCGACAAACATGACGAAATTATAAGGACTGTGTTTTTGCTATTGACTACGGGCTACGGAGGCTTAAAATCAGATTTACATTACGTCGTTATAAAAGATGAAGGCACCGATTCTTTGGCACTCCTCATCTTCGAAGTTAATGTACTGTAACATGACATTTATAGTAAATGGATTCGCATGACAAGAATGTTTAGTTTACCGTAATCATTACGGTCATTTGTAGCAAATAAACCAGTAATTGCAGCAAGTTCAACTTGAAGAAAATTCAATATTCTACAACTTTCTGAAAGAAATAGTAATAAAGTACTATAATTTAGGAAATATAAACAAAAAACTGAAAAGTTCGAGAATTTTAAGGTTCCCCCCCCCCCCCTCAAGTTAGCACAGAATCCTTAGAAACTTAGATTCCATGCCCCAGAGTACCCCTAATGACATACCAAAAAATACCATAAATGCGAAAGTAACTCTGTCTGTCTGTATGTTACCTCCTCACACCTAAACCTCTGTACCGATTAAGATGAAATGTGGCATGGAGACAGTGTGAGTCCTGGGGAAGGACTTAGACCACTTGAAAACGTCAAGTGTGAGTCCGTATTTTTTCTACAATGAGGAGTTTCCGTTGCAATCCTACTCCCATAACCGAACTTAGGGCGGGTAAAACCACGGGCAAAAGTTGATTGGTATTATAAAATATTTAACTTTTTAAAAAAATGTGTTTTAGTTTCATAGTAAAATACTTAAAATAGCAACACTGAATGTGTCGGAGCCCACACCGATTACTGAACAGATAAGTTAATGGCACTGTATACCTCATACCAAAGGACGGTTATATTTCTTCAGATGCTATGGCTTTTACTTCGCTCTTTGCCTATCTCTGCCTTTGCATAACCATGTAAAAATATCATTTGCAGTAAACACGAGTATTCGACGTGAAACATCTTTAAATGCGTACTTACGGTATTTCCTGGTGCTGCCGGGTACGAAGGCGATGTGCCGTGAGGGTGGGTGTGGCGCGTGCATCGTTAAGGTGCGCGCGCGCAGGTATCCTTCGGGGATAACTGAGACATTCTCGGTCAACTCTGTAAGTATCTTCGAGAAAATGTTTTTTTTCTCAATTTTATTTGGCACTTAAAACACCAATTTCACCAGGCAATTTTGAAATGAAATAAAAACACGAAAAACTTTCCAGGATGCGGCATCTTTTGTGATTGTTAGTAATCAAGCAAGTAGGTCTTGTATTTAAAAAGGCAGCATATTGCGCAAAGTCTCTAGTACACCAGACTCCCGATTCGGGAGTAAAATATATGCAAATATTTTCAAGCTTCTCGAGAGAAGAATAAGACTCTCTCGAACTCCCGAGTCTAGTGTACTAAAGACTATTCAGCTGATATTATGTTAAGTTGATCAGTCAGATCAACCTAAGTATTTGATGCTATCTTCAAAGTCTACTTCAACCATAGGCGTATCCCTCCCGTAAAAGTAGTTTTATATTAAAAGCCCTTGTTAATACTTATATGAACTTTTACTAAAACTGTGGACTAAACCCCCCGATAAAACCTTGCATAACCCATCCCCTGAAAAAAAAAGCTGAATGAACTTTAATTTTTTTGTTAAGTTATGGACAATAAATAAAATATAAGATCCTAAAGAAACTAGGTGTAGCAACTATAACTGTAGAGGAAGGGAGGATCGTAAATACACCGTAAGTCTTTTTCTGTGCCAAGTTCTAAGTACGCCAAGTATGCAATGTGGATTCCGCATTATACAAACTTACCATTTGTAGTGCTTGGTGCTGGTGTTTTCCTGCGAAGGCTGGGATATAACAACTATCGAGGGTCTTGGCAACCGCAAAGATGGTTATTCTGACATACAAAAGAGAGTTGTGGCATTCAATGCTACACAGTGTGGATATTGCACTCCAGGATGGGTCATGCACCTGAGCAGGTAAGCTTGAAAATATATTGCATTAAATCAAATGTACCACGATGTTTCCACACTAGGTGCATTGTAAGTCTTGAACACTTCGGTGTTATGGCTTATTCACACACACAGTTAAGTAGAAACTGCGATTTACCTGTAAGTTTATAAAAGTACCTATACATATATTGCTAGCTTTGTCATCACATTTCTGGATTATTCATCACATTGCTATACTTAGTATCCTTTAATTAAGGCTACTTAAATACTGGACTCTATACTCTACCCTATCAATATTAGCTTCAAGTAAAAAAGAGTTGCTCGTTACATACTTTGACCACCTGTGGTCTTTACCTGAAGATGGCCTTAGCCTGAAAGTTAGTCTCAAGAGCCTTGTACCATCACTATACATTGAACATAATAAGCAAACAAACGATAGGTAGTAAATTTTATACGTTGCCTTTAGATTATAAGCATACAAGCATCAGCACCTTGTATATTGACTATAACTGCTATGCCCTTATTGCCGTAGTTTAAAATCCACCAAACAGGCTACTGGTTTTCGACAAGTTATACACACTAGGGATGGTGTTGGTGATAGGACTACAACCTCTGGTGCCTTATAAAGTCAAAACCGTTATATATATATTATATATATATATATATATATATATATTATAAAATGGTTTTGTTGTTTACAGTTTATTGGATAAAAATCTCACAATGGCCGAACTTGAAAGATCATTTGCAAGCAATACATGCAGGTGTACGGGCTTCAGGCCGATCATGGATACTGTTAAGTCTTTCGCAGTCGACGCTAGTCCGGACTTCTGTCATCGAGTCAAAGATATAGAAGAGCTCAACGTGTGTACTAAAACTAACACGGTGTGTCAGAGAAAATGTTCTATTAATAGCGAAGACAGCGACTGGAGTTTTATAGAAGAATGTGAGAATATTCGCGAAGAACGAACTATTCCATTAAATTTTGGAAAAACAAGATTTTATAAAGTTTTTAATGAAAATGACATATTTGAAGTCTTGAAGACGGAAGGTGTCGATTCCTATATGCTAGTTGACGGAAATACTGGAAAAGGTAGAAATGAGAATAAATATGGATTATTAGTCATAAATGTAGCAAAAACTACAAGATTTATTTACAATGAATACAAACTAGTTTCTGCACGGTACATTGTGTTCACATTAATTAACATAACTTTCTGCAGGTGTGGTTATAAAATCTTAACTACCTACCTAATTAATTTTAATGATTCCAGAAATTTTTGCATCATGATAAGTATAATATGGGTATACCTTTATATATTTTTATACATTTATAGGCGGATATTTTATTAACTCCGCATATTTTTTTATTGCAGGAGTTTACGAAACTTTTGAGTATCCAAATGTTTTGATAGACATTAGCAGCGTTGCATCGTTGAAAAATTACGAAATTGATCAAAACCTAATTCTTGGTGCTAACATATCTCTGGAAGATTGTATAACCCTGTTTAAAAAAAATTCAAAATCTCATTTGGAATTCAATTACTTGGCTGAATTTGCCACACATTTTGACCTCATAGCCAATATGCCCGTAAGGAAAGTAAGTTTGTTTTTATTTATAAGAATTTTCGTAAACGAAACGTATGAACTTGCCACTATTGCCATACGACTAGAAGTGAGAGCTAATCCAGCCGCATGATTAGATTCAAGAGGAAGATATTAGATATATCTCGCACCTTATTTTCCAGTGCACTGGAGGACATATTTAAACAACTGGATTAAGATGAACATTACACACATTCATTGCGCGAAAGACATAGGTGCGATACCTCTTGTATAAGATCTAGCAGGAATGTGGGTCCTGTGTATGTAAGCTGTTAGCATGTAAGCATTTTTCAAGCAGAAGTTGCTGGCTAAGCTAAGATATAAAAAGTGAAGCGAGCGAGAGAGGCAGCCGCTTTAGAGGGTAAGGAACAGGCAACAAATTCCGTACGAAAATGTTGTTACCTATTAGTTGCATTAATGCGGATTGTGACCTATAGTTTTCTTTGATTGATTTATAAGGCGTCTACCAAAAGCGCCTAAATTTAACTCTACCCTGATAGCGTCCCTGAACTCAACACTTTGCAATGATGTAATAAGATAAAAAATGAATATTTTTTTCAGCTTGGATCTCTAGCTGGGAATTTGATGTTAAAACATGCAATGCCATCATACCAGTCAGACGTGTTTCTGACGTTAGAGGCTGTTGGTGCTATGGTTACAGTTCGTGAGTAGTTTGGAATGTTACTGGTAGGAAATATTTTTTCAATATTTTTATAACACGTTGATAAGTACGTCTCGACAGTTTGACAACCTTCCCTCCATCTCATTCTGACTTTAAAACTAACGAATAATGTAGAAAAACGTTTAATACCAAACAAATTTTTTAAGTTAAAAAGCTAATACCTCGCAAAACGTCTTATATCTGAGATAATAAATTGTAGAAAACATTCAAATGCATTGAACACAAAAATATCACGGCTCACATATGATACCTTCTTTTAGATTTTTTGAATAGCTAACTCCAGGGGTAAGGGTGACAGAGTTGGTATTTTTTGTGCATTTTTGGCCATAAAATATTAAAATGAAGTAAAGACTTGTTGATTATCTATGTTAGTACGAACCCTTCAAAATTAACAATAAAATGAAGTATATTCAAATCAAATAAGCTCACGCTATGTTCATATTTACAGGAGATCAGAATAAATATAGAACACTAACAATGACTGCATTTCTGGCATACGATATGGTGGGAAAGTTGATGGTAAACATAGAAATACCACCATTAAGTAGTTCGCATGTTTTCAAAAGCTACAAGGTATAAAATCTTCATGAACTCAACTTTAACTTCAAATTTTACATATAATAAGTGGTGTGCTAAGATTTTAACATATCTTATTCCAGATTATGCCAAGAAGTCAAAATGCTTTGGCTATCGTAAATGCAGCATTTCTTGTCAAGTTCAGAAGTGACAAGAAAACAGTTCAAGATATCAAAATTGTTTATGGTGATATTTCATCGAATTTCGTTCACGCTAGAAAAACAGAAAACTATTTGGTGGGTAAGAATATTTTTGAAAATAGAGTACTTAAAGAAGTACTCCTGAAGTTGAATAATGAGATTGCTCCAGAAGAGAATCCACCTAATCCTTCTCCTGAATGTCGAAAAAAGCTTGCCATAGGTCTTTTTTACAAGGTGAGATTTGTTATTTACTTTAATCTACATTTTGGTTTCCTACTTCAAATCTTTATAAGTGATTTATAGTTTCTCTGGTGTGAATTCTGATCAGGCTTGGGTATAATATAATTAATATTGAGGATGCTAACTGTAAATCCTTGCGTCCTGTGAGATGAGAGAAATAGCCTGTTTGCTGCGCTTAGTATTATTCAAAAACTACTGCGGGGCAATTCACAACCTTATTCGCTATTTGAATATAATCATCAGATCGGTATCATGTTTCTGTCGGATCCTACAAACATACGTATAAAATGATCTAGATTTTGTTCTCTTGGATAACATTTGCAAAATTCATAACGTATACGTTTCTTATCGAGATAGTTATAACGAATTCAATGACGAACGACGCAGGACTGATTTTGATATGGTTTTTGTTGCATAGCTTGAGGTTTTTAATTGGTACTCGTAAATAGTTTTGTCATCATAATCACTATAGCTAGATTATTTCTAATTCGATATCGACATTCACGAAGCCGTGGAGGCTAATATATGTATGTATATTGTGATCCTTTCAGTTTATTCTCAACATATGTCCTTCAAACATTCTGAATGCCCGCACTAGGTCAGGTGGTGACCTCATTAAGCGACCGTTATCAAAGGGGACTCAGATTTATCAAACGGACACCTCTCTGTATCCCCTCAACCAGCCGGTGCCGAAGCTGGAAGCTATGATACAGAGCGCTGGAGAAGCCCAGTATGCGAATGATATTCCACCGATGAAAGGAGAAGTGTTTGGGGCGTTTGTATTGTCTACAATCCACGTTGGAGAGTTGGATTCAATTGATGCATCAAAAGTTTTAGTAAGTTTAGCTATGAATTCAAAAATAAAATTCTTTTTCTCAAATTTTTTTTTTTTTAATAATGTTCTTGAAACTATAAAAATATTAAATTTTGTTTCGGCCGTAGGTAATAAAGCACTAACCAAATACTGTTTAATCGATATCTGTTCAGTTGGTTTGTTTTGCACGTATTTTGGAGATATTTGTCCAACTGTACAAATTACGTAAGGTAAAATAAAAAAAATATTTACCGTTACCTGCCAGTCCTTCCACAGTAAACTTGACAAAAACTTAATCATAATGCAAAGCATTTAAATTACGACTTAGATATATTAATAACTAGCAGAATTTTAACTAATTTAAACTCGACTATAGGTAGATGCTAATTTATGGCGACTGGCTATTTACTTTCGAACCTGATTGGATAGAATCATCATTAGAAAAATGGTAATTTTGACAACCTTTATACAGTACAACAAATTTATTACGTATGAGGCTTGAACCACGTTTATATTATAAGGAACCGAATATTTCTTAGTTGAAACCCAAATTAAATACTGCTTCGAGGTTCAGTAAGATAGCTACTGCCTTAGCTAAATTCGAATTCATCGGCAAAATAGGACGGCGACTCATTATATCTTATAGTTATATAATTTTTAAATAAGCAAACACAGAAATATAAACTGTGTAACATAAAAAACATAATTTTATAAACGCTTTAAAATGCTTTCAGAAAATAAAAGGTGTATTAGGCATACTTACTGCCAAAGATATCCCAGGAAAAAATTCTTTTACATTACCTGGCATTCAGCTGCAGACACAGGATGAAGAAATACTTGCCAGTGGGTCTATTATTACTACTACGGTCAACCTCTTGCAATTGTTATTGGTGATTCCGAAGAGCTAGCTGCATCAGCTGCTAAGAAAGTTAAAGTTACTTATAAAAACATATCCTCAGATGCTCCAGTGCTTACTATAGATCAAGCCAAAAAACAAAGTAAACGATATGCTCCTGGTGATGCTACAATTGAACCTACAGGCAAAGGCGAAGATGTAAAAATGGTCATTAAAGGCACTTATGAAATAGAAGCTCAATATCATTACTACATAGAACCTATTAGCTGTGTTGTTGTACCAGTCGATACTATTTTAGAAGTTTATGATTCTACGCAATGGATAGATTTAACACAAATAGCTATTGCGCAATGTTTGAATATGAGAGAAAGCGAGTAAGTACTGTTATTTTTATTATATCATTCTTGTTAATTTAAAAAACAAGGAATGCTACCCTACAGTTGGAAATGTTGGAAACTTTGACTCTTCATCAGTTCATATACAGGGGATTCGCTTACAGCTTTGTGCGTTGTTGTTGTTGCCTAGGCCATTGCTGTTTTGACCCCACTCTTGGGGCACAGGTCCCTCCTTGGAGAAAGGAAGCCTAGGTCATAATCCACCTCGATAGCCCAGTGAGAATTCGCACAGACGATGATATCAAGCTAGTGGTTACTCTCGACTATCAGAATTTTCAAGCCGTCATAAAAAAAACAGCTGACAATTCAACGTGCCCTCCGAAGCAACAAATCTGCTACTAGCCGTCACCTATCAAGTATCTGACCGTGTTCCCCATTACATAACATTGCACATAAATTCCGATGGGAAAATGTTATGTTAATGCCGCAAGCTTCTTGTGTGCGTAATCCGAATGAGGCAAAATTCACTAATAAGTCTAATAAAATATCGGAGGCCATAATATTATGCAATATGTAAAAAGCTATGAATAAAATGGTTTTTTTTAGTGTGATAGTAAAAGTCCGTCGCGTCGGCGGTGCATTTGGAGGGAAAATTAGTCGTAATGCTCAGACAGCTGCAGCGTGTGCCTTGGTTGCGAAGAAAATGGATGCGCCTTGTCGATTCATACTTCCCATGCAGACCAATGTCACTACTTCTGGAAAGAGATTGCCGTGTCAATGCGAATATGAGGTAAAACCTTTGTAGCAACATATCTAGAAACTAAAAAATGAAATCAACTTTAGAAATTTCCTAAAAAGTAAAAAAATAGGCGTAGACATAAAATCAGCTGTATCGGTATATCCATGCTATATCGGTGCCAATAGGGGTGCGAGGAATAAAACCACTCAGTCAGAACGAACGAACGTACTAAGCAGAGCCGAGGACGATTAAATCATGCTAAAATTTGATATGATTAAGTAGATATCTGGGAAAATTCGTTTTGTCAAGATATGAAAATTGAGATTTTAAAAGGAAATGGCACGTTTGATTAGAATTCCGTAGCTAAATGGCAAAAAAAGAAACCGTGTCCGCCCTTCTGCTACAGTCTTTTGTAAATGGAATTCCATCCGCTTTAAACTAAGGGAATGAAAAAATTTACTGTTATTAATACTTTTGTAATAATTAAATTAATACTTTTTCAGGTTGGAGTAGATAATAAAGGTAAAATCCAATACCTGAACGCGACGATTGTGGAAGATAATGGTTGCTCACATAATGAGGATATCCTCGTCTATACTGTCGAAGGTTTTAAAAATTGTTATAATACAGATTATTATAATGTGAAAACAGCGGCTATCCTTACTGATTTGGCGTCTAATACTTTCGCTAGGGCACCAGGTTAGATCCTTATTTAATTAGTAAATTAGTAATAATAATATGTAGATCCTTACTTAACTAGTAAATAGATAGTCAAAATTTAGATAAAAAAAAGAATAAATTAGTTGAGTAAACTATTAAGTTATATATTTCTGCATGCTTTAATTTGGACAAACTTAACACACAGATGAATCTTGTCCTTTAACAACTACCTACATATTACATATTTTTTGCTTTTTAAAAGTTGCCTCAATTTTTTATTCGTAATTATAAAAGGTCATTTTAAATTAGAAATATAAGTGAAAATAAAAAAAAATCCACCGATAACTACTTTTTTAAATACTAAACTAAACCGCACAAGGTTAGTGAAGTCAGCAACACTACTCGGAGATTTATATAGCGCATTAAAGAGTATTATAATGCGTTTACGTATGTGCTGCCATAACAAGTATTTTAAAATTTAACTAGTAAAATAAACAACTAAGATATATTTAAATTTTAGTTATTTTTTGGATTTTTAAATATTTGTCGACAACTATCGAGCTAATTTTTTCACTAATAACTAATGTAATAACTACAAATCATAATTGGTATCATCAAAATCTGATGACCTTGTCAACTACCCTTTTCGAATCAAACCACGGACCATGCTAGTTTACATTAATGATAAAGAAAGTATGTTTTGTGCGATTGTGATAAGGTAGCATATGGGATCTGTCCCAAGGAAAAAATGAGACAGAATGTTTATGAGTTTCCGCGAGTAATAAATAAATCATTCACATATTCCGAATTTTGTATTACAACGATAGGAAAATGAGTTACGAAACAAGGAAAAGACATGTATGAATTTTCGGGTAAAGCTGCTGGTATTAAGTACTTTGTAATACATTAATGGGATTTTCTCTTTAGGTACGGGAGAAGGCATAGCCTGTATAGAACACATAATGGAACACATAGCTTTTGCGCTTAAAAAGGATCCAACTGAGGTCCGTATAGCAAACATGAGAACTGATGACAACGATCTACCAGAGATGATTAAAGAATACAAAAAAGAAACAGATTATGCGAATCGTGTAAAAGCAATTGAACAATTCAACCAAACCAACCGCTGGATGAAGAAAGGCATCCGCATCAACGTCATGAGTTTCCCCGTTGAATACTATGGAAATTACAGTGCTATGGTCTCCATCTACAGAGGAGATGCAACTGTAACAGTTACAACAGGAGGTATAGAAATGGGACAAGGCCTTAATACAAAAGCCGCTCAAGTCTGTGCATACGAATTAGGAATACCTTTGAAATATGTATCAGTAATACCAAGTTATTCTTTTACATGTGCCAATAATGTTTTCTCGGGTTCTAGTATAACAACAGAAAGTGTTTGCTTTTCTATTATCAAAGCCTGTGCGATGTTAAAGAAAAGATTGGAGCCTGTGAAAAAAGAATTGACTAATCCTACTTGGGAAGAGATAATCAAAAAGGCTGGTAAAGAGGAAGTTGACTTGACAGCGATCTATATGATGACGGAGAAGGAGGAAGATTTAAAGAGTTACAGTGCGTTTGCTGTGGCAATTATAGAGATTCAGTTAGATGTACTGACGGGAAGGTTTGAGGTGATAAGGTTGGATATTTTGGAAGATGTAGGCTTAAGCGCCAATCCGTTGCTCGATGTTGGTCAGGTAAGCGCATTTTAAACCTTTAGCGTAATTTTGTTCTTAGAAGTCAATCACACACCACGGTACATACTAAACAGAACGTCAATTTCGTGCATGAGCTTTATTTATTTTTATGAGATAAGGGCATGACTACACGGTACGTATATACAAACATGATTCATACGAAAAGTATAATAAAGTCATGCTGTTTGTCTGTCTGTCTGTCCTACCTCTAAAGGATTCTATCTTTTGAACCGTACTTAGATGACAGATTTTTTATATAATAAAAAAGGTTATTTATTATATAAGACCAGTTACATAGCGTACCGATGATTGTTGTTTGTGTTCGTAAAAAGTGTGGTGATACTTATGGAATCCTTAACCGGTTTTGACAGACGACATAAAATATCCGTTTATTAAACGTGGTACACCCAGTACCTATTACCACCAGTATCTTTAACCTTTCCCAAATAAAGGGTGTCGATGAACAGACAGCTAACAAGATTCTATAAGGGTACCGTTTTTACTTTGGAAACCTAAAAATTTTATTAAATTATGTGTTAAAAAAATATTAATAATGACCATATTAAATAATGTCGTTATAGTTAGAGGGTGGTTACATCCAAGGGATGGGCTACTTCACAACAGAGAAGATGGTGTACGACAAGAAGACCGGCAAACTACTGACAAACCGCTCGCTGACCTACCACGTACCGCTAGCTTTGGACATTCCTGCCGATTTCAGAGTCAAGTTCCGATACAACTCGAAGAACCCTAAAGGAGTTTTGGGTGCCAAAAGTAATTTTAAGTTTACACTTAAGTTACTTGTATTTTGTTCGGTTTTAGGGTTTCGTACCTCAAAAGGAAAAAAGGAACCCTTAAAGGATTACTGTTGTCCGTCTGTCTGTCTATTAAGACCCTTTTTCTCAGGAAAGCGAGAAGGTATCAAATTGAAATTAATATCAAACTACGGTATAAAAAAATTAGGCCAAAATACGGTCAGTTTTGTCGTATATTTTGGCATTCACAAATAAATCAAAACCTATGGGATACTTCCCGTTGACCTAGAATCATTAAATTTGGCAAGAAGCAATGCCGTGTAGCTCACATAAAGGAAAAAATCTGAAAACCGTTTTGTTGTAACATCACAATTTTTTTTTTGCGATTATGAACTTATTTAAAGTTTGTAAACTAACTGCGACTTATGTTGATGTCTTGGGACAACATTTGTCTAACGGAAAAGTTAAGTTTGTCCCTCAATAATACAGTTTACCTTTTGCGGAACCATCGGTGCGCGAGTCCGACTCGCAGTTTCACCGGTTTTTTTGCATTATAATTAAATGGTAGGTATAGTACCATAAAACAGGAAAGATATGGTAATACTGTGACCATATATATGTGCCTTAACCAGCTTGCCGCACAAAAAAGATCTTAGGATTTTTCGTGTGAACATTAAAAATTGATTTTTTTTCTGGAATTTCAGGGTAGGGCCCTGCCTACTATACGCTGTCATAAGATTCTTTCTGTTCTCCTATTATTTTATTGGATATTCTCAATCTAGAAAGCAGAGCAGCTGTGCCAAAATTGTTTTATATATACTAAGCTGCCAAAATTAATATACTTATTACTTTTGGTTTCAGCTGTAGGTGAAATGGGTATTTGCACCGCCCACGGCGTCACGCACTGCCTGCGAAAATGCATCTATGAGTCCAGAAAGGACTCTGGTTATGATACCACAGAGTGGATTAATATTGGTAATAGCTTTTTTGGTTCGTTTAGTATGTTGTCTCAACGTTGTACTTACGTAGATATCTACTGCAGGAACACAGGCCCTTCCCTGAAGAAGGGTAACGTTAGGCCATAGTCCACCACGCTGGCCTAGTTTTTTTAATTAATGATTTTGAACAAATCGCACAGCGGCGACTGGTCCCGAACTAAGCAAGGCTTGTAATATGAATACCAGTTAACGCATACAAATACATATACTTTTTGTAAATACCTACAGACATATTATACTCAGAAATTAAAAGAATTCATCTTGACAGTTGGAAAATACTCTACCCCGGGCGTCCTAAAACCACTTTTTTAACTTCGCATTGAGGCGATTTGGAACGCACCCTTAGAAAACACTTAGACTCAAGACACACAATGTTTTCCTGTGCGGGAATCGAACCCACGCCTCCGATTTAGCAGGTAGCCGCTGAGTCACAGAGGCTGTTCAAATTGGCAGTTGTTAAGTTACGTGTAACTAGGTGCAGTGGCTACGCGAATTTCTGAGTTTTAAAACCGGCATGATAAGACCTAGAGACTTGGTTTGTCGATTGGTTTGTCAATGCAAAGCTCCGTGTGTATACGCTCAAATATGCGTGTTTTAATAGTGCGGTCACAGGATAATAATAAAGGGAGGCGGCGAAGTTGACTGCTTTGGCATTCGATTTGAAGGGAAAGAAAATTTCATTTGATTCGATGCAAAGAGACGACATTGAAAGGCAGTGATATATTTACATCAAAATAGATAGATGGAAGGACATGAAAGTATAAAGGTTCCGTTTTCACCAATATTGCTACAGAACCATAAAAATTATCTACTCTCCAGGAAAAAAATTATACAATATTTCCTACTTTTATAATAAATGTGAAAGTTTGGATGTTTGTCACTCAATCACGCTTCAACCACCAGACGTATCGGGATAAAACTTGGCACACATATAGGTTAGGTCCTGGAATAGGCTTTTTATCCTGAAAAATTCAAAAGTTCCGAGGAAATAACTATAACAAAGCTTAAACGAACTATACTGCTTCATTACAGCAAACTTTATTAGCAGGTATAATTAACCACGCCGATATTGAATTTAGGTCGGGCGGATTAAATTGCAAATTAAAAAGTTACTGGTAATTTAATGTAAGTATTTATAGAGTTGTGTCCTCAAAACAATTTCCCCTAACTTAAAAATTAAGTGGTAATGTTCATCAATTACAAATATTTAATACTTAATTTCATTTCAAGACATGTGCGTGTCTACCATGCCATTATTCTTTCTTTTTTATTCTTAAATAGATGTTATTAATTCCTTTTTGATTTTCAGCTACTCCCTATGACACAGAGTCGATTTTAAAAGCATTGGACGTGAAGTTAGAAGAATTCATCACTGCGTAAAATAATATACTGTATAAATTATGCACTTGCATTTTAATATACAAAACCTACTTACTTATGTCAAAAAATTACTGCTGCATCAGCTCTTTTTACTTAACTTAATTCTAATTATAATGCTCAGGGAGCATATTACGAAAGTACGCCAAACACTGGAATTCGAGAGAAAAATGTATGCAAGTAGGTCATACCTCTTGAGATCCATGCAAGTAATTGCATACATTTTTCTTGCGAATTTCAGAGTCTGGCTAACTCTTAGACTATTCCCAAAACCTCTCAGATAAGAATTTTTTAGTTTGTTTGTTCGAACAACACACAAAAACTACTGAACGGAATTTAATGCGATTTTCACTACTTGGATGCGTGATATTTTGCAGTTCAAATATCTATAACCTTACTCTGCGAAACTTACGAAACCATAAATTTTTCAGGAACATATAAAACCATCTAGAATAATGCAGCTTTTAGTAAGTAAAAAATTTTGTATAATCAAGATATTGGATTTTTGAAGGGTCGGCAACGCGCGATTGATACCCTTGGTGTTACAAGCGTCCATAGGCTGTGATGACCATCAGGCGGACCGTAAGCTTGTTTGCCACCTTAGTGTTATTAAAAAAAAGAAAAAAATCTACAAATACGAGTATTAAACCGAACATCTATGCTGGGGATCCGTTTAAGGGTGTCCAAATGCACACTGTATCGTATAAAAACAAACTTCAGTAATACGTGTTTAATCTCGTATCGTCAAACAAAAAATAAAATAAGTAAATTTTCTAAATTAAGTAGGCCATTACACATACAGTTAAGTCTTTCCATTAGGCCCTTTAACAAAAAAATAAAAGGCGATATTTCACATAATTATAGGCTAATAAATTCAATCAATTAATTAATTAATAACCAATTATAAAACAAAATAAATAGCCATTTAATAAATTATTATAATCGATTCCTACTTATAGCTTTTTATTTAGTATTAAAAAAAACATTTTTTAGTTATTTATAATATACAATTATCGTAATCTATACAAATTTATATCAACAGTTACTTACGTGTTTATGCAAAAAGTGCAATTGGATTGTATATTATTTTCGTTTATTTACTAATAAATTAATACAAATACTAGAGCAGACTGTATGTACACTTATACATTTATAATACAAAATACGATTATTCTATTATAAAATACATATTTCTACAAAAAAAAAACTAATTAAGAAATACATATAAAAGCGGCTGTTGTATCGGTTAATTGACGTCACAGCCTAAAATTATGCAAAAACAAGTTTGGTGTACGATATTTGGCTTCATAATCATCTTATATCAATTCAAGTATCCTATACTATTTCATTTAAATATGTTAAAGACAGCTCTTTAAATGCTAACAAATCTCTAGAGGCTCTAAAGACGGGTGACGCGATTGGTTAGAGTGTACTGATATATGCAAACAAGGGTTACATTATATTAAAATTCAAAGTTTTTGATTATTACTAGAAAGTTTTGTTTTGAGCTCTAAATATATAGACATAAGGATCAAAGTGAACACAGTCTGCTCAAATCACATTGACCATGGAAGCAAATTGGTCAAAACTAGATATTTTGATGTATATAAAAAAGCTTCTATGGACAATTCGTTCATTACCTTAACGTTTACAAAATTACTCTAATTTTCACTGTATCCTTACTTTTTTAGTAGTATTTTTTCGATTGACATTAAAATGACAAATAGGTAGTTAAATATCTTAAATAATTATTAGGAAAATGAGCATGTAATTGTATTTTACGTAATATATAAATATGATATACACTTTTAGTTAAATATTGATAATAATACATTTAAATCTGAATTATTACATGTAATTTTTTAATCCCTAAAAAAATCATAAATTTAAATCTCATAAAGTAAATAAAAAAAAATATAAGTAATCAAACGATGCAAATATTGGTCTACGATACACAAATAGAGATATATAGGTAACATACTATATATAAATACATCACATTTCTTTTACAATTTTTATTTCTGTTTCTTTGCTGTAAACCCTTTTTTTTCTTTCTTGTCTTGTAAACAAAATCCTCACATTAAAACCAATAAAACTATGATTTAAGCTGAAATAAGAGACGCAACAAGATTAATTTTAGTCAAATTTTCCTTTTTGTGATTGGGTATTTACCTTTTATCATATTTTGAGTCTAAATCATTGTTTTATTGATTTTGAGGTTAGAATATTGTTTACAATATTAGACGAGCTAAAAAAAACAGAGTGTAGTGTTTATTAGTCTAGCAACTTGTGACATCTAATACATTTATAACTTGCATATGCACTTTAATACTTTAGTGCAAATATTGAGCTAAAAATTAAAAATAAAATCGTGAAAAGTCTATTTACAATAAATAGCTACCTACACATATCTTAAAAATACATATATAGATAGGTATGTATAAAATGACTTTATTTAACTTTTACCAAAATGTTTAAATATTGAAAAATGAGGTAATACAAAAAAAAATACTTAAAATCAATTGTGATGTTTTTAAAGGGTAACTTAAATATTAATTATATATATCCTTATTTTACCTATTCGATGGATATTTTGACGGAGTTGACTTAATTTTATTTGTAACTTATAGGTAAACGTCAAAAGACAGTAATGTCAAAATAAGTTTGGTCTGACTAGGTCCTTTTAGCCGAAACCATCTTAAATTAGTTTTAAAACCTAATTTATGATATTTTGGCTAAAAAACTTAGTCATACCAAGTTTAATTTGCTTGTATGTGTTTTTACTATTATTCAATTCCACAATGAGTGGAGATTTAATATTGTAGGTCCCCGGGCTATTAAAATTTCTTTTAGTCATCGAGAATCTGTAAAAATATGCATAGTCATGACCTGGTAATTATCAAATAAGTGCACCTTCAGGTTAATTTTCTCTTTGTTAAGGCGAGTCAGACGTACCCAATTTTTCATACAAACTGTGTCACAATAAATATCTATAATTATAAGCATTTTGCCACTCAAAATCCATTGTCACGTATAACTTTTTACTATAGTCACAAAAAACTTATAAATCTATAACATGCCATGCTTTTTTGTCATTAAATGTATGAATTCATTAAAATCACTGGTTATTTAATAATTGACTGGCATTTTATGATCGTATATGTTTTTTGCAACTATGGGGAATAGCGATAGATGACGATAACGCATTATAAGTGGCGATTTTTATAGCTAGATACATATATATATATTTAGTGCAATGCAATTTGTATGGATAAAATCTAAATCGGTTTCCTCTTAATCATTAGTTTCAACTCATACACACTCATAGGCATCTAAGGAAAAAACTAAATTAAAAAGAAGCCATTCTGGAATTTTATTAATTACTGTTCCAAAACATTCTAGTATACTGTTTATATGTTATAATATTTATATTTAGCTATTTTGTCGCCTATGTAATACCACTTATACCCTGCAATTTCAGATCAGGTGAAGTTTTTTAATAATTGTGAATAAAATATCTATAAAAAACACTTATCAGATTTGGCAGTATAATTTCACTACCTAGCCTGTTTTGTTTTTTAATATATTTCACATGAATTTCTACGTTACCTACGCGAAAACGTACCTATCTTTTAGTTATTTCCATATACTTCGTATTCTGAAATCTGTTACATGGACTGTGCAAGAGCCTTACAAAACTGGCACCTTTAAAAACAGATAAAGCGAAAATTCGGTCTCTCTTCTCTTACTATCAACATCCACTACTATGTTAATGTTTATTAAAAATAAGTTAGACAGAGACAAGCAACCATTTTTTTAACAGCTGACTAAGAAATGGACTGTCCAGTCGTCGATGGTTATTTCAAAACAACCATAGAAAAACTTATAATCTAATTTTTTATGGACTGTTTTAAACTGCACAAAAAGATTGACCCTATTTTTTGAGCAATATTGCAAAACTTCACCTGCAGTATCTATACCTAGTTAGCTCAGACAGTAAAAAAATCCATACAAACCACAAGGCGGAAAATACTTCGTCAATATTACTTAAATTAAATATAAGCATACAAACTAAGCTGAAATAGCTTTGAATTTCTTATAAACATTGACAATATATCAATTTGATATTTAAAAAAAATATTTATAAATTTATTTTTTCATCTAAAAAGTCTATTTTTCAAGCCAAAAAAAATTAATTACTAATAAGACTAATTACCTACCTAGTTTTTCTTAAAAAAAGTTCAATTTCTCATCACTATAAATTATGAGGTATATTTTAAAAGAATTGGTTTGGCATTTCATAATGATGGAATGGTATTATGTAACCTTTACATAATAGGCAAGTACTGTAAAAAGTAAACACAGCTGACTATGTAATAAATGTCTGCATCATACAAATTTTATGAAAACATTTCTGATGAAAGAATGCAATCAATATACTTTTATACCTAGTTTTGAGAGTAGATTCAAACAATTTGGCGTTTTATTTTTAATTGAATACAGTTTTTAACAGTATTAAATAACTATTAAGGTATTGAAATTAAATTAGCATTAATCCAAACTTGTGAGTATTACAGAGATTATAACCGTTTTAATAATACCTTTGCATTATTAAAACGGTTCACACTTTAAGTCACTTTTCAATTAGCACTTGAGTCATTTTTCAATTGAGTCTCGAGTCATTTTCTCACTTGAGTCACGCGACTCCACTATCTTGAACATGACTTCTCTTCTTTTCACTTCTATGGTGATCCGGAGTCGACTTCAATATGTCAGGTTGTCCATGAGACAAAACTCGAGCGTCAACATGTTGGTTGAACGTAGAAGTGTGAGAACTTAAGGTTAATGTGGCATTTCTTTCTGATCCTAAAGTCATGGTGGTGGTGGAATTCAGGGTGTTGTGCCCAGTTGTGTGGTGGGTATGGTGGGATTGGGATAAAGGGTGGGTGTGGGGCAAAGTTGATGGGCTAGAGTGTGGCAAGGTTGAGGTGGGTTTTCGTATAGACCTGTGACTTCCGTTTCTTGTAAGCGAGTTCATTTGAGGAGTTCCAGGTCCTCCTGTCCGGAGGACGGCGTTCTTATAGTCCGCTATTAGATGTGTTAGCTCGGCCATCTGAAAAACAGTATCGGGGTCGAAAAAATTATATCTTTTACTCACTCCTCATTATTTAAATATTTTTTGTCATCACTTCACGTGTGACTAACACTAAATATTAAGTCAATTAAGCAATCTGACATTGCTGGGTACAGGCCTCTCACGAAGTCCTGCGCCTTTTGCATCATATCGCTACCAGCAATTTTGCTCATATCGTCGCACCATCAGGCTGAGGGACGTCTTATTCTACATTTTCTAACACGCGATCTCCACTCAAGGACACGTCTACACGAGCGGTCATTCATTGACTAAGGTATTGCTAAGCTATTTTCATAGCAAAAATGCAGTTAAAAGATTAACCTCGCGCCATGGATTATCAAGTATTTCTTAATTCTATGAAAATTTGTGTATTTGTAAGATTGATGGACTAGGACTTCATAAGTCCCTAGTAGCTGTGTGCTTATTGCAATCATGAATTATAAAAATAAATATTTATCATTGTAATATTTATTTACCTTTGGTTTGTTGAGACTAATCAGCATCTTGTGCACGGGGCTTGAGGAATCTTCAGCATCTATCAGCATCATTAGATCGTCCTGTTCCAGAGAGTAACTTGTTAATTGATTTTTTAATTAAAGTATTAATTATAGGCGACGATTTACGGTCCTTGAATTTCACGACGTACGGTAAATGCCCTTGAATTTTATTTTATTTATTGGGAAAGTCTTCGATTAATATCGAGGAATATATAGTATAATAAAAAAATATAAATTTTGCTGATTTGATACCGATTTTTATAAAATGTCGATACCGATACACTTAGGTATATATTATGAATAAAACAATGTACGTCAGTTGTTTTTTTAGGACTGACATTATTAACTATTACTAATTACAAGCAACTACTAGTGTTTTGTCTTAGATGACAGGGTAAAGTGCAACCCAAATTAACAACTACGAGGCGACTTACCTCATTTTGTTGTACCTACATGGACCACGTCTATCTGTCCTAATGCCTTCTAAGGGGAGCCCTTAATTACAATAATTTAATTAATCTGAGGGGACATAAAAATAGGGACAAGTTCTAAAACTTAAATTAAAATATAAACAAAACGATACAACCTAAATTATGTGTGATCACACCCCATTTCTTGAAATAAGCTTAAACCACAAAAAACTACATAAGGTATAAGCGTTTTATATATAAATTTATTTTACTTAAACAAAAGACAACATTATTTCAATAAGTAATAATATTTATTTTCACACAGTAGAATATTTTTATAGCTTAGATATGAATGTTTACCTGTAATCCTCCAAACAATCCTATGGAATTGAGCGCGTATCGGCCTATGACTGACATGGAGGCCAATTCAAGCACCGTGACCCCCTCCTCCGATACGGCGAGCCATACCATAGACAAATCCGGCTGCTTTATCTAAAAAAAACTTAGTTTAAATGAACATGTACCTACTATGAGACCTTTGACATTCAAAAACTGAAAGTAGTTACAGAGGTTACCTGGTTACGGTAGGGATGTTACCAAAAAATCTAAAGATAAATAATCTTGAAACACTAATTGGATAGATGTGTGTGTGTGTGTGTAAGAGAGAGAGAAAGAACGCATTGGCGAAGTACCAGAAATAGGAAACAAGACTGAAATCCAAATTCTAAAAGAGAAATACAGACCATCATGTTCAGAAGAACAAACTTTACGCACACCCAAGAAAAGGAAAAGAGACAAGAAAGTTCGATAATTTTGATGATGCAATTCGCAATCACATTTATGAATATTAACTCAAGAAAGGATTACCCTGCACAGAAAAAGCTAATGGGTTCGTTAAAAGAGGCAGGCTAATTTTTAGGCCATAAATGGTCCTTGACAAAAAATTTGTCATCGATTGGCTTTAGATATAAAAAACAAAGTGACAAGAGGAAAATCTTGCTAGAACTCATATTATTTTGAAGAGAGTAACATTCGTACGACAAGTTACAGATAATTTAGTGCCGTGCCGTAGTGACAAGATTTTTGGCACATATATAGCGGAAGAGATACAGTGCGGTTTCAGAGTAACATCCTCCCGCGAACGCTTAGGTTTGGAATAAGCTCCCTGTCAACGTTTTATCTAAGGACTACAGAATGGGATTCTTCAAGAAAGCAGTTATTAGATTTTGTAGGGTCGGCAACGCACGAGTAAAAAACCAAGTGTTGCAAGCGCCCACAGGCTGCGGTGATCGCTTACCATCATGCGGCCCGTAAGCTTGTTTGCCATCTTAGTAGTATTATATACACTTTTTATCCTAATAGTGTTTTACAAGGATAATTAAGGGTACTATTCCTTTACGTTGAAACAGAGGAAAGTTTTCACCCAATTTTGGCACAAAAATAGCTGGAAGGCCTGAGTAGAACAAATGTAATAGTTAACTTGTTGGCTTCTTCTTCTTTAATTAAGCAATGGAGCAACGGATCGACGTAATTATTTGGCCTGTGAGTGTCACAGTGGTGATCGATTTCCGCTTCGGATTCCTATGTACGATGATACTCGGATGGAACTGCATAAGAAATTAGCTAATGCAATGAAGTTTACTAACCCTTGCTTGAAACAGTGTCGCTCCAAAAAATGGCCATTTCCTAGTACAATTAAGGTATATCCGTACACAGTCAGCCGTGCTGCGGCCTTTTAGCGCTATCCACTTCGCACGGAGCTTTTCTTCCACTTCCCTGATAACAAATAATGAAATAATTAAGACTCCCCATAGTTAACAGCCAAAGGTTTCAAATTTATAGATAAAGAATAGATATTTCGATAATATTTTAATGGTCGTTTTTTTATCTGAATAATCTTGTAGATTACGACTGCGTTTTCGATACTTCTGTTTCAAACTAGGTTTTAACTTAATTTACTAAGATTACTTCAGAAGTCAATCATTTAAATGATAAACTGTTTATTATTTGTTTTTTGGTTGTTAATCATGTGATATTTTTTTATTAAAGGGAAGGGATTCCTGAACACGGCTGATTGTGCTAGTAGTGAAATTCCAGTCACAAACACAATAACAACTTAACGCAATTTACCATCTTCATAAGTCAGTCCGGTATAATTAAGCGTAGAATTGTTTGGCTGCTCCGTGGGTACTTACCTGCCTATTGAACTGAGAGGCGTGAGTTCGTTTCCGCACACGACAAACATTTATGTGATGAAAATTTGTATTTATCTTGAGTCTGTGTGTTTTCTATGTATAATATGTATTAACAAAAAAAATATATCTTTCTATCTTTTATCTGGTATCTGTAGTACAAGCATTACTTAGTTTAGGCACATGTCCAACACTTTTTATTTATTATTATTTATTGGACTCTAAATAATCCTCTATTTGTTCCATTAGTCCTATTCTTGAGTCAGATCAAAAATTATAATTCATCTTACCTAAGTTCGTCATTAGTTAGCCCAGCCCGGTATCTGTAGGGGTAGAATCTATGTGCCAGGGGTTGATTGTGTTGTGAATTGGACGCGGAATAGTCACCCATGTCTAGTTGAGCCATTAATGCACCCAATTCCGCTGCTAATTCTCTGGTAACGGGAAATCGACCGGCGACCACTGAAAATTAAACACTCTTTCATAAATTACGTAATATGATGTATAGATTTATAATAGGTTTAAATTTTCTCAATTACTTTTACTTATGGCGGTTTCGATTTCACCTCGCATCCTTAATAGAATAGAATAGAAACTTATTTACTGATAAATTATGGTAAAATACAAATGGAATTCATTTTATAGTTCTACATATTCTGCCGTTTCCAGCGTCCAAACTAAGTGGCGGAGGTTCGGGCCCGACGTGTACAAATGAGTCTTTGTCTTAAATTCTGAAGCGGTACGCTACCTGACACGTGGTCCTATCGTCTTTGTCCCACTATTACTTGTGGTCCCACTAATCCAAAAAACATAGGCTTGTGGTCCTACTGCTCGGTGGTGACTTTTTGGCGAAGGAAAACGTCGTGAGGAAACCTGTTTACGTGAAAAAAGAAACGTATGTGAAGTCCACAATCCACATTGGGCCCGCGTGTGGACTATGCTTAAATCACCCTTGGTGAGTGAAGGTAGTGACCCAACAGTGGTGACGTGTAAATGAAGGCTGATAAGGATATGTAAGTTGACAGCAAATCCTATTTTATAAATAAATTCTAATTACTAATGGAGATAAAGTCACAAACAAGTTCTTTTCTGCAGATTTCTTTTTTTTTAGGGTTCCGTACCCAAAGGTTAATTAGCGGAACCCTATTACTAAGACTCCGCTGTCCGTCCGTCCGTCCGTCCGTCTGTCACCAGGCTGTATCTCATGAACCGTGATAATTAGACAATTGAAATTTTCACAGAAGATGTATTTCTGTTGCAGCTATAACAACAAATAATAAAAAACAGAATAAAATAAATATTTAAGTGGGCTCCCATACAACAAACGTGAATTTTTGGCTCGATATTGATAACGGCAACAGGTAGACGCTTAAAATATTCACAGAATATTTAATTATATAGTCACTTAAAAAAAAAACAAATTAAATAAAACAAAAATTTAAGGGGCTCCCATATAACAAACATGATTTTTTTGCCGTTTTTATAGATAATGGTACGGAACCCTTCGTGCGCGAGTCCGACTCGCACTTGCCGATTTTTTTTATTTCATTGAATTTCTGTTTCTTTATTTGCGGTTTAGAGTAATGCTCTATACAAGTCTCGGCCGTGAGCCTATTGGTGGAATCGTATTATTGACTGACTCACCTCACAGTTTGTCCAGAAAATACTCCCTTTCAAGGCCTCGACTGAAATATACTATTACTAACCTTGATGGTTGACTTGATAGCAAAGCAGCAGCCTCTCTTTGTCCGTCTCTGTCCGCACCGAGTTCTTGAAATACAGTCTGTTCCTATACGTCAGTCGAATTACTCTAGAGTTCTCAAACTTTCCGGAACCTTTCTCCCGAAGTGCTGTCTCCCATTTTGATATTATATCACAGAGCTAAAATTTTAATGGTTTTTATTTAAAATGTCTTATTTATTTTACTGGAGTATAAGTGTTGTATACCTATTTTTTTTGTAGTAAACCACTACTGGTATGATATTTTTCAAAGATATTTGTTTACTAAGAATAATGCAATGAATTAGATAAATGGCCATATTAATGAAAGAAGAAAACAACCATCAAGTGTGAGTTTGACTGGAATTGGTTTCAAATGTGCAAGTTTATAGACTCTTTTGAACTATGAAATTTAAATTACTACATGACAAAATGCACTTTTAGCGCTTGGTATGAGTTTTCTAAAAACTAAAATTGTCTAGAAGTAGAATAATACAACGAACTCTTTCCAATAGCATTTAAATCTTTGGAGATGCGTACTTTCTTATCAGGCTTGATATGGTGCTCCAAGTCTTTCTCTATAGGGTCATCACTAAACAGAGCAAACCCTGATGCTCCAGACTCCCTACATCCAAGCTCTGTGCTTAGGGTTGATAGGAACTCTTCCACAGTTGTTGATCCGTCGAAACTTATGACCTGTTACATTAGATTGTTAGTTAAGTTTATTTCCTACATTATAAAGGTTTAATTTCCCACTCATATTGTCTTTCTTTATAAGCAGCGATTGAATAGCAAATACGGAGGCTCGAGACAGGAACAAAAAACTCATTGAGAATTTAATTCTTTTGAGGCACCGCACCCAAAGAGTAATTAGCGGAACCCTTCTACTAAGACTCCGCTGTCCGTCCGTCCGTCCGTCTTTTGGCTGTATCTCATGAACCGTGACAGTTAGACAGTTGAAATTTTCACAGAAGATGTATTTCCATTGCCGTTATAACAACAAATGCTAAAAACAGAATAAAATAAATATTTTAGGTGGCTCCGATACAACAAACATGATTTTTTTGCTAGTTTTTGCTCGATATTGATAACGGCAACAGGTAGACGCTTAAAATATTCACAGAATATTTAATTATATAGTCACTTTTAAAAAAATATTTAAATTATAATAAAACAAATATTTAAGGGGGGCTCTCATACAACAAACGTGATTTTTTTGCCGTTTTTATAATAATGGTACGGAACCCTTCACGTGCGAGTCCGACTCGCACTTGGCCGGTTTTTTTTAGTCACGTTAGATTTATTTATAACTTTAGATAATTATTTTAGTATATAAGAACTACTGGCATGACATACATAAGTTTCTGAATATTAATATTTGACAAAACCTACCTATTTGTTTGTTATTATAATTTTGTTGTTATTAAAACCGATAATGACGCTTTTGCTTATAGGTAAGTAAAGCATATTAAAGTAAAGTAAAGTATGTTTTATAAAATTAATAAAGATTAATTAAAATAAATAAAGAACCCGAAAGACTCAATTTAAATTAGTTTTATTTTACGCTTACTCACCTGGTAAGTATTATTGAGCATATGGACTGGTATAGCGTGTGGTAAGCAATGGTGATAGGGGTTTTTAAGAAGTATAGATAGCACCTCCATTCTAGAAGGCTTGTCTTCCCGCCCACCGTTGCGTATAGTACGCTCTAAGGCACGCGCACAGTAAGCTGCGTATTTGCCGCATTCAGTTCTGTTAAAATGACAAAATATCACATTCCATAAACACAACACAGCAATAATAAAAAAAAAACAATGGTATTTTGAAACCTAAATTTTTTACCCTGCTGGGCCGCGTTTAAAACCTCACTCTACCAGTGAGTTTCTTCTCTTTTTGTTCAGTTGAAAAATGTATTTGTTATCCTGCTGTCAGTGCTACCCGGGTTAACCCAAGTTGGGTTTACGAACGCGTCTCTGCAGAGACACTAGCTTCGGTACGGTGGACCTCACATGTTTTTTGGGCACACATGTTTATTCCATAGTTACCCGATATTTCTATAGATGTTTTTATTTGATTAATATTTAAACTTAAGCTTCCTATGACTATAATTATTACTTACTTGGAATCAGAATGTCTGCTGAGATGCAACTTTAAATACCAGAGTAGCCTGTTATTCCTCGGCACGAACAGACTAACTGCAAGAGCTAAGAGTTGCCAGCCTTGGACGAAACTGTACGTGGGCGGATTGCTCTTACAATCCACTGATAACAATGGTGCCTGAAATTTAAAATATAATAAAATTTTAAATACTATTTATTTATTTATGAAATTACAAGTATTTATTAGGGCCATGTCCTTTTAAAGTAAGATTTTTTTTTATGGGAGATTCATTGTCAATTTTTTTTTATTAATTATTAAGTTTTAATTTTATTTATATACATATATAGAGTGACATTTGATTTCTGGTACCTAAATAAGTAATGACAGTTTTCACAAGTAAAACAAACAATAATTTACATAAACTTTTTTGCTTTTCACATATTTACAACTTATATCTGAACCAATAACAGTTTTTGTTTCTTACATTACCAACTTCAAAACTGAAAAAGTAAAATAGTATAAGACATGTAAATATACCTATGTTTTTAAATATAAACTGAAAAAAAAGTATACAGCCAAAATTATTGGCTTATATCATTTCTGAACTATTATTTTTAAAGTAGTGTAAAAAGTGAAAAATATTAAATCATAAATTTGTTAAGATTACTCTTCAATCGATAACTGGTATAATATCGTCACTTTCCACACTGTCGCTTATTCTGTCAATCAAGTAACCATATTGAGTGAACCTTTAGCCAATTTAAGGATATCAGAAATGAAGTCACATAAAAAATAACCATTTACAAAATAGGTTAACAAGGTTACCATATTCAGTAATAAAGTTAACTGAGAAACTTTATTATTATTCAGTTAACGATTGACTATAATTAAAAAAACATTACTAGCAGTTTAAAAGTAAAACGGGATTAAATGCGTCGTTATTTGGCAAAATACCTTTTTTAGCTCTTTTATCTTGCCAAATAACGACGCGTTTAATCCCGTTTTACTTTAAATTAGTAATGGAACGCGAAAATTTAAAAACTTATATTACTAGCAGTTATCAATAAATCAAAGTATAAATATAGACTTCTCTATTACAATATATATAAAAAAGTAAGTTGACTCTTAATAATAATTAATCAATGACGCATTTAAGTTGCCAAAGAGTAAAGGAGAGACGAAAGTGTAATTCTTAAAATTATGTAATTTTATTTACCCTTTATACATTACCACTAAATTTACCTGTATGGAGCTAGGCGAGCCGGCTGCGTTTGGTGGCGCATCGCTTTTATTATCACCGCCCACTGAAGATGATCCACTGTCGCACGTGAACAGTGATTGTGTCGCGCACAGTAGTAGTTGCTGTACAAATGAAATGTTGGTGTCGGTCGGACAGTCTCTAGAGGGCTTTACCAGGAAATAACTGAGGTACTTGGTTGCAAAATAGGAGGAACTGTAAGTCTAGCGGGTTGTGTTATTAGCCTAATGATTTTCTGTAGTGTTCTGATTGACTGTGTGGTGGAGGAGGTAGATACATTGTATAAAGTAGTTAAACGTAAAAAAACAAGGCGAATGCTTGGGTTGCGGAATGAGTGCCCTGCCAAGGTTTTCTCTAAGGACTACAGTACGGGGTTCTTCAAGAAGTTATTAGATTTTCGTAGAGTTTTTAAAACGCGCGAGTGATGCCTGAGGAGTTGCAAGCGTTCGTAGGCTGCGGTGACCGCTTACCATAAGAGGCACCATAAGCTTGATTGCCAGCTTAGTTGTATAAATAAAAGGCTTTTTTTTTTTTTTTTTTTCCATTAAGGTGGCAAACAAGCACACGGTCCGCCTGATGGTAAGCGGTCACCGTGGCCTATGGACGTTTGCAACACCAGAAGTATTACTCGCGCGTTGCTGACCCTTCAGAAATCCAGTAACTTCTTTCTTGAAGAACCCCATACTGTAGTCCTTAGAGAAAACCTTGGCAGGGAGCTCATTCCACAACCCAAGCGTTCGCGGGAGGAAGTTTCTCTGAAACCGCACGCGACCATTTTGGTTCTAAAGTGTGAGAATGAATTCCCTGCCGATGGCGAACGGTGCGATGGTAGAAAGTAGCCGTGGGCATCATTTCAAACAATTCCTCAGAACACATCCCATTGTACAAGCGGTAGAACACACTCAGGGAGGCAAACTCTCTCCTCAGACTTAAGGGTTCGATACGGCAAGTGAGTTTGGGATCGTCGACTATTCTCTCAGCCCGTCATTGAAGCGAGTCAAAAGGCAGCAGTACTCTATATTATTATGGGGTCGGACTTTACCTTTGGCTAGCTGGAGTTAGTGTGAAAGACGCCTCAGTGCAGTAGCTAGAAGACATCTTCGAACACATTTGCGATAAGCTACAGTAGCTACGACATCTCCGTGTCTCACACCTCCCTACAGTTGGATCAGTTTCGATCTCTGATCCTGGAGACGAAATGACATGGTGGTGTTTGCGTTGAAGCACCTTAATACTTTGATATACTGGTGATCGATTTGGCATATCTGAAAAGCCTTTACTTTCACTAGCAAAAGCACTGCCCATGCCTTTTAAATCCGAGCTAAACATTTTCTAGATTTTGTACTGACTGCTTCTGTGTATCTTCTGAAGTTGTGTAATTTCATCAATCGAAACCTGTCAAGCTTAATTTTAAGTTTAAAGTGCGTCTTACCATGTAGTGATGTGGTGATCACTACCGGTTTTTACATGGGTATCAGAAACATTTTAGTTACATTGGACGACATGATCAAGTGTCTTGGACTTTATACCTTATCTGGTATATGATTTTGGAACTCAAGACCGCTGAAAATGTCGACACAAAAGATTCCAATGGACTCGAAGTGGTAAGAGGCGTGTCCTGGAATTGTAGTTAGGTTTTTTAGCAGTGAACACATGGTTTCATGTCCTTGTGTTCCCGGTAAGTTGTCGTTTACACAGCAAGGTATGTAGCCGATAGAGCTTTCGTAAAACCAACGGTAATGTTTTGCTTTCAGAGCAACTACGTTGATTATGGCTCTTATCTGTCTGTGTGCCGGACAGAAGATCCATTTACAGAAATCCATTAACGCTAATCGTTGGAAGTCCATAAGATGATCAATTAAACATAGGACCTCCGTGCCATACCTGATTAAGCGTACAGGAAATTGAATTGCTGCAGATTTTTGGTGAAATCTTAATAGGGTAGGCGTAGGCAAAAGAAAATACGCGTTGAAACTTACAAGTTGCCCCAAGACCCATCACCTATGATATTTTTTAAATTTAGGATTTGGTCTAAAGAATTTCTACTTTATAGCAGACAATTTGTCTTGGTAAAAACATAGATTCGAGTAAAATAATCTAGCTAGCTAAACTGCGTCAAGGCTTCCGACATAAAGCCAAGAGGCACCATACTTACGACTAGGATGACATTTCTCCCAATTTGACTGTTGGGGAAGGACGTGCGGATTAAAGCCTTCAAGCCAGACTAACGCTCTGGTATGGGCTGCTCCGAATTAATTCTGTTTCTTAAGACCATTATTGCATGCACTTTTTGTAATGTCGAATATAGCAAATAACCCCATACACTAGGCAAGACTGCTTAGTTTATTGGGTAGTAAAAGTGTGCAAGACGAGAACAATGGCTTTGGCTTGATTGCCTGCAACGCAAGCAGAAATTTTTAAAATATCTATTGGTGGGTTCCTAGTAGGGACCGTCTTCTGCCACTTTATGTAGGCTCTTGGTGATAGTTGTTGGGGAGTAATACTATCGCCAAAGTTCTCGTGGGGAGAGAAGGCGGGCAACATATTATCCGTGCGTCTTTTCAGGATGTGAGAAAGTGGTGTTTCGCCTTCCACGCTCTCTTCTTGTTGCAGCTTGCAGGCCAACGCCTTAGGGGTTGGAAACAAATACGAAAGCGTACCTGTGTGTGACCCCTGCACATGGCAGTTGGGGAATACAACTGGGTTTTAGTTGGTGAGAATCCAACAACACTTTTACCCCGTTCTAGCTACAAAAAAGGTACCTATTATAAATCCTAAGCTATAACAGCGCTGTTATAGTTCAGGTATAAAACTAATATTGCATATACACTTGACTGATGCCAGTTTACTATACAGATATTTACAGCTTTATGATTTAGGAGTCATGGATACCCAGTAGACAATTTTATAACAGTACAAGGTTATCCAGGTTCCAAACAAGACAAATATATGTTAGTGCAAGTGCATTTTGTATGTTGGTGTGTTGTGCCATTAGGACCGCTTTCCCAGTGTTGATAACCTTAATAACCACTCTAACTATGAGTATTAACATAAAATATTTTGTAGTTATAGTTTGTAACCTGTATTTCCATGATAAATCAATTGTGAGTAATATAACTGTATACGATGTGATTTGACAAATTAAAGCCGCGTCTAACAGTTATTTTATTTTTTGGTTGCATATACTTTTTCAATTTGTAGTCGCTTAGCTATAGAAAACCATATATGTACGTACATATTTGTATATGTGGGATAATTTTTTAATTCTTGATTGGTAACCGATAGCATAGCAAACAGATTACAGAAATACAGATTTCAGTTTGAGAATAATACGAAAGATTTATGCTAAGTTTAAGAAATGATTATTAAAAGTTAGTTTACTACTGTATATATTATTGACTCTAACTATTTGTATCATTGGGCATTGCAATTTTTTCGTTTATGGTTGCCTGACAATAAATAGGGATACTTATAGGCGTGCTAATGGCAAAGGTAAAATAAACGGTTGGAATTAGTGTACCAAGTTTTATTTGTACGAAATGAATGGCCTTAAAAGATGCTACAAGGTATAAAAATCTAGTTGGACGTAAGTGAGGGCACGTATTTGAAGGAAATTCTAAATAATAATATTTTGATGTCAATATTGTTCTTGAAATATTAAGGCAGCGATTGCACTTCACAAAGTATACATCTATATTCATAAGATAAAATAATACCTGAATACTTACCTTTAGTTTAAAGATATAGGAACTAATCTAAGAATCCATCTAATAGAGTTAAATATTTCACTACATTATGGTACCACTGGAAACAGACTAAAACTTGCAACGTCAACCTTTCATTACAAAGGCAGATTTAGTGCGGATAGAACACTAGCTATGACAGAGTATGATTGAGAATAAAATGAAAAGGTCATTCCCTAAATCTATGGGTATATGGGGACAAACATTCTTGGAAATAGAAAGAAAAACAATGGGGGAAAATGTACACCAACATTCCATTTGAAAGTTTACAACAACAAATCGCATTTTAGTTTTGGCAACACTGTAAACTACTTATCGAGGGTTTTTTTTTAATTTTATTGTATATACAATATTGCCAGAACATAACGATCAAATTGGAATACAATTTTCTTTTTTTAATACATGTATTAGTATCTATGTATACAATTTTTTTTCTATTTACATCTACAAATACATATTTTTTTACTGAAGCCAATAAATATTCACTGTCACATACACAATTCCAAATTGATCAACGAGATTTAAAGCATTTATTTTTATAATTTACAGCAACACACAAAGCCCACCTAAATGAATTTCCGTCTAAAATATACTATCTCAATAAGTCTTACGATATGTTCAAGTGTACTTTGCTACAGTTTATATTTGTACATGACATTGACTTAGAATTTCTGTGTTAAGGTGAATATGACAACAGCGCACTTTGACTGGTTAAATGTTTATATTATAGATATTTAATGCAAACAAGTTTGTATGGAAATAATCGATTTCACCTTAAAATACAATCGCAAATGACATTTTAATTCAATTTGACTACTGGTCACGTACAGAAAAATAGATTTGTCTCATACAATGATTGTTTTTGTTTGTTAATACAACGCAATAAAGTACACATTGAATCATAATAACCACGACGAGGGCTACTGTGTTTTCTTTACTATTATGGCCTGTTAGTGTATATTAACAATTTAAGTGCAGAACAAAATTAAAGCTCTAATTTAAAATGTGTCTTTCAAATAAGAACAATTCTTTTTTTTTAACTCTCCTTACTGTTATTATCAGTACAGCACTAATTAAGTGATATCTTAAATCACTTACATATGTGCATCAGTCGCGTAGTTATAACAAGGGCTCAATAAACAAATCAATATGATTGAAAGACACATATTATTACTTCAATTTACTACATATATGAAAAAGATGATAACACATTATGAAATAGTCTTATGTTTAAAAAAATATTTGTTTAATAGGTTGTGTAAATTATTGCAGATTTTAAGCATGGAAACTAAAACTACTTTATTACTAGTGCATAAGTGTATGTAAATATTAGATTAAAGTAAATGACTGTGATATATATGAGAAAAGCATCAAAGCGTATCGCCTTAAGCCAGAAGCCTTTGCGAACAAAAGTTATTTTGTTATTTGAACCGGAAACCAAATTATTCATTATTATGGCTGTTGGGTTTGTGTTACATATTATCATAATATCAGGTATTAAATTGACTCCTGTGTACATTTAAATTCGATTAAATTGTAAAAAAGGATTTAAAGACGAATAATTTAGTTAGTAAAAAAATTTAAAACCAAAAGCCATAAAAATATCGTCGTATTGCGTTGCGAATATTTTTCATTATTTCTAATAATGAAAACAAATTAGAACGGCCAAATTTAACCATAAACATTGGAGTGATTCTCGTGTATCTGACAGAGGTTGTCATTTATTAGGATTAAATTATATCTATATAGTCACTAGAAACACTCCAGTTTAAGCTAGATTGAGGATATTGTGGTGAACGGTATTATCATTGATATATCGCTTTAATGTAGTTTTTTTGCGAATCAAGCTTCTTTTCATCACTCTATTTATTTATATTCTCAAAAGTTGAGGTGTTGTTGGACAGCCATAATAAAAAGCCTAAATGTCTTTAACTCAATATCGGACTTTCGTTGAACTACATTGTATTTAAATGACAGGTACAGTTACGATAAATGGTGCATTTGCATTAACCAAGTTTTAATAGTATACTGTTGCTATGAAATTCTTTGAAAACTAAATCTTACCCATAACACAAAACTTGTGCCAACCATTTCACCACAACATTTCCCCCAACATCGAAACACAAAAAAAGACAAATAAACTTACATTCTTAAGCTTGCCGGCTTTAACGTTTAGCTTAGTGCGCGACGTTTGTACCTGGACGCCATGTTTGTTGTGTGTGTGCGGGCTCGTTTGGCGTGCCAATATGGACGCCAGTTCGTCTTGCAGTTCGACAACTTCTAAACATTGCTGGAGGGCATTTTGAGCTAAAACCACGTGGTAATCTATGCCAGCGTGCTCTACACATACTGACATGAATAGTTGAACGCACTGAAATAGTGGAAAAATATTAATAAAATATATTTTCTGAAAAAACAATAATCAAGGAACAGTCTCATTTTATCGAGCCATATAAAAACTAAAATGTCAATAAAGAATTGTTTCTATTAGAAAATCAATTCTTTTAGTTTTTTAATGGTATTTTGGAAGAAAAGGAGAGGTGGAGAAGAATTCCGCTTTTGTTTTAACAATCTGTTATATAATACTGTAATTAATTCAAACAGTTATATCCAGTTAACAAGGTAAGGCTATCATTCTCTAAGGCACTATGCCACGTGACAATATGGCTTTTTTAAAATTTTTAGGGTAGATAGATAGATATATACTTTATTGCACGCCAAAAATCTAGAAATAAAATTATAGTATATAATCAGGCGGTCTATTCGCTTATAAGCGATCTCTACCAGACAACCTTTGGGTAGAAAGATTAAAAAAATACAGAAAAGGTAGGTGATGCATAATTAAATTAATACCTACCTAGGTTTAAATTACCACAGAACATATTATATATAATATTTAAAACTGTAGATAATAGTCAAGTACATTATATTTATTATATATTATATTTTGACTTTTTTAGGGTTATTTATCAAATTTATTTATTTTAAGTTTTTAATTTGTAAATTATTTATTTCAGAGTAATTACGTTGAAGTATATTATAATTCTAAATAAAGACTAGTTATAAATAGTTAAATAAATTTTTAGAACAAAGTATATAATTACCTTGAACAACTTCAAAGCCTCCGCTTGTAATGCTTCAGAGTTTAGTGAAGTGAGTGGAGACGTTATATTTTCTTTAGAATATAACAATGACGGATGTCTCCACAGAACACAATCTGAAATATATTAATAATTGATGCTCAGCGAATAGAGAATGCAAATCAGTGTTGTTTATCGTATTATTTTACAAATCCTTCTAATGTTGTAATTTAGTGGTGTTGCCAGATTGAACTTTATTATTCTCTTAATTGCTTTTCAGGATTGTAAGCATCGGATGCACAATGTATTTCTATCTCTGATAGCTAAGTAAACACAAGGACTTATCATTTTTAAGATAAAGATCTGATCTATAGAAAATTTGAACATACATGGCCATACTTTTATTCTTATATATAACTATTCTGAAATACAGATGAGCAAAGCCGCGAGCATCAGCAAGTGTCTTAAACAATATAAGAAACTCACTTGGATCACCATCGGTTTCCATTAATTTCTGGACTAGTTGTTCAAAGTGAGTTCCCTGACTTAGTCCACCGCCACTCACTACCGTTAGGTGGTAAAGCCAAGAATCTTTATCAGCTTTGCATTCAAATAAAAGGTATGTGGGACCCTGAAAAAAAAAATTATTAATATGTGAATAATTATGGTACATGTAAGCTAATTTTGTCATTACTAAAAGACAGAATTATGATGTACTTGTAACCAAAATGGTAATAACGACATGAAAAATCCTAGAGTGACCCCTTTTAACAGTTTTTGTTAAGTTTTGGCAAAGACATCTCCAAAGTCCTAAGCGCTATTAGTTTACAACATTTCTTAAGCATATCCGTGATAGTGCTTTAGACCCTGATTTTTTTTAAAAAACAATGACGTGTAATAACCTATTAATTTATTTCATGTATTTTAATGGAAATCTCAGTGAGTTGAGGTATTGCTGCACTACACGCGCACGCTTAATTACATATCGCGTCATCCTTGTTTTTACTAAGTTTTTTGTCAAATAGTACTGCTTCTTAAGGACCGTTATGGTTTTTAGAGTTGTATCGATATCTCACATAAATAAAACAAAAATGTTCAATAGAAACTGAAATTCTGTGATTTGAGTAACAGCCATATTATTCTTTAAATCACACTACCTGAATCCGCACACAATATTAAGTAGTAAGTATTAATATATTATATGATTGAAATCTCTATTACAATAGTGATAAACGACCTTTAGACATCACACTTAGTCACTGCGTGCTGTGTATTTCTAATGATGATCCTATATCATGAACACAAGTACAAACACAATAAACATCTATTCAATCAACAACAATCACAAACACTTATTAATTATGCAAATACATCACTGACCCCAGTTACCTGGTGCTGTGGGTATATGGCCACAGTGAGATGGTTCCTTGTATCATCATTTTTCTCCTCAGAGTCCGAATCAGATACATGTTCCACATCTTCTACTCGAGCATCACGCATGTTTATTTGGCCTATTGGATTCTGATAAAGGTAATAAAAAATACTATCAGTACCTTAAAAATAATACTTTTTCTATTACCTGCAATAAAAAGTTCCAGAGTTCTATACATACTAAGTTTCGAAAATCGAACCTTTTGAGATCCCAGTGCGAAATAACTCCCAGGTCAGTTAGAATACTATATTTCTTATTTATTACAGTTTAGAACAAAAATTATACCTGTTCACCCGGCGATTTGAAGTACAGGAACATCTTGCCAATAAGAACACACCAGCTTTTTTTGGCGTGTCCGTTTTTGACCTTCGTCAGCCAGCCTTGTATCGTTGGCTTATTGTCCTCCTTGCTTAACAAAAGTTTTGTGGCGTTTCGCCTTTGTACGTTCTAAACAAAAAATATTTTTTTTTTTATTTGTTATTTATCGGCACAGAGCTGGTGGAGACAGTCAAGTGAAGCCTATGTCCAGCGGTGGAATAGCCTATATGGCTAGAATGTTTTTTAAAAGTATTACTCATCAACTAATTTGAGGCCCCCGTGTTTTCATAATTTAACATGTTCGTAGTGTCCTACTTATTTATATGTTGAAGTAGTGTAAATTCAAAATATGCGTTCATTTAATTTCGGCTTCACTATGTTAATGACGTTTGCCGTTTGCTTCCTTTTGTACAAGGACTTGATTACGTAATTAATCTTAGTCCTTTGATACCTTATCTAAGACACACGTTTAAAAAAAAAGAATTTAGAGCCAAAAAGGGTTAAAAGTACTACTTTGTTCACGCACAAAAGAAGGTAGTTTTTTTTAAGTTTACCACTAAAACAGAATAACATAGTAAATCAGATTTTAAAATCATACTCAATTATTTTATATTTCATTGCATCTCGCTTTAGCACAGAAAACAGGAATACTATATGAACAAGACCAAATAAGTTCCTTAACTTCTTTTAATCAAAAAATTCAAAGACTCAGCTTAATATTCACCTGTAAAACTCTTATCCAGTCTTCCATGGTAGCAATGCTATCAGCAGTTAGATAATAAGTCCTGCTCCCTGTAAAAATCTCAAAGGTGGCAGCACCTTCGTTCCTGGATATCTTACAGGCTTCACCCAAACCAATCTGCCCTTGGGGTTTTCTGTTCACTTCAGATTGGGACTTCCAATATGATAAGGTACCGTTTTTTAAGACAAACCTAGAATATGATTATAAAGTTAATTTATATGTTTCTGTGACATAATAATTTATATTGTTAGGTTAGTAGTAGAGCAAATTACACAGTTTTTGTAAAAAAATCTCGGTTTTCAATCCCTAGAAGGGGGTAAACAGTAGCTGGATACACAGCCACATGGTACTTTGGGGGACAGCCTTTGCTCACCCACCACTAGATAGTATGTCTGGACTAAGGCGACTGTTTGGATTAAATTTTTGATGTCGCCACTTGAAAACAATTAATTTACTTTATACTAATATATACGTATATAAATACAATACCAGTCCATACAGCTATTAAACATTCGCTTGAAGATACAATCAAACGATACAAATATGCTCCGTAGCTTTGTAGTGACTGCCTGCTGAACTGTGGGGCGCTGGTTTAAGGCCCACACACGACAAACATAAATGTGATAAACATTAGAGTTTATTTTGACTCTGGGTGTTTTCTATGTTTATAATTAAATGTTGTTTGCTTAGTTTGGGGTCAAATGGCGCTCTGTATACTATCCAAGAACAATTACTATTAATTAATAATAATAAAAAATAACAGTGTATAAATCTATTACGGACACTCGATGATACGGGTAAAACTGAGTGACTGATATATCAACGCACAGTTCAAACTAATCGGTCTAGACTTAAAATTTTTCAGAGGTTCCTGTTATAACAAAGGTGAGCTCTAAGAGAAGATTTTGCAAACTTCATCCCCTAAGGGGGTCAAACGGGTGCGGGAAGTTTATATGGAAATCCGTTTTACTTAAAACTAAATGCATAAAAATTGGTATTTGGCCTAGGTTAAAAATTAAGATTGTCGTGTTTCACCACTTTTGGAAAATTATACCCTAGAGGGCAAAATATGGAATGGAAGTTAGTATAAGAATTCCGATACTTTTGTAGGTGAAATCAGAAACAGTTTAAAGCTTTCTTCCCTTTCAAACGTCCCCGCAGACGAAGTTGAACGAATAAGCTAGTTAAATATGTAGTGTCTCACCATCTTTTTCTCCAAGTTTTTAGCTTGCCCCCCAGTTTGGCTAGATGACCGCTTTTTTCTAGCGCGTCGAGACGTCTTGGCGAGTCGGCTGGCGGCGCACGACAGACCAACGAAGCGGGCGGAGCGCTGTCGCAGGACGCGCCCGACATAGCGTCCGGCGGAATAGCGTAGTCGTCCGACATACCTGACTCGAACGACGTGTCTGGTGGACGTTAAGAATACACTTTTCATTGGTGGAAATGTGATTAATTCAATAGTGCAACAATGAATCCGATAATTATGTCAGTATTATTTGTAAATTTAGGTTTCTTTAAGGTTTATACTGAGGCGTAGATACTTTAGTATCATGTAATATCTAGAATCTAACAACATAAACAATAGGGATAGAGGTTTTATTACTTAAATAACACAGCGACTTTTAAAAAACTACATATTTACAGACACTTGACAAATATAACTAATTATAACACATTCCTTTGCATATTTAGCTGTAGACAAGTTGTGTATAAGTCGCAGCCATCTGGTTTAATTAGCCAGTTAATTGGACGCCTAAGCAGATCGTTAAGTATGGAAAAGAAAGGAACAGATCGCACTGTATAAGTCATGTATATTGGGTTAGGTGCAGTTTCTCTTGTGTTAACGTAAATGCGGAGCGAGGACAGCAAGCGGAGCGTTCCAGTACAAGCTCCACATAATAATCTGTTCAGTTATATGATAATATCTGTTCCATACTTAGCGATCTGCCAGGCGACTAATTAACTGGCTAATTTAACCAGATGGCTGTGACACATACATTATCATTGCAGTGTCACTTGAAACCAATTTCAATGGCAAAATCCTATGGCAATTGAAAGATACATATTTTACAGGTAGTTATTGGATCAATTGTTTTAGGCATTAACACAAAACAAAGTAAACACACTATGTTTACATTTTTTCCTGGCACAAAACCTGGTGCTTGATGGAAAGAAATAAATGAATGCTTACGTCCTTGTCATGATCCTAAAAGCCACTGCAAACTAGTTTCAGTATTTAGTAAACATTAATAAGTAAACACCAATTTTTTGTACAGTAGCACCAGAATAAGCTAGCTGAAGTGAGAATGGACAGGCCATATTTGTTGCAGAACCGATGGAGTGTTAGAGTGGAGACATGGATCGGTAAGCGTAGCGTGGAAATGGACTGGATATATGACTAAGGAGGAACAGATGGGGTGGCGTTCATAGGGAGAGACTAAAACAGTACACTGCTATAGGCTAAATGATTGAGTAACAAATTAACTTACCTCTAGTTTTACTCTGTTTACTCGGTGAACCACTGCTAGACCGCTTGGCTGGACTCAAACTCGAACTAGTCTTAACACTTTTCGACGGACTACTAGCACTTAGACTAGTGTCGGACGAGCTGCATTGTCCGTTAGCACTGTTAGTTAGCACCATGACGTGGTTCGATGTCTGCTGTATGGATGCGGGTAGCATGCTTGTTAGGTTCACATTGTTTATGGGTAGTTGACTTGAAGATTGACCTGAGAGGTTAGTAAATTGTGAATTAATGAATGAAATGTTAGTGCTAATATCGAAGTACATACAATTTTGTTATGGCTAATGTTGTGACAATATAAAGCGGAGCGAGAGAAGCGAGGGGGTCGCAATTAAGTGTTGTACTTGCTACAATAAAAAATAATTGTACTTTAAGAAGCTCACTAACCTAAATGAATACCTACATATGTCATTTTATAGATGTATTATTATAATCAACAAAATTAATAATCACGTACTATTAGTTTGACTGCTGAATTACTCAGTGAATAGACAGTTATTGGTAACATTGAAAAATAACAGGTAGGGGAAGGTGGGGACCCTTCGTACGGTTTCCACATTTTATTTTTTTTATTTTTTATTTTTTCACGAATCAATCACCTGACAGCTTAAATTTATAGTTTAACTATCTGATATTCATATAAAAAAATTACAGATGATTTCATCTGATGTTTCAACCATAATTATGATTTAAACAAAATCTGGAATATGTACGAATCTGCCCCAACAACGGGGCACCTATATACAGTCTTGGGGGCACCTTTGTACGCTGTGGGGTAGTTCCGTACGTGCATTTAAAACGACACATAGTATAAATCAAAATTATTTTATTAGCAATGAAATTAAACACAAAAATAAAGATTTCACTTCTATTAAACAAAAATAAAATATTTTTCTTATGATCAACAAAATTACATAGCTTTTCCTATGTAAAACAAAACGTAAATGACTTTTCTTAAAATTAACGAAAATTAAATTACTTTCCTCTGACAATAAAACATAAAATTGCTTCATTTTCTACGTAAATTATTTATCTTAAATTTAGAATCACTTTTTTTAATCTTTGGCGCGGATTAGCATTGCAAAAAGTTGTTGTTAATTAACAAGATAATAAAAACTATTGAACAGTAAAATTTGAAAAATTTACTGAAAAAGTGAAAAGTTTTGATGTTCTAGAAGTACAAACTGTTGGAGGCTTAGGTTCAGGAAGAATCATTTCAACATCAGTTATATAAACAGTATGAATATCTTCAACATTAGGGAAAACAAATGTCCACGAAAACCCTGGCTTCTTTCTTAGATAAGATACTTTAAATTCAGTCTGACTATAGTGACCGACAACTTTTCCTACATAGTAAATAATACTTTTTTTCTTAGGGAACTTCACTAAAATAAATGAACCGTCTTTAATATTTGCTGGAATTACATCAACTGTTAATTGACTTCTGTTCATTTCAAAATTTTCATGCTCAGTTTCATCTTCATCTGTGATAGAACTTGAACTCTCTTGAAAGCTTATATCAGATCCATCACAATCAGATTCATCACTTTCTGTGTGTTTAGCTTTCTTGTTCTTCGTTTTTAAATTAAAATCAACTAAACTACGTTTCATTTGTCTTGCCCTAGCCCTTCTTTCCTGTTCTAGCTTTTTCAATTGTTTTTCATTGTGTCTCTCTTCAATTAGCGTTTTTTCGGGTGTGTCAGTATAAATACGTGATTTTCCTGGCCGTCGTCCTTTGTTTGTTTTATTACTTCTTACAGCAGTCGGATAGGGTCGAATTGCTTCTGGTGTCAAAACTGTCTTCAAAGGAGCTACTATTTGATGGATTGGTGAATTATTCAAAGTATATGGTTCACAAGCATCTAAATTACACCTTTGTAGTTTATCATCATAAGTTATCAATGGTGAGTTAATAGTTTGTTCTGTAGATTCTCGCGGAATCTCCATGAAATCCTGTGTTCCAGAAGTAGCGGGTTGGCAGATATTAGAGACACTTGGCTGCGGAGTAGGTGCTGACAAATCTTCAACGATGTTTTGAGTAGGAGGCACATTTTCTAAGTTACCGGATCTATACACTTCAGTTGGAGCAAAATCTTCGTCACTAAAGGCTAATTCATTAAGAGGCCATATTCCGGGTTTGTTAAACCCGCTTGTGATATTTTTTGCGGTGAATGATTCGAAAAATGCAATTTTCACAAGCTTTGGAATATTGTAAATTGTCAATGCTTTGCCTGGGTTCGTTACATGCCAATTATTGAAAGCAATTTTCAACTTTGATTTAAATGGTGCAAAGACTCCCACATCAAGTGGTTGTAGGCGGTGAGAGGTATGTGGTGGAAAAGATAGGTAAATTATGCCATTTTCTTTGGCGTAGTTGATGGCTTCGAGAGAAACATGGCTTTCATGATTGTCACACAACAATAATATGGGGTTATCTTTTGTGCAGAGTGTGTGCTTCTGGATATGTTTTAAAACAGAGACGAATATATGGCTATTTATCCAGCCACTTTTATTTGCAGCGCCGAGACTTCCTTCGGGTGCTCCTTCGAGAAAATTATCTTTATAATGAACGCGTGGAAACACGAAAAGTGGAGGAACGGTATTTCCACTAGCAGATATAATGCCACCAAAAGTTACGAGCTCGCCTCTTTCAGCTGCTACAATTTGTCCGACTTGTTTTTGACATCTTGGAGCCAAGACTTTAGGAGTAGCTAGAACGGTAGATACACCTGATTCGTCGAAATTAAAGATTCTGTCAGCAGTTAATGGATGTCGCTCCAACACTGTCTTCAAGTTGGTATAAAACTCGGTAACCGCAGTTTTGTTAAACGCAAAAGTTCTGGCAGCGCTTGTGTTCTCGGGTTTGCGTAAACTGAGTTCCGGGTTTCTTCTGCGAAAACCATACATCCATTCTTTCCCAGCCATCTTATTTTCTTCCCACTTCGCTGGATATTTCAAACTCAAAGATTTGGCATACTCATATGCTAGCTTTCTTACTTGAATCGTCGTAAGTCCATAATGCATCTTACAACATTTGATAATATAATCTTTTAACAGTGTTTCTTCTTCCTGAGAAAAGACTTGGAAACTTGTATATTTAGAGTCAAATGTACGGTTGCTTGACCCTTCAGCATCATTGCTATTCTTGTATTTTTTTACACGGCTTTCTAATGTTGACAATTTCAAATTATACTTGGCCGCAGCTTTCCTATATGACAATACTCCTTGCATAACATCCTGTATTGCTGACTGCATGGATTCTTCATCCACAGCTTGGGTACTTGTTCTTTTTGGTTTATAAGTCCGCACCATGTTTCTGTGAAAAAATAATAAGAAATAAGTATTAAAATATGTATATATGTAGATCGGCCATAGCAAAACACAGGAAATTTAATGCAAAAATTAGCAATTAGCACACTAACACACTAAATCGTAGCTAACTACCAGTTGGGGCACATTCGTACGCGTTCAAACGTGCCTTTTCTGTTCTGTCCGAAAGTACCCCACTAACTAAATAACAACAAAATATAACCTCTTTTAATATTAATAGGAAAACGTCATAAATTAAGTATTGAAAACGTATCTTAAGTATATTTTGCTACTTACTGATAGTATACTCTACATGAAAACTTATTTTAACTATGGTAACAATAGACAAAAACATTGATCAAAAAATTACTTACCAAGTGCGAAAACACGTTCGTGCCTGTCACTTCACTCTCACCGGTGCGAATGGCGCGATACTACGTTGACGTTAAGTTGGTACCTCGGCTCACGCACACATACAAATGCAAGACCGTACGTTGTTTCGTTCAAATTTTATTTTGACTGTATGAATGTGCCCCGCGTACGAAGGGTCCCGACCTTCCCCTAAATAGATCAAAATCAAGTAGGTAAAATACTAACATGTCTGTGAAATTGGCAAAGGAATAAAGTAGCAAAAAAGAAATTTCTTACCATAGACAGGATTGTGATGTGGAGTATTTTGTACGGTGACGCCCATAGACTCTTCGCCGTCTGAGGAATCGTCCGATGAGTCGCCCGTAAAGGGCATCGACCGTATTTGACTAGCACGCTAAAAATTTTTTTATTATTAGTAATTGATATCATACAAGTTGCTTACAAATAGAATACAAAAGATAAAAACCGAAATGTGCACCAATGTTTTGTGAGCTATAAAAATATATAAAAGTAATACACTGTGAAATTTGGTAGACATGATCTTAAGCCTTATCTAAGTCTGTGGTTTTCTATTTGTTATGTAAGACCATCTGTATAAAAAGCAAAATAAACAATTTTATAAGAAACTAACACACTGCAGACCTAGATATTTATTCCTAGAACACGTATTCGCAATTTCATAGTGTTCGATTAGTAAATGTCAAAAATAAGTGGGAAATTCGTTTGTATGAAGCACGCTGCAGGACGCCGCGAATTACGTTCTCTTAAAGAAACTGATTCACTAGCAGTTGTTCACAATAATTTATCTATTCTTACATTGGCCTCATTCAATAAGAAAGTTATTGTTCAGTGTCTCAATCCAAAACGCTACAGACAGACAGCGGCTCCATCTATACGTATCAAGTCGCGCTGTCTACAGATAAGAGACGTTACCAGTTACAATAGTTTTAATCTATCCAAATACCATAAATTTCATCTCAATAATAATAAGAGACAGTGCGGTTAAACTATTTTCTCAATACTTTCATAGAACCCTTTTTAGTTGAGTTGTGTTTTAACTTTGTAGTTGGTAATGAGGTTAGTTTTTAGTTTGGATACAGTATAGTATCTGTGTCGTTCAAAATTTTTACGTTTTGGTGATTTTGAAAGATAATGTTTACGAAAAGATAAATTTTGGTTTCAAATCCAAGCGCTTTTCACACGTTCCAGTCGGAAATGTATGTTACATTTCTTGCCGGAATGTGTGATAAATAAGGCACTAATAGTGTCTCAATTTGCCTTGTCCCCGGAACAACTCAGCGTCTTTTGCGCACCGGTACTTTCTTTATGCGAAATTGTAGGTATTTTGCAGTCTCATACAATTTTCTGTCGCTTGACTATCGCTCATCTATACTAATATAAGACTCCCTCGCAGCCTAGTTGGTAGTGTGGCCGACTGCTGCGCAAAGGGTGTGGGTTCGATTCCCGCATAGGACAAACATTTATGTGATCTAACATTTGTGTTTGTCTTGAGTCTGGGTGTATTTATGTATAATATGTATGTATTTACAAAAAAAAAGTAATATATATGTATCTGTATCCGTTGTCCGACACCCATAACACAAGCTCTGCTTATTTTGGGGCCAGACGGCGCTGTGTGTAATGTCCAAAAATATTTATCAAAACAAAAAAAAATAGGAAAGATTACTGAAATAAAATTTTAACAAGATGAATTTAGCAGAAAATTCCGCCCTAAACGACCTGTTTTCATCCTTTAACTTTAGAAAAATGAAAACAATTATCAATTTTTTTATTGCATTACAAGAATAGAAAATATGATCAATATTTCTAATAATAAACCAATGTTGTTAATATTTTATTTTCCACTTCATAAAAAGTGAACTCTTTACATTTTTGTGCTTTTATAAATTTTTATTACCTAAATATTTATCTCTATTAAAAATACTTAAGCAACGTACCTACATATAACACTGCAACATAATAATATGCATACCCCTGACAGAAATCATAATGTAAAATAATTTTTAGTTTTCCGCCGCGGAGTTTGCGTCCAGCTATAAGCGAACCTTAATGCATATATTTTAATAACTCTATTGTGTAGTTTAAAGATCGAAATTGCTCAAGCCATTTTATATATTTCTGTCCTTAAATACAGATGACAAACACATACCCCTTTAACAGTAGCATAGACCGGCACTGATATATCTTGATAGCTCGTAGACTCGTGCATTGTTCTAGGACATGGAGGTGGACTTAACTCTTCTTCTACTGATTGCTGTAAGCCGTCATCTGCAACCTAGTAGGTTAATAAAAAAAAATTATAAATGTAAAAGTTGAAATAGGTTCTTACCTTATGAAATTGGTAAATATTAACAAAATAGGTACAACAGATTTACAAAAAAATGTTCATATTTGTACCCAATAAAATTACAAAGTCAACTATCTTCAATACTACAGTTAGAATATAGGTAATATTAATATTAGCACATAACTCACACTGGACCGGTATTTATTTACGTTCTTACGCGTTTTATAGCTTTAATTTTGAATTATAGGTATAACGGTGTACTAATGTATAATGATGACTGATGAAGTTATAATAGCAAAACAAACCTGATATATTTTAGCTTCCCAGCTTGGAAACCTGTGCAAAGGCGGGGTTGGTGGTCGAGGATTTTCAGACGTAGAACTATCGCCCGTTGACGAGCCGCCTCGACTGTTACCTTGGACTATTACATTTACGGGTCCTTGCCATGCTGGGGTACGTTCTAGAAGAAAAAGTATGTGTTTACCTATGATGACTCACAGAGATTTTACTCAATACATGTAAGTTTTTATAGACTAACAGTGCCACGCGATTTCACTTGCAAAAAAACTGTTTCCGAGGAATTGATCTAGTGCTAATCCGAAACATAATTTATCTCTGTGCCAAATTTTTGTTCCGTAGTAGCGAATGAGAAAAACTTAGGCACATTTTGCAAGTGTCAGTCAGTAGATATCTCTAATGTTCAGTTTTGGAAACATTAAATCATTCTAACGCTAGGAATATTCAGTAAGCGCAAAATCAGCGTCGAATGTGCAAAGCGTCTCACAATATATAGTTTTACATTTAGGAGGACGTTCTGTTGACTGACAGACACCTTGAATGTCAAATTTCCAAAAAAGTAAACTAATTCACAAAACATTATTGTGACATAAAATTTGAAATGTTACCTCTACTAGGTGTATAAATTTCAGCATAATCGTGTGTGGTATCACCATCAGTGGACGTATTTGGTGTTGTTGGCAGTACTACTAAGTTTTCTACAGCCGCCTGCAAAATAAAGATATTGAACAAGAACTCCTAAAGTATAGTATTTATGTAGAACAGATACTAATATAAAAGTCTCACATGATACAGTATTGAAAAAATTTTTTGCACTATTTATAATATTACTTTTCCCTTATCACCTACCATATAATGTGCGGAGACAAAACTGGCTAATGGAGCCAAATATTTATTAGATACATCAAAATGATTTTTTACCGCTAAGTCATCAGCAAGCAGGCTAGCACTCGTCTTCTCATCCATAGTTCTATTCATGGTGTTTAGGTTGGCCTGAGCGGCTGCTGCAGTACTGCTCGCAAGATTAGTAGTGCCTATTGACAGGTTCCTTCTGTGCCGTACTGGGGTACTGTAGTGAGGTTCTGATGAATTTGTGGGCAGCTACAAAGAAAAATGCAAGGTAAGACTACTTTTTTAGAATAAAATAAAAACATTAAGTAGTCTGTTTAAAATTAATTGTAATGCAATAATGTTAATGTATTTTTCAGAATCATAAATATTATTTAGATGAATAGTAATAAATGCACATGGAATTTTAAGATCTTGGCACCTAAATATTATTGTTTTTCTCTATATACTTCAAATAATTGTTATGTGTATAAGGAGTAAATTTTTTTTTTTCTGTTTGACTACTACAGTTTGTCTGATGCAGCCATTACTGATCCTTCGGGCTTTAAAATTTATAAGGACAACATATACACACAACCTATATTAACCTTTGGTTAATATATAGTTAATTATAGTAAATAGCAAGAAATCAATCTGTCAGTAAATAAAGAACATGCTTTTATGGATGTAGGTCGAATGAGACAACTAAAACTTACAGCATAAATAATTTCCTTCCTTTGCATGCCAAAAAAATTGCATCACAGTTGACAAATGATAGGTTTGTGAAACTGTCCATGCAGTAGAGGTGAACTTCATAGCAAAAATAGAACCCATAAACTTTCAAATACACTTTTATGCTCATGAGAGATCAGCGTGAGAAGAAACATGTGAGGCATAGAGCGTATAATAATAATAACTTAATGTGTAAAAGGTAAACATAAGGGATGCTCAAAATTTTTACAAAGAGAGATTAGAGAGCAGTCTAAAAAGGAGATTTTCAGAGTCTGACACTGGTACTGTGTTTTCATCAAGAACTTGTAGTCCATCAGAACTAGAGCAACCTCAGGATTAGTAAGGTGAAGTGAAGGCTTCATAGGTGACCGCGACTCAAAATACTCAGCATGGCCAGCAATGGACGTCTAGCTGATATGATGTTAAAGGTGGATAAAAATAAATGTCAACATAGTATGTTTTTTTATGCTTTAATTTATATTATATGCATATATAATAAGTTTAACACTCTAAAAGATTAGTTCATAAGTTTCATTAAAATGTTAGGATATGGTGCAACACAATGATTTAGCAGAATGAAAATAAATTTTGCATCTGGTAATCTACCTGCGGCCCTTCAAGGCTCTCTGATCTCCTCCTACTTGTAGCTAAGAGGCTGGACGGAACTCGGGGTGATCCGTCCTCCGCCCTCACTTCAAGGGCTAGACTCGCCCGAGAGGGTAGAAACTGTTGAATATGTTGCGAGTATTTTATATGAATAATTGAGAATTATAGTTTGTAATGTAAAATTATAGAAATCAGATTGTGTGTAAGTTGATGTATGAGCTTGTTGATACAAAATGTAGCATTAGCTGTAGCAATAGCAACAATGACATTAAGTACCATATAATATATATATAACATACCTACATTTATATTAATTCTGACAATTAAAAACTGTTTGTGTAAAAACATTCAATTTTATATGGAAACCCTTTATGTTATTCCCCATTCAAGATTTATATTAAACAACATCAGCAGTTATTGTTACCATTTTATAATTCAGCAAAAAATTATGGGAGTCACACAGAGCCTTGTCAATCTGCATCTCAGTAGTACAAATGTAAATTAAAAAAGTTTCTTATGCTATTAACATTACGCATGCATGATAAAACATACGCCATGTTGAAATAAATAGATCAATTAAATATTAGATAGCAATATTTTCATGTTTTTCCTTAAATAAAGTAAAGTAGTAGTAGTAACATAAACAGTAAAAGAAGAATTTTACATCTTTCATTTTGTATGTTTTTAATTTTTTAGGTTTCATACCTAAAAAGTGCCAAAAAAGTACCTATTATTTATAGTAAACTTATGTTAAGTGTCTGCCGTCCGATCTTTTTTGATTATCTTTTAGTCATTATCTAATATAGAACTAAGTTTTAAAGCTTGGACCTGCAGCCCTTAAACTCCGTGTAAGCGCTATCCCATTGAACTATCGAGGCACAAGTCTGGCTGATGAAAATCCCAACTACATCTTAGGTTTGGGAATATGCTTGTTATGAACGCCACATACAACTCCTAGTGACTTATAAAGTCCTAGTACATAAATTTTACAAACATAAAAAATCTACATAGAATAACAATACACTAGGAGTTGCATGTGACATTCGTAATTCCAGAGCAAAGATGTAGTTGTGATTTTCATCAGCCAGACTTGTGCCTCGATAGCTCAATGGTACAGCACACAGAGTTAATCTTGGCTCAAGGTTAATCTTTTGACTGCATCTTTGCTATGAAAGTATTTATTTATATTGATGATATAGCCATTGATATGGCATGTATAATATATTTTCTTCTAAGTCACTAACCTTCAGAGTCATAAATGAAGAGTGATTATTTCTATGTATGTGTATTATATTATATTTCTTAATCCTATGAAGATTTTGTGTTTGTAAGATTTATGTAAGGATTATATAAGTCACAAGAAGTTGTATAAAGTTTTAAAGGATATATATTATTTTTTGTTATATTGCTTCGTAGTTGTATAAAAAATGGTTTATTTTTTATATCACTATACAAAAATAGGTGGAGTAAAAAATTAAAGAACACTCAAATTCATATATAAAAACTTTTTAAACAAAAAACACAACCAGCTTCGTTTTGAAGTTGGTTGAACTGCAGCTGTGTACATTCTTGTGTTTACTATTTTGTAACTCTAACTCTAACTTACCACAGATACTAAGAATATTTGTGTCCTGTTTTTGTATGATAAACTTGCACATGTTTACGTCGATCTTGACTTTTAGCAAGTTGTTTCATGTTATAATAATCGCAGTTGCTTACAGACTCCCTTTAACAACCACTTTCTATAACGCCGAAAACTACTCAGTCTGTTAAGTGTCATTCATTATATAGAGTTTACACTGTAAACTGTAATTATTTGTACCTTTTAAGTGCATCTTTTTGAAGCCTGTTTTTTTTTTTGTTAAAAAGTTTTTATTTTTTACTTTAGAGTGACAAATTGCTTATAACAAAATTTTATACAATCATCAACCTCAAAGGCGTTTCACCAGTTTCAAATTAACAACAATTTTTTTTCTTCTCCAAAAGTTCAAGTTTTAAATTCACTACATTAATATCAACCACCTGGGAAGTATACCCTTTTAAATCAAAAAAGAAATCCTCAAATTGGTTCAGGCGTCTTTGAGTAATCGGTGAATATACATAACAAGAGATTATGACAATTTAAGAACCTCCTCCTTTTTCGAAGTCGATTAAAAAATGTTCCTTTATTTCAGCCATATGACTTCCACTGCTGAACATAGGCCTCCCCAATATGTCTTCACAACAGCCAATAATTAATGTAAGATAATATATTTAACATTTTCTATGGGCTAGTATTTTTTTAAACTATCTTTACATGTAAGAAATACTAGAGCTACAATATTTTTTGTTGTAATGGGATAACAGAACTACTAGATACAATAACAAGTAATGTCACTAAAGTCTCCAAACACATACAGCATTGAACAATAATTGTGCCTTAACAAAGGGCTTTGCATGAGTTTATTTACATATGATAACAAAGACATATAGATTTGTTGCTTTACATCCATACATGTTAACTACTTGAATACAAGAGTATACTTTTGGTAAACTCTAAAATCTAATTAAGTACTTATCATACAAGTCATAGGGCAAGGCAAAGATGAAAAAGCTTCAAATATACTTACAGCACTGTTCCTACTGCCTTGAGTGGCAATGTGGTTCCGGAGAAGTTCTAGCTGTTGATTGCAGCGGTCATTCTGTTCTCTAAGAAGTTGGTTCTGTGTTTCAAGATCTTTCAGCTTATTCGTCACCCACTCTTTGATGCGAGCCGCCTTGGCTTCCACCTGCTTCGCGTCTTGGAGTCGCAGTTGCTTCTGAAATATAAATGTCTTAATTGTTTCAAAGTAAAAACAAATTATTTTAAAACTGGTTGAAACGAAGTTTTAATATAAATACAAACTTTCTTCAGTAGTTAAAAAACTTATTAAAATAAGAAAATGCTGTTTTAAACGTCCCCTTATAATTGCCAACTATGGCCCTTACTAAAGCTCTAATAAAATAGGTATTCTAACTTTCTAATTTATTGTGTGGGACAATTTTCAATGTTACATACTTGCATTTTTGTTACGAAACTTGCTGCATGTTAAGCATCATAGGTAATTACACAAATATCACCCATAAAGTTTTTCTTTCGTACGGAAATTATTTCATTTACAATTTCCCACATTTTCATTCATAAATTAAACTTTTTTTAAAATCTCGCAAAATGCAATACAACTGATGACAAACAACCATCAACAAACTGTTTTTTTTTATTAATTTTTTTACGGCACTAGTTACTTCTTACTTGTTTAACTAACTACGTTCCAAAAGTTATTTTAGATGCGTATAGTTGGCCCAGCCAAGTTACCAACAAACAAAATTCTTTGTCGCTTTTGATACAGAATCGTTTGTTGTTGATTGTTGTGCAAAAAAATCGTTTGTTGGTTCTTAACTAATTAATTATAAGCAATTAAAAATCGCGGCGTATAGTTGGCCCCGCTACTATCAGAGACCATTATTTGTAATCGAATCGGCGTGATTTCGTTTGTTGTTTTGATTTATACGCTTGTTGGTTCTGAAATATCAATATTAATAAATAAATTATTGTTTTTTAAAAAATGTACTTCGCTGATGCGCGTGCTGACTGCGAGTGTGCACGCGCAACTTATTTTTTGAAATTTATAAATTGTTTTTTTTAAGTTTACAAATTTTCAATACGTAATAAATAAATAAAATGCCGAATTACAGTTTGAACATTGCTATTCCATTTCTCTTTAAGAAAAAAGTGATATTTATTTACTACGACGTTCATCAATTGTTACAGTGCAGTGCAGTGCAGTGGCGACTGTTATCATTATTGGGATCTGACGTTTGTTTGCAATTATTGTGTCGGTGGTGATTGACTGCAAGTAATTAATTACTTTGACTCTCATTTTTACTCAATTATCTTTAACAAAAATGTAGGAAATTATGGATAGTTTGTTAGCCAAAAAATTCCGGGGAAAATTTATTTTTTTGCCCTGTGTACAATTTCCAAAAAATCATATTATTTTTAACAAAAAAGTTGGGTCCATGCTTTTCTAAAAGTTTTTTACTGCTTTAAAAACAATTGAAAGCCCTTAATTTTTACTTGCAACTTTTAATTTTATCATTAATGTATTGTCACAGTAAGGTTATGTTGATTTCATATTACATTTGCAATTTATTTGTACCAAGTATATTTTTAGTAAAAATGAGTTTATTCTTAATACTCCGAAAACCAGAATTGAAAAAGAAAACTATGGTTGTTTTTAAATCAGGAGTTCTTGACGTAGTGCCAGCAATAAAAATTTTAAAAACTTTTTTTACAGAAATACCTAAGTTTTGAAAATTTGCAAACTTAAAAAAACAATTTAAAAATTTCAAAAAATAAGCGAAAACTCGCGCGTTCGCGCTCGCAGGCAGCACACAAATCAGCAAAGCACATTTTTAAAAAACAATTATTTATTTATTAATATTGATATTTCAGAACCAACAAACGTAGAAATTAAAACAACAAACGAAATCACGCCGATTCGATTACAAATAATGGTCTCTGATAGTAGCGGGGCCAACTAGGGGAGAGTTGGGTAATACCGCGCGGTTGAAAATTCCGCGCCCCTCGGTTTCTTTTAAACAGTCAACAAAACGCGCCAGCAATATTAGTAAAATCATAGCTTTATGTACCCCCTACCCTGCTCGAGCACCGCCAACTGCCGCCGAGTATCCAGAGAGCAAGGCCGCGAGCTTGCAGGTTTTCCGCGCGAAAGCTATAGTTTTTTGGGTGATTTCAATAAGAGGTGAGTCAATGAATATTTCACACTCAGTAATAAATTATACTCATTTATAGTGTAAAAATAATGTATAACTTATGTGTAGTATAATTTTAAATAAATCCTTTGAGTTTGTTTATGTTTTTGAGGTTACAAAATAAAATGATCTTGTTTGATAATGCCGCGCGTAGGGCGCGTTGACATTATGCCCAGCTATATAATATGGTTGTGATTATTATAAATCTCTGAAAGAATATGTAAGTATATTATTCTTATAAGTGTCAGTATTTATACCTAAGTAAAAGTACTAGGTAATATAATAATTGTTTTCTTGTCTTGTCAATGTCAAATTGTCAATCACTTAGGTTAATACTAAACATTTTGTGAAATCTGGAGTCTGTACCTATTTCCAATTCGGTCTCCAGGGTTCCACTCTCTGACTGACACATTGTGTGATGCTTTTCGCAGTTTTATCAGACCCAGTGCGCAATTACCTACCTGGGGCACGATATTATCAGACCAGTTTGATAATACTGCGCTTTCCCAATTTTTAATTAATCGCTCGAATTATTGTTCTTGTTTGTTTTTTAAAAAAAATTAAATTTCCGTTAGTGTCGTCAGATAAATTGTCCACCTTCTATTATATTTCGTTTTTATTTTAACCTAACCTGAGCTTAGTTATAGGATAATTCCCTTAGGGGCTCGGTATTACCCAACTCTCCCCTATACGCCGCGATATTTAATTGCTTATAATTAATTAGTTAAGAACCAACAAACGATTTTTTTTGCACAACAATCAACAACAAACCATTCTGTATCAAAAGCGACAAAGAATTTTGTTTGTTGGTAACTTGGCTGGGCCAACTATACGCGTTCAAGGAACCAAAACTTAAATGGCAAGAGGTCTATTTTTCCCCCCTGACGGATATGCATTTAATTATCGTTTGATTTTAAACTTGTATACTTTTTTTGAGCTAGTATAGTATTCTTTAGTCTGGCATCTGGAGCTGTTTCTAAAAGTGGTTAGGTCCCTACTTACCAATATTACGAACGTCATAAGATTTTGCGTACCTATACCCAGGTATGTAATTAGTTTTAAAAATAAGCACGCTGATGAGTTCTTATTTCCATACATATGGTAAAATTATACAATTTGTTGGAAAAGAAAGGAATGCTCAACAAAAAACATTAACATCGAATAAGAAAGAGGGGATGACTTTTGTATGGGATTCAGTCATTTTTACATAATAAGTAGGTACATTTTAAAAATCACGACTGTTTTCCGAAGACCAAAGACTTTCATTTTCTACGATCCTGGCACCCTGCTTCATCCACATGCATCATGCTTTTATTGATTTTGTAAAAAAAACCATCAAAATAACTTTTTGAGAGCTTTTCTCTCTCTGTGGGGCAGGTAATATCGAGGGGAACCAGCAAGTGGATTATAATGAGATCTCCAAAAAGAAAACTGGACAGTCTTAAAAACACTTATAAATAGAAACATTGAAATATACATGTAAATTGAAAAAAACAATGATAATTAAAATAATCTGTGACTCGAAGTTAGGTACCTGTTCTTCGATCTGCCCTTCGAGTCGCGAGATAGCTCTGGGAGGCCCGTCAACACCCCCTGGCCACTCGCACAACCGCTGCTCCATGGCGCGGACCTGGAATAAGTCAGTGAATCGTAAGATAATACATAAAAACACGGATAAAAAGGATTTCTTTTTACAAGACATAGAACTTTCTCAAAATATTTAGTTATGCCAGCAATTTTGTTTTTCAGATCATAAATATTTTTTCGTTATAAAATTTACACCTGTCTTTTTCTGATACAATTTTGTGCTTGAATTTTTTGTAATTTTACGATAAATTTATATGCTTAATTTGAGATTTAGTTCTTTTTTAGTAAAAGAACTCTACTTCTTTTGAATCGAGAATTTAATCCTTGCTAAGATTAATCTAAATAATATCAACAGATGGTGTTGTACAGTTATTGACACTAAGCTAAAACCCGCTATTTAGAATTATTATGATTATAAAAAAATTATGGAATCAATTGGAATTGAATACAAAAGTAAGATTCTTAATATTATTAAGAACGCAGTTTGATAACTGCTAAGTGCTAAGTTTGGTGTGTTTAGATTGTCGGTACTGTAGAAATATCTTTAATTGTCATTGCATATTCTCAAGTAGTAATACTTATTACCTACTCCGAGGAATCTCAAGAATCAAATATAATTGCTAGAAAAAAGACTATTTCTTATTCTAACTAAAAATTTCCATTAAGGAAATCGAAACCACTTTTTTTTTCACTTGAAAACTAACTTATCTATCGATCAAAATAATTATTACTCTTCACTCGATTAATTTTTTTACTTCAATGGATATTTTTATCTTGGTACAAATAAATGTCTTCAAGATTTTTTTTTAACTTTTATTCAGTAAATATTCTCTCACGCCTATAGGGAGATACAATTTGATACAAAGCAATTTGTCTTTTTTTAAGTAATCTGATGTACATAGGGGAAATAAATGGGCAATGAATCAAGGGGCGCAGGTAACCTAATTTTTTTATTTAATTCAGTAAATTACCACAGATATTCCTTGAATAATTCTAATCAACTTATAACTCTTTTTATAGTGAACATTATCATTTCTATAGTCTCGGACAGAAAACGTTATCACAAAAATTAGTACAGGTAATATTATTTTATAAGTAATAAAGTAATAATAAATGTAGCAATGAAAGTAGCGACACGTACAGGGTATGGGATTATGATTTCCTTCCTAACAATGGCGCACGTACATATATCAATGAACATCCATCCAGGTGTGCCAGTTCGCTTTGAATACAAATGCGCAACTCAGCGAACTTCCATCCAGGTACATCAAACCTTCTGATGTTTATCTAATCTATTTAAATAAATTAATGCATATAATGACTCATTCACTGTCACAGCCATAAGGTTATGGACTAGTTTACCCTTTGATGTCAAAAAAGCACAAACTTTAAGAATATTTAAAAATCTCGTAATCACACATTACTTAAAAATTTAAGTAAATTTAATCAACACTGCTTATTCATCTATATTATTTAAGATGTATGTAGTTTGTGTATTTATTTATTTTTTGTTATGTATTTGATATATATATATTTATTTTGTTTAGATGTTTGTACGTATTAGTATTATTTATTATTTATATGTATATAAATTTAGCTATTGCTATAAATTTATACTTATATTGTTAAGTTTCAGTTAGCACATTCTACTCAATAATTTTATAAAGTCTCCTCTACCCAAAGGTTGTCTGGAAGAGATCGCTCATTAGCGACAAGACCGCCAATTTGTTATTACTTTTATTGTTTAATGGTTTTGTTTTCTATATGCGCAATAAAGTATATTATTATTATTATAATTTGAAATGGCTTTTTGTGATTTCGAAATAACTGCCTTTTATTAATTAGCTAGTTAACTAGTCATAGATATAGTAATTTGCAGTTAATTAAAGACTGTGCTAAACTTTAAAACGGGTGAAGTAATTTTGAGGGGAACTTTCATAGACAGGAATAATTTACAAGGATTCTGGGCCACTTTTCCTTAACTTTAAGTTTATTTAGTAAAAGTAATATGTTTATAGTAAAAAAAAACCAATATTATGTACCTACTACGTACTTCCAAATGAATGTTTTTTTTAAAGGTGCGTTCCGAATTTGCACCAAGCCAATTTAAAAATTCTTAGAACAAAAATTATACTTAAAACTTATTTATTCTTGTTGTATTTAGGTAAAATTTAACAAAATACAATAAATTATCTATTAAATAACATTAAACATTATCTTTAATGCAATAGTATCATAAATTAAGTGTTAATGACGGATCAATAATGTATTAAGTAGTAAGGAGGAACCGCATTTCGGACGGTTTCATTCTGCTTGTTTTTGTAGAATTAAAAAAAAAATTTGGTGCGCAAGCGGATACAGTAGGCTTTTCCACGCAGATTTAATCATATTTTAAACGACAAAGTGAGCTTTTCCGAGCCAGTGAGTGAAAACAACAGCAACAGTACCATCAATGCAATGGTACTATCTAATGGTACCAAGGATTTCAAGGATAACAGGAGACTTTCCATGTAACTTAACCACAGTGCAGTTGCTAACATAAGTATAAAAACGGCAGGCACTTACAAAATATCACTAGTGCCCAACCAAAATCCTTAGTAAATACATATATGATACAAAAATCCCAAAATCCATGTCAAGCCAAACCTCAGGCAATCTATTTTTAAAATCGAGTTTTCAAACCGCGTTCCTAATATGGTATGGAATTGAACTATGTCGGCTTAAGTAGCCGTCATCCCATAATTTTGGGTTGAATTAATACCGGGGATTGAAGCCAGGGTAATCCTATACGACCCGGATTACGGACGCCTAGCATGTTAAGTAATCAAATGGTGAATAGGTATTCGAATGTGTGTGCAGTTAGTTGTACGAGGGCTATTTTTGGGATTTGGAATGCGTATCAAATAAAGCTGGTAGTTTTTACTTATCTACCTGTAGGAATGAATATTAGTTGATTTGCTGATACCTAAATCAGAATTAGAATCATGACATTTAACAGTTATAAATAATAAATACCAACACGAAACTTATCCCCGAAGGGGTAATCAGAGATGTTACAAACGTTTTACCGAATAGTATTTCCGTCCCACAAGCGGGCAGAAACCAAAGTCGAGACAACTTGTTCTTACATACAATTAAGAAATTGTACAATATTAGTTGCCCCTTACCGGGGATCGAACCCGGGACCTTTTACATAGCAATCGCATGCTCTACCACTGGGTTCTATTTACATATGAAGTTCATCAAAACATTAAAATAATTTCATTATCGATATTAAATATATTTTTGCTCTAAATATATTGACATTTACCCAATATAAATAAACATTGCTGATTTTCTATGACTATGTTATACTTACAATCGTCCGGGTATGACGTTAAAATCAGCATTTTTCAAACTTTTCACACCAACATCCGAAGTTAAATTTAAAGGCGCAGACGCACTTCACTTTTCAGTTTTTGGTCTTCACTACACTTAGGTCTTACGTCATAAATAGAGAAGAATAATACACTATTACTGGATTCACATTTCCAATTTGTTTTTGGATATACAGCCTTTTTCTTAGACTTTTTGGAATTGCTCTTCAAAGTAAAGTTTACAAAACCTTGATTTGTTCCATTTTCCAATAACATTATTATTACGATTTTTTATTGATTTATTTGAGACTGATATATAGGCTAGAGCACGTAAATACGCTTCTTTGTGCAAACATAAGCATTTGAAAGAAAAAAATGTATGTTAGAAAACTTGCTTTTGTCTAGTGCATTACCTTTATGTATTTAATGCAATAAAAAATCTGGAAGTGACCGTTGTTTCAACACTTGTGCAAATTTTTAAAGCGTGTGTTGCATTTGCTAGTAATGAAAGTTGTTTAAATAATTAGAATAGCTTATTATCTAGAACGCATTCGTTCTGGGATGCAGAATCATTATTTTCATTACTTTTGTCACCTGTCATCCGTTCGTTTATCATTGGTATCAAAAATATTAGAATTTTAGTATCATCTATGACAAACTGTCATGTGTTCGTTTACGATATTTTTGTTATTTTTGTCACTTTTGCCACCGAAAAATGAAACTTTAGACCCATGTCTGGAGGTGGGGCTTTTGTGTTAATCCGTCTGTCTATACATATTCATTGTTTATGGTAGTGTTTGTGTGTTTTATCGTAGTGTGTGTACGTCAACCGTTCGTTTTGCAAGTTTTGTAACCAAAAATTTTTGTAACGTTTCAAAGCTACACGAACGGTAGGTGTCGGTGGCAAAACTGGCGTTATCAAAAGTGTGAACAGTATCATTCGTGGAAACTCTTAATCCCAGAACGAACGCGCCCCTAGTGTATTGACTCTAAATTGTAGCAAAAAGTCAAAAAATTGGATTACAAAACGGTAGAAACGTTAAATTTAATACAAAAAAATAAGTTTAAAGGCGTTATAATGGCATTAATTACTTTAAAAGTATACAACGAATATATCTCATAGTTATGTGTAATAACGTGATGTCATGATTTTTAGTACGTTTATATGCATATCTCGATCTCTCAGTCTCGAGCTATTCGGACTGTGGAATTCGAGAGAAAAATGTATGGAAGTATATTTCCGGGTCTCGAGAAATAAGTCTGACTTTCATACATTTTTGAATCGAATTCCTGAGTCCAAATAGTTCGAGACTGTTCCCAGTAAGCTCCCTTGTCAATTATCTTATTGCATGTTATGGTTGTAATATAGAACTTAGGTTTTTTTGTTGGTCATATGTATATATTCGTAAGAACTGGTTTAACAGCGCAATACAATTTAAGGAAAACTCTACCGTTGCTGGTCCTAGTTTAGGACAGGAGAACAGCGTGATGTCATTCTTGTTAGGAAGCTAGGCTTAAATACTTAAGTTTCACGTACCTGTTGTTAAAAAAGTAATAACAGATGGCACATTTTTTTTTCTAGTTCAAAAGAGATAAATCGCATTCACATTTTTACTAGTATTTTTAATTTTTAGCACAAAATCTACTGCATGAAATTGGATGCGGTTTTCACCGTTGTAATGCTGGAGGTCTTACTGGTGCACATTTTATCTTGATACGCCGCGTAGAAGCAAAATTATAACTAATAGACTTTATTACAATAATCAAGCAGTTGTCGCGGAATCCCACGCCGATAGCCGAAATAAGCGCGGGCGGAACCGCGAGCAAAAGCTAGTACTAACTAAAATAAATGAAAACAAGAAAAAAAGAACTTTTTCTTTTATTTCTATTCTTCTATTCTGTTCTCTTTCCTATATTTATATTGTCTTTGGAAAAGGTATCTGGTAAAGTGTCCTTTGTGTAATTTAATTCTAACCGTAAGCCAATAATGCGTTAGCGTAGGAGTGGAAGATACGAATCCATTCATTATAGTGCTCGTCTAATTAAACTGTTGACGGTAATAGATCGTTCTCCAACCGACTAGCGACTTCCTTCCACATACAAACTATTGAGTTTAAACAATTTAATGTGCTTTAACGCTATATCTTGCTTGAACTATAAAGAAACAAATAAATCCTATAAACATTAATAAAAACGAAAGTTTTTTTGTCTGTCTGTATGTCACTCATACATGGACCAATTTAGATGAAACTTGGTATGGAGATAGTTTGAGTCTCGGGGAAGGACATAGAATAGTTTTTATCCCGAAAAAGAAGTTCTCGTGGGAATAACTATAACCGAGCTTTAACGAACTGTAGCTTGCTATAGCAAACTTCATTAGTATAATTGAAAATTCATTCCTATCTTTAATTACCAGCTTTTCTATTATAATTATAAATGCGACAATTTGGATGTTTGGTTGTTCGTTACCCAATCACGCTTCAACCACTGGATGGATCGGTATGAAGATTTGCCTCATGTCCTGAATATTTTTTTATATTATAGGCTATTTTTTTATTTAAGAAAACTCAAAAGTTTTGACAGGAGTAATTATAACCGAATTCCACGAACGAACCATAGCTGCATCTATAACAAACTTCCTTAATATAATATATTACTCCTTGAGTTGCCGTAAGAATCCCACGCCGATAACCAAATTTAGAGCGGGCGGAGCCGCGGGGAAAAGCTAGTACCTAATATCTTTTGATTTTAGGCTACGTAATCATATAATTTATATTTATTTATCAATACATCTGATACGCAGTTCACACAAATCTCCCACGATATATATTAGAGAAAAACTTTTTTCCGATTTCAATGCGAATGCCGATATGCAACACTCTAAAGTCAAAACAAAAACCTTGTTTTGGTTATAGAAGAGAATGTTGGTACATATATAAATCCCTCTAGCATTAACTTATACTGAACTAGCTTTTGCCAGCCCTAAATTCGGTTATCGGTGTAGGATTTCAACGGCAACTCCTTAATTAAAGAAATTAAACCGACTCACACTTGACGTTTTTAAGTAGCCTATGTCCTTCCCCGGGACTCAAACTATCTTCTTTCTTTTCTTAATCTTAATCGGTAGAGCTGTTTAAGCGTGAAGAGGTAACAGACAGACAGACAGAGTTACTTTCGCATTTATGATATGAGTATGGATTTGTGGCAGAATACAGTCATTTATGCAAATAAAAATAGTTAAAAGTATATAGCTCAGTAAAGTTTAATCAACGTATTTCACGGTTAGCGTTAGTCATTTGCATTTTACTGTTTTGTAATTTATACGCTGAAAACAGTCCCCCAATCCGTGTCGCAAAACGGTGTTGCCGCAGCGCTGCTGCCCATTAACAGCCTTTGGACAAACATTACTAATTTTCTTTTAACAATAATTTAATATTGTTTTGTTAGTGTATAGGGTTAATTGTACTGTATAGTCTGTAAGTATAAACTCATTTATTGTTTGTTAAAATCAAAAGTAAAAACGTTTCTTGAGATTTTAAAAAAATCTTTTTTAAAGTACTTTTTTTAAAAACAAATTTCAGTGCAATGTGGCATATTAATGATAACCGAAGATGAGTCACGCAGTTTCAGCACCGTTAAAAACTATTTCCGAGGAAACTCTGGACCGTATTAAAGAGTACCTAATGTCCTATTCGGTCCTTCGAGCTATCTATTTGCCAAAATCAAGTCTTTTAGATGATCCGTTACGACATGAAGTAATAACTAACAGATTTAAACATTACTATATTAGTATAAAATTTATTAAAACACAGCACAGGTCTGTTGTGGCATTATTAACATTACTTTCAGTTTTAACGGTTCCGTTCCTCAAATGGAAAAAAGGAACCCTATTAGAATCCTGTTTGCCTGTCTGTCAAGATACTTTTTGTCAGGAACGCGTGAAGGGTATCAAGTTAAAATTAATATCAAATACTAAGGTCTACGGTCCCTGGAAGCTGTAAAAAAATCAAGCATAAAAGGCAACGCAATTAAAAAATACGGCCATATTTGTCGCATATTTTGGCATTCACAAATAAACCAAAACCTATGGGGTACTTCCCGTTGTCCTAGAATAATAAAATTTGAAACAAATATAGGCAAAATCTGAAATTGGTTCACATTAAAAAAATAAGTTTGTCTGTTTGTTTGTCAAGACCTTTTTACTTAAGAATGCATGGAGGTGTCAAGTTAAAACTAATATCGAACACTAAAGTCTAAGGTCATTGAAAGTTGTAAAATAATCAATCAATGCAATAAAAAAATATGCCTAACATACGGTAATTTTAGTAGCATATTGTGACACAAATAAATCAAACTATGAGGTACTAACCTACTTCCCGGTGACCTTGAATCATGGAATTTGGCAAAAAAAAACAGAAAGAAGAACTAATTACACATAACAAGGGTACGGAACCCTCGATGCACGACCCAGACTCGCATTTGGCCGGTTTTTTATTGTTAAAACTAAGATTTACCAAATCTTCTTCATATTTGTCAACTAACATATACCGGTGAATTTCCGATTAGGACAAAAGAACAATATTCCGAACACACACCAGTAAAATAAAATCACTGCCCGCTTTATCTTCGCTCTAGCTGACCTGGCCAGACGTTGTTCTGCCCTCCTCTTAGACCATTTAACCACCCTTGCTTGCACTGTAAAGCCACCCCGACCTACCGCAGTCACGTCACATTGCTCGCCCGCGCCCTCGGCCCGTAAGGGTCATTGCGTGATGTTAAATAGCCTATAACCTTTCTCGAGAATTGGGCTGTTAAATTTTAAAAGATCTTTTTAAATCCAACTGGGAGTTCCTAATATTAGAGCGCCCTCAAACAAACAAACTATTTAGCTTTATTATAATAGTGTAGATATGTCGCAGCCATCTGGTTAAATTAGCCAGTTAATAGGACGCCTAGGCAGATCGTCAAGTATGGAAAAGAAAGGTACAGAAATCGCACTGTATAAGTCATGTATGTTGGGTTAGGTTCAGTTTCTATTTTGTAAACGTAGGTGCCGTTTCAGCCGAATTTCATTTCATAATCTGTTTAGTTATATGATAATTTTTTTCCCATATTTAACAATCTGCCTAGGCGCCCAATTAACTGGCTAATTTAACCAGATGGCTGCGACAGATACACCAAATTCAGATATTCTAAGTAGCATATATCTACAGACATTGTACTGCATTTCACATAGCGTGGTGCGTAGCATTTTGTAATTTTGTTTCTGAAAATACAAAATTATTATATAATATTATTAAATAAATTATTAAAAATAAAGATATAATCTATATCTTTAAAGCTTCATACTCGTTAACTTCATTGTGGACACCAGGAGCTGTAATTTAGTAAAAACCCTCGTATCACGCGCACCTTGCCATGTGAAATTAAGTATAGGGTCCCTTACAAAAAGGAATCCTTTATGGTGAGCCATCGCTTTTTGTCTGTCAATCAATCCACTAGATATAATATAAGTTAAAATAACTTTATGCTTATTGGAAATGCGGTCTAAAAAAATGGGGTCAAAATCTTAATGTGGAGCGCTTCTATAGGCAAATAGGGTGACAACTGCGTTACATTTGTATCTACTGACCTTCTTAGTTCACTGGCATCACATAAAATCCTATCCTATTAATATTAATAAACTGAAAGTTTGAAAATTTGTTTGTTTGTTATTCAATGGCGCCGCAACGCAGCATCCAATTAGAGCTGAAAGGCACAGAAAAGATAGTTGAAGCGACGGAGGGTGAAAATAGGCTACTTTTTACTCCAAAATTTAAAAGATCCCACAACAAGTGCGAGTCGGACTCGCGCACGAAGGCTTCCGTACCATTATATATAAAAACGGAAAATAAATCACGTTTGTTGTATGGGAGCCCCCTTAAATATGTATTTTATTCTGTTTTTTAGTATTTGTTGTTATAGCGGCAACAGAAATACATCTTCTGAGAAAATTTCAACTGTCTAACTATCGCGGTTCATGAGATACAGCCTGGTGACAGACGAACGGACGGCGGAGTCTTAGTAATAGGGTTCCGTTACCCTTTGCGTACGGAACCCTTAAAATAACAAAAACCAAATTCCACTTGAACGAACTGTAGTTGCAGCTAGGTATAGCTTGCTATAGCAAACTTCTTTACCTACTATAGATAATCTAAGGGTTGCTGTAGGAATCCTAATAACCAAATTTAGGTCGAACGAAGCCGGTAGCAAAAGCTAGTTATTAAAATTGTGAACGTGATATTCTATGGTTTGTATACAAGAATGTATACTAATATTTGATATAATAGTGTTATTATTTGATCTTTACTCACAAGTTGAATAATCATTTTCCGTAGCCAGCAAGAATCTCAAATACAGAAACTCCTAAAATCGTATAAACATTTTGTACTGTTTATGAAACAAGCACGTACTTACACGCCTTCTTGTTCATCATTAGCACAACTTTACTGTTCACTGAAACGCATCAGCCTTCTTGTTTACAAATGACTCCAGGCGGCGCGGCGGCGGCATCCTGAAATAGATCAAAGTCGACTCGAACTCGACTCGACGCTCAAACTCACTTGGACGCGAGACATCCGGACTTCTTAGTATATCAGATAATAGATCGTTATTGACGTAAGTCGCTGCTTATTTATGTTCCTTTTTTTTTTGAAATACCTATTGTAATTAATCAATGGAAAAATAGAGTAGTGTTATTTCTTCTAATTGTTTTTTTTACCATATTATAACAAAGCCAAAAGGAAGGATATTGACAGTCTATGTGTATATATTTATTTTTACGTATGTTCCAAATTTTGCAACTGTTAGGATTTTTATAAGTTACTAGCTTTTGCCAGCGGCTTTGCCCGCCCTAAATTTGGTTGTCGGCGTAGGATTCTTACGGCAATGTCTCTGTTTCTCCCTCTCTCTCTTTCTCTTTCTCAAAAATAATAAATAATTGACTACTAAAAACTAATTAACTAATGGATTAACCTCGCGAGCATCATACAAACTTTGAATCCTTTCTTAGCGCACGCCTACATCATAATAGCTATATGTGTGCTAAATTTCAGCTTGATCCGTCCAGTGGTTAGACATGTGAGTTGATAGATCAGTCAGTCAGTCAGTAATAGTTACTTTGGGCTAACGCTCACTTTAACCTGCAACTTTGTTTTGTAGTGGTGAAAATAATAAATTAAATAATATGTTCCTCCCTTCCTCCTCATGACTGCCCGCCTTGCCTTACACATCATAAATGCGCGCGCAGTACTTGATCATTATTTTGCTGTGATGTTATTTTAAAACTGCGATATCTCCTAAGGTATTCATTAAAATAGAATTATATAAAGGGCAATTGTGCTGTAAATTAAATACTTGAATAACGTATTTATTTGGATAAGGATTAATATCATGTTTATAAAAACAAATTCGCAAATAAAGCATTATTTTAGAACAAATTCGGTTAGCATAAGAAAAGTTATAGTGAACCAACCCCAAAAGATAGCATATGCTGTCGCGGACTTTTTTTTAAAACTTTTAAAAGGGAACAATTCTCTGTGAGTGAGTTTAACCTTTTTTGAATAAAATCGAATTGATTTTCCAACATGTGTCAAAATAAAATGTAATTCAAAATCAATTGTAAAATCAAAAGCACAAATCAAGAGTATTGATATCAACTTCGAAGCAAATCACCGCCAAATAACTTTCTACCCCGTTAAAACCCCGTTAGGGGATGAATTTCAATATAATACGAAACACGTCTTCCGTCAATTTTGTTAAAAAAGGTTTATGCAAAATTTTAAGTAGATTGGACCAAGGAATCACGTTGTCCCATACAAACTTTGCCCCCCCTTTTCACCGCCTAAGGTGTAGAATTTCGGAAAATCCTTTCTTATCGGATGCCTACGTCATACAAAGAACACACCCTCCAAGTTTCAGGTCTCTACGATCAGCGGTTTAGGCTGTGCGCTGATCCATCAGTCATTCAGGACAAAGCATTTTATATGTATAGATTCATGTACATGAGTTTTTTTTATTAAAAAGATATAGAAAAGATCTTTTGGCTTATAAGCATAAATAACATAGGTGATGGTAGATGCCGGTTGGTACGTCTTTGATGCATCTGGAGATACCTTGTTAATTACTTTTGCAATAAAATTTTAGGGCTTTTCTATAGGAATCAGACTTTTTGTCTGGACTTTTGAATTTTCCGTATAGTAACCCTATGTTTTCTGCACTGATAATAATGATCCAATACATTTAGAGTAGACAGACATATTCATTTATCCGGAGAACAAGATAAAAAGGAAATTAAAACAATTATGTGCCTGGTCTAAAAATTAAGAGTCAGCAATGAAGAGTTGCTTGGTGTTTCTTTGAGAGATATATATGATCATAAATGAAGTGATCCGACGAAGAACGAAAGTCACGGACAAATGTAACAGGTTAAGAAACCTAAAGTGGCAGTGGGCAGGTTATATGTCGCAGATACGATGGCCATTGGGGCAGATGTATTTTAGAGTGAAGTGAAGTGAAGCACGGAAAGCGTAGTGGGTAGACTCAGACAAGTGGAACGAAGACCTAAAAATGTAGCCGGAAGTGTCCCCACCACACTCGGTCCTTCGCTTTTCTCATTCAGCCACTTCCGGGCTATTTATATCTAAATATTGGTTTAATATGAATATATCTTCATGGTTTTATTCTCTTAAAAGGGGGTAAACAGTAGCTGGACACACTGGGTAACATCATGACATATCATGATGTTACCCAGTGACTCCATAGAGGACAGCCTCTTTTAACCAACCACTTTAGTCCTGCGTATGACGGGGGGTAAACCCGTCGTTGTTGCAACACTGCTTCTGATACTGTGCGTCTGGACTAAAGTGCCTATCACAAGTCGTGAATTACCAGATTTTAAGTAATAAGTGATATTATAATATACCAGGGACAGAATTATATACCATCTTTGACAGTTCTTGTATAACTATAAGTAAGTCAGGACATCTATTTGAAATTCACGATAAGTTAAAGAAAATAAAATGAATAACCCAGTATCCGTTATATAGTCCAAGTAACCTAGATATTGAAAATTCGTGGCAAATAAAAGGACAGACCCATTTTTTTCGCTGCTGAATTTACGAGCTCCAGGAACTAACAAAATAAATCAAACACCGAAGTTGTCTCCTGCAAATAAACTTACTACATCTCAAGTTGTAATTAAGTTTACCTAGCACAGTCCTACTGCACACCACAGCATTCCCAAGAGTAATAAATTAAGATTCTGAAGATTTTCACACTGCGGTTACCCTAACCTAGTTCCTATCTTCAAAACTGCCGACATTGATAGTTGGCTAAAGCAAATTGTTAAGTCAGAAATTGCTTATTTTTTGCAGAATTTACGAGCTCAAAGAACTGGGAAAATAAATCAAAGGCCGAAGCTGTCTCTTACAAATAAACTTACTACATCTCAAGTTGTAATTAGGTTACCTAGCACAGTCCTGCTTCACACCGCAGCACTCCCAACAGTAATAAATTAGAGATTCTACAGGTTTTCACACTGCGGTTACCCTAACTTAGTTCGTTGCTTCAGAATTGTCTGCATTAAGTTGACTTAAGCGAATAGTTAAGTTAGAAACTGCTTATTTAGGAGTTGGGTTAAGTTGCGGTATTGGGATTTAGTTACCTACTTGTCATGTTGTTAGGTCCGTCCTGTCGTTCATTTATCTTTCGTTGGTGCTTTGGTATATTCGGTATATAAGTAGGCGTGTATCTATTATCTATGGATATTACAGTCGGTATATAAGCAAGTATGTATTTATTATCTTTGGATATTACAGTCGGAATATAAGTGTGTATGTATGTATCTATATCTATGGATATTACAATCGTTAAAAAAGTAGGTAAATTGTAACCTAAAAAAATCTACTTTTTATGAAAGTGAAACGGATGGTAATAAAATAAATCAATTAAAATTTATATATGCTTTTTTAGAAAAAACAAAATTACTGACAGTCTTTTTCAAATTTCTAATACTTTCACAAAATTTGCCCTAACATTAGTTTTTTTACTTTGAAATACTTAAGGTAACACTTTTTTTTGGATGTGGTCACGAAATTTATAATTAGGTCCAAAAATAGAATGATTGGTTCGATTATAGCCGCTTAGTTATCCACGAGGCAAACGAAAAATTCAAAATGAAATTTCAATCAAAATAAGTCGAATTAATTATTAACATTGAGTAAAGTATTCAATTATGGAGATGCCAACTTTTTTACTCAAGGACAAATTTTCTATCAATGTTTTGGCTAAGGATAATGTATTATAAATTGTTTCTTTATTATACTTAGGTACCTACCTACGGAACAAGTTTACTTTTTATTTAACATATATTTAGCATATTTAACTATTTATTTTAATTTTTCCTATAGCTTCAGATCAGACTTGATCTGAGCCTAGAGCTATAAAAGAATACTTAAATTTAACTAAGAACAATACTTAATAACCTAACTACTTACTTTAGATAGAAACAAACGCACACAAATTTCAAACGTTCCATACAAGAGTTGATCCAACATAATTTTTGCGGATTTTAACAAAGACAGACCCCTACGAAAAAATCGTATTTAAAAAACTATAAAATTAAATTATGTTTGGCAATTCAATTAAATAAATATTGACGCTCTGAAAAATTGAGACAAAATAAATTTGCGTAGTTCAGTATAAAAATTCCACAAAAAAAAAATTACATATAATACAATACACTCAAAACCTCAATAGCATACGAATTGCACATTCATAAAGGTGCATTCACACTGTCAATGAAACGGAACTAATCCCCTCGACACAGTTCATTTGCGGAGCGTTCCATTTTAGAACATACGCGACGTGCGCGCTCGAGGCGGCGCGGAAGTGAACTAACGCTGGGGATATCCTACAGGACGTGCTAAGTTTACATTGCGATCGATATTTAGATAGTGCTTTTAATATACCACTGGCAAGTTGTTTATTTTTATTTTTTTATTAGCTATGCATGTTCATGAAAGACGGGTAAGTTATTTATTAGTTACGAGGAATTTTGAAGTTCATGAAGATACAGCGTACGGTCTTAATTAAAAGTTTACCGTGCTTTTGAGTTTACAGATTTATGCTTTTGAATTTGACATTTAAGCCTATACTGTGTTGTGTAGAGAGTTTGTTAGAAAATTTCGTTTACAGTTTGAAAGCTATTATTACTCGAGATAGATATGATGTATGAATATATGATATGTTTAATGGTGATTATTATTAAATATGATGATTATTATTAGAAGTTTTTATAATGACCATCACAGATTATATGATTATTAAAGGGTTCTGCATGTTAAGGAAATGCTTTTCGCAACCCCAAGAGCAGGAATATAATAAAATCTTGTCTAAATAAATATTTTGACGTTCAGGTTCCATTTTCCAAAAGAAAAATATTACACTTCGTAATTTTATTGATAATTATTTGTTATTTTTTTGATGTTTACTGAAATTTACCGGGCCTTAACCGCCTAAACTATTTGGTACCCCAAAATACTATTTACATAAGCGAAACAAATTAATAGGTACCTGAATTATTTTTCTCATTTTCATTTAATTTTTGTTTTGTATTTTACTTTACATAAAATTTGTCAAAGTATATTCTACTAGCTTTTAGTCGCGGTTTCACCCACCCTTAATTCGGTTATCAGTGTAGGATTTCAACGGCAACTCCCACTTAAAATTTTCAAGTAGCCTATGTTCTTCCCCGGGACTCAAGCTATGCCAAATTTCATCTTCATCCGGACAGCGGTTAAAGCGTGAAGAGGTAACAGACAGACAGAGCTACTTTCGCATTTATAATATTAGTATTTTTATCATGTCAGCCTAATAAATACACACCCTCATACATTTTAATAACATTATAAACTCTTGCGAAAATTAATTAGTTAAGGGGCAGAGTAAGGTAAAATCGCGTAAAAGTGAGGTTATCGAGCAAATTTAAAAAAAAATCATAGTATTTGTGGATTGTAAAAATTAAATATGATAGAGAACATCCTCTACTACGTTTAATTTTTACAAAACAATAATACAAAACTTGTTTAATTTTTTAAAACATTGCGCTCGACTGTCTCGAACCTTAGTAGGTTTATTAGAATTTAATTTGTAGTCTTCCTGAGCATTAGGTATCTACCTGAAAGTCTAAGCGAGAATTAAAAATGTGACTTTAAAACGTTAAATACCTTAAAAGAGAATTTTGTTATGCAAAATACTTTTATGGGTACAAACGAAATACATGTTATTTCAACTAACATTTTGTAATATTTTTTAACTATTTTTATGTGTTTCGTACTCTTAAATTAATACGCTATTGAAAATAATCACGCCCAAAAATGCATATCTACACATATTATGTGTTATTTACTGTTTAAGTATATACTTGAATACATATTTTTATTCACTCGAATAAATACGCAAGCCATAATAAAAGAAAATCGAAAAGAACATCCCATTTCTCTCCATATTTGGCATAATTCAGCGTTTCGCTTACAAGATTTTCAAGGCAAATCCAGCCTTGGCAAAGCTAGCTAGTGCTCTTATTCTGGATATGTTCCAAGATGCGTCATAGATGATGTCCGCACAACGGCGACGCTGTGGAGACATGAATTATAGATTATGTCTTAGAGATGGGCAGCGTCGCGACGTTTTGTTATAAAAGTGTGAAAGCTTTGCGGTACTTTTATTTTTAATCTCGAAAGCTGCTGTGAAACTTTGCGTTTTATAAGAGCATCGCTCGTTGTGTTGTAACAACTAAAGGCGAACTTAAAGTAAAACATAACTTCGACCTGACAGTGATAATAAGAAGTGCTATATAAGGCGTATTAATAAATTTGTGCATTGTACAAACGTGCTCAAATGTGTTTTCCGGATTTACTAGCACTTTATCCGGCTTGACCCGGTATCTCATTAAACGTCAACGTTAACGAAAAAAAATTTATTTAGATTAGTTTTGGAGATTATGACTCAGTCTCTTTCTCTCTCTCCCTCAGTCTCTTACACGCACACATACAAGAGCGTGAAATGATAAAAAAGGTAACCGAATTAGCACATTCTTCATCCTTAATAGTGCAAAATTAAATTCAAATATTTTTATTTACATTTATACATACAAGCTTCAAACTTAAAGCGATTATTAGGTAACCTCTATCGTTGAACAAGAAAAAGGTACCAATACCGATGCTAGCTATTTTGAGCTCACCGAGGAGAAATTAATAAATTTGAGCGACTTCAGAATTTATGATCAATTTATTTATTCAATCTTATAATGCAAAAATTTTATTAATTTATCCTTATTTTTGTCAAACTGCGAGACAGTTTGTAGCCAGTTTAATTTGGCTTGCGCAAATATGATCGTGTTTCCGATTTTCTATCTAAGCTCAAATAGCTCCCAATCTGCCTTCGCTGGGATACTCACATTCTATTTCTACTTTACAAAATATTGTTCAATCCATGCCGTCATATCTGAAAGAGCGCTTTCAGTTCCACGGATCATCTATTTTTCGTCCTTCCAAGAATCTGACGTTAAAAAACTCTTTTAATTTTTATCACAATTCTTTTACTGTTCGCGCAATTTGACTGTGGAATGCTCTTCCAAAGACAAAAACGTGCGAAACGAAATAAATGAAAAGTGGTCACTAAACATTTCCTTAAATAATAAACCGACTTTATGTTACTTAAATTCTCTTATATATAATAGAATGTATATAATATTAATCATTATATGAATGTATATTATATGGATATAGTTATATGTACATATTATTTATTTTTGAGTATTTGATTGCATGTATGTATGTACGAGTATCATCTTAATATCTCACTGCACATTCTATCCATCACACCTTTTGTTTTCTCCTCTACCCAAAGGTTGTCTGGAAGAAGTCGTTCCATAGCGATAACACCGCCTATATTGTATGTTATTTATAAAGTTTTTATAATGTTATTCTGTTATTTTGTGCAACAAGTAGTTTTACTACTACTACAATTATAAAGGTAACAAATACAATTTGGGTTCGTTTATTCTTGGGTAAAGAATCAATTTTTAAATTGGAACAATTCCAAAGCTAGTTTTTACCGGATATTTCGTCATTGCAGTATAGCTGAGTTTTCTCTAGCTGCAGCGCACGGAATGCCTTGATAGAAATGTTTTCAGCAAACAGATAGGTATTTATTTGAACTTTCTTTTATCGAAGTCTTGCAGCATCCGCTGATAAATCCTATTGAAATTCTCAGAGAATACTCGAAGAAGTAAGTCTTTCCCACTGTTGTTTTGTATCCTAGAGTATGTGGGCTTATTGTATGTACTTATTAGAAAAGTATGTATTTTTCGTTTCGTATGTTTACTAGATAGAACATATAAATACTCTTTTTAATTACTTATTATGTTCGTCAGGAAAGGGTAATGGGGTATATTATTCAGTGCTTGGTCTTTTACTTTAGTATTTATTACTTTAAAGCCTGGTAATTTAAATAATGGACATACATAAAGCTACCTTAGTCCAGATATACTGCGCTATCAGAACCAGCTTTGAAGCGATAGGCTCACCGTGTTACGCAGGAGTAAAGTGGTTGGTGAAAATAGGCAGACCCCACATTATGACGTGGGTTGGTATCCAGCCACTGGTTACCCCCTGTTGGGGATAAAAACCGTGAAGATACAAGATAAGGTAAAGCTGGCGTCCAAAAAACTTGGTGTACTCAACAGAGCGAAGCAGTACTTCACGTCGGGGCAAAGGTTGTTACTTTACAAGTCGCAAGTTCGGCCCCATATGGAGTACTGCTGCCATCTCTGGGCAGGTGCACCCGGATACCAGCTTGACCCTTTTGACTCGGTTCAACGACGGGCTGTGAGAATTGTCGACGATCCCAAACTCACTTGCGGTATCGAGCCCTTAAGTCTGAGGAGAGACTTTGCCTCACTGTGTGTGTTCTACCGCTTGTACAATGGGTTGTGTTCTGAGGAATTGTTCGAAATGATGCCCACGGCTACTTTCTACCATCGCACCGCTCGCCATCGGCAGGGAATTCATTCTCACACTTTAGAACCTAAATGGTCGCGTACAGTGCGGTTTCAGAGAAACTTCCTCCCGCGAACGCTTAAGTTGTGGAATGAGCTCCCTGCCAAGGTTTTCTGCAAGGACTACAGTATGGAGTTCTTCAAGAAAGAAGTTATTAGATTTCTGAAGGGTCGGCAACGCGCAAGTGATACCCCTGGTGTTGCAAGCGTCCATAGGCTACGGTGACCGCTTACCATCAGGCGGGCCGTAAGCTTGTTTGCCACCTTAGTGGTATAAAAAAAAAAAAAAAAAAAAACTGGAAATGGCCCGCGTAGTTTTATAATCAGAATAATTTTTTTTTTATATTTATGCACCTATATTTTATATTAGCAACGGTCAACTTGTTTAAGACTAATTACAACAGATAGTCCGAGGGACAATATTTTTGTTCGTTTGTAATTATATAATATAATTTACTATGATTGCCGCAAACTATTTCGCATTGATGCGAAGAGATTGGAACAGTAATTTATTTCTGATTACATGACATTAATTAACATTGTATTATGATAAATAAATTAGTTTTGTTAAAAAACCTTAGTTTATACATTAGTTAAGTAAATTAGTGCCGAATTATCCAAAATTACTATTCCCTTTTAATGATTCCTTTGCCATTGTTTTAAATAACCTGCCCCCTTATTCAAGTTAGTAAAAACCATCTGGTTCTGAGATGACTGTGGCATGGATTGTCCATTTATCTACTTTACGGTTTAATGAAATTTACCAGTCATGATGTTTATAATAAAACTTTGTAAAGTGTAACAAATTTGTTAAACCGGTGTTTGATCGCTAGTGTCGTTGTAAGTTCACACCATTTCAATATGGCGGTATGTTATTTTGATTTTTGACCACCAAGAAAAGTTTGTTGCACTGTATGTCACGTTTCAGAAGCTATTTTCCTGTCACTCGACTACACTAGTAAATATAATCACGACGACTCTGCTCAAAGGAGTGGGCAAAGATATTACAAACGCCAATCGCTCGTAATATTCACTTAACAAATAAATTACTAATAAAAAAAAGGTAACAAACAAAAAAAAACAAATACAAATTTGTAACACCGACTTTCTTGAAGAAATATTTTTTGACGTTAGCGCCTTTTTTAATCAATGTTTCTTTCTAAACATTTTTTGTAAATATGTAGTAGTACAAACATTTCAAAGAATAAATTAGAACTCAAAATAAAATAAAAATTTAATGCGTGTCTCATTACAACAGTAGGTACGATAATATTATTGATCAGTGAGTCAATGCCAGCTCCAAAAAATAGGGGTCGCAAAGCTTTGCACCCTAACAGCAACTGATTCACGTGACATGACAAGGGATATGTTATTCCTAAACAATTGTTACTTTGTCAAACAATTTTGGACTTTGTTTCTCAAAAAATAAGACTTAACATGCGATGACAATTGTTCGTATATGTTAGGTAGGTCAAATATTTGACCATTAGCAAGATGAAAGTATTCGCTGTTTCATTTAAAATCAAAATCACCTATGTAAAAGAGGGAGCGGCAAAGTCTTTGCGAACACATCGGTGAAATGATTACAAGGGCGAAAAATATATACATAGGTTATTTATTACAAACGAGTTAAAGTTTTAATCGACTACGAGATTTGCTGTCATCAGCAGAGAAAAACAGATATTACCATCATCATCATTGATTTTGTCACACGGTTCATTAAGTTCATTTAATTTTCCGAAATAGTGTAGAAAAGAACTTAAGGCGCTGCAATTATCTAACTAGCGCCGCCAAAAGATATTCCTTATTCCTCTATGTACCTACAAAACACATTTCAAAAATGTAATAAATCAATTATTTAGAACTCGTGACAAGATAGCTTTAGAAAGTAATATATTGTATTTGGAATATACCTCTTAGTTGTAAATAGTGTTTATGCTTTTAGCAGAAACGCTGATTACAACTTACAGGCATATTCTATAAACGACCCTAACGTTTTAAAAATAGCTTGTCACTAGTTCTATATAATTGGTTTGTAACATTATTGAAATGTGTTTTATACGAAGAGAAAGTAAAGAATATCTTTTGGCGGCGCTAGTTAGGGAGTCACTGCGCCTTAAGTTTATTTTACTAGCGTATAATGTGCGCAACTTTCAAGCCATGTTTACTGCCTTTAAAAGTGACACATATGGAATTTGTTGTGATATCCACTTTTTTGTGTTTAATATTAGCATAATGAAATATTAATTTCATATTTTACAGGTTATAATATTCCACCTCAGAAACCTTGCAGAAGCACAAAACCAACACGGAGCTGAGAGGAATGCAGACGCCTGAGAATTTAATTAAATCTCAATACCGCACATACGAGAGAGGAAATTTCCTCATATTTCATCGAGTGCATGTCAATTTAATCGAGCCTTCTGCGTACAACTACTTTTGACATTAAATATATATAAACTAATAGGATTGTATGAAAGTAAAATATATATTTTTGATATTATATATTATTATTATTATATGTACCTAAATATATATTATTATTATTAAAATGGGTTTTTTTTTATAATTATTTTATTCAAGGCTTCAAAGCTTTTCTCTAGTTCGACAACGTCCGCCAATCCAAAAAGGTCAGCATGGTTGACTATTGTGCAGGAGACAGTACCATGACGGAGTCAGTAGGTTATAGCAAGTTGACCAAGGTAGAGGCAGCTAAAATGCTTTAGTTGAACTGGTATTGTTGTGACCCAACATTGGTTAAGACCGCTGGAGGAATTTACATACATTTGTACATGATCGTCGTTAAATCAGCTATAAGCTTTCTGGACTATTAGATTGCTATATTCAACGATCCGTGATAACTCTTAGGAACAACTTATAGACATGGTTTAGGATTGAGATCGGCATGTAATTCTTTAGAAGCGCTTTTTTTAAAGAATAGAACCACGACACTCCTACTCCACGTTTCAGGCGTAGTTCTGTTGTGCAGGACAGTATTAAAGAGCTCCCGCGATACGACGCGAGTGGTGCACCACTTGTCCCATTGCCGTTGTCCAATATATAAATTAGTATATCTATAAGTATCCATTTAAATGTAATTGAAGTTTTAAAAATAAGGTATGATTTAAACAGTAACTGTTATTCAACACATAGTGGCTTTGGTCAATCCGCTTCACGACTGCAATTATCACTGCCAGTAGAAGCGTCGTCGGGTAAATACGTTCTAACGCCCACAGATGATGCGTTGTTCTAACGGCGCCGCACCTATGGGAACTAACGGCGCCACTCTGACGGGTTGTATGAATAATAATCTTAACTGTGTTATTTATAAAATGAAGTTTGTCTTTAAAGGGACGTAGCTTGGTAAAGAGAAAACATTGTACTTATTCACACGTGAGTAGATTTAAATATCCTAATATTTTATTTTAGGACTTTGTTCGTAAAGCATCCTGTTTATCAAAGGCTGCTTGAGACTAGGACTTGAGGCTTCGGCCCTTTTCAAATGAGGTCTGTTCTTTCGGGTTGTGGTTGTTTTTAAAATCTATACCACTGTCCTATCTGGGAAAAAACGTACCTTTATATATACTTTTAATCTCTTTAAAAAATAACTCCCGACCTTCTCGTTTATCTCTCATACGCATCAAATAGTAACTAGAACATAATTTAATTCATAAAACATTAAGTAACCACTAATTTTCACACTACCTGTATTACACACAATGTTTTTCATCACATTTGAGAGTAATTAAATGAAAATATAAGGTGAATAAATAAATAAACTCAACAAAACACAATTGAAATGGCGGAAATAAAAGTAAAGAAAACAACACCACCACCAGATGGCGCTAGATATCTAGAGAATTTATGAATTAAAAAGTTTTGTTTGAAGTTAAAAAATTATAGATAATTACTCGCTTGTAATGTGCGCGTAGATAGTGCTTCGAACAACGATACAGGTACAGCTTTTATACATACTTAATAGAATAGGCGCGTCATTACCGCTCATGGGTTCTATAAACGCGCACTTTGCTTATAAAAGAATATATTTACAAAGAAAAAGCCCGTGGGAGTAATTAAGGTCTTATCACTTGCAAATTATGACACTATTTTCGAGAAAGTGTGATGAAAAATAATTTCCGATTTAACGCTGAGCTGTCCTCCCATTAGAAAGATATTTTTGTCACAGAAAAATGAACTCTATTTGAAATCAACATAACATAAGAAGGTAGGTATATTGTTTTTACGACTGCATATATAAAATTATAAAGCTACTCGGTTCACTTGAAAACAATATGATCAGATCATCGATAACAATAAATGATCGATATATCAAACAATCGATACAATTGAACTTTGTCAATCATCGAACCCAATCTGGACGTTCATTATTTGACTTATTGCACGGAGACAATCAAAACGTCATTTTAAATTTATTTCTCCTTTGCCGTTGAGTTACGGTTGTTTAACAATTATTTTAATAAATTATTTGGGTAATGGTCACAATTATGAAACCATATATGGTGTGCCCAATGCAGAGTTTCGTTCGACTTAGAGGCACGCACAACATTTTTTACTTTGGAACATAATATCTCGCACAATTCTAAAGACGCTATAAGAAGTAGGAAGCTATAAGTCAGGATTGGAAGATCAAATATAAAAAATCTAACTTAATAGAGATATTATTAAATTAGGATGTCTTCCAGTTTAGTTATTTTGAGTCAGGTCTGTTACCACCCTACATATTATAAATGTTTCTTCAAAAAATCCAGTCTCAACTGAAACCCCTACATAAGATCATTTATGTAATGATTTTTTACCTTTAAGACCACAGATAATAATTCGAATTATTTATAGATAACCGAAATCTAACGTCTACTCTGTTCTCTTCGCCTTAATAAAACAGGAATATTCCTGTTTAGGGTATTTTTAGTGTGTTTCAGTTGAAGGGGGAAATTTGATGAGTAATACCTATTAATAAATAAGCATTTAGTGTTGACTAATGCCCTCTACGATACACAGTCATTTCACGATAGCTTCATTTACGACGGCTGACGCTGAAATATCACTAACGTTTATGGCATGCTACTTTTGATGTTCTCTTTGCACTTTTACTTTAATTTAAGTTTCAAATATATTTATATGATTTGCGATTTCTTGCGATGAATCTTCTAATCGGTGTTACCATAGTATAAGGAATAATACGCAGGTAGTATCCGTCAGAGTTCCGTGGCTTACTGGGTAATGACCCGACTGCTGAATCGAGGGGCGTGAGTTCGATTCCCGCACAAGACAAACATTTATTTATTTGTGTGTGCCTTGTGACTGGGTGTTGTTATTTATTTATAATATGTTCAAGCGCTTTCCAAACTAATGGGACCAGACGGCGCAGAGTGTAATGTCTAAAAAAAATATTACTAATCAATTTTGTTGCGACGTCGCGTGATAACAATTTCATAATTCATAAAAAATATAATAAATTATAAATAATAGAAAACTCTAACACCAAAAATGTCATTGATTTTTTTACAGGAATGCCTTTAGGAACTAAATTCAGTTTGGTTAAATTTTCATTTATATATTATTATGCAAAGTTTTGTATCTAAGAAAAAACTTATTTTGTTTCATTACTTATTAGCATAGTATATTCCCTTGCTCAGTTTCAAGAAAGCCTCGAAGAGCAAAGTTTGTGTCATAAAGAGAGAACGACTTCAGCGCAAACAGTCGTTAAGACAGAACTTAGCATTTACCAAAGTTATCCCAACGCCATCGTTACGAATGAAACTATTTCAAAGTTTCATTATTTTTTAGGTAAAACCAAGCAAAAAAGATAACGAAGAGCTTAAAATCTCTTCTAGTTTTAATATAAATCCTTTGTGTTTATTTCATAGTTAGACAACTTCTACACACATACACGGAGAAAAAAAATATTGTTCAAATTAAAAAACTGTTTATTAAAATGCGTTAAAACTAAATTTTATTAATTTCAAAAAAAAATTCTGAAAATTACAAAACAATATGAATTTAAGTACATTTCCATAAAATGGTCAGAAACAGAAAAAAGAAAAGAGTTTTTACAGCGGCTACTCCATCCACATATAATGTGGATTTTTGCAACATAAGGGGTATTCACGCAAATCTGAACGCAGTCCATCACCATCTCGACACTACGCAGCCAACCATTCTTTTTCTAACGGAGACGCAGATATCCTGCCCGGCCGACACATCATACCTTCGTTATCCCGGCTTCAAACTCGAGCACAATTTTTTGAGTCGTGCCGGTGTATGTATGTTCGTCCGGGAGGATATCTGCTGTCGCCGACTTCATAGCCTTGAAGACAGGGACCTGTCGATATTGTGGGTGCGCGTAGATCATGGCGGCCACACTCGTATCTATGCGTGCCTATACAGGTCTCATAGCGGTGACACGGACGTAACTCGACTCTTCACGCACCTGAGTTTGACGACTGACAAAGTTCTAGATATATCCTACAGCAGAATTAGTTATTTTGGGAGACTTTAACACCCACCATCGTGAGTAGCTCAGTTCTCGAACCAATAGCTATGCAGGGATATCTGCTCATGAATTTGCTCTGACCTATGGATTCTCTCAGCTGGTACTTTCTCCAACGAGAATACCAGATATAGAGGACCATACGAGCTCCTTACTGGACCTTCTGCTGACTACACGTCCGGATGGATACTCCGTCTCAGTGGATGCGCCTCTTGGCTCCTCGGACCACTGTCTCGTCCGGACTCAAATGTCATGCACAAAACCTGTTCCTCTTGGCCAACTAATTGGCGTCGTGTGTGGCATTATAAGTCGGCAGACTGGGATGGATTGCAAGAATTTTATGCATCGTATCCGTGGAGGCAGATCTGCTATAGCTCAGAAGATCCTGACGTCTGCGCAGCCGCAGTCACTGAGACAATCCTCGCTGGTATGGAATGTTTCATTCCCAACCTGCGAGTAGCTGCCGGCGTCAAAAAACGACCGTGGTTTAATAGGTCTGGCAGAGAAGCTAAAATTCTTAAGCAAACTGCGTATGAGGCTTGGACCACGGCTCGTAATAATAAGGATCCGAATATTTCTGAGTTAAAACGCAAATTAAATGCTGCCTCGAGGTTCAGTAAGAAAGCAACTGCCAGAGCAAAATTCCAATTCATCGGCAAAATAGGTGGGCGACTTGCGAGCTATCCTTCTGGGAGTCGTGCTTTCTGGTCGCTTGCTAAAGCTGCCGAGGGGAACTTCTGCCAGTCGTCGTTACCACCACTGCGAAAGACCGATGGTGACTTGGCCCACAGTGCAAAAGAGAAAGCCGATCTTTTGGGCAGTCTCTTTGCCTCTAACTCGAATATGAACGCCGAAGGCGCTGTACCACCTACTTTACCGTGGTGCGGTAAGACGATGCCGGAAATCTCTATAACACAGCGCGAGGTCCGGCGGGCGTTGCTTTCCCTAGACGTTCATAAGTCGAGTGGGCCAGACGGCATACCAGCAGTGGTGCTTAAGCAGTGTGCTCCTGAGTTATGTCCTGTACTCACGCGCCTCTTCACGCTTTCCTACCACACTAGGCAATTTCCGTCTTCATGGAAGACTGCGAATGTGCACCCGGTGCCCAAAAAGGGCGATAGATCAGATCCATCGAATTACAGGCCTATCGCTATAACCTCTCTCCTCTCCAAGGTGATGGAGCGTGTGATCAACACACAGCTTTTGAGATACCTAGAAAAACACGACCTGATCAGTGACCGTCAATATGGCTTTCGCCACGGTCGCTCAACTGGTGACCTTCTAGTGTATCTCACACACCGATGGGCACTAGCCATTGAGAGTCAGGGGGAGGCATTGGCATGTAGCCTAGACATAGCGAAGGCGTTCGATCGGGTCTGGCACCGGGGTCTTCTATCGAAGTTGCCATCTTACGGAGTGCCCGAGGGTTTGTGAAAATGAGTGGCTAGCTTTTTGTCCGACAGAAGCATACGAGCCGTAGTTGACGGTAGTTGCTCTGATAGCATGGACATTAAGGCTGGTGGGGCAAGGCTCTGTGCTGTCTCCTACGCTGTTTCTACTGCACATCAATGATATGTTGGACATCAACAACATACATTGCTATGCAGATGACAGTACTGGAGACGCTTATTACACGGGCCGTGCAAGCATCCCACGTTCCGTTGTGGAGGAAAAGCGTGAAGAACTTGTGTCTCAAATCGAGATCGGTCTGTCCATGGTCTCTGACTGGGGGCGGGAAAACTTGGTCCGATTCAACCCTTCAAAGACACAAGTCTGCGCGTTCACCGCTAAGAAAACCCCATTCACTGTAGTCCCACAATTCCAGAACACTCCCCTCTCCATCTCCAAGAGCATTGGGATCCTTGGCGTTGACATCTCCAGCGATGTTCAGTTCCTAGATCATTTGCTAGACAAGGTAAAGCTGGCGTCCAAAAAACTTGGTGTACTCAACAGAGCGAAGCAGTACTTCACGTCGGGGCAAAGATTGCTACTTTACAAGTCGCAAGTCCGGCCTCATATGGAGTACTGCTGCCATCTCTGGGCGGGTGCTCCCGGATACCAGCTTAGCCCTTTTGACTGGGTTCAACGACGGGCTGTGAGAATTGTCGACGATCCCAAACTCACTTGCGGTATCGAGCCCTTAGGTCTGAGGAGAGACTTTGCCTCCCTGTGTGTGTTCTACCGCTTGTACAATGGATTGTGTTCTGAGGAATTGTTCGAAATGATGCCCACGGCTACTTTCTACCATCGCACCGCTCACCATCGACAGCGAATTCATTCTCACACTTTGGAACCGAAATGGTCGCGTACAGTGCGGTTTCAGAGAAACTTCCTCCCGCGAACGCTTAAGTTGTGGAATGAGCTCCCTGCTAAGGTTTTCTGTAAGGACTACAGTATAGGGTTTTACAAGAAAGAAGTTATACCCCTGGTGTTGCAAGCGTCCATAGGCCACGGTGACCGCTTACTATCAGGCGGACCGTGTGCTTGTTTGCCACCTTAGTGGTTTCACGTCACACTACAACACTCATGATACAAAAACCAAAAATTTACTGTGTTTTGTATGTGTGATTCTTCTTATGTATCTATATAAATTCTATTTTTGTGTGATGTGATATAAATAACTGTCTATTATCTATAATAGCGATAATTCGATGGATCTGACCTAGCGCCCTTTTTGGGCACCGGGTGCACATTTGCAGTCTTCCATGGAGTCGGAAATTGTCTGGTGTGGTAGGAAAACGCGAAGAGGCTCGTGAGTACAGGACATAACTCAGGAGCACACTGTTTTTTTTAAAAAAAAAACTGCCGCATTAACCTATTGTGAAAGGGTTGTACTAAATTCAGAAACTTTCCCCGGCGTGTGCATTACAACTTACGAAAATGTCATTACAATCGGTTTACCCTTATTGCGCCAGTCCGACTCGCAATTGACCCTTTCGGAAAATCCTTTCTTATCCGATGCCTTCGTCATACAAAGAACACACCCTCGAATTGTCAGGTCTCTACGATCAGGGGTTTAGGCTGTGAGTTGATCCGTCAATCAGTCATTCAGGACTAAGCATTTCATATGTATAGATAGATAATACAAATAAAGTGAAATGTGGCTGAATTAATATTAAGTTTGCACAATGAGAACTAAAACCTCTCCAAGCATAATACCCCTTTCTTCACTCATCGTAAACCTTTCGCCGAGGAGTCCATAAACAGTAAATTTAATAGTATAAACAATTGTGGCCAACTTTAGATCTAGACTCGTTTATGACTAAGATCCTGCATAGCGGCCCTTAGAGCTTAGTGGAAATATTCTTACTACTTGAAATGCTAACTTTATTTACATAGGCTGATTAGCTAACCGGCACTTATGACTCATCCTTAACTAAAGGACACTAACTTTAAAAAAATATATGTTACTGTTCCAAATTTTAATTTAAAATTTTATTTCTTCAGAACCTCGCCCAAAAGTCCGGTGGAGCACTAATGGCTGCATCAGCCAACTGCATAGTCCGTTCAGAAAATAAAAGAAAAAAAAACAGTCCACCGCAGACACTTTTCCACGGCCTTCTCGAACGCTGCTAGCGCGTTTTCCGGCGATGAAAACTGTATCCCTTCCAGCTGATGAGCTAAAAAGTTTAGGGAATAAAAAGAAGTCACACGGTGCCAGATCAGGACTGTAAGGAGGAGGAGACTGTAAACCAAGAATCTGACCGTGGTGTCCAGGAAGTCCCTCATTTTAAGCGCTGAGTGCGCGGGCGCGTTTTCATGGTGAAGCAGTATCCCGCGGAGCCCGGTGTTCGGTCGCTTGTTGCTCATGCCAGACAAAACTACTGGCAGGCATTTCATGGTATACCATTTGGCGTTGATGCTGCTTTAGTCTTGTAATGGCATTGAAGCCTGATAACCCGTGAAAGTGAAGAAACTAGCGATCAAAATTTTGCCTGCGCTTCTCGATCGCGTCACTTTCGTAGGCATTGGTTCGTTTTCAAAACAGTCAAACTGTTGACTGCCGCATGTTTCTGGCAAAACTACTGGCAGGCATTTCATGGTATACCATTTGGCGTTGATGCTGCTTTAGTCTTGTAATGGCATTGAAGCCTGATACCCCGTGAAAGTGAAGAAACTAGCGATCAAAATTTTGCCTGCGCTTCTCGAACGCGTCACTTTATTGGTTCGTTTTCAAAACAGCCAAACTGTTGACTGACGCTTGTTTCTGGATCTTATTGATAAATCCAGGATTCGTCACCTGTCACAATGTCGTTAACGCGCCAAAACGAGTCAGCTTCAAATTTTTCACGGCACCTCGGTCCACACGGGCCTGCTTCTGAGTTACGTTGAGGTTGTGTGGCATCCAGGGCGAAACTATCCTCCTCGCGCGAAGGTGCTCGTGTAGAATATTGTGAACGCTTCCCGAACCAATCTGCAGGGTATACTGAATGTCCTCGTAATTCGCCTGCTTTCTTGAATTTTTTTTTTACTACCAGCACATTTTCTTCCGTGACAGCCATCGTAGGACGACCACTCCTTTGTTCATCGCCTAAAGTAAGTCGATCAAATGACTCAGGTTTTTTCAGGCCACCTTTTATAATCGTAGAAAATCATCGTTTAAAAATGCTCTCGATGCAGCAGGCCTACGACTGATATCAGTTTCTATCGAAAAAATCCTATAATTTACTAAATTGGTACTCTTGAACGTCGTTGTAGCGCTCAATCGAGAAAGGAATTGGTGGCCAATTTCGAAACTAAAATCCTATACAAATATTAAGAATCGGCCATCGGATCCAGAGTGAAATTAGACGATGGTCTGTGAAAAGAAATGTCAAAATTCTAAATCAACGAAACAAACTATCGCTCTCGAAGATTTAACTATCACTTTAATTTTTATTAGTTTCAGTATTATTTTTATAATTTGTGATTTCGAAATGTGTGCAATCCCAATGTCAATCCAATCGCAATTTGGTTAAGGAGTACCGATAGAGATCAAGTTTAAGCTTGCCACGAAAGTGTATTGAAACTGGATTAGGATTTAAATTGATATAAGATCCATTTTTAAATGAGACACGATAATTTAATTCGAACATTTCGAAATTACAATCAGGAAAATCGAAATTCGAACAATAGATGTTTTACTTTTTAATAACTAAATGTTTTCAAAATATTTACAAGTGGCCAGTACATAAAAACTATTTTTTACAAAACTTTCAGCGTGGCCTAGTATTAATGATAAAACATTTTTTTATTTATATCTTACTTGATAATAGCTTTTAGATATTGTCTGTGATCTGATACCAATGGACAAAGCTATAATGATAATTTTTCCTTCTTACTATATAGCTTATATTTATATATAATATATAAATACCTAAATTGGGTAGATAGGTGTGTGAAAATTATATTTATATGAATATACTTTATTGCACAAAAAATTACAAAAACAAGAAAAGTAAGTTGACAAATGAGGTACAAATAGGCGGCCTTAACGCAAAAGAGCGATCTCTACCAGGCAAACCTTTGTGTGGAGGAAATTATAAATTAGAGGTGGTGCGTAGGGATTGCAATCCCGCAGCTCATTCAATCCCGCGGGATTGATATGCGGGATTACTCAATCCCGCGCGAGATCACGCGGTATCCCGCATCTTTGAAATTATGTTATTAAATAAAATTGAAACTACAGATTTTTGTGTGAAAATTAACTTTTATTAATCATTTCTTACATTAATCGACAGAAATTATTTCTTTTTTATCAATTAAGTATACGTACGTAAGCGAGGTAGGGCACTGCAAGTACTCGCTCGAATAAGCCACCCGAACAACTAAGCAGGGCATAGCGAGTACTTGCTCGAATGAGCGGCCCGAACTGGGGAAGTACCTCCACCTTACAGAAAACCGCGGCCATAATAACACTAACATTGAGTAGTGTTGTGTTCCTGGCGGTAAGTAAGGTTGCCAGAGCTCTTTGAGGATTCGCTGCGCGGACAGCGGAGGACCGGCGGTGCTTGTTGCTGTCATACTCGGCGTAGACGCGGCGTGCTGGTTCGGCGGTCAGGGAGACCTGATGAAACGGCTGACCGCTGGCCGCCCGCAGGTTGAACGGGATCCCGAACCCAGGGATCACTTAATCTCCGCCCTGGGAGGCTGATTCGCCAGCCTGTGTAAAGTATCTGAAGTGGTAGTCGTGCCGGAGAAGGAGACCGGAGTGGACCCGGCTACTACAACAGAGGGGGATCAGGGGCCCTTCCGCCCGCCGTGCCAGCAACCGTATCATCTGTGGCGAGCTTCGGCAGTCTTAGAACCGCACCCTTTGTCCTCTATGCTGTCTGTGCAGTGAATCCTCATCCTTAGTCTTAGTAACTTTTTTTTTATATATATTATGGCCAGAAGACAGAAAAAGAAAAGAGTTTGCACAGCGGCTACTCCATCCACATATAATGTGGATTTTTGCAACATCAGGGGTATTCACGCAAATCTTAACGCAGTCCACCACCATCTCGAAACTGCGCAGCCGACCATTCTTTTTCTAACGGAGACGCAGATATCCTGCCCGGCCGACACATCATACCTTCATTATCCCGGCTACAAACTCGAACACAATTTTATGAGTCGTGCCGGTGTATGTATGTTCGTCCGGGAGGATATCTGCTGTCGCCGCCTTCATAGCCTTGAAGACAGGGACCTGTCGATATTGTGGGTGCGCGTAGATTACGGCGGCCATACTCGTATCTATGCGTGCCTATACAGGTCTCATAGCGGTGACACGGACGTAACTCGACTCTTCACGCACCTGAGTTTGACGACTGACAAAGTTCTAGAGCAATATCCCACAGCAGAACTAGTTATTTTGGGAGACTTTAACGCCCACCATCGCGAGTGGCTCAGTTCTCGAACCAATAACTATGCTGGGATATCTGCTCATGAATTTGCTCTGACCTATGGATTCTCTCAGCTGGTACTTTCTCCAACGAGAATACCAGATATAGAGGAACATACGAGCTCCTTACTGGACCTTCTGCTGACTACTCGTCCGGACGGGTACTCCGTCTCAGTGGATGCGCCTCTTGGCTCCTCGGACCACTGTCTCGTTCGGACTCAAGTGTCATGCACACAACCTGATCCTTCTGGGCCAACTAACTGGCGTCGTGTGTGGCACTATAAGTCGGCAGACTGGGATGGATTGCGTGAATTTTACGCATCGTACCCGTGGAGGCAGATCTGCTTTAACTCAGAAGATCCTGACGTCTGCGCAGCCGCAGTCACTGAGACAATCCTTGCTGGTATGGAATGCTATATTCCTAACCCGCGAGTAGCTGCCGGCGTCAAAAAACGACCGTGGTTTAATAGGTCTAGCAGAAAAGCTAAAATTCTTAAGCAAAATGCATATGAGGCTTGGACCACGGCTCGTTTTAATAAGGATCCGAATATTTCTGAGTTAAAACGCAAATTAAATGCTGCCTCGAGGTTCAGTAAGAAAGCAACTGCCAGAGCAAAATTCCAATTCATCTGCAAAATAGGTGGGCGACTTGCGAACTATCCTTCTGGGAGTCGTGCTTTCTGGTCGCTTGCCAAAGCTGCCGAAGGGAACTTCTGCCAGTCGTCGTTACCACCACTGCGAAAGACCGATGGTGACTTGGCCCATAGTGCTAAAGAGAAAGCCAATCTACTGGGCAGTCTCTTTGCCTCAAGCTCGAATATGAGCGATGCTATACCGTGGTGCGGTAAGTCCATGCCGGAAATCTCCATAACGCAGCGGGAGGTCAGGCGGGCGTTGCTTTCTCTAGACGTTCATAAGTCGAGTGGCAGACGGTATACCAGCAGTGGTGCTTAAGCAGTGTGCTCCTGAGTTATGTCCTGTACTCACGCGCCTCTTCGCGCTTTCCTACCACACTAGGCAATTTCCGTCTACATGGAAGACTGCGAATGTGCACCCGGTGCCCAAAAAGGGCGATAGATCAGATCCATCGAATTACAGGCCTATCGCTATTACCTCTCTCCTCTCTAAGGTGATGGAGCGTGTGATCAACACACAGCTTCTAAGATACCTAGAAGTACACGATCTGGTCAGTGACCGTCAATATGGCTTTCGCTACGGTCGCTCGACTGGTGACCTTCTAGTGTATCTCACACACCGATGGGCACTAGCCATTGAGAGTCAGGGGGAGGCATTGGCATGTAGCCTGGACATAGCGAAGGCGTTCGATCGGATCTGGCACCGCGGTCTTCTATCGAAGTTGCCATCTTACGGAGTGCCCGAGGGTTTGTGCAAATGGGTGGCTAGCTTTTTGTCCGGCAGACGCATACGAACCGTAGTTGACGGTAGTTGCTCTGATAGCATGGACATTAATGCTGGTGTCCCGCAAGGCTCTGTGCTGTCTCCTACGCTGTTTCTACTGCATATCAATGACATGTTGGACATCAACAACATACATTGCTATGCAGATGACAGTACTGGAGACGCTTTTTACACGGGTCGTGCAAACATCCCTCGTTCCGTTGTGGAGGAAAACCGCGGAGAACTTGTGTCTCAAATCGAGACCACACTGTCCCAGGTCTCTGACTGGGGACGGGTAAACTTGGTCCGATTCAACCCTACAAAGACACAAGTGTGCGCGTTCACCGCTAAGAAAACTCCATTTACTGTGGTCCCACAATTTCAGAACACTCCCCTCTCCATCTCCAAGAGCATTGGGATCCTTGGTGTCGACATCTCCAGCGATGTTCAGTTCCGAGATCATTTACAAGATAAGGTAAAGCTGGCGTCCAAAAAACTTGGTGTACTCAACAGAGCGAAGCAGTACTTCACGTCGGGGCAAAGGTTGTTACTTTACAAGTCGCAAGTTAGGCCCCATATGGAGTACTGCTGCCATCTCTGGGCAGGTGCACCCGGATACCAGCTTGGCCCTTTTGACTCGGTTCAACGACGGGCTGTGAGAATTGTCGACGATTCCAAACTCACTTGCGGTATCGAGCCCTTAAGTCTGAGGAGAGACTTTGCCTCACTGTGTGTGTTCTACCGCTTGTACAATGGGTTGTGTTCTGAGGAATTGTTCGAAATGATGCCCACGGCTACTTTCTACCATCGCACCGCTCGCCATCGGCAGGGAATTCATTCTCACACTTTAGAACCTAAATGGTCGCGTACAGTGCGGTTTCAGAGAAACTTCCTCCCGCGAACGCTTAAGTTGTGGAATGAGCTCCCTGCCAAGGTTTTCTGCAAGGACTACAGTATGGAGTTCTTCAAGAAAGAAGTTATTGGATTTCTGAAGGGTCGGCAACGCGCAAGTGATACCCCTGGTGTTGCAAGCGTCCATAGGCTACGGTGACCGCTTACCATCAGGCGGGCCGTAAGCTTGTTTGCCACCTTAGTGGTATAAAAAAAAAAAAAAAAAAAAAAAAAAAAAACGTAATTAGTAATCTGTTTTCTTAGATTCATCTTTAAATGTTTGGCATAGTTAATTAGTTTTGTTTAATTTTACCCTTACTCATAACAACAGTTTTATACTTTTAATTCAGTCTTATTCATATAATAACTAATAATCAAACCATAACTTTCTCTAAGATGCTATTACTATGATATCAACCTATGGTGATAATTTTTAAAAATACGCTCTTAAGAGAATACGATTCGGAGCGCCTCTCAGCATGCTTTATACAAACGAATTTTCCACTTATTTTGACGCTTGCTGATAAAACACTACGAAATTTTGAAGACATGTTTTAGTAATAAATATCTAGGTCTACAGTGTGTCAGTTTTCTGTTAAATTTTATATTTCAAAAGTTATACAGGATTCTAGTTTTTTATACAAATGGTTTAAAAAAAGATTTCTAGTTACTAAAAAAATTTCAAAATTTTGTAAAACCACATACATATATATTCAGCTTGGGATTATGACTAAGAAATTTCACAGTGATTGATCAGTAAATGTCAAAAACAAATGAGAAATTCGTTTGTATGAAGCCCGCTGCGAGGCGCCGCGAATCGTATCCTATCTCTTAAGAATCAAATATATATAATATATTAAACGCAGGACAGTAACTACATACACAAAAACACTGGTTACATACAGAAAGACGTGCACAGGCGCAGCGCAGTGCCATTTATGAACAACTGAAACGTTGCACTCGTGCTACTCATGATTAACACGAATGTTTAAGTGCCAAATTTTGCGTTTTGAAGGTGCGGGATCCAGCAGGTTAATAAAAGCAGCGGGATCACGTTTTGCGGGATTGCAATCCCTAGTGGTGCGGTAGTGAAAATAGTAACTTAAAATAAAAAAGAGCATACAATTACATATAAATGCAATATATAAAAAACATACACAGTATAATAAATAATCAAATTGTAGATTATATTAAAAAGGTGTGTTAAAAGAAGAGTTTTAGTTTTAAAGAAAATGTTCCCTAACATGGTTTTTTAAAACAAGCGATAGATTGTGAACTTCTGGTATTTAGTGGAAGGGAGTTCCATAGCTGTATAGCTTGCACAGTGAATGAGTGACTGTACTAGTTGGTGTTATGTGCCGGTGTTTAAAATAAGCTAGTCGAAGGGCAAAGTGTAAGTGTAGACGAAATAAATTAAAAATGTCCTTTTAAAAAATGAATAGTTGACGATGGATTGAACAGTACGTTATAAAGAAGTGTGAGAATATGGGTATTCCGGCGAAGACGAATTGGGAGCCCCTTTAGCTGAGCACTAAAGTGAGCACTAAATCCAAATATCAATCGAATACAGAAATTTTGGAGTCGCTCAAGTTTATTTGATTGCTCCTCGGTGAGATTGGTATAGCAAGCATCAGCATAATCAATAATAGGAAGAACTAAAGATTGTGCTTTTGTGGGAATAGGTAACAGATTACGCAACCGTCTCATTGACCCAATGGAAGCAAAAATTTTACGACTGACGCCTTTTAGTTGTGGAATCCATGATAGTGTACTGTCAATACGAATCCCCAGATTTTTAACTGAGTTTAAGTAAGGAATAATAACTGAGTCAAGTTTAACAGGTATTGGTAAATCCCAATTAAATTGTGAAATCATTTTTGACTGCTTTGCTTTTGTAAGTATTAATGTTTAGTCTTCAACCATAAAATGTACTCCATTGGAGTATTCGGTTATGATCAGCATTAATTTTTCGAATAGCGTTACTTATGTCATCAACTGGGACATGTGTCAATTTGGAGATCGTCTGCATACAAGTGGTAGAGAGAAGATAGCTGAAGAGAAATAGAGTTAATGACAATAGAAAAAAGCAGTGGAGACAAGACGCCACCTTGCGGTACACCGGCTGAAGTGGAGCACCAGTCGGAGAATGTATCCTCTAACCGAATGCGTTGCCGGCGCCCAAACAAGTAACTGTGAAACCAGTCTGTCACTGTTGGAGTTGGTTAATAGAGCGTAAGATGCCCAGCAACAGGTCAAAGTTGACAGTGTTGAAGGCATTACAGAAATCTAACAGTGACATGACTGTGAGTTGTTTGGTATCCATGATGTAACGAATATCATCAGTAATTTTAGTGAGTGCAGTATCCGTACTATGACCAGGACCAAAACCAGATTGTAAGGGATTGAAGAGACTGTTTTTTGTCACGAAAGTGCTAAGTTGATAATGAACAAGTGACTCCCAACCACAAGTTCAGTGACATCCCATGCGTTAATAAGCCGTATCACACGTCTCAACTTGTCGCGCGACGCACCGAATAAGGGTGCCGCCCACCGGGAAAACAGTATAGGTAGAAATAACGTGGCGTAAAGCAATAGTACCTGGAGGACTAAGCTCCTCTCGAAATGCTCGGTTTTATTAACAGCGCCATCTATTGTCAAGTAGCTTAAGCGTTGCTTAATAACGCCACCTGTTGTCAAATAGCTCAAGTGTTGCTTAATAACGCCACCTATTGTCAAATAGTTTAAGTGTTGCTTATTACTACTCGCCAATAGATGTCAGGAAGAGTCATACTTTTCAGCTTGTCACTGCCTTATAAACACGGATAAGACGACGTTTTCTAAAAATGAAATGAAAAGCTAGATCAATTTATCGACCCTGAAAACCCCTACATACTAAATATTATGAAAATCGATGGAGCCGTTTCTGAGATTCAGGTTATATATATACAAGAATTGCTCGTTTAAAGGTATTAGACGTATAATAAATACAGTTCTACTTTAAACTAAATATGGCGCTGTTAATTTTTTTATACAATTGGAATTGTTTTATGTTTTTTCATGTAACTATTCGATTGATGTTTATAGTAAATTCATGCTTAGCCCTTAAATATAATATTGTTTTAAATTTTTTTTTGGACATGACACAGAGCGCCATCTGGCTCCAAAGTAAGCAAAGCTTGTGTTATGGGTACCAGACAACGGATACAAAAACATATAACTTTTTTTTTGTTAATACATACATATCATACATAAATACACCCAGACTCAAGACAAACACAAATGTTTTTAACATAAATGTTTATCTAGTGCGGGAATCGAACCCACATCCTCTGCACAGCAGCCGGCCACATTACCAACTAGGCTGCGAGCGACCCTTAGCTTTTGAAAGTTAAAGAAATTTTAACTAAAACTCTGTACTGTTCATAACGCAGTGCTAAAGTTGTATTTTAGTCGTACACCAATAATAATAAACATAACTAACCGCATTTTAAATAAAGTAAATAAAAAACATGTCGCATGGACGGACTATGTCCCGCAGGAGATGTTGGTTTGGCTCAATGCCAATACTGAGAGCACTTACACCAAAAACGTGCGCGGTGGAGAAAACATAATTTTATGTACTTACATTGAATCTATATAAAAATATTATAAATCGTTTTACCTGTCAAATTTATTCCAGTGGGAACTCTTAATATTAAATCACTTCTTTTTAAATTTGGTACACAGTTTACCTATGCATATATGTGCCTTTTCTTCAGGCAGGTAATTTAATATGCATATTAAAACTTACGTGTTCACAAATTCCTGAACTTGTAATTTAATCTAGTATTGATATTAAAAATGGTTTATTAAAGTTGTTTAAAACAAAACAAGCTTAAATACAGTCGCCACAAAAACGATAATTCTAATAATTCGCTTTCTTCATAATCAGTTCATTCAACTGTTCGTTGAGTGAAAAAAAATCTTTTTATCTATAACTGAAGAGCTGGTTGGTACCTCGTAACATCCTCCTAGGAAAGCAATGTGATGTCAATTTGGAATGTGGATTTTGTTAGTAAAGTCAGTCATTTTTTTTATTCAAATTAGGTTTTTACAAACACTTTTGAATCGTCAAAGTTCACAAATGTTAATTTCTACCGAGAAGAATCAGGCAAGAAACTCGATAGTTACTCTTTTAAAAATCATCATTTTGTTGACAACATAATTAGTACATAATATTATCATACTAATAATGTACATTTTTCTTTTATTCTACCCCTTAAGAATGTGCAAATTTTACAATTAATAAAAGTTATGAAATTTCAAAAATGTTAGTAAAAACAAAAACTCCTAATAACTGTCGACAGAATTAATGTTATTACAATTAGAGATATTTAAAAAAACATACAAAATTAGAATAGTCACATGTCATATTATGTTTTGTTTATAAATATATAAAAAGAATTACTAATACACTCATCAATATTTTAAATGAAAATTTTAAGCCATACAATTTTATATTACTTCCATTTTAATTTGGTTAACCTATGCGTCCTGTAATTGAGCATCTTCAGTCCCATAGATTTATATCATTTATATAGTCTGAAATTTTCTCTGAAAATTAACAATGACATTTATCAAAGTAGCTACATAAAGTTACACGTATTTTTGGGACGACAGTTAGATGGCTGCGAGCAAAAAATTTAAAGTATTCACTGCAGCTAATGTAGAATAATTCCTAAATGTCGCACCAGATTATATTCGTCTAGGTACTCGTTTGTAACCAACTTACCGCACTTATATCATAAATAACTATTGTGTAGACGTGTATCATGCACCAACAGCTTATTTATAATTCTAGTATTAAATAGTAAATGTTACAATCACCAAAGAGATCGATCAGAACAAGTAACTAACTAGCTGCAGGTTCGTTCTGTTCACTGATTGAATGCGTTTAATGTCATAAACATAATCCAATCAATTTAAAAAGACATAAATTCTGTATCACACACTGTACTAATCTTGGCTCATTCTCTTTATGAACATTATGTCGGTCAACAAAACGCCACTTGTATAATAAAACTGGCAGGCCGCGCGTTGACGAAATAAAAAAAAGTTTATGAGAAAGTAAAAAACGCGTGAAATGTATTCCACCTTTGTAATTGTTGACTCAAATTCGTTTCTATGATGATACTTTTATAAAAAAATTGTGCGTTTTCCTCAAGTACAATGTACACTTATCTCTTTTCTTATAGAGAGCGATAAAAAGTACAGTGTATCAGTCGATCGCGAAAATTTGAATACAGGTAAACTAAACAATATATAGAATATAAAAATTGAATACAAATCATATATGCCTAATGACATACACAGTAACACACCTTGGTGATGACACTTTGTGAATAATAGACGTACGGACAGACGACGAATATAGATTAGATGTGCTAATAAGACGGAAGCGTTGCCTTTAACAACGTTTCCTGCGACAATTTCGGTCACGATATCCGTAAAGAATTTTCTCTGAAACTATTAATGGCGAGACTAATATTTGGAGCGTTAAGTTTCATATATCTATAGAGATTCACACTTTAAAGCTGTAGGAATTCCACGTCCAAAATATTGCACAGTACCTATATAGAAGTAGGTAACATTACTAAGAAACTTTTAATTTCTCGATAATTACTGGAAAATACTAACCAATTATGTTAAAATGAAAACGATGAGACTGAAGATAATTACAGTATTTTTTTTTCTCAACGTGTGACTTGTTATACCTACATATTCGTATTCCACAGAATCTGCTATGAGAGTCGTGGTGTGCAGAATATTCACCTGTTACCACCAGTACCCCAAAGTGCGTAGTGTTATTGTCCTATTCACATTTGATAACAGTTGCGTAATACCTAAATGAACCTTGTGCAGTCTCCCCACAGGGTTTAGGTCGGGTAAAGTTAGCATGATCTTCACAAGATAGTTAAACTAGTAATATATACTCCACGCGCGTCCTTGTAATAGTAAATTGATAAAGACAGTTCTAGACAGTGAAGTAGTGTTATCCGAGAAGATTTTAATTTTACTAGTCATTTACTTGTACTATGGCTCATATCAATTGTGGCTGGCGGGCGTCCTCGCGTGAGTCACATCACATTTTAAACACCCGTGGATTATACCAGAGAGTGTCAGAAGGACATACAATAGCCGATCAATAGTTTCCACGGGAATACATTTTCGGGTTGTATTTGTATATCAGGACGACCCCTAAGTATTTTCAGCAAAAAAGACCAAGTATGTGTTTCTAAGGTTTTAAAATGAGGAAATAAATAACATCGTACTTATATAATGTTTCTTTTAGTAATCCTACCTACCGTTCAAAATTTTGGAAAAATTCCCCTACTTTTACGAGATCTACAGAATACAGTGATTAAACCAAATCAAATCAAACAATATTTATTCAAATTTTCATTTTAAAAGGTTTCTGAGAACACTTTTGAATCGTCAATACAATGTAAACCATTTTATTTCTGTCAAAAAGAGCTGGCAAGAAGTTGTTTTTAAAGAAATAATACAATACTTTGTTGAATAACTAACAAGTATAAAATCTGTATTGAAACACTTAGTAATACAAATAAGTTAGTGAGCTGCTAAAAACAAAGTCAATACTTCTAACATAGGATATTTTGGAAGAATCTATAACACAAAATAAAATTCAAAGGAGTTGGAATATTTGTATCGGTGGAACAGCTGCGTCCAAATAGCTCCCGGAACAGGTTTGCTATGAATGTATATATGTAAATGCGCAATGCGTCATATTCTGCGGTCTCTCATGAATTATGGAGGTTTTCTAGGGTTGTCGAAGTTTATGACCAATAACTATGAATTTGAGGTAAAAACGATTTCGTTTTTATTCTTATACTAACCATAAAATTTAGGTGACTTGTGAAAGTTGAAATCAATGAAAAACCTATGTAGATCTATATACTTAGGTAACTAAATAGGTTTAAACCGAGAAAAAAAAATTAAATATTAAAATCTATCTATCTCATTCTACGGAACCCTAGATTTATACGTGTACTACACGCACTTCGTTGTGTTTTTAATTCTCACCCTCGTCCGCATCGCCTGAATTGTAACGTGTCATAAGCAACTTCGTTCCAAAAACAAGACAATAATTTCATACAGTAAATATAATGGAAATCAAGTGCCTACATACAATTCAAGTCATGCCAACGACTTCTAGTGCTACATTTTTTTTCATCATAACTACATGAAAATTCAGAAATTTGACAACCCTATTTCCTGATATTCAAAATAAAATATATGCAGATAGGGACCCGAGTAACGACGATGTAATATTGATAACGGCTTTGGGGTACGGTTCGCCCGACAGCTTTATGGCAAAAAAAAGTTCAGTGATTTGCACCTGATAATAATAATGTAAGGGTATATTGCCCGTATTTACATTTATTTTACGAACTAGCGCGTACTAGGTAACTAGCGGGTCGATTCCATAAAAGATTGATAACCTTTTTTTAAAAAAATAAGATATACATTGCGGTTTCGCGACAAGCTATGAATTTCATACGTCATTTCAAATGCGCAATGTATATTCTATTTTAAACGAGAATTGTTAGCTGTCATTTTACGGAATCGAGCCGCAGAGCGACTGTTTCTTTTCTATGCTTCCATGTAGTTGGTTTTAGGTAGGTAATTCTATAATAGTTATTTTATGTTTTGGCCTTAATTTAAATACCCGAATAAGCTATTTACTATCACTAACCACGTTTATGTCAGTGTGTTTGTGTGCTTTATACAGTCTAAGGTATATTTGGTGTACTATAAAATAAGGAAAAAAGGCGTTACAAGGGGAAGGGGGTCTAAAATTACGGAAATTTGCGTACAGTATTAAATGGATGGCCCCTAAAGCCCAAGTAAGGCACTAAGTTGTGGAAGTAATTTCTTTCCTATGGAGTGTCCTTGTCTATCAACTGTGTCACACACGTGGCCTGCGAGGTGAATCAAAACCTATATCGTATGTGCTTTCGAATATAAGCTTTTATAAAATGGGGTAACTAGTCTCATAGTCAAAAGTAAAACATGCCTAAATCTAGGAAATCCACCAACTGATCCGCCGATTTATTCATGGATCAGTCCAGACGGCCATCTGTCTGGCGGGGGTATTGCTCCCTCCCGATGAGTCACTCTCATACTAACATCGATTCGTAGTAACGCACCCAGGAGTACGTAACTTTTATTGTTATCAAGTCGTTGAGAGTTGAGACGCCACTGAAATGACGTAAAATTTACATTATAATATCGGTACTGCAGACGGTTCTGGTGATTAAATTAAAATTTAATTTAATTACCTATATTATTTTTTACATAGGATGGGTACGGTAAAGTTTTGTTTTTTATTATTTTTAGAGACGTAGAACGAGCAATTTGAGTAAAAGAAAATCGATTATAACATCGTATCGAGATAATTTATAATGAAGTGTTAATCGATTTTGACCAAATAATAATTTAAAAATAAAATGAAATAAAATCGGTTGAAATATCTTGAAGAAAATTTAATTTATTTTCTTTCAGGTGTTATTTAGTACAAAGATGGATAATATTTATCCCCGTTTTTGTAATTTTTTAATTCTTTAACTTTTGTTTTTAAAAAATTCACCCATGCCAAGGAAATCAAGCCAAGTTTGAAGTTTAATTAAAATCCAACTTTGACAATAAGCTTCAAGGTGACTCTTTGAGGGGATGGTACTTTTAGGGTTCCGTACCTCTAAAGAAAAAAAACCTATCTTTATAGGGTTCTTTGTTGTCCGTCTGTCTGTCTGTCAAGATCCTTTTTTCACCAAGTCCTAAGTGCTTTGAAACTGTAAAAAAATGAAGCTTCTAAGTCAAAATACGGCCATTTTTGATAATAATTCAAGCCATTATTAAAAAAAAAAATATCAATAATCGATGTTTAACAATTTGTTCTTATGGTATTGGGCACCATTCAATAACAGAAACGAAACTGGTAGTGAGGCCCTACATATAAAAACCGGCCAAGTACGTGTCAGACTTCGCACATTGAGGGTTCCGTACCGAAATGTGGAATACAACCCGTCCGAATGGCAGAATTATTCATAAGCAGTAGGTGAGTGAATCCCTTCTGTGCAACGCATTTGACCACAAAAACCAAGTTGGTTGTAATAGGCAAAATTAAGGAATTCCATAGATAAAAACTAATTTATCAATACATATATTAATATTTCTTGGTAAAATATACGTAATAATAAACATTATCACAAAATTTAAAGTTCATAGGTCGATGGAAATTTAAAAATTCTTTGTTACAAAGTGTTGTTTGGTGGCTCCAGCCAATGTTTTCCAATATTTTTTAAAACAAAAAATATAGTATTTATCTAATCAACGGGATCTAAACAACGATATCCGTTTCGAAGTTTTTTTATTCTTAATACAACCCTTTATACATAAGTGGAAGAACACACACAGACAGAAGTGTATGTAAATACGTCAACCGTTCATTTTGCAACAAAAGTTTTGTTAGTAACTTCTCAAAGCTACACGAACAAAAAGTGTCGGTGGCAGAACTGACGTTATAAAAGTTTGAAAAGTATCAAATCAAGTATTATTATTTTCGTTTCATATATACCTAAGTTTTATCTTTTTATTGATACGTGAAATATCCATCTGAAGCAATAAAATCCAAAATTACGAAATGTTAAGTTGAAGAACCTGCAAGGTGTGTCCGGCGGTCAAGTGTATGTACGGATCGACGGTCCGGCTGAGCCCACTTTAATTCTTTATTTTTTATTTCACACCAGAATTAAATAGTATTTGTAAGATATATAGATATCAAAATATTTGCTTGCAAAAACTGCAAATAGGAAAGTAGAGACAGAAAGCTTTATTTAGACTACCAAATGCAGCTCATTCATCGTATAGCAGGACTTTAAAGATGGCGGGAAACGGACTGCGCATGCGTAGCCCACAGAACAGCTGTATAGCAGCATCCATGTCGGACAGCTTCTTCATGCCATGTGCTAGTTATTTTACTACAATAACTAGGAAGTACTATCACGATCTGCTTCGTTATCAGCAGTGCATGCCCGTTCGTATATCAATGTTTCTTTTAAATTCAATAGGAAATAGGACATTTTGATTCCGATCCATACACAAAAAATTATGAGTTAACGATCAGCAGGTACAGCAATATCAACATAATGTTGAATGAAAGATAAACTTTGAAAAATCATGATAAAAATTCGTTTAAAACCTACTAAATAGAAAGATTAATTATCCCAGATCTTTGTCAAACAAAGGAGGAAGTAGCTAGCAAAGTATTAGGACGACATAATGTGTAGATAGTATTTCAATTCTTTTATAAAACATTTAGCAGTAAAACAGCATATTTAATGTAATAATTTATTTAACTTACGGGTTGCTGCTATGATTTGTTCGGATCCACCTTCTTTAGAGTTTGTCCTCTTTTTTCCGCAAACTCTGCACTGAGTCTATGCGCCTTCAAAGTATTCGGTTTAGACATTACTCCGATATATGTAACGGATTTCTTAAACACTAAATGTAAACGTAATTGACGATATGTAAGTACTTTCGAAATAAAAACACAATATTTAGAACTATTATATTTCGATATATGACGTTTTCGTTGTTATCTAGGCCTGTTTCTTAGATAATATCACAATTGATATACTGTAGGGTACATTTATACCCCAGCAAGCGTTTTAGTGTTGAATACAAATAATTAATAGTTCCTATTGATCACAAGCATTTCTATCACTTCGTAACAACATCCTTATTTGACAAGCGATACTAAAGGCTGAACGCGAAACTGTTTGAAATTCAATAGCACGACAATGTATGAGGATTTGAAGACGGATTATTAGGATGTATTTGTTTGAAATTACGATTAAATTAAATATTATTATGGTATATACATGTTAGGGAACGAAGTTTTCGCGTATGTTGGCTTGGTTGTACAACCGGCTTGAAGTTGGAACGTATCAAACACGCATGCGTAGAAGGGTGGCCGAATTAAAAGGGCGATTTTATTTTGTTGCCAGAAGAAAAATTTATGTCTGATGACAACGACCTCTGGTGAATTCAATTCATTGACATAAAGTTAAAAATTGAATAGTTTTTTTTTCCCAAATCGTTGTTAATTTTAGGGTGAGGGGATAAACTTCGGTTGCTCTGATACACAATTTTATTGTGTTTTTAAGAAGAGCTTTTAGACATAACGAACATGACTGACTTATGTTATAGAGGATTTGTGTGTGCAATGATAAGTTTTGAGGATTTTCAGCGAGTTTTCGTAGGTAGATGTAGATCTGTAGCTATCAAATTGCATTGCCCGGCAAAAGTAATAGAGGTGAAATAGATACGGATTAGTCGGGTACTATAATAAAAATAAATAAAAAAAAACCCGACTACAAAAACATTAAAAACTAAAAAGAAATAAATAAGTGCACCTAAAACCTACCCAATATTTAACTATAAGCAGGCGGTGCTCGTTTTAATGCGAGTAGAAAAAGTAGTACAGATTGCCCGTATGTGTAGTAAGTAGTAACCTTAAAACCAGTTCCATCCCTCCTCAACCTCTTTTTTTAACTCACGCTTGACTAATTTATGTACCCTATAACACTCGGGAGATGAATACCTTTCATTTGAGACCTTATTCATCGTAATCGGTCCAGCCGTTTTGGCTACAGGAGGTCACAATGGAACGGATATGCCCACATACATATAAACATTACCCTCCTTCTAGGTCAGTCGGGTAAAAAAAGAAGCTGTTGTAGCCTAACGTGGGATATATACATACTATAATACTTTGTATTGTAAGAAGTAGTTTAGGTTAGATTTACTTGTTTACCTATATTCCAAACTCTAGACTATCTCTGCCTACCAGAGATGCTTAGAACTAGATGGAAAATAATTATTTATAAAATCCTTGCAAACGTAAACTTATGTAGAGAATAGAAAACCGACCGAGTGCGTATCGTACGAGCATTAATTTAAATGAATTATTTCAGATATTTAAAAATTTTGTTTATATATTTTATATTTAAATATATTTAAAAAGTATTTTTATAAAGATTGTGAATTGTGCAAATTATACTTTGGGCGTCCAAAATTCTTAAGGAAAATGTCTGGTATTTGTTTTCTATATTCTGAGACATCCAAGGAACAATAAAAACAAATAATCCAAGGTGTACGCAAAAAAAACCCAAATCGATGCTTAGCCGTTTGGCACACAGGTACTTTAGGGCAAAACAATAATTTTGAGCCGCAGTTCCTCAAAATATTTCCCTTAGGGGGGGGTTTATGGTGTCATCAATTTTTTGTACCAAATGAAAGGGCTTAATGAGCCGATTCTAAAAATATACCACACTATTACCTTTGGGCTACTTTTTTTCTTAAAATCCAAAAAGTAATTTCTAAACATACCAAGTTTGGGCCCCTCCAGGTAGAAGACGGCTCAGTATTTTTCTCTAATATATACCTTAAATGATAGTTTATATCCTCATTTTTAACCCCATAAAAGAAATATGGAAAATATTAAAATTTAATATTTTTTGTTGCTTAAACTTTAGCTGCTTCTGTTTACTGGTGTTATTTAAGTATTGAAACTTACAATTATTATAATCTCCAAGTATCACATATTACTCTGAAACATATTAATTAAACATATAACGTATAGTACGATTTAGTAATTTGTAATCGTTAACTACGAACTCTACATCGTTTTGCGGTTTTCGAGCGAAATTGCCTTTGTTCACTTGCCACTAAAATGCAAAAAGTTTTAAACCATGGGTAGGCAAATATATAATATTAAAGCCAGTTTTTTTACTTTGAAAACTTTGAAGCTTGTGAATTTTCACATTCAACATTCTTGGAGATTGGTCAATTTTTTTTCCGAATCTCAAAGTACAATTATATTAATTATAAGCTGAATTTATTGCAGATATTAAGATATTTCGAATAATTTAAAAATAAAAATTTTATTTCGTCCATAACCTGAAAAAAATCCCGAGCTCAAAAAAATTACACATGCCAAAAGAGCATAGCCAAGGAGCATATTTATCATAATGCAAGACTTCTTAAGGGCAACATCGTTTTTAGGTTGAACACATCTGTAACCGTCAGAACATCACTAAAGGTAGGTAAATATACAGATGAATGCCTGTCCCGGATCCCACACAATATGGCACCTCTATGAGTAAGTGTTATTATGCAACTGCGTTGTTACGCGTAACAGACTGCACAAGCTATTTCAATTAAAAATTATAAACATGACCATAAGATTTCGATGAGGCAATGTACGTAATGACAGTTGAAAGAGTTGCCAGTACATCACATGTAACCCAGGAAGTAGCATAAGCGCTGTTTTCATTCACTGTGAACTGCTGTTGACCGTACTATGTACGTAATATTCTATATGAAGACATAATCCAGCAATTCCTAAAATCAATAACAGCTATTCCAAGAGGATTTAAGCACTTGTGTGTGTTTAGCTCGTTGTACCGACAGAACAGTCAGTAAAAATATTTATAATTAATAAATAAGAAATTATAAAGGAAGTAAAGTAAAAGAAGAAAGTTAAGGAACATAATTTTGGCAGCCTTTTCGCTACTTACTAATTTCTTTCAGACAAACTTTTATATTAATTCAGTCATTCATATTTAACATAAGCTCTTATTTAATAGTTCCAAGAACCGAATCAGTACATGAAATAAAACAAACATATTATAAAAATAGCTAAAGTGTTAAAATGATTCAAGGGCAAATAATCGTTTTAGAAGTTTATTTAAATTTTAACAGGATTATTTAAGCGATTCTTGTTAAACTTTTTTTTTAATACCTTCATTTAATTTTACAAATTTTATAATAAAAAGTCAAAATACAAGAAGAAATTACAAGATTTTTTTTATAAAATGGTTGGAACACCTGAACCTTTTTTGTTTCTAGACAAATTTTCAGTTTTTGCTCTAACTAGTATACTATCGGTACTCCTAATCAACCCCTCCGGGTATTCCTGCTCCCTCTTCGTACTCCGGTATCAGCGTGTTTTGAACGAATGTCCCAAATAGGGTATATTTTATGACGTGTCACAAAGTGTGGTGTTAAAATGTCGCTAAAAGACATCTTTCCTAAATAAACTAAAGCATGATCAAAATTACTTGATGTTGTATAGAACAATGACTTAGAATGAAATGAGAAAAATATATATATAAGAGGAAAGAACATAAAAAGTATAGAAAACATACAAATCAAATCAAACAATATTTATATAAGTAGGTTGCTGAGAACATTCTCGAATCGCCCTATTACTTTACTTATTTACCTAACTTACTTACTTTCTGTAAAGCTGGTATAATTTCTAAAAACGAACAAAGAACCTGAATAGTATATACATCTGGATTACAGGAAAAAACGATTATGTTAGGAGCTTTTGACACACATCCTGGATGAACAAGCTTTTTGAAGACATAGCAGCATTGATAGAAGGTAATAGTAAAGAAACATAAGTGGATTTTAGTCCGTAGCATGAGGACTGTCCATAGGCTGCGGTAACCGTACCATCAGGCGAACCGCAAGCTTGTTTGCCACCTAAGTGGTATAAAAAAAATATTTTGGGTAAACATGCTTAATAATGCCAATTTCTTGGTTATAAGTACCAATGTTTACTTGGTAAATGGCTCTGAAATCTGAAAAAACAGCTAACAGATTTTGCTGTTCATAATATTTTTTATTAAAAGATTTAGATACTCTATTGTCAATTAGGTAGTTTGGTACGTACCTACTTATTTAGAAACTCTATTAGGTAGTTACCAACTTTTATATTGCCTTTTCAAAGATCTATTCAATAGTCCATCTATTGGGACACAGAAAAAAAAATGTACCTCTCAGTTCTTTCACGTAGGTAAACACTGCCTGTAAAATTTTCTTAAAACGTGGGAAGTTTAGAAAGCATTGTAGGGGTTTAGATTTGCCTGTTGACTATAAAACCCTAAAAATGAATAACTCTTTTAAAACCAAAGGAAAACGTCGCTGTAGACATGGCTACAGCGAATAAAACAGGTTGTTATGTCATAAACAATTTTTTGATGCCATCGTACATTTTTTCTAATATCAATAAAAATTATTTCTTATTACTGTAAAGTAAGAGATATAAAGCTTACACTTTAGATTTTACTAATTGTAGGTGCTTTCTAATAAAATTTCCAATTGAAGAATTAGAATCAAATGAATCGGCCATCAGATAATAATTTGTTACTGTGCAAGTGACATTTTAGTAACTTAATTTTATAAAGTAAAATTATACCTATATACATAACAATAGCACATATTAAATAACGCTGTTACATATAACCCTATAGGCAATTAATTGATTAATACAATGACCATTATTCGGACCATTAATTAAAACGCAGACATTTTGATTGGCAATAAAGTTCCACCACTGTGACTTTTATGGCCTTAAATGACGATTTTGTATATTATTATCTGTGTTTTGAACAGTAATACAAAACACAATTTACCTATCAAAATCAATTTAACGCCGTTATATTCTTCATTAAGTACTTATTTACTAGTACCTGGTACATACAAGGTTTTGCACGCGGTTTGTCACTTTAAATTAAATTTTAATTGCAAAGTATAAAGGGTTTCTAAGTCGAACTTAGGCTTTTGAATATTGAAAATTGCATCAAAATCGGCTAGTTTGTCTGGGTTGAAATATTTTGCTGTAACCTAACTAATATATTTTTGTAAAATCTTCATGTATATATAAACAGCTCTATCACAGGTTTATTATAAACAAACTTTTTGTCGCGGTTCCACCCGCCCTAGATTCGGTTATCGGTGTAGGATTTTAACGGCAACGCTTTAATTAAAGAAAAAACCTGGTCAAGTGCGAGTGGGACTCGCGCACCCAAGGGTTCCGTGAAAGATAAACAGTATTGAGGGAGAAACTTAACTTTGCCGTTGGACAACTGTTGTCCCAATACATTGACATAGTTCGCGGATAGTTTACCGACTGCAAATAAGCTTATAACCGCAAAAAAATGTCGAGACAACAAATTCACGGTTTTCAGATTTTTTCCTTTATGTGTGCTACATGGCATAGCTTCTAGCCAAATTTCATGATTCAAGATCAGCGGGAAGTAACCCATAGGTTTTGATTTATGTGTGTTACAGTATGCGACAAAAATAACCGTATTTTGGGCATATTTTGGAATTGACTTAGAAGCTTTATTTTTTTACAACTTTAGGTGACCGTAGACTTTAGTAGGTATTTGATAATAATTTCAACTTGTTACCGCCACGCGTTCTTGAGTAAAAGGATCTTGTCATACAGACAGACAAACATTTCTTTAATGTGTTATAACTACAAATAACGAATTACTTTTTTTTTCCTATATTTGTGATGTAAGTAAGACCTTGCTTTGTGTGAAATTCGTTGATTCTAGGACAACGGGAAGAACCCCATAGGTTTTGATTTATTTGTGAATGCTATAATATGCGATAAAAATGGCCGTATTGCCATATGCCGTAAGCTTGGTTTTTCAAGGGGCCGTAGACCTTAGTATTTGATATTAATTCCAACTTGATACCTCCACGCGTTCCTAAGAAAAAGGGGGTCTTGACAGACAGACGGACAACAAAGTGATCCTACAAGGATCCCTTTTTCATTTTTAGGTCCGAAACCCTAAAAACCGACTCACACTTGACATTTTTCAAGTAGCTTATGTCCTTGCCCGGGACCCAAACTATCTCCATATCAAATTTTATCTAAATCGGTTCAGCGGTTTAAGCGTGAAGAGGTAACAGACCGACAAACAGAGAGAGATACTTTCGCATTTTATATTATTTATTAGATGTCTCATAAGTATATTACATACATCTCATATTTGTATATTACAAAGCCACCTTAGTCCAGATAGAATGTATAAGAACCAGTGTTCCGGCTGTGTTAGTCAAAAGAGGCTGTTCCCCAAATTATGATATGTGTATGTGGTTCTGCTGACACCCTTTTGGGGATAAAAACCGTGACGTTATTAAACATAAATCCATATAGGTACATAGAATAATATTAAACTTAACTGTCAAAAAGGCCAAAAGTACTTGCTGAATTTTTAAAATAAATAACTGGTATCTTAGAATTGCTTAACTACTTAAGCCTCAGAACTTTCCACAATATAATGACGAAGCTTTCCTGCCAAACAAAAGCTTCTAAGTAGGCGGGCAGATTAATGGCATGTTTTTGCTGACCCTCCTGACTTGCAACTTCAGTGTTCCCAAAATATAGCATATGTCTTGTTAGAGGGAAAGTATGTTTAAACGAATATATATTTTTATATTTCTTTATACAGTAATAAAGTAGAACATGTAAAGATAAAGTTTAAAAACTAAAACCGGACTACACACAAAACCACCCTCTGAAAAGTATTCGGACCGTAGTCGGTTTTTAGTTTTTGATTTTTTTTATTTTTTTTGGTATTCTGTTTGCGTTATAGTGTGTAGTGCCGCAATATATACCTTCACGATTAATTTTAAAACCAACCGGCAATTATTAAAATAATGTTAACAAAGCAGCGAGTCACAGCTAGTAATATATATTTTTGAATGTGCTGATTAAGCCTTTTCACTTGATTTACCTCACAACACATTGAAAAATAATAATAATACAAGACTGTTATCTGGAAGGAACCATATTGAACTTAGTGTGACGTCACATAGTCAATAACCAGCGGACCGTATAGACGCTTCTAACGATACCTCATTTGTCAAATTATAATAGGTTTTTTTTTTTTTTTTTTTTTAATACCACTAAGGTGGCAAACAAGCTTACGGCCCGCCTGATGGTAAGCGGTCACCGTAGCCTATGGACGCTTGCAACACCAGGGGTATCACTTGCGCGTTGCCGACCCTTCAGAAATCTAATAACTTCTTTCTTGAAGAGCTCCATACTGTAGTCCTTGCAGAAAACCTTGGCTGGGAGCTCATTCCACAACTTAAGCGTTCGCGGGAGGAAGTTTCTCTGAAACCGCACTGTACGCGACCATTTAGGTTCTAAAGTGTGAGAATGAATTCCCTGCCGATGGCGAGCGGTGCGATGGTAGAAAGTAGCCGTGGGCATCATTTCGAACAATTCCTCAGAACACAACCCATTGTACAAGCGGTAGAACACACACAGTGAGGCAAAGTCTCTCCTCAGACTTAAGGGCTCGATACCGCAAGTGAGTTTGGAATCGTCGACAATTCTCACAGCCCGTCGTTGAACCGAGTCAAAAGGGCCAAGCTGGTATCCGGGTGCACCTGCCCAGAGATGGCAGCAGTACTCCATATGGGGCCTAACTTGCGACTTGTAAAGTAACAACCTTTGCCCCGACGTGAAGTACTGCTTCGCTCTGTTGAGTACACTAAGTTTTTTGGACGCCAGCTTTACCTTATCTTGTAAATGATCTCGGAACTGAACATCGCTGGAGATGTCGACACCAAGGATCCCAATGCTTTTGGAGATGGAGAGGGGAGTGTTCTGGAATTGTGGGACCACAGTGAATGGAGTTTTCTTAGCGGTGAACGCGCACACTTGTGTCTTTGTAGGGTTGAATCGGACCAAGTTTACCCGTCCCCAGTCAGAGACCTGGGACAGTGTGGTCTCGATTTGAGACACAAGTTCTCCGCGGTTTTCCTCCACAACGGAACGAGGGATGTTTGCACGACCCGTGTAAAAAGCGTCTCCAGTACTGTCATCTGCATAGCAATGTATGTTGTTGATGTCCAACATGTCATTGATATGCAGTAGAAACAGCGTAGGAGACAGCACAGAGCCTTGCGGGACACCAGCATTAATGTCCATGCTATCAGAGCAACTACCGTCAACTACGGTTCGTATGCGTCTGCCGGACAAAAAGCTAGCCACCCATTTGCACAAACCCTCGGGCACTCCGTAAGATGGCAACTTCGATAGAAGACCGCGGTGCCAGACCCGATCGAACGCCTTCGCTATGTCCAGGCTACATGCCAATGCCTCCCCCTGACTCTCAATGGCTAGTGCCCATCGGTGTGTGAGATACACTAGAAGGTCACCAGTCGAGCGACCGTGGCGAAAGCCATATTGACGGTCACTGACCAGATCGTGTACTTCTAGGTATCTTAGAAGCTGTGTGTTGATCACACGCTCCATCACCTTAGAGAGGAGAGAGGTAATAGCGATAGGCCTGTAATTCGATGTATCTGATCTATCGCCCTTTTTGGGCACCGGGTGCACATTCGCAGTCTTCCATGTAGACGGAAATTGCCTAGTGTGGTAGGAAAGCGCGAAGAGGCGCGTGAGTACAGGACATAACTCAGGAGCACACTGCTTAAGCACCACTGCTGGTATACCGTCTGGCCCACTCGACTTATGAACGTCTAGAGAAAGCAACGCCCGCCTGACCTCCCGCTGCGTTATGGAGATTTCCGGCATGGACTTACCGCACCACGGTATAGTAGGTGGTACAGCGCCTTCATCGCTCATATTCGAGTTCGAGGCAAAGAGACTGCCCAGTAGATCGGCTTTCTCTTTAGCACTATGGGCCAAGTCACCATCGGTTGTTTAGCAGATATGAGGGAACAGATAGACATACATACATACCAGCTAAAAACATATACCCTCCTCCTTTTGGCTTCGCCGTAGTCAGGTAAAAGAAAATAGCCAAGAACTAGTCCATACTAATATTATGAATGCGAAAGTAACTTTGTCTGTTTGTCTGTCTGTTACCTCTTCACGCTTAAACCGCTGAACCGACTTAGATAAAATTTGATATGCAGATACTTTAAGTCCCGGGAAAGGACATAAGATAGTTTTTATTATACCGAAAAATACAAAAGTTCCAACGGGAATAACTATAACCGAGCTTAATCGAACTTTAGCTTGCTATAGTTAACTACCATGAAATTCCACGCCGATAGCCGCATGTAAGGCGGGCGGAGCCGCTAGCAAAAACTATTTCTAAATAATTAGTTTATTTTTGAAATGTGTTTTGTACAAAGAGGAAATAAAGAATATCTTTTGGCAGCGCTAGTTGGACTGGCCTGGTTGATTCCTGGTAGAGGTAACCAATATTGTTACAGTTAGTGAATTGTGAAGTTGTCTCAAGTATGTTTCCGGCTGTTACTAATGGGCATACCACCTATCTCATTCGTGGGGCACAAAATGTGATATCATAAATTAAAACTATTTTCAATGTAGTTGTTTTTTTATTCCCTTAATACCGAATAGATTGATTTACAGCAGCTTTGTCCTAAACTTTTAGTGTAGGTAAGTGTGAATTTGTTTTAGATTATTTTTCATAACCATATTTAGGTACTATAGACAATAAATTTAAGTAGAATAAGATTAAATACCTTATCTTCTGCTTCTTCCGCTCTCCCCTCCGCTTCCAGAACTCGATTCTCGAGCTCTGAGAGCTGAAACAAAATAATAAATACATTAGGTATGTTTCACAGTTAACATATTTTTAATTTTTTTACTAATGTTATAAAAAGTAAAGTTTGTTTATTTGTCACTTTATTAGGGTTCCGTACCCAAAAGGTAATGAGCGGAATACTAAGACTTCGCTGTCCGTCTGCCCGTCCGTACATCCGTCCGTCCGTCCATCCGTCTGTCAGTGGCTGTATCTCATGAACCGTGATAGTTACACAGTTGTAATTTTAACAGAAGATGTATTTATGTTGCCTCTATAACAACAAATAGTAAAAAAAAGAATAAAATAAATATTAAGGGGCTCCCATTCAACAAACGTGATTTTATTTGCCTCTTTTATTAGATAGTGGTACGGAACCCTTTGTGCGCGAGTCCGACTCGCAGTTGGCCGATTTTTTACTTTCGTAATGGAAAGTGTCCTTCTATGTTAGGGAGGGCATTTTCCAATATTTTAACTGGACGCTGTAAAGAAAGGGAGAAAAGAAATGGCCTTGCTGACTTTCTTGCCAGTTCTTCTCAGTACAAGGTCTCCCACCCTATAGACTTACGAACCAATAGCGTAGTGACATTCATAAGTGCTCAATTATTGTAGCCAAAATTGAATAAATGATATTGATATACATTGATATCATTGTTTTCAAAAATTAAACCCCGTAAGGAAATGAAAGGGATGCAAAAGTTTCGTGTCGGATGGGAAATGTTTAAACATCTCAGACAACATCGCAAAACACGAACTAGGCTAACTATAATAATAAGAAAGAAGAAAATAAAAAGTTAAAAAGGGGTGAAAAGAGACTGAATAAAAAAAATTACAGCTCCAATTGCTAAGTGTACAAGTTCAAGAGACGTGGAAAAATATTTTTCCATTAAATAAGTTAAATCACGCGCGTAACTACAGTCATGGCACCAACTAGTACATTATACCAAACTACCAATACAATTTTCAAAATACAAGTAGCGCCATCTACTAGCAACTAACGATATCGTTGTAACTCTAGTATCACATGCAACTTCTATAAATAACACTTGCAAGAGTTACGTAGCTGACGACGTAAATAAACTACCACCCGATAGATGGCGTAACGATACTACGCAAATTTTATTGAACCACGTGGTTGCAACGCTTCTGAAATACTATATTACATAGGTAATGTGTGTCAGGCTCTACTGAGTGCTATTGTTATGTAAAAGGTAATATTTGTGTGGTTTCTTTAGCATAGGTATATAAGGAGGCATATTGGTTTGTAAAAGGTTGAAAACTATTTGAGAACGTTATTATAGCAGTGATATAACTTGTATTGTTGTTGAATAGGTACCTTATTTGCCTCATACGTCCCCACTGTCGGGGCACGGTCTTCCCTCACCGAGGGTGATTTGGGCCACAGTCCACACGTGGGCTCAGTGCGGATTGTGGACTTTACAATAGCAGTGATATAACTTGTATTGTTGTTGAGTAGGTACCTAATTTGTCTCATACGTCCCCACTGTCGGGGTACGGCCTACCCTCACCGAGGGTGATTTGGGGCCACAGTCTACACGTGGGCCCAGTGCGGATTGTGGACTGCACTTTTTGACGTATGCAGGTTTCCTCACGATGTTTTCCTTCACCGAAAAGCCAGTGGTGTGAATAATCAATGTACTTAAGAAATTAAGACTCATTGGTACATGCCGGACTCGAACCTCCGCCACTCAGAACACAAGGTAAAATCGAAACACCTGGGCCACCAGCGATTTGAGTAGGTAATATTGAGAAAACAAAGCCGTTAAAAACGGCAAGTACCAGTCATAGGTTAACGATTTTTTTTAAAATTAACCTGTTTTTCACCTAGTAGTATCGATACACTTTATTGTTCAAAAACCGCCAAGTGCGAAGGGTACACGTATCAACCTCCGGTTCTGGAGTATTATTTAACGATCTGGGATATGGGAAAAATCTTGTGAGTTGTTAAAATATATTTTCAGTTTTTTTTTCGATTTTAGATCCCCATTCCCAAGGTTAAAAATTTAGAGGTGGAACGGGGGACACGAAATTAATTTATATGATAACCTTCAATGCAATTTTGAGTTTTATAAATTGCATTAAAGGATATTTAGGTACCCACGCCACCCCAAAAAAAGGCAATGCAGTAAGTCCAAGTTCTAAAGTTGCCCCTACTGTCCATATTAAAGCCTAAAAACTAAATAAATCATAAAACTTCAAGGAATATATCAATTCAGGCAAAGCTCACTGATATAATACCCCATAAATAACGCTACAACAAACTATTCCGTCGAAACCAACCACCTTGACCTCTATAAAACCCTACAACTCTCCAAAATCATGATTTACACACAGAGTCAGTCAACTGAGAAAGGTCTGTTTAATTTGGTTGAAATATTTATAGCGCAATAATGTGACACTTCCAGGTCAGAGGCGTCTGTCAGTCAACCCTCGCGGATGGATGTCAATTTTATTGACATTTTGTTTGGTAACACGAGTGTGGGTTTTACGGTTTTTACGACTTGTGATGGGTTGGCACGATATTATGTGTTATAACTTATCCTAAGTAATACATACAATAAAACTGTAAAGAATTATGCATTGACTTGGTTTTTAGACATTGTTAAGTAACAGCTGCAGGTCAGTGCAAGTGTTAAGTGATAAGTAAAATCAACATACAAACGAACATACTGATTATACTTAATATGGTTATTATATTCAGTATTCTCAGTCAAGTATATGTATTTAACTACAATAATTCAGTGTTAGTGTACCTTTATTATATATATTTTTATACATCATTTATATTATTTTATAAAATTATATCATTTTCAGAAACAATATTACACTATGCTACGCAGCATGCTTTGTAAAATGGAATAAATTAAGTAATATTACCTAGTATTAGGCTTTAGTTAGTTTGGCTGGGTATGAAAATATTGCGTGTATAAAACTGCGCATACTTATCAGAATGGCGTTGATTTGACATATTACTAGAGTTGCTACGTCTAAAAATAGGAAAGCTGGAATTTATTTCATAAAAGCCGGACTATTCATTTTAAATTAAATAAAGTAAGTTGGATTTTATTATATATAATCGATTATTAAAATCTTTTACATACAGTTTTTGTGTAACTTAACGTGCCTTACTACAATAAAAAACAGCTTAATTTGACAAATAAAGAAAGGAATTCATTGCCCGTCCCAAGCTAATGACACGTCATTGAAACAGGCCTTAGTTGTACATTTTCAGATCGGCTGTGTAAGCTCAGGCGGATGGTAAACTTGTGTGGCACCTTAAAAATAAAAAAATGCCAAGCTACGAGTTTTTTTGTCGGTGAAAAAATTAGGTTCTTTGTTATGGGATGGATTTAGCGATAGCAAAATAACACTAGGCGAGTGAGTTAGCTAGTTCAAAATAACAAAAAAGTGCCTGTTTTTCATAAAAGTATACCTGCAACTACCTATACAAAAGGTAAAATACCCTTTAACTAAATTGGTTTCACTATTAACTTTGGCTTTATCTAATTTATCGAATATTCGACTACATTTCCCTCTGTAAAGGGAGCCAAATCAAAGCGTTTCAATTTTCTGCATCGCAACTACAGCGCTGATTTGAGCGGTGAGGCGGCGGATTTCGCAGCGGGAAGCCTAATCTTTGAGCGCCTTTGGCTTGGAAGTAAGCACGGATAATGGCAGATACTCTCTGTTGTTATGTAAATATTACAGTATATATTAAACGTTTAATATTAAGTATTACTATAAAGTTTTTGTGGATGGTAAAGACAAATTTCTATTCAAATTAAAGTGTCACGTAGTATAGTTATAAAAATTATATTTGCATTCACTTGCACAAATTTTCTGCACGATTATGATAGAAGAAGATTGCACACGTGCACACTCTTCCGTGGTGATTACTCTTCAGAAGAATGACACACCTTCATGCAGAATCCATGGCTTTCATAATATTCTGATGCATCATGACACAACAGGGCACTTGTTTTGTGAATCTGCCTTTAGATGGAAATAAATTTATAATTATTAACATATACCTATTGGTTAACATTGTCAATGGCATGTGACGCGTCATCGTTTGAACAAAGATAAAAATTCAAAACTTAAAATATAATAAAAAAAATGTTTTTTGTCTAAGTAAATAAAATTATCTATTTTATTTGTATCATTTTACACGTAGCACAAGATTGTACTTATTCTTATTAATAACAAAGAAAACATAGTTTTGCTGTTGTTTTGGAAAATATGCAATTGAGATTTCGAGAGAAAAAAAAACATTGAAGCAGCTCTCTAAGTGTGTAGTCCATATATCTAAAAATAACAGATAAATCAAAGCTGTCCTCGATACTCGTTACTAAAAATACTACAGGAAATAGGAAAAAGATAAACAAAAATATGATTGCATTCAGAGTGAGGGAATATAAACGTCAAAGCAGAATGCACCGGCTGTGCAGTAAATCTAACTGGAATGGTTTGAGATGGAAGAGGCTATTTTCTATATTTTCCCGAACGTCAATAAAAGTAACCAACGTTTGCTTTGAAATTGATATAGTAGTATGTTACATAGTAAATAGAAATACTAAATGACAATACGAACTTCCACAGATCAAGACTGTAGTTAGTTTCAATGATTGTTTGGGTAATGACAGTGGACAGTGACCTGCCTGCTGAACCGGCATGGGTTCGATCATCGCATAGAAGAGACATTTATGCGTGATGAACATTTGTGTTCGAGTCTTGAGTTTGGGTATTTATTAATGCGACAAATTAATGGGTCCATGAGATGTATTTATAAAAAACAAGTTTAAAATTATTTGTATTTGTTGTCTGGTATCCATCCATAATACACGCATTGCTTGGTTTGGTACCAGATGACACTGTGTCAAATGTACAGAATATTTATTTATTTACAAAAATTATAAAAAAATTAAACACGATGTATGTATGTCGGTTACAATAGAAAAGAAATGCTGGATGCCTTACGTTTGTTATTTTAATCAGTTAACAATGGTTGTAACAACCGATATGAGATCTTCCCAACAAACGAGATAGGTGAGCTTAAAAATACGCAAAAGGACATACATAAGTTAATTTAAAACAAATTTTAAATTTTTAAAAAAACACAACTTAATATTTATGGAGTGAATAAAAAGTCATTCCCAGGTAAAAAAAATAAATGTTATTGATTATAATTAATAACAAATAAAATTCAATAGAACTTTACTGTCACTTTAATACTTAGCTTACGATTTCAGTAACAGTTTTAAGTTGGTTAACTTAAAATCTACTAAATAGTTAAGTCCAACTTCAGACTAGTTTTGATTTAACAAAGTAAACCACAGGATAAGATACATAGTTGCGCTCTACTGTTCAAAATCAAATATTTAACAAGAGAACTTTTAAGTGGGATGTCAATTATGGCTTAATATAATTTAAAAGGTATATACTTAAAAGTTTGAAATTAATTTGAAATTACTACTTTATACCGAAATTATATGTCTGTTTTACTATATGTTTAAAGTCAATAAACTACTAGATACTAGAAACTGCCGTTTCAGAACCAAAATGGCGTGCAGGCGATAAAAAACTACTGTTGATGCATCATCATCAGCTTGTCTGCAACTACTGCTCGACATGGGCTTTTCAGGGACCTTCTCTAACTGAAGTCACAAAATCCGGTCCTCCGCTGCTCGTATCCCACTCTTTATGACTATTATTTTAGGTTTTTGGTCAGTCTAGATCTGGGTATGCCATACAAATACAATATAATACAATCATTTTGACTATTAAAGATTGTAAAAAGCCTTAACTGGATGAATTTACTTAAACTTCGTTGTATGTGACCTGTCCGCTGATGAGCATACCTTAGTATTTTTTGTGCAATGTTTAGAATTTAAACTTTAATTTAGGACTTAGATTAGATTCAGTTACAGCATATCCGCAATTATAGAACAATAACCCACTCACACTTGACATTCTCTCTCTCTCGCACACTCTCTCAAAAATTATTTATAATTAAGTAATGGATTAATCTCGCGATCTTGGTGTTCCATCCAAACTTTAAACCTCCTTTTCATTCCTTTAGGGAGTGAATTTTGAAAGATACTTTCTTAGCGCTCGCCTTCATCATAATAGCTATATGTGTGCCAAATTTCAGCTCGATCCATCCAGTGGCTAAAGCTGTGCATTGATAAATCAGTCAGTCAGTCACGGCTGCCCTTTATATATACAGAAAATTATTAATGAAATTTGCTGACGTTTATTTGGCACTACTATTTTTTTCTTAGAATTTTATTTTTATTTAAGGGTCGTATCGTTATAAACATAACTAACATTATGCAACAAGAGCTACATACTAGCTTAGCTACTGTTCAAATATTGGATGTCTAAAGGAAATTTTACTGAATATTCCAAAACAAATCCAGAAAGTCTTAATTTACAGCAATCGCAGATCCTATCTGAGCAGGGAATTGCCAATTCGTCAGCTCCGTTGCGCTACCTTTGATCCGCTCATGTGGTGCGGAAGTAACACGACTGAATATGTTATAGTCAGAGACTGAAATCAGGCAATATTCAGGGAAAATCTCAATTTGTAAATGTAACCTTACCTATTTTATGTACCCTGAAATATCTTTTACCGACTAGCTGAATGACAGTTTTGTTGGTTGGATGATTGGTTAACTTATCATTTGACCTTTGCTAGATATATGTTATTACCTGTTCCTTGCAAAGAAACCCCCAGAGAGTCAAACGTGTAATTTACCTGAGATAGAAGAATTTTCCAAGTTATGGCTAAATATACTTTTTGGATTAATTTGAAATTCTAAGGCACCAGTGATGAATCAAACTTGGAGTACAAAAATCAATTTTTATAGGGACAAACCTAATCATATATTGTATTTTTAGCTTAGGTTCAAAAATCTTTATACGGCCAATTTTGGATTTAGTTGTCTATTTTTTCAAATTCTGAAGAAGAATGTCTTGAGTAATTCTTACTTATTCTTATTGCCGTATTCTTGGATGTTCAAGGAACATGGAAACTAAATTCAGTATTTTTCAAAACCATGATTTCACATAAAAAAATTAAAATGTACTTTCTTCTTAGAAAACTCATAAATTTTCCAAAATTTGGTGGCAGGTATTATCTGAACAACCAAATTAAAGAGGCACCGTCATTTGAGACATTCTGTAACAAAATAAAAAAAAAATGGTTAACAAAGCATACTATGACATTAAAGAATTTCTAAATTAATAACGGAATAAATAATAGTTTAAATACCTAATGATTATTATTTATGATTACATAGTGATTTAAACATTTCTTATTTTAGTATTGTCGTGTATTAGACGTATTGAAAATGTATGTGAAAATGACTTGTACATTTGCTGAATTAAAAAAAATGACTTTGACTTTGGTGTTAATCATAGGTTTCCACGAGCAATTTAATTTTACCTATTCCGAAATAGAAGCTGCAGGTAAAATTGAAGTTACCTTAATCTAAGTCTACACATTTACACGACCACTCGGCTTGGAAACAAGCTGACGAATGGCTATTACTGTGCGAGCCGACGCGCTTGTTCAATTATTTACGAACTACCCTTTGTAGCGGCAATACAGATGTGTCGGTTTATTAGACTTCACATCTTGTTAGTGTTACCATATTGTCGAGAGGAAGATTTTATTAGGCTAGGAGAGTCAATAAAATAATTTCCATTACTTAATTCCTTAAAGTGGAATATATATTTTTTTATCAATATATTTTCAATAATTGTAAAAACTTTGTTGCCTAAGTTGTTTTTTATCCCCACTACAGGGTACATACCTATAATTAGAAAAAGGAGGCTTAGGCCATAGACCATAGGCTGGCTCAGTGCGAATTGGCAGACATGGTCGAGCTAGTGGCTACTTGACTGTCAGAATTTTTAAGCCGCCTATAAGATTAACTTTGCTAAACGACTTTAAATCAATTCGATTAAGCAATTAAGTGTCAATACCTGCCATAAATGATTAAGAGTAATTTTACAATTTATGCTTAAAAGCTGTCCGTAATGCAGTCTAAGTGGAAGGTGAAAGCTACATCTCTGTTCATGTAATTGGTCGCCAACTTCGCTCTGCACGTGCATCTCTGTCTCATTTCTCGGCGTTAACACGTCCCCCGGTACTGACAGTTTTGTTCACATTTACAAGATATGAGTTTGTCACGTTCACAAGCATTGCCTTGTCCTACTACAGCTATGCTATATAGCTGCAAATAATGAAAAACCAAACGCGCGACGCACTACAGAAGCGTTTCTTTAAACTTTCTATACGAAGTAGTATCGTGGTAGTATATTGGTAGAATGAAACTCTTGGCGCTGACTAAGGGACCTTATGGTTTGTCCTCCCAAATGTTAATGATTGCTGCGAGTACCCCTAATATATATTTAACGGTGTTATTGTAATTACTTGACTTACACCCCCCTTATAATTATTTAAGGCCTGCACATCTGAATAACACTTTCTAAATCAGGTTTTTACTCTCCTTGGAGCCCGTGCTCATCACAATTTGCATCACCTATTTTTACACTACCTAAGCCTAATGGAAAGATTTGATCTATCATTAAGTAAAAGATTTCAATAATTTAAGCTGCTACGATGTGGCTCGCTGGCAAAATGCCTGTTACCGTGGGAACTTAGAATTAAAAAGTATATAATAATCACACTTTTGCATACAAATGCATCATTTTAAGTTACTTCATAGACTAATTTATGAGTTCCGCGGACACAAACAGAAGATGATTTTTTAAACATAAAGATATTGAACATTTAAAGAAAGGTTGTGGCTCATCCTTTAAATTGATAGATAGAAACTGATATAGGTACAATGTACAGTATGGTTATATGGCAACTTTAGACGCATAGAAGTCCGCATTTTTTGTGCAACTGCTTTAAGCGACAAGATCTCGCAATGATAAACAATCAACTTTTTTAATTTAGTTAGACGTACTGTTCTTTACTCTACGGTAATATCTACCCTATGATTTCTGTTTTATTTTAAAAAGTTAATTTATTTTATAAATTGCCATTTCATTTAAAATAACGTAGGTACATACTAAATTACGTAAAACCACAAGATAATTGTTATTTATATTATATATGACTAAGTTAAAAGTCGAAATAACTCAAAGAGATCATCAAAAATATTTTGTTGTGTACGACTCGCTCGGTGGTCTATAAATTTTACATTTAAAACACTTAACGACGGCCTAACGAACCTTACTAAGAGGAAACAAAAGAAAAATCGAGTTACCTATTAAAAAGTACAAAAAATTTACAACCAGGCAATTTGACTGGTTCGTAGTGTACTGACATCAATGTGTCCCGCTGTTAAATACAGCTGGCTCTACACCATAGGTTAAAAAAATTATGGCACTTATCTATTCTGATAATTTTATTGCATTACATATATAAGCGACTTTACTTCATCATATTTTAAAAACGATATTACTTCAGTGACTCCTCAGGTACGGGTTAGGGCTTACTTTGTTATTATATAAATAACAAAGCCGCTTACCGACACTATAATCATTCTCAACTTTTATTATATTAACTGTGGAATATTATATGTGGAATTTTTAGCGGCATTTTTAGTCTCAAGATCGCGGTTTCAAATTCTGTTTAGTTTTTTACTTCGATTATAAAACATATACACAAAATAACAGACATCGTCTATATTAATTAAGTGAGCAGTATACAATTCATTAAAACAGAGCAAATATGGTGCGAAAATCGTAACATCCACGTTCTTGCATCTTATATCAAATTCAGAAATTTAGTCCCTTACTTGGGATCAAGTCACAAAAGTAATATAGACATCAAATGGAAACTTTCCGATCACGCTTTTTACTCAGATACTTATGATAATAATAAATTTATATATAAAATCTATCTATACTAATATTATGAACAGTAGACAGTGCATATAAGTATTCACCGTACAATCTTATTGCATATATATAAAGTAGGTACTAATATCCTCATACCTCCCTATCTGTTAAAAAGTTGTAGGATTTGTGATGCAATGGAAGTTGTGGAATGGACAGTTTAAGGCACTCTTTACTTTATTTATTGATGTACGGAACCCTAATAACGATGAATATCATAAGCCTATTCAAAGTTGAATTATCGTTGGCTATCTTTAACTTTTAATCTTTTCATTCATATACTAGGCATTTATGTAGGCGGAAAGGCTTTACTTTAAAATCACGAGAATTCAAGGAATAATGGCGTAAAAGGTCACATCTGAATAGATGGTGTTTGTTTGAAACAGTTGAGGAGCGGCGAAACAAAAACAGATAAATCCAGTTTTGGAAATTTAAATTTTTTTCTATTCAAGAGACAAAATAGCTATAGGAATGGAATGCCGATAATAAATCTGTACAAAAACCTCTAAATATACGGATAGATTTGATCTGTAATCACAAGGTTGACTTAAAAACCGATAATTACCTGTTTAACGCACTGGTTTATAATATTGAGAATTTAAATAAAAACTGATATATCCTATAATAATTCAAGGAAAAGATATAATGCCCAGTTCTTACTTCAGATGCAAAACTTCAATGGGGTCCACACATAGCTGGATTGGCGAATAGACTTAGTTCTGCAGCTTTTGCGGTTAAAAAGATTCGTCAACTTACAGACGAAGCCACAGCCCAGCTAGTATATTTTAGTTACTTTCATAGCGTGATGTCCTATGGTATCTTATTATGGGGACACGCAGCTGATATACAGACAATATTTGTACTGCAGAAGAGGTCTATTCGAGCAATATACAATTTACGTAACAGACACTCTTTAAGGGATAAATTTAAAGAGATCAATATACTAACTTTACCTGCTCTACTAATTTAATGTATGTTCATAAGAATATTAACACAAACTGGCTTTGCTCCACACAAGGCTTGAAAAAATTGAGAAATCATTTAAAGGACAATGTGTCCGTTTTTACAACAAAATCCCTGCAGAAGTATGTAAACTGAATTTAAAAAGTTTTAATTTTTTATTAAACAGAAACTTGTCAAAAAAGCTTAATATTCAATAAAAGACTATCTTATAGATAAAAACGCTTGGGAATAAATAAAATGTTGCTATCATAGTACTTATATATGGAAATGTAGCAATCGTTATATAATTAAAATTGAAAAGAGCGACAGCTGGAGAGTTTCTTTCGCCGTTTCTTCTCTCCAGAACGCCGTCTTCATTCCGAAACGGTAGTAGTTTATAAATTTCTTGCAAATTATACTGACAACAAAAAAGTGATATTGTATCCTATTTTTGAGAAATAAACTATTTGAATTTGAATTTTGTATTTAAAGTCAGATATTCTCTGAGGTGTTTTCATGTGAAAATATACGGCCATATTGCAATTGCTGCTTGTACAAAAACCGACAAATACAAAGTGACATCAAAACCGGTAAATACGAGTCGATTGGAACAAAAATCGATAACTACTTTTTTCTTTCGTAAATATCTTAATAAGAGGTTAGATCACAGAATATTAATGGTCAGACAGAGGTTTTGAATTTTTTTGTGTTTTTTTACTTCGCCTTTTATAATTCGCCTATTAAAGTCGAAAGCAGAATTTTCTTAATTTCCAATGACAATTAAACTACACAGTTTTTTTTTATAATAACTCAAAAAAAAGGGTCAAAACGTATTTATCGGTTTTTGCCCGTCGCTCGACAGTTGAATAATGAAAACATTGGACGGAAAACATCAATCATACTTTTCTTAAATATTAAATTTTCTCGCGACGGGTGGCTTGACCTTTTGTTGAGCCAAGATTCTTCAATTAATATTTATTTTTCTGGACCACATTTCGTTTTATGTATTTACAAAGTTAAACTGTATAATATCATTTGTCAAGGAAATTTATGCGTGTTATGAATTGCTATCTACCCCGACTGCTTGCCTTTCAAAGCTCGCAGATATAAGTTCTTCGTTTTCCACAATAACTAGTGACCGGTAAAAAGAAAAATATTTTTTCTCAGGGATTTGTGCTAATACTGTGTTTTCAAATGGTTCTACACACGGAGCATCATGCTTTAGCAAAATTACATCTTGGGAATAAAGATATCGAAAATTCGGTAATTTTTTCAACGCCATTCAACGCACGCTTAGTGCTGCGTTTACTTACTATGGATTAAAAACGCGGGTATTCTGTTACGTTGTGGTACATTCAATGAGTTACTACGCTACGAGTTTCTTTTTTTAAGAAAAACAAGGGCTGGGCCGAAAAAGGTTTAGCTCCCAATCATGACGTAACCAATGTCTCTTTTGACGGGTTGCCTCGATTCCTTCTAATTATATTGAAGGGATTTAAAAGCTGAAGAAACGCTGGATAAGCTACGGAAAGCTAATGTTGATAAATTATAGAATATATATAATAATTATAAATAATAGAATAATAATTTGCTATCCTATACTGAAATAAATATATATCTTTAACTAGCGGTCCTACAACAGACATTGTCCTACCGAAACTTTCGACTTGCCTGCATAAAAAAATCTTAAAATAAATTAGATTGCAGCGCCAACTACCGGAAACCAATTCAAATACACACAAAACATTTTATGCAACATCGGTCGAGCCGTTTCGGAGAAGTTCAGTGACATACACACGTACAAAATAATTATATACATGAAGATATGCAGGTTCTGGATTATTTATGGTAAAAAAATTAAAATTTCAATATATTTAATATCATATGTGACTTCACCGGAAAGGTAGCTATCTACCTACATATATATCCTTATCAGCCTCATACGTCCCCACTGTTAGGACACGGCCTGTCGTCACCAAGGGTAATTTGAGCCATAGTCCACACGCGGGTTTTTATTTGTTTTGACATGGAGGTTTCCTCAAGATGTTTCCCTTTTTAACTAAACTAGTGGTGTGAATAATCAATGTACTTGAGAAATTAAGAAAAATACTCATTGGTACACGCGAGGCTCGAACCTCCGCCACTCAAGAAGCAAAGTGAAATCGCACCGAACCATTACATAGATATATAAAACTAAATAGATCAGTAACGACTAAGGTTTAGGTTATTTTACTAGAGTTGGACATTTATATTTTCTTGCATCATACTAAAGACACTTAAAAGCTTTCAATTGTTTTATTTTACCATTGTCAAAGTTTGAAAAGTTTAGAAAAGCTCTGAAGTTGCAGAAGAAATAAATCAGTGCACGTAAAAGGACTTATGAGTGTAACTTTCTTCCTCGCAACAAACATGGGCGAGAAGTTAAATTTTAACGGTAAAAACTTTTGCGTATACGTGTAAAAAGGAAGAAATTATGCTTATTATTAAGCATTTGCTCTAAAATACCAGGGCGACGACTCCTGGGTTCAAATCCCATCTTAAACGTGGATGTTTGTCTGTTTGCACCTTCGTTTTTGGGTCATCTTTACATTACCTAATTCCAGAGCGATGTAATTGTGTGTTAAAGAGGCCTCATATGTTATTAGATGTACTAGCGTTTGCCTGATACTCCGCCTGCTGAAGGTTGTGATGTTGTGGTGGCATACTAACGGGAACTCTCATTCAGGATCACCATCTCCATCCCTCCAGCTATTCGTGTGCCATATATCAGATTAACAGACAGTCTGTTATGACGTGCAAAATTAACAAACAAAAAAATTAAGTTTGCTTTTATTAAGATTAGCTTATTTACAGTTCGTCCACGTGTACTTAGGAAAAACAGATACAGCGGTTTATTTGACCTAAAAAAATATCAGAATTCTTATACAAATTCATTTTTTTTAGGCTTAAGCAAAGGAATGATTATCCAAAAAATGGTAAAACATGTCGATCAGTTTGCTGCTTTAAAAGTCGCATGTTCGGCCCCATATGAAGTTCTGCTGCCATCTCTAGATACCAGTTCGGCCCTTTTGACTCGGTTCAACGACGGGCCGAGAGAATCGTCTACGAATCCAATCTCACTTACTGTATCAAGCCCTTAAGTCTGAGGAGAGACTTCGCCTTCCAGTGTGTGTTCTTGTACAATGGGATGTGTACTGCGGAATTGTTCGAAATGATGACCACGGCTACTTTCTACCATCGCACCGCTCGCCATCGGCAGGGAATTCGTTCTCAAACTTAAGAAACGAAATGATCGCGTACAAGTTCGGTTTCAGAGAAACTTCCTTCCGCAAATGCTTGTTTTGTGGAATGAGCTGCCTGCCAAGGTTTTCTCTATAGGGTTCTTCAAGAAAGAAGTTATTAGATTTTTAAAGGGTTGGAAACGCGCGAGTGATATCCATGAGTGATGCAAGCGTGACCTTAAGCTTGTTTGCCACCTTAGTGGTATAAAAAAAAATCATAATTTTAATCTAAGGCCAAATACCTACCAATTTTAAACTTTTCTTGATTGATTCTTGATTGACCTATACCCATAGAGCCGCAAATCGAAATCGCTAAATTTGTGTTTTCTTTACGTTTTGAGACCTGGAGAATATTTGCCATCATTTTTAGAGCGATGTCTGTCTTTCTGTGTATGTGAATATTTGTCTCGTGACCATGTCAATGGATACGCCACGTCATGACTTAGCTCTGAAAACAGTTTAAGCAAAATCGGTCAAGCGGTTTGATTTTCATCCCTAAAAACTGTTTTTTAAAGATGCAAAAAAAAAAATTAAGTGAACTTGCTCGTGCATACTTGTTACGTGTGGGTACTTGCTGCTCGTACCTAAGAATTTTTTTTTTGTATTTAGCTTAAAAAATAATTAAAAAATTTTTACACACACTTGATTTATCCCCAAGGGGACGATTTGCAAAATGAGATGCAAAACGTGTCCTTAGTATTCGCCTAAGTTATAAAAGATTTCTGTTGAATAAAAAAAATGACTTTGACTTTGACTAGGGTTGTCTATATCTAATAAAATATAAAAGCGTATAGCTAATGTTAAACAGTCTTAACCCTTTTTTTTTAATTTGATACATATAATTCTTGGTAGCAGGTGTCCATGTCCAGGTGGCGTAGCTAGGTACTCCAGAAAAATGGGATATGTATGGTTTTATAACTATGTATATAATTCTAATAATAAAGGCTGAATAATACAATAAAGCGCTGATGAATAAGATAGCGATTCCACTGTTAATGTCTTTATATGAAATATACACAAGTTAACCACAGACAGCAACTAGTTACAAATAAAGCCATTAGACAATGGTATGTTTTCATGATAATTGATAGGAAACAGATAACAGTGTGTTTAGTGAAGTGATTCCGTAATGGCCGCCCCTCGAGCCTGGCCCAATAATGATAAAGTAATTATCAGTTCGTATATCATCGAGGGACTGAATATAAACTATTAATACATATCAAGCACTAACACGCAATGATAAGCCATGTATTTCTTATGTGAATTCCTTATACTTACACCACGTGTCTTCAACCCCACATAGTGTGTTATTAACTAATCAGCGAAAAACAAATAAATGAACATATTTTTTATTTAATTTAAAAACTTGGCGTTAATTATAATAATCAATTACCAATAATACAATATTTTTATACAGAATAACTAAATATTACTAGCGTACTATTTTTTTAATTAACTTTCATGTTGCGTTTTATTTTTATTTTTAATCTTCATTTCAGACATTGTAATAACATCCAAGCGTGTTAGTAAAAATATTTCAAAAAACCATGTTGGTACAAAAACAAATATAGTAAAAATAAAAGTAACTATCTAAAAAATAAAATGTACTATCTATTAAATTTCTTGAATACAGAAATAATATTGATTTTTAATATAGGTTACTCTAGTAAAATAAATCATAACAAAAACGCAACTTTATCAGTGATTCTCATGTATATACAATTTAAATAAATATTAATACATATTACTATCTTAATTAAACATAAAAAAACAATGCCTGTGTTAAGTATTAAAACTTTTTAAACTAATATTTGAATATATGCTTCTATGTTTTTAGGTTTTAGTTTAAATAAACATATGCATTAAAGCATATGGAGTAACATAAGTATAGTAAGTAATAGTTTTAGACCGACTTTTAGCTTTTGGTGTACGGTTTTTTTGGTACGCAGCCAAGTTAGAATGTTTCATGTAAAGCAATATCTAACCCGTACACAACCTTACATCGAGCGAACGTCACCAAATTTTAAACCGATCTCGTTATATTGCGGTAAAAGCGTGATAAACGAATCACTGACTATTTATAGCTCTTCGATTTTTTCTTGCTCCTTTCTAAAATTCCGTACCCGAAGGGTAATAAGCGGAACCCTATTACTAAGGCTCTGCTGTCCGTCCGTCCGTGCGTCCGTCTGTCACCAGGCTGTATCCCATGAACCGTGATAGTAAGACAGTTGAAATTTTCACAGAAGATGTATTTCTGTTGCCGCTATAACAACAAATAATAAAAAACAGAATAAAATAAATATTTAAGGGGGGCTCCCATACAACAAACGTTATTTTTTTTGCTCGATATTAATAACGCCAACAGGTAGACGGTTAAAATATTCACAGAATATTTAGTTACTAGCTTCTGCCAACGGCTTCGCCCGCGCTAAATTTCGTTATCGGCGTAGGTTCTTAGGGCAGCTCCTCAATTATTGAAAAAAAAAACAAACTATTAAATATTTCCATATTAATGGCATAATACATTCGTGTCTGTGAAACCATCAAAATACCCAACCCAATCTGTCAAGCCGTTTAGAAGTGATGTGAAAAAGATAAGTTCCTACGGAAGGACAATTCTTACTACCCGTTGTCCTATTACCCGATTTCCCGTAGGAATGAAGCATTTTCCCGCGGTAAAAAGGAGCCTATGTTTATCAGGGATAATTTCGGCTTCTAATGGTAAAAGAATTTTTCAGATCGGTCCAGTAGTTTCGGAGCCTATTCAATACAAACATACTGACATACAAATCTTTCCTCTTAATAATACTAGTATAGATATAGTCACTTTAAAAATAAATAATATAATTAAAATAACAAAAATATATAAGGGGAGCTTCCATACAACAAACGTGATTTTTTTGCCATTTTTATAGATAAATAGTACGGAACCCTTCGTGCGCGAGTCCGACTCGCACTTGGCCGATTTTTTTTATCTACAGAAGTCAAAATTATAGCTAATAATGTTACAAAATGTTGTTTTTGTTAGGCAAAAATTTAATTGTAGGCACTTTATTGATGTTAAAAGGCTTAGAGCAGAATCATTTCAAAACATATCACAATTTATTTTAATGTCTTTCAGCAGAAAATGAAAAAAATAATTATAGCCTGACCTTTCTTCTGAGCCACGAAAGTTTTCTTTAATTAAACTGTTTTCAAGGGTCAAATATATTGTCAATCGCCTTGCATTTTTTGAGTGGTAATCACACAATTTACCGTTACTGGAGTGATGGGGCGCAAACACAAACCAACATCTTAGTGAACACTCACGAACTGCCTCCTACACCTGGAAGGGTAAACGACCAGTGCTACTGCTGGAAAATTATGTAGTGTGTTGTGTGCATTTTGAACGATTAGGGATGTGTTTAGAGCGTATTGTACGGTGTGGCAGCACAGAGGGCAAAACAGATTTTAGTTGGTCAGTTCTGCTGCATACTTTGAACCATAGTGGTTAGTATTTTTAATGTAGTTTTATAACGTACCTTGGGAGAAATACTAAATAACAGACGCTGGCAACGTACAGTTAGCGTACAGCTACGTCACAACTTGTTAGTGACATTCTAAGACTTCGAGAAAAAATAAGGTCAATATGCGCCTAGCGTATATTTACGGATTTTTCTTGAAACGCAATGAAGTAACATATTCTTTACATGTAGACGTATTTCTATTTTCTTCAATTGAATTCTAAAAATGAAATCCAAAACCAAGACATTGCTACTTGAATTGCAGAAATAGCAGTGCTATTTCTCAGTGCTAACACGCCCTCCAGAGGAAAGTTGTGAACTAAACAGTTGCAAGATATGTCACGTTTAGCAGAGTACAAGTTAGATATGTAACGTGTATGTTACGATAAATGGTGCTTTATCATTTAAAACTTGCATATCTATAACTGATGTATAAATTTTATGTTTAGATTTACATTTACGAGGAGGGTCAAGCATACACGTTACATAAAATTAAAGGGTCCCGTAATTAAAAACAAAACCCTAATTGGATTATTTTTTTGTTCGTCTGTTTATCATCATATCAGATATAAATTTAAATATTATATCGAATGCTAAGGTGTACTTAGAGTACGGAAACGTGTTCTTTAACTGTTGGCCTTTTAAATAAGCTCATAAAGGCTGAAAGAACTACAGAGAGAGCAAGATATGCTTTGTATAACCTTTGCGCGATAAAATTCACGAGATACCCATACTCACCGTCACAGGTTAATCGGTAAGCGAGCTTTAGAGTCATTGGGCAGAACACATCCATGGTTAAAGCCATAACCGATACGTAAGAAAAGGTTCTCGAGTGGCGACCCTGGATCGGAAGACGCAGCGTGGGACGGCCTTCTACCAGGTGATCAGACGACCTGGTTAAAACCTCAGAAAGCCAGTGAAAACAGGCGGCTCTAAATCGGCCTTTGTGGAAGGACACATATATTGAAACCTTCGTCCAACAGTGGACGTCTTCCGGCTGTGTCAACTACGGACTTCAATCTCTTGGAGGTGTTTATAGAAGTCAACATAATAAAAAAGGGCATTTTTAGGGTTCCGCATTCAAAGGGTGCCAACGAAGCCCTACATATAGGTATATATATATATCCTCCTAGTATATATATATATATAGCCTCCACAGGCGGTTGGTCTGCTCTTGCAAACTTCTTTGTATTCTTAGTATTTAGTCTTACTTTTTTGTTTTGTTTATTAATACTGTAAGACATTGATTATTTCTTAGTGATGAATACATAAACTGTCTTTTGTTTATATTAGATACTTTTTTATTGTGCTTGTGCTTTATATTTCATGTTTTTTTATGTTTGTAATGGAAAGTGTCCTTTTATGATAGGAAGGGCATTTTCCAATATTTTAATTGGACGCTGTAAGAGAAAGGGAGAAAAGAAATGCCCTTGCTGAGTTTCTTGCCGGTTCTTCTCAGTACAAGGTCTTCCGCCCTGTAGACTTACGAACCGATGGCGTAGTGACATTCATAAGTGCTCAATTATTGTAGCCTAAACTGAATAAATTATATTGAATTTGAATTTGAATTTATAGGTACGCTGTCTGTCCGACCATTAAAGTGCTCTATAGCCCTTTTAGATCGAAATAGGTAGAACCTAAAATTTTCGCAGAATATATGTTATTAATAGCAGTAATAATGGCGGAATATCTAACAAATAATAAAAAGCCAAATCCTGAGCATTAATATAAATATCCCAACCCAGACAATGCAGATATAGGTATTTGAAAAACACTTGCTGTCGCACTAGGACCCGGTCCAAAATACTGGTGTGCGACAGGGACAACTGCGCCTTGGGCTGATTTGCGTAGTCGTAATCATCAAAATCGGGGTATCGTATTCCCCACATTCCTTGTCCAAAATCTTAACCAAATTTAATAAAAATTACTTCACCTCAAAGGTAATGAATTATTCCATGTCTGTATGTCTTGTTTTTTTAAAAATTAGTGGTCATATTTGTATAGCATACGTCTAAAGATGTCATAGAAAAGAGGATTTTTTTTTGGACTTTTGCAGTGCCCCAATTTTTTATAGGAATGGCATCTAAAAAAAAGGAAAACATACAGACATAGTGATTGTGTATATCTATCATACATAAAAAAATAACAGCTCTAATGCCACAATTCAGGGAGGAAATCGGGGAATACGTTTGTATGGGGAAAAACAGCGAGATATTTCCTCATCTTTAACTGGTGGTACGTAACGGAGCGTGAGTTCGAATCGCATTTAAAGGATTTTTGTTGACATACTAGCTGACCCCGCGAATGTTGTTTCGCTTTTAACACAACAGGCGCACCTCCTTTTTTGAAAGGGTTGTACTAATAATTCAAAAACCTCGGCGCGTGCACAACAATTTACCCAAATTTCATTACAATCGGTTCACCCTTAGTACGTGAGTCCTAATCGAACTTCCCTCGCAGCCTAGTTGTAGGGTGTGGGTGATAAACATTTATGTTTGTCTTGAGTCTGGGTGTATTTATGTATGATATGTATGTATTTACAAAAAAAAAGTAATATATATGTATTTGTATCCGTTGTCTGGTGTCCATAACACAAGCTCTGCTTACTTTGGGGCCAGACGGAGCTGTGTAATGTCCAAAAAATATTTATTTATATTTTTATTTTTAACTTGACTTTTCATAAAAACCTTGCCCTCACGAACACAACAAGGAAAGAATTATGCAATTTGGTGCAGTCGTTCGGAAGTTACGGCGTGATCAAGGGAAATAGGGATCCATTTTTATATATATAGACTTTTTGTTACTCGCATACTCACTTATATGCCTAAATAATACTAGAATTCAATTAAGGAAAATATAAATTCATAGGTACGCATACATTTTTAAAATACACTTACATAAGAATCCCTAAATATGCGCTAGCCGTGTTATATAGACCATTACATCTAGCCGTTAACCTAAAATTATAAATTTTGGGAAGAACACAAAATGTATCAAAATGCAGATGCCTCTGAAATACCTTGAACTCAGATGTCTGCAGCGTATGAGTGCGGGGGAAGGGTTTAAAGCGTCTAGCGTAGATTGTGGACTGATATATTAAGAGGCAAGAAGCACTAGTTAAGAAAAAAATCTGAAAAACGTTACCTATTACAAACTTATGTTGTAATTGGAGTATTAAACGTGATCTAGTCTAGACCGATGTATGCAAGAATTTCTCTTTTTACTGCAAATTTAGGTTTCTCTTTAATTATTTTGATAAGAGCAATGTTCGTTGCTTACATAAGTTTGAGCCTGCCGGACGAGACCTACTTACACTTATCCAGTTCCTCGATATGTATTTACTCTGCCCACAATTGTTCGAAAGTAAAACAGTTGTGGCAGTAAACCAGATTCATGAGATATTTGTCTTGTTGTCAGTTGCAGATGTGGAACGCTGCAGTCTAACCACGGCGCGGGCTCGACGCATGGCGGCGACGCTAGCCACATCTGTGCACGACGCGACGGGTGCTCAGCACTTACGTTGCGGTTTTCGCTGATTTACGGTTTGTTTATGGAAATAAACGTAATCTACACAATATGATAAAAATAATAATAAGGATATTTACTCAAAAATGCTTGTAATATGATAACTATTTTGACAACATTCTTTGAGCAAAGTCGAAACCCTTAATTATTCCCCACCTACGTTAAAACACGATTCTCTGTTATGAAATAGTGTAAATTTGATTGACCGAGCTAGGCTCTTAGCAATGTCTGAACAAGAGTCAGGCCATTGACTGCACGCTCTTTGATCCCCAAATTCGTCAACTTTATTAGATCCTAACATGTTACGAATAGCGATATCTTTACGTCCTGACATAAAAGTGTGTAAAACGATATCGAAACCAGTTGGCAGTCCAGCTAAGGACCCTATAGCTAGACTGACTCGACACTAAACCGAGGACATCCCGGACGTCAGCTTGTACGAGATTAGTATGGCTCTGAATCAGCTTAAAAACAATAAGGCACAGGGTGGTCACGACTGAGCTTCTGTAAGCGGGTGCAAAACCGGTACTAAAAGTCCTTCAGAAGCTCTTTAACACCGTCATACTCGAACACTTCGCCACAAGCATGGCACAGGGGCGTGGTAGTGCTTTTCTTCAAAAACGGTGACAAAACCCTTCTTAAGAATTACAGACCTATTACGATTCTGAGCCATGTTCATAAGCTGTTTTCAAGAGTAATTACGAACAATCTCGCTTGCAAGTTCGACGACTTCCAGCCTCCCGAACAAGCCGGTTTCCGAAGAGGCTATAGTACCATAGGCCACATACATACGCTACGGCAGATTTTACAGAAGTCAGAAGAGTATAATGCTTAGCGTTACTATGAGAAAGCCTTTGATTCGGTGGAATCATGGGCAGTGCTACAGGCTCTACAGAGATGCCGTATTGATCATCGGTATATCGATCGGTGTATCGGTGCTAAAATGCTTGTACGATAACGCCACTATGTCATTCCGTCTCCAGGATCAGAACTCGAAACCGATCCAACTGCGGAGAGGTGTGAGACAGGGAGATGTCATATCTCAGAAACTGTTCACAAATGCGTTGCAAGATGTCTTTAAGCTTCTGGACTGGGACGGTTTGGGCATCAATGTTAATGGCGAGTACATTATCCACCTTTGGTTTGCCGACGATATTGTGGTCATGGCAGAATCGATGGAGGACCTTAGCACAATGCTCGAAAGCCTTAGTAAAGCTTCCTAACGAGTGGGTCTCAAGATGAAAATCATGTCGAATGGCCATGTAGCACCCACTCCAATAACTGTTGGGAACACTACACTCAAAGTTGTTGACGAATACGTATACCTGGGACAAACTGTTCGATTAGGGAGGTCCAATTTCGAGTAAGAGGTTAATCGCCAAATCCAACTCGTTTGGGCAGCGTTCGGAAAACTGCGTACTATTTTCTGGTCCCAAATACCCCAGTATTTGAAGACAAAAGTCTTCAACCAGTGTGTTGCCAGTGATGACTTACGGCACTGAGACGTGGCCGCTAACTATGGGCCTTATACGAAAGCTCAAGGTCGCTCAGCGGGCGATGGAAAGAGCTATGCTCGGAGTTTCCCTACGTGATTCAATCAGGAATGAGGAAATCCGTAGGCGAACTAAAGTCGCCGACATAGCTCCCCGAATCGCAAAGCTGAAGTGGTAATGGGCAGGGCACATGGCTCGAAGAACCGATGGCCGATGGGGTAAGAAGGTTCTCGAGTGGCGGCAATGAACCGGAAAGCGTAGCGTGGGACGGCCCCCCGCTAGGTGGACAGATGACCTCGTAAAGGTAGCGGGGAGCCGTTGGTTACAGGCGGCACAGAGTCGCACGCTGTGGAGAAAGTTAGATGAGGCCTATGTCCACCAGTGGACGTCAATGGGCTGATATGATGATAAAAGTGTGTAAGCCGCATACGTGTCCTTGTAGTTTTTGTGTACATGTCCTAGGACATCATGGTTTATCCTGTTCTAAGAGCGCTGGCCGCTTTTATTGCCACGGTGCCATTAACGAACTTATACGCAGGTCTCTTGCCACGGCATCTATTCCAGCAATTTTTGCATTGAGGTATGCTAAGGAACGATGGTAGGAGGCCTGATGGTGCAACCTTAGTACCATGGAGCCTAGGACGTTCGCGAGTACGTGTGTTGACAGTCTAGCTCCATCTTACGTCCAGGCACGTCAACCTAGGCTGGTGCAGCAGCTGAGTAAGCACAATTACGCAAACGCCGCATATATTCTGAACTTAGTAGTATTTTGATTTTGTGGCGTTTGCAGTGGAAACTATAGGCTCTTTGGTCATCTGATACAAAAGGAATCATAAAGGACTTGTCAAAAAGTATTGCCCTCGTTCCTGGCGACTTTAGAGCTGGGGCTTACTTTGCTCAAAGAATAAACATTACCATTCAGCGAGGTAACTATGTCTCAAGATACATATTTGAAAGATTTTCTATCTTTAATTTTTTTTTATTGTATGTATTTTAATTTATTATTATGTCTTTGATTATTTTAATTTAGTATATATTTATTTAAATTAATACATATTTAAATTCAATAGTTTATAATTGTAATTATATTTAAGTATTTGTCTATATATTGTTTTGTTTATGAGATTTTAATTTAAATATAATAATATAATATATATATATATAATATTTCTAGATGGCAGCAGACTAGAAATTGTCCACAAAGCGAGACGGTTCGCGACGAAGCTTTTAACAAAGTAGGTAAGTAAACTTAAATGGCCGCTGGGTGCACTGCACTGTTGTCAGACATTGTTTGAGGGTATAAAGGTGGTAGCAGCTTGTTAACAAAGCCTTTGATGTTGTTCAGTAGTACATAAAACCATTAGGTATATTATATTAGAGCTAAGTAAACATTCGAACCGAGAAACTAGTTTTTGACCGCTACCATTTTAGGTAAAGTTATCCATTTCTATTCAGCTTAGTAACTTTTATTTATTTTCGAAAATGCTTCGAAAACTTGGTTAAAGGATTATTTGAGTAATTTTATTTTAAAAGTATTAGTAAGTAAGTAAGCTTTGTAGCACGGGTCTCAAAAAATTGAGAATTCATACATTTTCATTATTTACATAACATAACATATGAATTCTTATTTTTTTTTATTTCATATGAAACTCCGTGCACATTTTTGAATAGATTTTTAAACCGCACCTACACGTATAAGGTATCGTTAGACAGGACTTTTAAATACGTTATCATTTTCTTAACTAAATACTTTAGCTTGCCAATCATTCGCTCATTTACCGCCCAGCCTGCAGAACCCAATATTTAAGACTTATTAGGCTTTATATAATACTATTTTTTGCCAGCGGCGACGCCCGCCCTAAATTCAGCGTAGAATTTAAATTTAAAATTCTACATTAACTCTTAAATTAGTATACAAATAAGTTTGCTACAGCAAGCTATAGCGGCAGCTGTAAGCTAGGTTATAGTTATTCCGGCGAGAACGTCTACATTTATAATAAAAAGTAGCCTGCTATGTCCTATTCCAGGACCTTACCTATTTGTGTGCCAAGTTTTATACCGATTCGTCCAGTGGTTGAAGCGTGATTGAATAACAAACATCTCACCAACCAAACTTTGACATTTATAATATTAGTGGGAAGGATTGCGTGTAATAAATATTAGCAAAAGTGATATGGTTTTCAAGTCGAGACCAAAATTTACGACAAAAACACTACAATTAAAAACTTAAACCGACTTTAAAACCTTACTAGCAAACAGAAGACGAGTAGTAGTAATAGTAATATACTTTATAATATACCTATAACAATAAAAAACAAACGAAAATCACAATGTAGGCAGTCTTATCGCTAATAAACGATTTCTTTCGAACAACCTTTAAAATTTGGAATTACAAAAAAAATACGGGGGGTAGGAAATTCAAGTGATATATTTGAAATATATAGATATATCAATTTATATATTATTATAAATAAATACATACAACAGGAATACATATAATATCTTAAGTTTTTAAGTGTTATCCTTGCAAACGGATGCTGATGTGTTTTAACATTACTTGTAGGCATGTAGCCTGGACATAGCGAAGGCGTTCGATCGGGTCTGGCACCGCGGTCTTCTATCGAAGTTGCCATCTTACGGAGTGCCCGAGGGTTTGTGCAAATGGGTGGCTAGCTTTTTGTCCGGCAGACGCATACGAACCGTAGTTGACGGTAGTTGCTCTGATAGCATGGACATTAATGCTGGTGTCCCGCAAGGCTCTGTGCTGTCTCCTACGCTGTTTCTACTGCATATCAATGACATGTTGGACATCAACAACATACATTGCTATGCAGATGACAGTACTGGAGACGCTTTTTACACGGGTCGTGCAAACATCCCTCGTTCCGTTGTGGAGGAAAACCGCGGAGAACTTGTGTCTCAAATCAAGACCACACTGTCCCAGGTCTCTGACTGGGGACGGGTAAACTTGGTCCGATTCAACCCTACAAAGACACAAGTGTGCACGTTCACCGCTAAGAAAACTCCATTCACTGTGGTCCCACAATTCCAGAACACTCCCCTCTCCATCTCCAAGAGCATTGGGATCCTTGGTGTCGACATCTCCAGCGACGTTCAGTTCCGAGATCATTTACAAGATAAGGTGAAGCTGGCGTCCAAAAAACTTGGTGTACTCAACAGAGCGAAGCAGTACTTCACGTCGGGGCAAAGGTTGTTACTTTACAAGTCGCAAGTTCGGCCCCATATGGAGTACTGCTGCCATTTCTGGGCAGGTGCACCCGGATACCAGCTTGGCCCTTTTGACTCGGTTCAACGACGGGCTGTGAGAATTGTCGACGATTCCAAACTCACTTGCGGTATCGAGCCCTTAAGTCTGAGGAGAGACTTTGCCTCACTGTGTGTGTTCTACCGCTTGTACAATGGGTTGTGTTCTGAGGAATTGTTCGAAATGATGCCCACGGCTACTTTCTACCATCGCACCGCTCGCCATCGGCAGGGAATTCATTCTCACACTTTAGAACCTAAATGGTCGCGTACAGTGCGGTTTCAGAGAAACTTCCTCCCGCGAACGCTTAAGTTGTGGAATGAGCTCCCTGCCAAGGTTTTCTGCAAGGACTACAGTATGGAGTTCTTCAAGAAAGAAGTAATTAGATTTCTGAAGGGTCGGCAACGCGCAAGTGATACCCCTGGTGTTGCAAGCGTCCATAGGCTACGGTGACCGCTTACCATCAGGCGGGCCGTAAGCTTGTTTGCCACCTTTGTGTTAAAAAAAAAAAAAAAAAAAAAAAAAAAAACAGGCAAAGTGGTATATTATCGGGTCTTTTATTTAACGTTTAATACTCTTAAGCTGATGATTTACGACTTTTGGGACATATATAAGCCACAGAAGTCCAGACACACTGTATAACAAGCAGTGTTGCACCGATTAGGTCACGACTCACGACCTGACACTCAGGACAAAAAAAGTTGGTTGAAAGAGGCTGATCTCCATCTTATAATGTAGGTCTGTCCAGCCACAGATGTTCTTTGAAGAATAAAAACAGTGACGTTATAGTGAATTTTTGTTATAAAATATAAAGCTACAGAAGTCCAGACACACTGTATAACAAGCAGTGTTGCACCGATTAGGTCACGACTCACGACCTGACACTCAGGACAAAAAAAGTTGGTTGAAAGAGGCTGATCTCCATCTTATAATGTAGGTCTGTCCAGCCACAGATGTTCTTTGAAGAATAAAAACAGTGACGTTATAGTGAATTTTTGTTATAAAATATAAAGCTACAGAAGTCCAGACACACTGTATAACAAGCAGTGTTGCACCGATTAGGTCACGTCTTACGACCTGACACTCAGGACAAAAATAGTTGGTTAAAAGAGGCTGATCCCCACATTCTAATGAATGTCTCTCCAGCCACAGACGTTCTTTGAAGAATAAAAACCGTGACGCTATAGTAAACTTTTGTAATAAAATAAGGATTGACCACGACATTAGGCAACTTTGAAATTCTTTGCTTACAAACCTAATTTTAGAGTAAACTATATCAAGCCAAAGTACCATAGAAACCTATTCGAGCTAGTTTTCAAGATATACGTTGTGTAACGACGCTTGAAGTTAAGTGAGGCTCTGAAGCAGGCTGTAGTTTTAACGGTAGCTTCGGGCAGCTTTCATCGACTTAGGGCTTGGTGCGAATCATAAGCGCCGAGCGTTATGCGAATAATAATTTGTCTCTGTAAGTATATGTTTGTCTTAGTATGAAGACCACGGATTGATAAGGTATAACCACCCACCAGCTGCATCGATGACATGAAAAAAGCAGCCGGAAGTAGCTGGATGAGAAAGGCATAATACCGGGTGTAATGGCGCTCATTAGGAAAGGCCTATGTTCACTGCTTAAACTGATTGATTGATATATATGTCTACAAAAATTAAGAACACTATGACAGTAATCAATGAAGTAATGGGCAGTTTTCTATATTAAGATTTAGTGTTTTTGTTATAGGTAAATGAAGTCGCTATCTTCACGAATTGAAGTAAGTATTAGCCATTTTCATCACAATTAAGTTACGTATTGTCGTACGCAGAATGGTGGATTCTTAAAAATAAGTATAAAAATCCCTTATAAAAACTGCTATTAACTGATATTAAATTTACTTCGATATGTTATAATTAGGTATAAGATTTTAGTTTTATAATCTGAAATGTTTAAAAGGCGTATCTGTCGGTCGCTTAGATACTGTGTAGCAATCAAAACAACAACCTTCTTTAGATTTAGGTAGTGGCCTTGTAATAACAAAGTCGTCAAAATTAAATAAAAAAATTAGTAAATTTACTACCTATAGTAAATCTACTCTACCTCCTGTAATACAATAAAAATATATTCGTTGTTTCAATAATGATATAAACAAAAAATAAATCGAACAGGTGTGTGTTGGCAGATTTAAATATTATAGATTCATACAATGTAAGTCCTGAATGCTAAGTGCTTGTCAACTAATAAGAATTTTGTAAGAGCATTAATAAGCGTTAAGTGTTAATTGAAGTAACACGACGTCGGGACTCTAAAAGAGCGTTTCATTTAATTAAAATATGAAACTATAGCACTTTATTTGTGCGCTAAGCAACAATTACGATATCTAAGCAATGGCCCCGAAGAAAGCAACCTTTGAGCAAAAAAAGTGTAAAATTAATGTCTATACAGAATTTATACAAACATTTTCGTGCCGTACAACTGTATAACCGTTAGCTACTAACTAACCTTCCACTTTTTCGACTTATTTGATTATTAAATCTCTATCGATTTTATATTTATTTACAAGTGTCATATGAGTTGTTTAGTGTACATATCCTTACGGTTTGTTAGTTCCACTTATATATTCAAGTTGTAAATATTTGCTAAGGTAAGGTAAGGAACAGTAGATGTATTTGACAACTTTAAGAAATTGTCAACCTTTTCTTTGACGAACAAAATGCAACTACTAACTGCAAGTTTCTTAAACCAATTAAAAAGCATATTCTTCAACTAAGTAATTTATTGACGAGAACAAACATTTTATGTATGTTTGACACAAATCGTTAAATGTACAAATTCCATACTATTTATTTAATTTTTAAAATACTAAATAATACCCTGTCAAACAGTTTTAAAAAAATAAAAAAAAAACCAAATCGGTCCAGCCGTCTTCGAGTAATCGGGGAACATACATAAAAAAAAAGATCCCGACGAATTGATAACCTCCTCCTTTTTTTTGTCGTCGGTTAAAAATATTTTCACCTTCTAGGTTTTTTTTCTATAATTGAGGAGTTGCCGTAAGAGTCCTACGCCGATGAACAAATTTAGCGCCGCTGTCAAAAGCTAGTATTATATAAATATAAAGTTCGTTAGAAAATAACTAATACATATATTGTAATATTTATTTAATGCAAATCCATTGTAACTAGTACTGTTGTAAAGAGGGTTCCTGACGTCCATTAGCGCCGCCAATAGATATTTTTATTTTCTTCCTTATGCATCGCAAATTACATAATTCTGTAGAAGCACATTTTTGTAATTCGCTTTGCACTAAGAAGAAAATATTTTTTTCCCTGAAATTAAAATGATTATGAATATTCAAGTGGCAATAGTCATATTTGTAGTATCCTATAATATAATTACTATGACTATATATTAAAATAAAACGCTTAAGTTTTGATACATAGACGATAAAGAAACTTATATTATTAGATAATTGTATGAGGCGAAACATTAGAATCGCTTCGTAAGTATTATGGATTTATCTATAAAAGTTAACTTATCCGTGTAAAGTGTGTGTAACTTAATACTGGAATATTAAGTTGTTTAAAATAAGATATTTTGATAAGAAAAGGACAAACAAGTGCGAGTTGCCCTGGGGCCTTGAGTGTTCCGTACCTTTATTATTCAACAATTTAATGGTTACGTAGATAATGCATAATAAAAATGACCCTCTAATAGTTTCGCAAGTAGAAAAAGTTGTCTAAAGAACCAGCATACCTTTAATGTTAGGTACATTAGGGGTCTAACTTAATTATTAAGAGTAACCGGGGTCTATCGAAGATACTATGTTGACTTGTTAGTCAGACAGTCAAGCAAAACTTAGTACAGTAACTTATTACTATATAATCTATAAAACAGGTATATGTTCGTCATTTTTCAGTTAATTTGCGTGGATATTCAGCAGTAAAACCATAATCTAACCTAACTGACGGGGTATTGCTGACTTTGCCCTAAATCGGACTTTTTATCGTTACAAGCGGAGTCAAAAACAAATATATACAAACTTTCATTTTTATAATATTCGTTAATATCTAAGATTTTAACGTAAAGGAATGCTTTCCACACAAACATATGTACTTGAAAGCAATCACATATAGTCAGTTCGTTACGCTTCTTTCAATAATACAAAAAGACTGAGAGCATTAGGCTCTCTTCACACGGAGCGAGCGGAAATTGCACTCTGAAAGAATATTATTTCATTAGAAACACGTTTTTCGTTGAGTGCTTTTAGAAAAGCCTGTATGTTCGTAAATAAGATATTCTAAGTCTTCGAAATTCAATTTTCTGTCTTCTATTTTTTAGTAGACAAAGGAGGATACACAGTAAATAAGCCATTTACGTCATAGAAGCTTGTAAACAAACAACCTCGATGCAAAATTTATGGCAGTTGGCCAATTACTTTTATACCATAATTGTAGGTATTTGAAATATTCAAATATTCGAAAATTTAAATTAACGAATCATCAATTTGATAGAGATACAAGTGCAACAGACCCTCTGAGTTTGGTCGCCAGTGTCATTGTAAGTTTACAGCATTTCAATATGGCGACTATAGTTTTGATCTTTGACCATCGGGTCAGAAAAGTTTGTTGCCCTTTAAATACGTTCGACGTAAGATCAGTAGAAGTTAAAATACCTAGTTTGACCCTTCTACTTACTTTCGCCTCATTTTCTTTATTTTCGTCTCATTGTGTTTAGTGCATCTGCTTATATTCATCATCACAACATGCCCAAACCATCTAAACATTGATTGAATGATTACACTATAATCATTTTGTCATTCAGAGTAATATCCCAACTGCGTTTCAATGTCCTAATTTCAGTAGCATTAATTTTATTGTTCTTTTTTGCTTTATTTGCTGTAGAGTACTCGACACCATATAAAAGTGTTGGAACCAACTGCACTCTTGCCACAGTGAAACGTGCTGTCAATTTCTGATTGTATTTTTTTTTTAAATGAGTGACTGTTAAAAATAACAGTTTGTACCTACTTATTGATGTTTATTTTTTGATATGAGCAGAGTATAATAGTTAGTATTTGTAAATCAGAATAAACTCATTGCTCAGTATGGCCACAGATTAAATAATACTATACTATTACAGCCATCTCATACAATGAAATGGGACTGACGTAACTCGGGCTATTTTTCGGGCCATATTATTTAGCCGCTAGATGCCGGAAGTAGCAGCGGGTAGAAAATGTTAGTTAACGACATCTAGCGTTTCTCGTTGAATACTTACTGTTATACTGGTAACTGGTTATTTGAAGTCAATAGGTGGTGGTAGCTATGTCTAATACCTACCTACATATCGAGCCATACGACAAAACGAAGACGAGGAAGTTTATTGCGAAAAAGTCTCGAGTACTCGGATCTTGCCTTTTTCTGAGACCAAATCAATGGAAGTACGTCTTACCTCTCAAGATTTAATAAAAACTCGACCAAGTTCGAGTCGGACTCGCACACGAAGGGTTCCGTACCATTATCTTTAAAAACGGCAAAAAAAAAACACGTTTCTTGTATGGGAGCCCCCTTAACTATCTATTTTATTCTGTTTTTTAGTATTTGTTATAGCCACAACGGAAATACATCTTATGTGAAAATTTAAACTGTCTAACTATCACAGTTCATGAGATACAGCCTGGTGACAGACGGACGTACGGACAGAGGAGTCTTAGGCCCGGATTAATAGACGTTGCTAAGCAATTTCCTAAGTAATTCTTCTGAAAGTCTTACTTGGAGAATTCTATACAATACATACTACTGCTATTAGTCATTTTACCAGATTTTCAAAAACACCGCCTACCTAAAAGTCTATGTTTTTTTTCATGTCAATTTATTGTAAACAGCGGTTTTGTTTATCGACAACGCTGTACGGCTTGTAATCTTTACCTGCGCGCATCCAATGTTATAAAGAGCAAAAAACCGGTTGAGTCGTCGAGTGCGAGTTTTAACTTGCGCACCGAACGCGGCGACGATACCGTAGGTTATAATGTACCAGAATTATTTCCCTACCCCCTCGCAACTCTCTCATTTGCCTAAAGTACCCTTCCAGAAGTCAACGTTAGAAGCTAGGAAAAAATAATTCATGGATATTTGAGCATCTGAATCAATGTTTTATTATTTTTAACACATTACGTGCTTAGACTGTCCTGAGTAAAGGAAATTAGTTACTCAGGCTTAGCTAAGAACAAGAGCATGCTTAGCAACGTGTGTGTGTCTAAGCAGTGTTTATTATTACATTATTTAAGCTAAGCCTATGTCTTAGCAATAAGTAATACTTTGCCTAAGCAACGATTATTATAACGGGCTTCAGTTATGTTCCTTGTTGCATTTAATTACATTACGCTTACTAAGCCTCTGTCTTAGAATGTTACTTTGGCTAAGCCACGACTATAAATCCGGGCCTTAGATATAGGACACAGGTGACAACCACCTAAATAACAAATCGATACACACAATACTATCTGTTGATATGATTTTAAATCATTTCTGTTTTCTTTCTGAAAACCAACTTTGCCCACTTGTTGAACAAATAACTATTTCTTGTATGTCACCAAGACACATACATTCATATGCGTTTGAGGAACGTTCAAAATCTATTAACGAACAGAATGGATGACAAAACCAGACTTAAAAAGTCCAGACCTTTCACGAGTATCCAACTACCTTTTAACCCTCGCTGGGATCACACTGCACTGTTCTCTTTTATTTTTGTTTGGCTATTTGTAGCTCGGACAATTTATTTAGTGAGACAGGCATTGTTTAAACTTTTTTAAAGATTGGAATAGATTGTAGAGGGTAAGAATTTAATTTTGTCTTTAACTAAGAGTCCGGGGCTTTGCACGGATGGACTCGTATTTAGCTTTGTGTTTTGTGAAACTTTTTTAGATCTATTTATATCTAAACATTTTGATGTATACCGCGATAGTTTTAACAGTATTGGTTGATAACTAAAAATAACATTTTGACCTTCTACAGTTTACATCAATACATTAACTTATTGACAAAAATAACCACGTCTCAATAAGCAACCACATAATGATAAATAAATAAATGGCATCACGACATTTATCACCAAAGGCAAAGTACCTATTTATAGTGCTTTTTTCGGGAGGAGCGCGCTTTAAGTACTTTTTCAAAAGAAAGGCAAGAGATCAGAGCCAATACGAAACTTGACTATTTCTGCGAACTATGCTACGAATAATGCTTGTTCCTAATTTCCCTCTCATCGGTGGTCTAAGGTCTTAAATGTGATTTGGGTGCAATAATAAATAATGGGCACAAAATGTCAAGACTACTGATAATATGGACATTCTTTGTTACGATATGATAAGAATATATAATCAGGGGACTAAAAAGAGGGGATTATTTTTTGGGCATCGTTTTAATTTTACATTTCACCACTGATTACTCTAAGCTAGTGATATTTCACTAATGAGCCATCCATAAATTCATTTTATTCTAGATACTTATATCAGACAATTATATCTTAAATAGTTCTGTAGTGATGTTCCACGCAGGGCTGAAGTATAGGTGAATATAGACTATCCCCCAAATTGTTATTTAAATGACTATCTCGTTAGTCACCTCCCTTTCGGATTCAATTAACCACATATTGTTATAAAAAAATACAATTCCACGATTGTTTAAAAGTTGGATAAACATTTTGTTGAGCATATAACGTTGCAAAAAAACAGGACCAATGTACTTAAAATAATAAATATCAATAAAATAAATAAAATTAAGTTTCTTAAAGTACTAACTGTGAACGTGATTCAGCTTTAAAATCATTAGACTCAAAGGCTCCTGCTTTAGAAGGAATAAGGTTTGAAAATTTATCCGACAAATCATGTCTGGCCCCAATTCGTTTTGATGCTATGATTGGATTTATTTTGAAACATTAAAACTCAAACAAGATCAAACGTTGAAAAGCGGGGTTTTAATGCAAGACGATATTTACCTTAACTTATATATGGATATCGTTATTCTGAAATTTGAAAATGCGATCCTGGTCCGGTGCGTATAATTTCTATTTTTAACCGTTTTCAAAAGAGGAAAATAGGTTTTCAATTCGCCAGAATCTTTTTTTATGTATGTTCCCCGATTACACGAAGACGCCTGGATCGATTTCAGATATTCTTTTTTTTATTTAAAAGGTAATACTTCGGTGGTCCCATATTAATGTGATGAATTCAAAACTTAAACTTTTGAAAAAAAAAGGAAGTTAATTTGGAACTGGTTAAACGCCTTTTATGTTGTATAAAATTTTGTCATGAATATGGGTTTTTAGTGTACAAGAAAATACAGCAATTCGTCACTCAAAAGTAAGAAGATGCATTAAAAAGTTAAAAAATAATTACTTATTTAAAAAATTTGAACTCTGAATCTTTAATCGCTCGAACGTTAAGACACGTTTTTTGACATTTTACTTGATATATTTATATTTTCGAAAATACCTTGTTTCGCACACAATTTTTGTTGAACCTTTTAAACGACAAGCTATTTCGCGATTATTTTAAAAATTATTGATACGCAATAACAATATCTTAATATGCTCAAACCAGTTTTTTGATAACTATCGTAGTTTTTTTTATAAACGACGTTTTATTGATTTTTCTCAAAATGTAAGCGTTGGCAGTCGCCGTCATACTAGGCAGCAATTATATAGCACTGTCTCTTTGCTCACGTCTCTGCATGGACGCACTTTTAATGGCACTGTTCATTCTAAAATAGACACTGAGTTTGTGAACAACTTCCCCGTCATGTTTCGTAGCTGCATGGCATTTCCACGGCATGCAGGATATTTCCCGAGTGACCTAAAAGCCATTTCATATTAACCGCCATGTCCCTTCTTCGGCATCGTTGTTTCACATCATTATATAGTTATGTACATATGCTTCCAAAACTGTGGTTTTAAATACATAGAATGAACATTTTTGTAGTAAACGATTGGATTTTTAATATAAATCAAAAAAGGAAAAAAACCGGCCAAGTGCGAGTTGGACTTGCGCACGAAGGGTTCCGTACCATTATCTATAAAAAAGGCGTTTGTTGTATGGGAGCTCCCCTTAAATATTTGTTTTATTCAAATTAAATCATTTATTTTTAAAGTGAATATATAACTAAATATTCTGTGAATATTGCCGTTACCAATATCGAGCAAAATAATAACGTTTGTTGTATTAGACCGCTTTAAATATTTATTTATACTGTTTTTTAGTAATTTTTGTTATAGAGGTAACAGAAATACATCATCTGTGAAAATTTTAACTGTCTAAATATCACGGTTCATGAGATACAGCCTGGTGACAGACGGACTGACGGACGGACAGCAAACTCTTATTAATAGGGTCCCGTTTTACCTTTTGGGTACGGAACCCTAAAAAGGAAAGGAATCAACTATTGATATTTCAAATTGCAGTGCAGAGATGAATATAAAGATGGTGAATATAATTTTTTTTGTATGTTTTATAGATTTTTAATTAAAAAACGCTACAAAGGAAGATCCCTTTCATTTTAAGGTTTATCTTAACCATAAGAAGTCGCTGCTTGGTAACTTGGTTTAATCGTTGAGAGAGACCTACGTTTATCACTGGACTTGGTCTAAGATTGTGATGATTATGATAGTTGTTTAAATGTGATTTTTTTTTGTTTTTATACCACTAAGGTGGCAAACAAGCCTACGGTCCGCCTGATGGTAAGCGGTCATCGTAGCCTGTGCAGTGATTATGCTATAACCAATTTTTCCTTAATCTTTACTTATTTAAATTGCCATTATTCAACGTAGAACTGAACTCGTTAGCGTTAATTCTCCGTCGATCAAAGCTTGCGACAACTTTCGTCCCGCGATGATGAATGACCGAACCGACAACTTAGTTGTTTAATTGCTTTTCGGAGACTGATAGAATGATGAAAACTTGGATGAAAATTGGAATTCGCCGTTCCGACATGTTGATGGATCGCACCCATTCCGTTGATTGGCGGTCGGCGGAACTCTATATTTTTTCTTATTTGCCAGCTGCATCCGACATTAAATAAGTGTTAATAGTGATTCATGTGGATTTGCGTTTTGGTGTTTTATTACAGGCTTATTTAATTTAGCGCTTTTTCTGTTGCAAAGTTGGTTAACGTTATCTACTACCAATATAACAAAAGCCAGAAAAAATTCACGCCACAATAAAATCACCGATGCGGCTAAAATGGACATAGTTAATATCCTGAATTAGCAGAAAGGGTACATTTCACTCCAGAAAATTTTAATAAATACAAAAGTCGCATAAGACTTTTAGGGGCCCCGACACACACGATGCTTTTAGCATCGACAACCGGCGACTTGCTTTTCGAAAGCTGGATTCCGCATCTAGACATACAAACGCCAATCGCAGCGAATCATTTCTAAAGCACAATGCAGCCAATGAGCGATTTTGATACTACGTTGTGTTTGTGGAAAGTCGCCAAAACTCGCGTTTTAATACCACGATCAAAAACAGCATTTAGCCTGAACGCGATTGAGCATAGATGTAGTCACAAAATCGCGGGTCGCTGATGGTAAAAATGTCCTTATGAAAAAATGCTCTTTTATTTGCGCACACTTTCGTATCTGAATTATTTCAAATAAAATTTATAGGCAGTGCTAAAACATTGTAAGTCAACGTTCACAGAAAATGATCAAAATATGTATATTTAGTTACACATGCCAGTAATCGATAATATTGCATAGTATAAATTGTAATACAAGATACCCCCTTGGTTTTGGTCAAGATTTTGTTCACGTTTAACAATCTTTAATTGTAGTCTTAGTAACAATGTTTTCATTCTTAAACGAAGAATAATATTTGCAATTCAAAGATTGTAAAATGAGTTGCAATTAATTTTGCCGACATAAATCTTATTTTCTGTTTATACTTGCAATGCATTTATTGTCTAGCAATACTCCCCCGCACGTTTTTTTTGTGGTTTGTGAACGAATTACGATGTGTTAATTACGGACGTTTCGCTCGATAAAAAATTTATGGTTTCGACGTTTAAAACCAGTGATAAGTATGATTCTGTGAATAAGTCGTCGCAGTAGAATAGTTATGTTATGGTCAATCCTTATGCTGCTTTATAGATATGGGCAACGCTGCATTAAATGCCTTTGAAATGTTAGCTGGCAGCTCCTAATCATTGTTTTGAGGCCCCTTTTTAGAGCAACGAGTAACTGACCGAAGCGAGCCAGCTTTGTTATCTTGAGCTAGATTTATAGACATGTTACTGTCTCTTAATTAGTCATCTATACATATAAAAGGCTTTGTCCTGAATGACTGATGGATCAACGCACAGCCTAAACCGCTGATCGTAGAGACCTGAAACTTGGAGGGTGTGTTCTTTGTATGGTGAAAAAGGGGGGGGCGAAGTTTGTATGGGACAACGTGATTCCTTGGTCCAATCTACTTCAAAGTTTGCATAAATCTTTTTTAACAGAATCGTTGGAAGACGTGTTTCGTATTTTATTGAAATTCATCCCCTAACGGGGTTAAAAAGGGGTAGAAAGTTATTTGGCGGTTATTTGCTTCGAAGTTGATATCAATACTCCTTAGTGCTTTTGATTTAAATAACATTTTATTTTGACACATGTTTGAAAACTCAATCCGATTTTATTCAAAAAAGGTTGAACTTACTTAAAAACATAAACAACTTTCTTTTAAGAACAGAGAGCATTAGGCTCTCTTCACACAAAAATAAGTGTAAGTTGCGCGCTTAAGAGGCCTGCTTACAAGCGCCGCCAATTGATTTTTTTATTTTCATCTTTCTTCTAAGCCAATTTCAAAAATGTGCGTCTAAAGAAATATGTAACCAGTTATAAACTATTTTTAGAATGTATTGTTATGTTTCTAGGATAAAACTGAGTTTTAGATAGCATATTTGCTAAAAACGGCCACGTTTAGTGGAAGTGCTATCTACAAATCACATTTTTATCCTAGAAACAGTATCAAACGTTCATAAAATGGCTTATAACTGGTTAAATATTTCTCTAGAAGAATTTTTGAAATTCGCTTTGCACGAAGATGAAAAAAATAATATCAATTGGCGACGCTAGTGGACGTCAGAAACCCACCTTAACAATAATATTACATTTAGAAACACGTTTCTCGTTGAGTGCACTCGCTGGACACGCTGTAGAAATAATTTAATTTCAGGAAATATTTTAATATCAGGCAGGTAGTTAGTAGTTGTTAACCTATCTATCATGTAATCAATCATTGTATTCCATTAGCTTCATGTTTTTTCCATAAAAAAAAAATAATAAAAAAAACATCTGAATTACAGTTTGAAGTTGGTTTCAAGATAAGTCTGTAAGGTACATAGATATCAACTTCAAACTGTAATTCAAATCAGATTTTTGGGAATAAGTAATTATTTTTAACTTTTGAGTGCATCTTTTTGAAGCCGGCTGTTTTTTTTGTTAAACAGTTTTTATATTTGACTTTTGAGTGACGAATCGCTTTTTTCGTACACTAAATACATCTATACTCGTGTCAAAATTTTATACTTTCATCAACATAAAAGGCGTTTCACGAGTTCCAAATTAACACCAATTATTTTTTTTTGACCAAAATTTTAAGTTTTAAATTCACTTCACAAAAAAAAAACATTCCAAATGAGAAACATCTCTTTTCTGAAGTCGGTTAAAAACTACTAAAACCGCAATTTGGCCATGTCTAAAATCCGCTTGTTTCATCTCAAAAAATTGATTACGGTAACTGAGTCACAGAAAAACGGTGTGAAAAAATGTTATTAAAGACCACACCATAAAAAAAATTACAAATTAAATAACCAGTAATTGTTAATTTGTATGCAGTATGCGAAATCTCTGTATAATCTACTAAAAGACCAAAGGGCAAGGCATTCCTGGCAACAAATACGGTCAGTTCTGTATTAGAACGAGTATCCAAAGCGGGGCTAGTAGTATCTCACCTAAAAAGCGCATTGAAATAGGCCCCTTAAACCTTTCCCTGCGTCGCAAGTCCCTAGGATTGCACTGAATCATCCACATCCAATTCCATTAGACCCGGCATCCATTCACAGATTTCCCGGAAATCAATACACGCACAGACACAAACGCCTCTTAGTTAATAGAATTAAACTTTAAATATATTTTGAGAAAATCATATTTAATTTAAAATTTAAGCTTAAAGTTTTCCTATTACTCTAACAGAAAGATCAACCAAACCATTACATTTTTCTTTGTTTATTTTTTAGCTACCTGCTGAGATCACATCGTTCGTTATCTGTTCGTTATTGTGTATCTCACACACCGATGGGCACTAGCCATTGAGAGTCAGGGGGAGGCATTGGCATGTAGCCTGGACATAGCGAAGGCGTTCGATCGGGTCTGGCACCGCGGTCTTCTATCGAAGTTGCCATCTTACGGAGTGCCCGAGGGTTTGTGCAAATGGGTGGCTAGCTTTTTGTCCGGCAGACGCATACGAACCGTAGTTGACGGTAGTTGCTCTGATAGCATGGACATTAATGCTGGTGTCCCGCAAGGCTCTGTGCTGTCTCCTACGCTGTTTCTACTGCATATCAATGACATGTTGGACATCAACAACATACATTGCTATGCAGATGACAGTACTGGTGACGCTTTTTACACGGGTCGTGCAAACATCCCTCGTTCCGTTGTGGAGGAAAACCGCGGAGAACTTGTGTCTCAAATCGAGACCACACTGTCCCAGGTCTCTGACTGGGGACGGGTAAACTTGGTCCGATTCAACCCTACAAAGACACAAGTGTGCGCGTTCACCGCTAAGAAAACTCCATTCACTGTGGTCCCACAATTCCAGAACACTCCCCTCTCCATCTCCAAGAGCATTGGGATCCTTGGTGTCGACATCTCCAGCGATGTTCAGTTCCGAGATCATTTACAAGATAAGGTAAAGCTGGCGTCCAAAAAACTTGGTGTACTCAACAGAGCGAAGCAGTACTTCACGTCGGGGCAAAGGTTGTTACTTTACAAGTCGCAAGTTAGGCCCCATATGGAGTACTGCTGCCATCTCTGGGCAGGTGCACCCGGATACCAGCTTGGCCCTTTTGACTCGGTTCAACGACGGGCTGTGAGAATTGTCGACGATTCCAAACTCACTTGCGGTATCGAGCCCTTAAGTCTGAGGAGAGACTTTGCCTCACTGTGTGTGTTCTACCGCTTGTACAATGGGTTGTGTTCTGAGGAATTGTTCGAAATGATGCCCACGGCTACTTTCTACCATCGCACCGCTCGCCATCGGCAGGGAATTCATTCTCACACTTTAGAACCTAAATGGTCGCGTACAGTGCGGTTTCAGAGAAACTTCCTCCCGCGAACGCTTAAGTTGTGGAATGAGCTCCCTGCCAAGGTTTTCTGCAAGGACTACAGTATGGAGTTCTTCAAGAAAGAAGTTATTAGATTTCTGAAGGGTCGGCAACGCGCAAGTGATACCCCTGGTGTTGCAAGCGTCCATAGGCTACGGTGACCGCTTACCATCAGGTGGGCCGTAAGCTTGTTTGCCACCTTAGTGGTATAAAAAAAAAAAAAAAAAAAAAAAAAATGTCTATGTTCTTTTTTTTGTCAGCCGTTCTTCCGTCCGTTGTTCAGAACTGCGCTGACAATTTATTCAATGCGACAGGTATCGTTTCATTTTTCTTTTTAACTTTATTTAAATCAATTTAAACACTCTTCTTCTAAACGAAGCTTACATTTTTATTTTATTAACAAGATACAGTTAAATAAAGACATTTACGTATGTTTAGTTTCGCCTTCAAAACTTGCATCAAAACTTGCAGAGGGTCTGGGTTCGATTCCCGCACTGGACAAACATTTATGTGATAAACATTTGTGTTTGTCTTGAGTATGGGTGTATTTATTATATATGTATTTGCATGATATGTATGTATTTACAAATATGTATATATATATATATAATGTATTTGTATCCGTTGTCTGGTCACCATAACACAAGCTCTGCTTACTTTGGGGGCAGATGGCGCTGTGTGTAATGTCCAAAAATATTCATTTATTTATTTAACTAACATAAAATGATGCGTTACCACACGGCATCTAGAGGACCTACTTCAAGGATATTGTCCTCATCTTACCTATTTTAGAAAATTTTAAGAAACTCTTACGTTTTTACGATAAACTGTTTACTATAAGTGTCATTAAACAACGATTAAGCTAAACTAAACTCGTTAGCGTTAATTCTCCGTCGATCAAAGCTTGCGACAACTTTCGTCCCGCGATGATAGATGAACGAACCGATAACTTAGTTGTTTAATTGCTTTTTGAACTGATAGAATAATAAAAACTTGGATGAAAATTGGGATTGCCGTTCCAACATGTTTATGGATCGCATCCATTTAGTTGATTGGCGGTCGGGTAATTTTTTTTTAACAGGATACAACATATTAAGACAAAAAAAAAATATATTTAATCGCCCTAAAAAAATATATAAACTAGCTTTATAAGTGTTAAATAATGCTATGGGAGATATTTCTGCTTTTTATACTGAACAACTTTCCCGAAGAAACATGGGTCGAAATCTCAAAATAAAATTAACCTTTCATACTAATTTCGATCAGCTGATCGGCAATTTGTATGAGATTTCAAATTTTTTTTCCGAGATTTCGGCTCCTGTTCCTTGGGGAAACTGGTTCAGTACAAAGAGCAGAATATATGTATGTCTGGATGGATGTTTGTAACTTATTCACGCTTCAACTACTGGACGGATCTAGGACTATAACTATGACAGGAATCGTGAAAACCACGGACTTTGCAGCTTAGAACCCGGACATGTCAACGGTTTCTTTCCTAAAGTTACTCAGAAAAAAAAAAAAACTAAATTTAGTCTTCTTAAACGTTTAACATGCTGTTAGCAGTCTTAATACATTTCTTACTCTATTGCCTAAACTAAATATTCTTAAAGTTTTTAGGAACTTTTAAACCTGGACTATAAATAAAACCCCGCCCGAACGCTCCCCGGACGCCCTCTAAACTAGGACAAATCCAGGAAAACCCGGACTGATGGCAACCCTAATCGGGATGAAACTTGGCACACATGTAGGTTAGGTCCTGGGATAGGACAAAGGTTAATTCCACCTGAACGAAACACAGCTATTTGTATAATCAAGGAGTTGGTGTAGGAACCACACCACACTCCAATAACCACTGGCAAAAGCTAGTGACTTTATACTACGAGTAGTATATGATAGAATAGGCAGATGATTATTTCTGACCCTTTATTTAAGTAATCTGTGTTTTTACATATAAACGGAAGACCGCGTGCCTTTAAAACGCGCCTTGTTTGTACCTAACAGGTACCAGGCGGCTGGCTCTGAGCATATTGCTGAAGAAAATAAAATTAATTAATTTTTGCTATCATCAGACTCTTCACAGTAGTACGTTTTTTTTTTTTTCTCTGACTGACTATGCAGTTGACTGTTGCCGCCATTACTGCTTTATCGGGCTTTTAGCGCCCAACGCTCAAGGGCTCCCCGCGGGGGGACCCTCGGCTTGGGTTGTCGCTCTCGGGAGCGCTCCTTCAACGGGCGTGAGTCTCGACCCCGAAGGTGAGTCACTCTTTGATACCTCGTGTATCCTTGCGGGCGCGACGAGCCCGGGGACGTCGGCGTCGTGTTAGGGGGGAGGCCCTATTAGGGGAGGTCGTTGAGACTAATCTCGCTATCCGGACAGCGAGATCGTCATCTGGGGCCGGTAGTACGTGCCGAGGCCGCCTAACGATAGTTTTATGACCATGCCGAGGTCGGTCGGGGCGATGAACAGTAGTAATTCAATGTATGTAGGTTAACTTTTTTTTCTATATATCTCAAGAACCAATGGACTAATTTGTCCCGTGACCATATCAATCGATACGTCATTTCATGGCTTAAATTTGAACAGAGTTTGAGCTAAATCGGTCCAGCGGTTTGTTTTTTATCGCTAAAAAACTGATTTATAAAGACGCAAAAAATATTCTGAATAGAAGTTGCTCGTGGGGTACTTGCTACCGAACTAATTTTTAACCCCAATATTATAAAATGGAATAATCAGTTTTAAATTTTGTTATCGTATTATATACATGTAATTCAGCATGGGCTTCTTCTAGAAAGAAGTTATTAGATTTATAACGGGTCGACAACGCGCGACTGATGTCCCACATGTTGCAAGCGTCCATAGGCTGCGGTAGCCACTTACCGCCAGGCGAACCGTAAGCTTGTTTGCCACTTAAGTGGTATAAAAAAATTGTGATCGTTAGAATACTCCTTTTGAGTTGATTATTGTATTTTATTTAATATAATGTATAACAGGTTGTTGTCTTACTCGTAATAAAATAAAAAAAGCTACAAAAACTTAACAAAACTTGTATTTCTAATAAAAATATTTTATCCTTTGCACCAAGCTCCTTGCTCATCTATAAAATAAGCAAAAGTATAAAGTGTAACGATGCTTGAACTTAGGCATATAACTTAGGGTCTAGGCCATGTTTTAACTTAACTACAGTTTCAAACAGCTTTCATCGACTTGCTTGCATAGATTGGTTTAAGTCATAAGAAAAAGCATGCTTAAATTATATATGCTTGTAAACGTATAAATAATATTGTATAGGTTGCTAACTCAAAATGTTATGGTGAATCCTAAACTACAATGATTAAAAACTGCAAGATCATTTTAGGCTTTCACAATACTAGTTTTGAAAATAAATATTTAAAAATAAGTTTTTTACACAAAAGCTTATATATTTTGTCAAATTTGCTTAAAAAGCTCTGTACAGATAGCCGGATAGGCATACGGATAACATTTTGTGACATGAATCTAATTGCATAATTGTAGCAAGAATTGATACTAAGAAATTTGTCAAAAGACAGACAAAGTTTATAGACTTCAAAGATGGCTATACCTACATATTAGTAAATACACAATACTACTACTACATAAATGAAGGTAAATAAAAGATGACCCACACATACTAACAAATGAATTTCATAAAAAGGAGGGCATTACGCCCTTCTCGTACGAGTGCGTGAAAATTGCGTGCCGAAGAATGCTATTGAATTAGAAACACGTTTTTTGTCGAGTGCTTCCATTGAACATGTCCCTATGTTTCAGTGTAAGGCTTTTTAATGGAGACGTAGAAAGGTTTGACATTCTGCAAGGCTTTTAAGAAGCGATACACGAAGCTTTTTGGTCCGAAATCATTCGGTCAGTTTTGAATCAATAAATTTTATTAAATATATATCTACTTAAGAGTCCCTTAATAGACACAAATGTTGGTTTGTAAAAGTTTTAGATTGGGCTATCATTATTTTTAACTCCAAATTAAAGTTACTATAGTATTTTTTACTTTAAAAAAATTTGCAGTTTTATTCATGTACGGAATCAATATTCCTAAAATATTTGCATCGCTGCATTTATCGGCATTAAGGAACATTTATTACTGTTTAGATATGCTGGAAACATGGACACTTAACACTTATAGCGGGGAGGTCCACAAGTTAAAAATATCACAACGCGCGATAGATCGAGCTATGCTTGGAGTGTCTCTGAGGGATCGAATCCGAAATGAGAACATCCGAAAAAGAATTTAAGTAACCGACATAGCTCGCAGAATCAGTAGGCCAGTCGGAGGACTGAAAGTCGTTGGAGCAGACGTGTCCTAGAGTGAAGACCGCGTACGGGAAGACGAAGAGTGGGACGCTCATCAGCTTGTTGGACCGACGATCTTAAAAGGATGGTCTGTGGTGGCTGCATGCGCAATGCAGAGAACCGGTAAAAATGTCATGCCAGAGAGGAGGCTTATGTCCAGCAGTGCATCAAAATAAACTGATATGGTGATTATAATATGCTGCAGTTCAAAGACAAAGCTCAAGAACTAAACAACCCATTTATCAACAAAATATTTCAACATCAACCTTCTACTCCTCCGGAGAGGGAATACCTCGCTTGAAAATTAACTTAAAGAGTTCCTGTTTGTCTCATTTCATTTCAGACATCAGATGACAAACTTTTTGTTATACATATATTTATAGCATCTGTGATTGTTTAAGTAAATGTAAAATAGTTTGAGTTAATTCGAACAGGCTTAATATCCCACATTTTTTAAATTTCTCGTGATGTTTGAAGTAGCTCAACATGAGAAGATAAGGTAGCACAGAATCCATTAGTATAGGATTGATGCGACCCGGTTTAAAAGGCCTCTTTCCCATTCACTATGGCGACTTTTCTAATTCACCAAGCACTAATATTTTTATCTTTTCCGAGAAAAACGGATTTGACAGACAGACACAGGCAAGAGTCACCTTATTATACTTATACGGTAGAAAATAGTTGTTTTCTTCCACTGAGTATCTTTTTATCTTACACGTTAACATTAATATAAAAACAAAATTTAAGTCGATATGTTAATATTTCAAAAGGAAATAAATATTTAATGATATAAGTTGTCTCTGAAACTGAGAGCAGTATCCCAGCTCCACTTTGATGTCCGAATTGGGTTTATTTTGAATAATCATAAGGAAAATATCACAAAAGGGTGAAATAAGGATCACAATATATTAGGGATGATCACAAAACAAAACGCTTTAATTTTTGAGCCTCTTTTATTGACGGTTAAAAGATATTTTTCTTTTATGCTTTTGATTATACACGTTTCCATTTATTTACAAGCGGTTTTTAAAAACCTCTGTGTTAAGACAATAAATGTAAATCAATAAAGAATGACGTTTCTAATAAAAGAGATCAATCATATTTTAATTCTTTAAACACGTAAATAAAAGGTCTTCATGATATTTTTGATCTTATATCATTTAGTGGGGCACGTTTAAAGTAGTTTTGAACTAAATGTTTTGAGTATTTCAGTAAATCGAACTTAAACATTGTAACTGTTAAAGCTTTACCAAAAAACCAAAAATCCACTATTTCTTATATAAAATGCGTCAGTCTGTTAGTTTGTTACTACCTAACGTGGCATCGCAATTGACTGGATTTGTTTAATTGGCACTCTACCCCAGTTACTTTTTCTTTTTTTCTGAATTTTCGGCATAGGGATTACTGGAGGAACGGGTAATATCATGTAGGAAACGTATGAAAGATAATCCATGAAAAGATCTTCCATGTCATTATTTAAAATTACAAATAGTCATTTTCCGCATGTAGACATTCGCTTTTCCTTCGTCTCTGAGTAAAACTCTTGTAGAACATTGCAAAGGAACAAGTAAAAGTCGGTCAGATGCCGTGAGAATTAGAGCATAATGATTTATGTATGCATGCCGTACGTACATATGAAATGCTGCAAGGGATTTACTGGTCTTTTCACAATATTTAAGTACGCTTTTTAGCTTCTAAATATAATAAAATGAAGTGAGTAGCTATGTATATTTATGTACCTATATTGAGTCAATGGTATTTTGTAAATTTGTAATGATACATTGGCGCACTGTTTCTTTATTGACAATCTTTACTTTATTATTGTTCACCATGGTTAAAGTATTTCTACATAATTGTATAAACGTCTAAACAAAGTTTTTTTTCCGCTAAAATGGTTCGCTAAAAAAGGAAATGTATAACATTAATTAAAGAAATTATGTATTGGGCGCATTTTCTTATACTCCAATTACCGCAGCATTATTAGCTAGTGCAAGTGAGGTAATAAATAAATACTTATACGACCTACCAGTTCGATTTCCGCACAAGAGAAACATTTATGTGATGAACATTTGTGTTTGTCTTGAGTCTGAGTATTTTCTATGCATTATATGTATGTATTTACAAAAAGTATTTTATAAGTATTTGTATCCGTTGTCTAAACATAGCTTATTGTTTGGGATCAGACGGCGCTGTGTGATTAGTCCAAAAATATTATCAAATCGAATCTAATCAACCAAATATATGTTGTTACTTTACATACGTTACTGACTGTATGTATGTATGTATGTATGCGTGGGCTGTGACACTCAAACTGTTCTAAATGATCTTCAAAGTGAACAAAATAAAATAATTAAGGCTCATTTTAAATACCAAAACTTAACTCCTCCTTCTAAACTATTTAAAGAAACTGGGTTTATGAATATCAAGCACCTATACATATGTGCGACATGTATAGTTATAAAGAAAATAAACACTAAAAATATTCAATCACAAATAGTTTTCAGAAAAAGAAACATAAATATTATAGACAAAGAAAGCACAGAAATCATATGGTAAGCGGACAATACGTTTTGAAGGAGTACACCTGTTTCAAACTACCTAACAACGTAAAAGAAGCGGGGTCAATGTATATATTTAAAAAACAATAAACAAACATTTATCAAAAATAGGTCAGCTGCTTTCTTGTTGGGTTAGTTAATCTAAGCATAATATGCACAAACTTACTTTTTATTATACCTAGTTTCAATAATTCAAGTAGGTTTCTAAAAACTCTTTTTAATCTATATTTTACTAGCGCTAACTCTTTTTACAACACAAATCTCTACCGAAAAGTAACATGTTATGTAACTTACTTTTTGTAGACATAACAGTTGTGAATTCATTAATACATTTAGTATTCAACGCTGATATTTTAATAATGGGATAAGATTAAAACTTTGAACATATAACTTTTTGTCAATGCTAAAATAATCTTACCAGCAGCAAAAGTGTAATTCTCATTTTCGCCATACCTGTAACAAAAACGAAATGGTATATAAAACAATATTCATCAAGTAATAAATGTCTAGGAGTATTTAGTAAGCATGGCGTTAATATTGTATACTAGCGACCCGACCCGACTTTGTCTGGGTTGAACAAGTTATTGACCCACCGAACGTTGTTTCTTTTTTGTTAAAACAACTTGCAGTAATTCAGAAAACTTTCCCGGCGCGAGCACAACAACCAAAAATTTCATTACAATGGGATGATTGGTTTAATTACCCTTAGTGCGCTAGTCTGACTCGCTGTTAACATATGTAAAGTAACAACTAAAATCCGACTGTTCAACCATCGATCGATTTATAATTATATATACTATTATTAAAGGTAGGTTAGTTTTTAAAACATTGAGAACTAGCAAGACCTGACCAGGGTAACAAACTATTCTCCAAAACCCATTGTGAATGCGGGACACACTCGGATTGCGGGTGAAATTGTCACTCCTTTCTAGAAAATAGATTTACTATCTAACCGTATTCGAACGACAAATGAAGTGCTATTCTATTTTTCTATTCATGTGGTACATTTGAAAGTATTCGATAGATTGCATCTGTATGTAAATCATATCATATGCTTGTAGTTTGCAACTCAAACTGCAAAACGGTCACGGTTTTCGCGCTTATCTGTTTATGTAGGTAGGTATGTAGTATTCTTTATTACCTCGCATCTTTAAAACGGCTGTATGGTTTCGATTATTGAAATATCGTTGGACTCGTCGGATAGTCCATTTTGGATGAGGTAAGCATGAAATTTTAGTATTGAGGTTAAATATCTTAAAAAAATATACAAACATATACCGTTATAAGTATAAGTAAGGGTGCCTAATGGGGGTTGAAAGTTAATGTAAAAAAGCTTAGCTTTTCAAAGTTTGACGTCTCAGACGTCTGTATTGAGTCTGTATAAGGTCATAAGAGAGAAGGTATCTTATAAAAGAAGAAATAAAAAAAAGTTTGTTATTACTAAAATCCTGTGGCCTAGATATATATCATATCATAGTCTGTAGGAAATTTAACAAAAAAGTTTAAAACGAAATTCAACGTGTACATGCAAATTACAGATAGAATATGATAGATATATGAATATCCAGAATAGCATAAGCAATCACTGATATTAATGTCATTTTCATAAAAATTTTTTGAGAAATAAAGAATCTTTAACCCAAATATTTTATATCATGTTTCATTTTTTGCTACATATCATAGCGTAAATAATTAACTACATGTTTTTAATGTACACATTGGAAATAGGGTAAAGATTAACATTAGCGTATCTGTCATTACAAGAAGTGTACTGCAGTGAAGCTTTGTCGAGCCCAGTGACGTCAGTGACGAAGAAAGCTGGCTGGGCGTAACTTAGCCAAGTTGGGAGAAGATTGCGCGCTGATTGCATTATAGAGAGCTTTCAACTCAATGAAAGCTTTGTCGTTTGCGCTAAGTTTTACATAAACTATTGCGTCATAATAGACACTAAACTGTGTGTCGTTTTTATCTTGTTAAATTAATGCTCCGACTCTAAGTTGCAAAGTAGTAAGTTAACGTGGGTAAAAACGTTGGGAACCACTTATCGCCTGAAACTCGGCTGACTCAAAGTAAGATATAATTTCGATATGATTAAATTCATATAAATATTATAAATACGAAAGTATGTCTGTCTGTAACCTCTTCATGCAGATGAAATTTGGCATGGAGATTGTTTGAGTCAAGGGGAAGCATATGGCTACTTGAAAACGTCAAGTATGGGTTGATATTTTTTATAATTAAAGAGTTGCCGTTGAAATCCTACACCGATAAAAGAATTTAGACCGGCTGGAACCGCGGGCAAGAGCTAGTATCCCATAAAGCAGTCTCAAATATGTATCCGGTAATCTATTCGCGGCACGTCACTCGACAAACGGTACAATCCAGTTAAGGTGTAAAAGATGGCGCATTAATCTCGGCTCGCCCTTTTGATTTATGGAAGTGACAGTGTTTATACCGGGGCGAATCATTAAAGATATTCATTTTTCATTTTAAACTTAAGGATCCTGAATATTCCGTCAACGAAAATTATGTTAATCGACGTTCGTTTCAAGCGTTTTAGGGCCTTGTTTGCAATTTAATGTCGAATTTAAAATTTATATTAATATCAATTTTGTTTGTTAATAAAAATGAGGCAGGTGTTAGTTTTCTGTGGGTACTAAAATATATTATATCTAGAGCTATCTATATCTACATTTATTTTTCTAGCTAGGATTGTTTTACTGATATCAGAGCAAAGAGAACCAAAAAGGTATCAGTCCTTTAATTGTTAGTACATATTAAGGGTGGTCAGAAAAAATTACTAACGAGAGGCTATTTAGAAAGGCCGAAGGCTTTAATGACTCGAGTTTGTAATTTCTGTACCGCCCGTGTTACAATGTATTGTGAAAAAATAAATAAACTCACCAAAACACAATTGAAATGGCGGGAAACAGAACTATAGAAAATTTGCCTAGAGGAAAATATAATTTACAAAGAAAAGTACCTGGGAGTAACTAAGGTCTTAGCGCTCGCTTTGCCTGCACGTTATGAGAGTATTGACGAGTAAGGTACTACCTAACTACTAGAATATTCATAATGTGTAAGCAGAAAAACTAAGTATCGATCCACCCACAGTATATGAGAAGTTTAAAGCAAATTTTACTATCGTTGGTTTATCATAAGCTTTATTGAGTTATAAAGCATTAAATAATGGCGTCTTTTATAACTCAAAGCGGTAAAACACTTTTTATGATCGTGATAACGTCGATATTTAACCATTCGGCTCGGCTTTGCTTTAAAGTGCAGTATTCTTTTTTAAATTCTATAAGGGACAAATTGATTTTTTTATTAATGTGTAGTCATTATCGATCAATAATTAAGTATTGACCGATGGTTGTTCTGTATCTGAGCGTCATACTTTGCTCGTAAATTGACGGAATCTAACACACCCTAGTTTCACTTGTGAATTTATGACTTTTAACAGACTCATGGCGAGAAGTCTCTGCGAAAAAGCTTGCCACAACTTCTCGCGAAAACATGGTAGGTACTGCCCACACTCACGAATGTTCGCATTACTATAATACTGCCCACACTCACGAATGTTCTCATTACTATAATACTGCCCACACTCACGAATGTTCGCATTACTATAATACTGCCCACACTCACGAATGTTCTCATTACTATAATACTGCCCACACTCACGAATGTTCGCATTACTATAATACTGCCCACACTCACGAATGTTCTCATTACTATAATACTGCCCACACTCACGAATGTTCTCATTACTATAATACTGCCCACACTCACGAATGTTCGCATTACTATAATACTGCCCACACTCACGAATGTTCTCATTACTATAATACTGCCCACACTCACGAATGTTCTCATTACTATAATACTGCCCACACTCACGAATGTTCTCATTACTATAATACTGCCCACACTCACGAATGTTCTCATTACTATAATACTGCCCACACTCACGAAGGTTCTCATTACTATAATACTGCCCACACTCACGAATGTTCTCATTACTTTAATTGTCCTCACCTGGTATGGACGACTTTGACAGTTTTGCGGATATATTATTTAGTGCATTAGCTTATTATTACCATGTTAAATAATAAAATTGGAAATAAAATTCAGAAATCTACGTCAGGAACTGGCACCATTGCCAGGGTAAAAATATTATTTATTTTACCGCTTATTACTTGAAAGCTGGTAATTTTCAACGTTTAGGGTATATATAAAACCACCTTAGCCCAGATAAACTGTTGCAAGCCGTATCGAACGTACTGCTAAATCATTGAGGCCATTTATTGAACATTCAAAGGTTCGAACGTTGAAAATCTGTAGTGAAACATTACTTTAAAAGTAAAGAAGTGATATATTAATATAAGTAAAAAAAATAAAAATATATTTTCCCTATTTTAAAACCATATTTTTTTTTACCTTGGCAACTCCAGACTCATCCCCTGTCACGCAGGACTTAAGTGGTAGGTAAAAGAAGACTTTCCCCGATATTATGGTGCTGTTTATCCAGCTACTTCTGTTTACCCCCTTTTGGGATAAAAACCGTGATGATATACTTATATACACTCATGCATCGAATATTTTGCTAATTCTAGTAAAAAAATAAACTGCAGTTAGGGTGGGTTACAAGACTATGTGGATCTTCTAAAAACTAGTGGCTTTACATCACCGCTACATTGTTTAATCCATCAAACGTTGGAAAAACAACCACAAATTATAAGCAACTTCCTTCTCAACGCGACGTTTCATTAATAATAAAGTAATATTTCACTTTGCCTTTCAGTATCAAAATACACAAAGTGATTGGCATCTGACCTTCGCATCCCGGAGGGATATCAGTCCTAATTTCAGGTTAGGCTTCGAGAGCTTTTGTAGATAGAGCAATTTACGACTGTGAGATACTAGGCAGAGGTATCATACAAAACGCGCAAACGTGCGAAAGTATTATTCACTTGAATGGTCTTGCGCGAAACGTTGAGTTAAGGCGAAGTATGAGGATCGATAACATTTTAGGTTGGCTTCAGTTTGTACCAATGTCTATGAAAATGTCCTTTTCCATGCGCCTAGCTTGGTTTGTTAGAGCATAAAAAACAACAAACTTTCGCTTTTTCCTATAGTAAGACACGATTAGGGAAGGTTGTTATAGCGTCAAAAAATCAAAAGAGAAATATTAGCTTATCGGCTATAACTACCTAAATTACATTTATTTGGCAAAGGTTTATCAGGATTTGCTAAAATCCGACTAAAATTTAATAACTATGTTCTTCTGTATATGGTTCAAACCCCGAAAAAAGTAAAAACGCGATCCTAAAATGACCCCTTTTCAGTTTTTAACTTTTCTCATGGTGAGGTAATTATAATAGGTCTAAAAATCGAAATCGCTAAATTTGTGCTTTCTCTACGTTTTGAGGCCTGGAGAAACGTTGCCTTAATTTTAGAGTGATTTCTCTGTGTGTGGGTATGTGTGCCCCTCGATATCTCAAGAACGAATGGACCAATTTGTCTTGTAACCATGTCAGTCGATACGTGCATTCAAAGTTCTAAGTGCTATTAGTTGATAGTGTATTATATTCTCTTTGGTTTACAACTTTGCTAAAGTGAAGCCATGATAGCATAAACCATTAGAAAAAGCATTTTTGGATAACAATGATGTATAATAAAATATTGGTTTATTTCATGTATTTCTATGAAAAACTCAGTGAGTTGAGATATTGAGTTGAGACGCACGCTTAGCGTTTATCGCGTCATCTTTGTTTTTTAGACGACTGGGCCAGAACAAGGGTCATGCTTTTCGAGTGTATGTATGTATGTGTATGTGTATGTATGTATATTTCTTTAGCACGCTCTGTAGCCTAAGCGGCGTAATGGATTTTAGCTTGAGAGGTGTCGTTAGATTCGTCTCGATTGTAAGAGTAACACGGGTACATAAAATTCTCGAAAAATTGAAATGGCGGAATGTATGCGCTACAAGGCTTTACAAGGGTAATACTAAAATATAAAACGCTTGTATAAGAATAGTCAAGCGCGAGTAGAAAAAAATGAAAAAAAAAAAACAACACTAAAAGCTTCAAATAAAAATAAATAAAAAACCCGACTGCAGAAACATTAAGAACTAAACAGAAATTAAAACCTAGTGAATATTTAACTATAAGCAGACGACGGGACTCATTTAAATGTAAGTTCAAACAGTGTACATATTGTTCAAATTATAGTAGTAAATGAGTTCCTTCTGCTTACAGTTAAATATTTATCATGTTTTAATTTCTGTTTACTTCTTAATGTTTCTGCAGTCGGGTTTTTTTTAATTTATTGAATTATTTATTACTCAAATTTTCTGCGACGTAGTAGGGGAGAGTGTGCATGAAAGAGCCAGTTTTGAATAGTATAAAAAAAAAAAAAACTTTTAATAAATTATTTTCAAATGAAACTAGTATTTTTTATAATCACTTTAATTGTTGATGTTATTAAATGAAAATAAAGAGAATAACAACGCTGATAATCTCTCTTAAAAATAGTTCAAAAAAACGATATCGGCTTCTTCATAGCAGCAGGTCAATGAAAGAGCTACCATGTGTTAAGAAAGAGCCGATACCTACTTTTGAGGTACTAAACGGTTTTTTATTAATTAAATTGTGTTAAGTATTTAAAATTAGATGAATACCAAACTTTCTTTGGTAATTCTATGAAAATCACAATTTTTAATAAAAACATTGTCTTAATCAACAATTAAAACTTTTGAAATGTTCAAAAATTAAATAACTAAATAAAAATATGTCTGAAAACATAAAGTCGAGCCATTATTCGTATAATCTATAACTTAAAAATAAAAACAGTTAGCATTAAAAACATTTTTGGCAGAAGAAATTAATCACCTCTTTGTGGTCACACAATTGGCCGGCTCTTTCAAAGCATAGATAACTGGCTCTTTCATAACACGACGTTGTTAAAAATATAACCTCAAAAAAAAGGTACTGTACCAGAACGCTGATCTGATATTATTTGTGCAAAACAAGGGCAAATATATGGACGCCAATACTGCATATCTTTTTTGTAAACTTATGCAATACCCTTTTTGAAAAAAAAAATATGAAATAAACACAAAGAAACTTACTTTTTGGCTTCTGAATTTTAGTAACAGTCCTGTGAGGCCATTTGCTGTCGTAGAACTGTGAAATGTTTGTAGGTGACAGCTATCCAGTGTTGCCATTTATGGAGTAAAATTAAACTTTGGTAGAATATGGATGAGTGATGAAAAATCACATCGGCTCTTTCAAAGACTGGCTCTTTCATGCACACTCTCTTTACCTATTACCTCTTAAGGTGAATCCGACGTAAAACTTTTTGCGAATATGATAGATATCGAGTAATATGATAAAATACGAAGTGAGTTAAAGATATTTACTGTAACCATGTAGTGTTACACTAATTATCTGCTATACTCCCCAGTAACGCAGTTTGTACGAAAAAAAGTATGAGGGATTCAGCTTTACAGGGTAGGGTAGGGGGAAGGAAAAAGGTGAAATGTCCACTTACTAGAATACTAGGTACCCATAGAATTTTCACATGGTCATTAAATTACCTACACTCTTTTTTAAAAAAATACCTAATTCCCATATTGTGTATTTACTACAATAAACACCAAACTAGTCAATAGATTAAAATGTCTAGTTATCAAAAACTACTGAGAATGTGTATACGTCACTATCAGCCGTCGGTTATAAGTTTACTACGTTATAAAGCTCACACTAATAGCGTTTTTCGAGGCTCACAGGAATAATGTGCTTTTTGTGTCTGCAATAACGTTGATATAGAAATTTTGACGTGGATGTAGTATCAAAGCGCTCTTTGGAGCCGTTTTTTTAAACTGAATAATGATTAAATAAATATATAACCGTTATATCTGTGCCAAGCTTTCTGGTAGTTCACAGTTCTTGTACCGCACTTTAAATCTCTTTAGCTGTCTTGTGCAGTGAATCTTATTTTAGTCTTCGAAATTTCTTTAAAAAGGCAACAAAAAGAAAAGAGTTTTTTGAGCGTTTTCTCCATCAAAATTCACTGTGGACTTTTCCAACATTAGGGGTATACACGCCAACCTTAACGCAGTCCACCAACACCTGGAGACTGCGCAGCCGATCATTCTTTTTTACGGAGACGCAGATATCCTGCCAGGCCAATACATCACACCTAATGTAGGTCCCAGCTACAAACTCGAGCACAATTTTGTGAGTCGTGCCGGTGTATGCATGTTCGTACGGGAGGATATCTGCCGCCTTCATAGCCTTGAAGACAGGGACTTGTCAATATTGTGGGTGCGTGTAGATCATGTTGGCCACACCCGTATCAAAGCGTGCATCGACAGAATTGGATATAGGTAGTGACCGACCGAAACATGTTATTTTGCCGAAACCGAAACCGAAGGTTCGGTTTCATTGTAGTTCCGGCCGAAACCGAAACCGAAACCGAACCTTTTATAAAAAAAAAGTCCTTAAAAAATGTTAGTAAGCCCGTTTTTTTCTAAAATTAATATCTCGCCGACCTACAACTACAGGTTTCTACTTTCAAAGATTTATCACAATGAATTTCAGCACAGTTACAGAGGTTCTAGTTAAAAAATACATTATTTGTAACACAAAGTTAGCGATTTTTAAATGGTGGTATAACATAAAACAAATTTATTATTAAAATATGATGCTCATATGATATGTTTATTTATTTTCAGTTACTTACATTTTAATTATGAAAAACCTTACAAGGTACGATGTTGTAAGTTTCGGCGCGGCCGAAGGGTTCGGCCGTTTTTGGCCGAAACCGAAACTCGGGCCGAAACTTGATTTTTTGGCCGAAACTGGCCGAAACCGAAACCGAAACCGAAATTTCGGTCGGACACTAGATATAGGCGATTTTTTTTGTATCTAGTAGAATCAATTATAATCCAAATATTATAAATGCGAAAGTAACTCCGACTATCTGTCTGTAACCTTTTTACGCTTAAGCCACTGTACCGATTAAGATAAAAGGAAATTGTTTACTTTGTATAAGGGCTTTGACCTGACGTGGATAAATTCTGAGGCAAAAAATGTTTTACATTTCAACTAGTACATACCCTTACGAATATATATTTTTACAATATTTTAGTATCAAAGCCCTCTCGTTACCTATTTTTTAGCATGAAGTGTTTGAATATATGGTTTGAAACATGCGCCGCTGCTGAAATTAAAGCCAATTAACTTTCAAAAATATATCACTTTGTATATGATAAATGCAAACTCGATTATTATGTAGATGACTATATTCAATAAAAAAAACAAACATTACATGCGATAAATATTCTAATATTCGTGAACAAAATGTTGTAAGGCAGCCATATGACTATATTAACTTAAATATACTCAATAATTCTAAAAATATCATTCATCTATTGAATAAAATAAAATTATCTGTACATCTACTTGTTTTTTAAAAAAAATGTTTACGGCAGGCCAGATCTGAACAATGCTCTTTGGCATAGACATAGTTTAAGTCCCGAATAAGGACAAAGGTTCCTTGAAAACGTCAAGTATAAGTTAGTTTTTTTTCTATAACTCAAGAGTTGCTGTTTAAATCCTACCCCGATAACCGAATTTAACAAAAACCATAATAATAGCTTAGCATAAATTATGCTTAGAGAATATAAACTACAACGATCTTTATTTAATATATAAATCTTTCATATTAAAACTAAAACTAACCTTCCAAATAACAGAATTTGAATAACAGCTAGAGAAAGATTGCTGTTTTGAGACACTAAGGCAAGATGTCGCATTTGCTTTGGTGTGAACAGGCCTGGCACAAATTTGTAAAATATGCACGGCAAAAATATGATGGTATGCAGTATAACTAACCTTTTTACAACACTATTTTTTATAATAAATTCTCAAATTTTTGGACATCAAACACAGCGCCATCTGGCCCCACGTAAAGCCTGTACTATGGATACCAGATAAATACCTACAAACTTTTTTTTTGTAAATACCTAAGTATTTTTAATAGAAAACACTCAGACAAACTCACATAAATGTTTGCCCTGTGCCGGGATCGAACCCGGCAGGTAGTCACTGAAAACTATCAACAGAGCCTTCACTACATACCTATTGGCTAGAGTCGACCTATAGTCCCAAAATGACGGATTCCGTCCAACTGTAAATACACCGTCCTTTTGCCGTCCTTTCAATCTACCTGTCGATTTTCGGATAGATAACCTACGTTATAGTATGCTTCAATTTCAATTTTTTTAAAACAAACAAAAAAAACCTAAATGTCATTCATAATGAAATAAAACATTATATACCTATAGATGGAAGATTTTAATCAAACATTGTAAGGAAGTAGGCGATTGGCATCAGTACTGTGGAGTGTCTGACAATGAAGCACAGCGTTCATTAGTTGAGTCTAGACACTAGGTTACGCCAGGGCCTCTACTACGAATTCTAGCAATAAAAATAAATTCAAAGCATTTTTTATTATTACTTGGTAGCAATATTCACTGGAAATTAGAATTAAGTTGTGAACGTACAACCGCATTGTAAATTAGAAAGCAATTTACGAAAAATTAATAAAGCTGTCAAAACCCTCATCGCGAATATTGATCTATTTTCCGTGTACTTGTTCTGCTTGCTTCAAGAGGACAACAAAGAAAAGTCGTGTAAAAGCGGAGTTTTTTAGATGTTATTGAGTTTTATATTTAAAGTGCAAATAGTATTACAAAATTAATAATCAAAACTAAGATTTTTGCTGGCAAAATGTGTGGAAGTATTTCTTTCTTCTAGGGTGCTAAAGGGTGTACCTAAATGTACCTCCTAGAACACGAGACCTAAGTATTCCAGACTTTTCGCAAAAAGTTCCCTGGTAGCGTGCGGTCGCAAGTTCGTTCAGTTAGGAGAAGATTGAGCGATGATTGTATTAATAAGGCTACCAACTCGTCGGCTACTTTAAACTATTTGTTGCTCGTTAGTAGCTATATTACAGTCCATTTTAATCGCAGGGCAACAAAATAAGCACTTTATTAGTTTCCGGCCGCTTCTGTACCTAAAATTTTACATAATCAATAAGAATTCATCCTTGAAAACGATAAAATGATAAAACGATACAGTTAATCAATAGAAATTTGGTCAAATAGTGGAAAAAGCACGATTTTTGTTATATTTACGGCCTTTTTGGCCTTTGTAATCCTTGTTGGCCTGTGTTGGTTTTAACCGTTCTCATTCGGATGTTTATATATTTTTTTTTTTATTTCTGTTCGGGCATAATTAGACAAGTCATATATAGACAGATTTGCAAAATTCTCTTTTTATTTAAAAGGGTATACTTCCGAGGTGGTCCCATATTAATGTAGTGCATTTAAAACTTAGACTTATGGTAAAAATAAAATAAGTGTTAATTTGGAACTGGTGAGACGCCTTTTATGTTGATGATTGTATAACATTTGTTACCAGTATGGATATTTTTGGTATACGAAAAAAGCAATTCGTCACTAAAAAGTAAAAAATACAAACTTTTTAACAAAAAAAAAACAACCGGCTTCAAAAAGATAATTTAAGAAAAATAAGTAATCCTTTTTACCTTTTTAGTGCATCTTTTTGAAGCCATTTGTTTTTTTTGTTATAAAGTTTTCATTAAGTTCCTATTTAATAAAGTGTTATGTACGTAATAAACAAAAAAGGAAGTAGTAATACATTCTTCATTAATACTTAAGGAAGAATCTGGCCAATTTATCAACCGACTGCTCGTCTTGAGCTTTGTTAAAAAATCGCACTTTCTTCTAAATCATGCAACTTCTATTGCAACTCTATAAATAAAATAGTATACAATTAAACTTCGTACGACAATTTCGAAGAAGATTGCCTAAGAGACAGACAAACGGGTAATAACTAAAGTAATTCTGTGTTTCTTTTTACCTAAATCTATATGGAGTTCTAAATTGAAGTAAGAAAAAAAAGTCTTATAAAGAGTTAAATTTCCAACAAGCTGAAAATACCAGGAAATATATTGAGACAGGAAATAAGATCCTTGTGCATTTGACAAGTCTGTAATTGAATAGGTCCTGATTGGCTAGTTTGTATCAAATCCGAAACGAAATGTCCGGTTGCGTCACATCGTCAATTTCCGGACCTGTTTCCCCAATGCAGCAAAGTTGAAAATCGTTACGTAAAAATCATATAAGTAACTGTTAAATTTAAAAATAGTTACGGTATCTTAAACTGGTTGTTGACTAGTTATATTATAAGCTGTAATCACAACATTTAAATGAAATACCTACTGTTCGTTTTCAGGGTTCCGTACCTCAATAGACAAAAACAAAATAAAAATATAATCACTTTGTTGTCCGTCCATCTACTTACCAAAACCCTTTTCGGAACAGGGGCCTGATTCTCGTGCTGATAGAGATAGTCTCGAATTCGAGATATGTTTAATTGATTAACTCATGGCTTGTTAATCGCGGTAACTGTTTTATTCGATAAATCGACTAGTTTGAACTTGCTAAGGGTTAGTGATGTATATTAAAAAGGGAAGTTATAGGCAAACACCCCTGTTTTCAAAAAGGGGTTCATATGATTCCCCATTCTTATGCCTTTTGGGTCACAGAAACCCCTGTTGCAACCCCTTTTTTTTCAAAAAGGATTCCATATGAATTGCCATTTTAATGAATTTATGACTCCCTAAAATAAGAGGGGTCAAAAAAACTCCTCTTGCGCCCCCTTTTTTTTTGAAAAGAGGTTTTTCCCTATAACTTTCTACTTTGATGATCGATAGTGTCCATCGATACTAGCAATGTTTTTACACTTTTTTGTGACTATAAAAAACATGGGGGATATCATTTGCAAATAGTTTTTCGTATTCTTAAAATCTCTTTATGGCCATATGTCGCACGCTAGCGCTCAACACGCATCGAGTGGTCGGTAGCAGTAGAGATAGGATGTCGCACGGAAAGTGGTATGAAAAAGAGTCAGAATTAGTAATAATATTGGTTGACGGCTAAATAGTTTTTATTTGGGTAGGAATGAATTTGGGAGTAACGAATCCCTCCTTTTTTTAAAAAAAAAATTTTGCTTAAAACATTGCTTGTATCGATGGACTCTATCGATTATCAAAATGGGAATTCTAGGAAAAAAAAAAACCCCTCTTATTCTGCAACTTTTACTCAGCCACAAATGGCCGGCTGCCGATCGAGTAAACTCCGTTTTCATCTTTTTTATGTTGGAACTGATTTTGCAGGTCCCTTTAACATTAAGACTTCTACCTTGCACAACGCCAAGGTGGACAAGGCATACTTGTGCGTATTTGTATGTCGTGTTACGAAGGCTGTCTACCTTGAGGTAGTCTCCTCTGTTTCGACTAAGACTTTCGTTGCCTGTCTGTCTCGTTTCGTTAGCCGCCGTGGATTGCCAAATATCATCTGCTCGGATTTTGGAACCAACTGTAAGGGTGCTGATCGGTATTTACGAGAAATTCACCAGTTCCTTGTTGCAAACCAGCAGGCTATAGGACATCACCTTTCCCGCAAGGGAATTAAGTGTATTTTCGATCCTCCAGCATATCCTTCTTGGGGCGAAATTTGGCGAAGCGGTGGTGAAGGTAGCAAAGCGTTGTAATTATATGGAAGCCATAAGTTAAACATATCTCGAATTCGAGATTATCTCGATCAGCACAAGAATCAGGCCCCAGGAACGCGTGAAGGTATCAATAGTTAGGTCTACGACCCTTTTTCTCAGTCAAAAACTACGGTCATTTATGCCGCATATTTTAACTATCCCACATAAATCAAAACCTTTAGGGTAAATTTGGCAAGAAGTAAGATCTCAAAGCATAATAAGGTAAAAGAAAAATAATAATATCGTTAATTTAAAAAATACCCCGATTTAAGACGTACCTAACTGTGGTATTAAATCAAATTACATATTTACAACTTTACAATCCACACGTGACTAAAATTATAATAATACGAATAATAGAAGAGCCTTAAAGAATATTCATGAGTTCAATAATGCGTAATCGGGAATTAAACAAAATATTCGTAGCGGCGCGCTTAATCCGGTGAACATCAGATTATATCCGGATAATGTATGCGTGGCACGAAGGCGACCCGCTTGACGGTACGGTAAGACACGGTAAGGCTTACCGGTTACCGTTATTATGTAATCTACCTTTGATGATTTGGCTTCTATGATTTATGAGCAAGCATCAAAACACTGAAAACCTTTATACTTTAAATTTAGGTTAAGGGATCGCGCCAAAGATAAAAAGCTAAAAAAGTGAATTTAGATGTGTAATTGCATAATTCACGTAGATGTTGTCAGTGCAAGTGAACAACTGTTTAAACACGCATATCAAACAGCTAGCAATACTTTAAATATACTCATACTTGATGAGGCAATTGAAACATTTTATATGACACTAGCGGTCCCGGCGAACGTTGTTCCGCTGCCGTCCCTCTGTACCCAAGCGAAAGTTGGTTTTTACCATAAGTGGTCCGGCTCGCACTTAACAGATCGAGAGAAAAACTATCCTATCTTTTAAGTTGGATCAAATAACAGATAGTTACGAAGTTTGATCAAAATCGGTTCAGTAGTTTAGGAGTCCATCGTAATTTTTATATAGATGTAGAGAAGGTAATCTCTGAATATTTTCCAAAAATATTAATAAACAGTTTTCTTTGTGGCTGATATGTGTAACTTATCTTTACGTGTGTGTGTGTGTGTGTGTGTGTGTGTGTTATTGTTATATTTATTTGTATTTTGACCCGCTCCCCCCCCCCCCCATTCTGCCACCCCCAGCTGGGTACATAAGATATAGATACATCTGGCTTCGGTAACAGAGTTTATGCTCCCCAGTGTAATCATCATTGCTAACACGCGGCTCAGTAAACAAACGTGTCTGTACAACGCAGCGTACACGCCACACAAACAAGCTACTGCAATAGCATGATATTGGGCAGTAAATCAGTAGGTGATTGGTGGCTACGATATTCTAGATTTAGATAACTGTAGTGAGTTTCCGGTATATTGTAACCTGCAACGATTAATTATATAAAGCATAACTTAGCTAGTTTGGAAGGAATAAATCACTTCTATGCGATAAGATCATGAATATAAATAAAAAATATTAAAAAAGCCTTTCAAAACCACGTTTATAAAAATTTACTAAAAAGTAGAGAATAAGCCCCCATACATTACGGAACAAAAAGCGGGGGACTTTTCAATTATCATACTTCAATACAACCCGACACAATTTTTCCTTTAGTTCATTTACATTGTACACAACTGCCACCTTAGTGGTATAAAAAAAAACTGAGTATCACGTTACTTAAAACATCACATAGATGGCGCTATTAGAATTATGATTTTATTAACTTAATTTTCATACAAAATAAAAAGTTTCGAAATAGTGGTAAATATTTATGTTATGGTGTTGCTCGCAATTAAATATTGTATTGTCATCAACGGCGGATCCAGCATACGTGTGTATAAAATATATATATATATATATATATATATACTTATATTAGATTATTGTAAGGATATTCAAATTGAACTAAAAAATTAATAGGAAGACAGAAATTATAAATTGGAGTTAAGATAGTGGATTTTAACCAGTTTTTTAAAAGTATCAACTGATTGTGAGCGCCTGATAGATAAAGGTAGAGAGTTCCATAATTTTATTGCACAAACAGTAAACGATAGACCATAAAAATTGGTACCATGACTGGGTGTTTTTAATATGAGGCTAGTAGAGAAGCGGAGAGTTAGAGTAGAAGTGCTAATAAACTGGAATCGCTCCTTTAGGTAGATTGGGGTTGCTGGATTGAATAGCACGTAATATAAAAGACTTAAAACATGAGCATTCCGGCGAAAGCGAATTGGGAGCCACTTGAGTTCAGTGCGAAATTTAGAAATATGGTCATATTTGCGGGGTCCAAATATAAACCGAATACAAAGATTTTGAAGCCTTGCCAAGTTGCTCCTCTGAAAGATTAGTACAGCAAGCGCCAGCATAATCGAGGACAGGAAGAAGCAAAGATTGTGCAAATAAAATTTTAGTGGGAACCGGTAGAACATACGTAGACGTCCACGTCGTAGGAACGTGGACTGGAGTTGAGTTTTGGACGTGAGTTTTGAACTACCAATAATTATATCTTGTGATTTTGAAGGATTTATTCTAAGACCTTAATACTCGCACCATTCCACAATATTCTAAAGGGCAGAATTTAATGACTTGTTAACATTGTTAAGATGGTCAATAGGACCACTTGCATACATTTGAAAATCGTCTGCATAAAGGTGGTAGGGAGAAGAAATCTTTAGAGTGATTGTATTAATGTAAAGTGCAAATAGAAGCGGGGACAACACACCACCTTGTGGTATGCCGGCAGTAATGTTGCACCAGTCAGAAAAACAATTATCAAACTGGATGCGCTGCCGGCGGCCGCACAAGTAACTACGAAACCAGTCAATTACTGTTGGAGATATGTTAAGAGAGTGTAGAATGCCCAACAAGATATCAAAGTCTACTGAATTGCAGGCATTGCTAAAATCTTAGAATACCTTTATAAGTATTCTTAAAAATTGTTGCTGCAAATTCATTAATTACAAGAAATGGTAAGTAATCAGTTTCTCATTATTCCAGTGCGTGTGTTTTAACTTAAATGTTATTGTTGTTAATGCTCATAAAGTACCTCATAGGTAGATATGTAAGTATCTACTTACTGAAAAAGTGCTGCGTCATTTATCTACCTACTTATATATTTTTTTTGACGAGGGAGATTGAAGAGCATTAAGCTTACTGACCTAACCTAAAATCTAAGATAAATTCACACAATGAAATCAAGTGTATCGTCGTGACAACACTGATTTTAATGCTCTTTAAAAATAAAATAAGAGAGCAACCAACAATGTATTATGGCTACACTACCTGTCAGTGTAGCGACAGCAGAAAGGTCTTTCTCTACGATGCGCAGAATTAATTCGTGGCTAAGATCTTCAATGGTTGAAGATCGCCTAACCGGACTGGCACTTCTCCACTTTCATAAAAACGTACCCATTGACGTAAATGACGTAATAACGCGTTTCGGGAGAAGACGTAAAAGAAAAAATGATTTTGTTATTTAAATATATGTAATTTGTCTGTTTCTATTTTGTTTATTGGAAACCTCTTCACTTTTGCGGAGTTTTGCGTCTTACCCCTCGACATACCTCTAGCTGTTATGACAAATCATTCACCACGGTAATGGAATATAAATAGGCTGCCTCATTCCGTGCGTGATAGTGCTTCTCTGGATGTCTTCAAGAGAAGATGGCAAAATGTACAAGTTATTATGGGTTAAATTTTTCAAGTGTACAATTAAGAATAAATATTTTTAAGTACAGTACTTACGTACATTAATAAAATACCTACTTTTTACTTGTATTTATTGTTATCAAAATTAAATTATAAGTCTTGACTTGACCACGACTATATGACCCCCTCCTGGCGCCAAAGCTGGATCCACCCTTGATTGTCATTGAGTTCTGAGCTTCAATTTTAGCCGTTTTAAGAATATAAACGGACAGACTGACAGAGATGTTGCATTTTATAATATGTAGAGATTAGAAATAACAAGAAAATTTATGGCTATTGATAATTTTTACTGTCTAAAGTTGAAGAAACGAAATCAACCATGTATAAATAAATATTTTACATTTTTGTTCGTGTTGCTATACATAATATTAGGTTTATTACTTTACTTACTTTGCTTGCACGTTGAAAATACTTCTTACAAGTCTTCACATAAAGTTGTCAGCAAAATGTGTGAAAGCTCGAAGCGGGATGCTGACAAGTGGTCATCTATCATTATGTAAGGGACCTGATGGGTTCACGACTTGTGGAAACATATATTTTATACGGGAAATATGGATTAGGACGACCATACAATGCAGAGATTTAAAGATCAGACGTAATATGGTCATTTTGTAATTGAAACTGTCTACAAACTATAATTCAGACGACTGTATTTGGTTTTGGTCTAGGCGTTCGTTATTAAAATGTGCATTATTTATTTTGTAAAAAAAACTGTCCAAGTGTGCGTCTTAACTCCATTAACTCAGGGTTCTGTAGTATGATAACTATTTGATTTTCAACACAATCTGTCTACATTTTTTTCAGATATCCATAATATTTTTTTGAACTACGGGACCTTAAGAGAATCGCAGCGCTTCATTCATTTCACTTATTTTTGACACTTTTCAATTAAACACCACGAAACGCAGACGTGTTCTAGGAAAAAAAAAATTATACTATTCTATAAAATTATATAGGTTCAAAGTTATAAGGCTTCTTCAAAGTAAAAAAAGGCATTTTTTAAGTTTTTGGAAAACCACAGTCATAGTTCTTGGAATAATGTCTACATAATTACACAGTGTTTGGTTATTAAATGTCAAACGGAGGGAGAAATTGGTTTTGTATGAAGCACGCAGCAAGGGCCCGTCAATTAATCACGTGAGGCCCGAAAGGGGGGGGGGGGTCCGGCAAAAATCACGAAATATCACAAGGGGGGAGGGGGGGGGTCGAGTAAGATATCACGTGTATTTATTTTTTCACTTTTTTTTATTATGGTTGGGGGGGGTAGTCTTAAACCTCACAACGTATCACCAAGGGGGAGGGGGGTTAAAAAATGCTAAAAAAAAACATCACGTGATTAATGGACGGCCCCCCAGAACCCGCGAATCGTATTCTCTTAAATTATCATTAATGCGTGTACTGCATATATTGGCCAGTTATTTCACATTTAATAGTTTTGCACGTGGTCTTGTCTGCATATAACAACCTGCACCTCTTACTACCTACCTGCAAGGGTTTGGCAGTTGACATGTGAAAACCTCGTTAACAGATATAAGTAACATACTAAACTATTTTTAAAATAATTGTAATTTTAAATGTTAAGTGTTTCCAAGACTAATTTTTAACTAAAGCTTTGCTCGTTTTTTTTTAACTACGCCATCTATTTTCAAGTAGCTTTAGCGTTGCTGTGATGTCAGGAAGTCATATTTTTCAGTTAATATTTGCCTGAAAACACTCGGGGCGAAAGATCGATTTATCGCCCCCAAAATCCCCTGCATACTAAATTTCATGAAAATCGTTAAAGCCGTTTTCGAGATTTAGACAATGTATGTAAAACAAAAGGGCACTCAGTAGATAGGTAAATATTGATCAAATCAAGCACTTGGTAGATTTCTCACCATCTAAATCACCACGGCTCAGCCAACAATCAGTGCCGCTGAAGAGAGCGGCAAGGTACCGCCCGTAGAGGTAAGAGCTGCTGAATTATTACCAGCACTACTGAACGCTGACGTTTTAAGTAGGTAGCGGAAGTTATAAGAGGTAAGCGAGTTTATGCGTCAGAAATTGATTTATCAAAATTTATCGTTATATTATCTGTTTTATTATTGTTAGTAAATTGACTGATAATGATCGCTTTGAAAGGTGAAATATATTGTAAATAAAATTTTCTTGTAAACATTAAATTTATGTAAAAAAAACAAAAGTATATTTTTTTACGATATAATCTTATTTTAAATTAAATACTGTAAGTGCTACAGTAAAAATATAAAAATCCAGTTAAATATGCGACAAAAAAAATTTGTTAAGTACAATTAAACCGTACACTTTCATATGAACTCTTAACCCTTTGGTGTCTTGACCAATTCAGATTTTTTTTTGTTTATCGCCATTTATGGTGTGATAGCGTTCCATTTGAGAACGGTACATGCTAGATAGGAAGGATATTTTATAAAACTTGCTTTTCTCTAGTGCATTACCTTACTGAGTGATTTTTACTTATAGTATTCACTGCAAAAAATCTGGAAGTGACCACTGTTTCAACACTTTTGCAAAAAATCTGGAACATTGTATCAACACTTATGCAAATTTTTAAAGCGTGTTTTACATTTGCTTATTAATGAAAGTAAGTTAAATAATTAGAATAGCTTGTATCTAATGAATATACTCTAAGTTGTAGCAAAAACTCAAAAATATGTGACTCTAAAATGGTAAGGACGTTAAACGTTAAGTTTTAAGGGTGGTATAAATTACTGAATAAGTATATAATTAATATATCTCATAGTAATGTAAATGAAATTGTATAATATTTTTGGTACATTTACATGCACATCGTTAGTATTACTGAAATTAGCCTTTTGGCCTATATCGTCCTCTTAAAAGGGGTTTCTGACGTCCACTAGCGCCGCCAATAATTTTATTTTTCTCTTTCTGCTAAGCGAATTTCACAAATGTGCTATTTTTAGAATGTATTGTTAAGTTTCATATTTATGTAGACGCACATTATAAATATAAGATCAAATGGCGCTAGTTAGCAGGGCAACGGGTAACGCTTTAAATAATTCCATGACGCTAACAGTTCCAGATTTTGTTGTTATTTTAAGTGACAATACATTATTTTCATTACATACATTTACAAAAAAAGAAACAATATACGATGTTCAGATGTAGGACTCTAATCATAGTATATCGTAATCTAATCGTATCATATTGAGTTTTGAATTTTTTGTCACTTTGTATGTTCAAGTTAATCTATTTAACTGCAACCCTTAAGAACTAGTATAGTATTTACCTTGGATGACAAAAGCCATATATATATATAAATAAATCACATTTATTTACAAAAACCAAAAAACCTATTGGTTTACATATTTTATTATATAAATATATTTATACGTATGTATTATATAATATATTTTATTTTATTGTTATATGATTCAGTTATAGTTCATAACAATATCAAATTTTATATAGGCCATATCGCTTAATGGATAATCAAAGATTCCAAACGTCTATAACTCGCGCCATTGGCTGCGACACACCTTTCGTCGAGTACAGCCCTAACGAGGCACAGCGTCTAAATCGGCCAATTTATTTGTTCTCTTCATAATTCGTTACAATTTTCTTACAAACTTGACATATAATTATTAAGAGGCATTTTATATCGAGGTGTGCAATGTGTAGTTAAGATAGGTCTTTAATAATAAACTTAGAAAATATCGTAGAAAATACTTTAATACCTATATATTTATATTTATATTTAATTGATACTAACTTAGGTAGCTACCTAAAGCTTTTACTACTTACAAATAAAATAAGTAGAAACGTTAGGATTAATACATTTAGTATTATATCCTAAGGCCCACTTTTATTAAACCTTTGCCCCTCTGTGATAGCAACTATGACAAAAAAAAAGAAAAGAAATGAATGCTCGGACTTCTGTAGCAAAGCGCTTCGAGCGATGAAATTACAAGCTGCATTTGTTCCCGTAGAATGGAACGCAGAGTATCGTAAAAGTCACATAAATTCGATCGCCTATTAACTTTTTTACGGTTACGACTAATCTACGGAATCGCACAATGTCCCATGTGGAATGATAGCGATTACATGACGAACCATTTCTTGACAATCGAGTATATCAGAGTGACCTACATAAAAGTGATGTAGCGCTGTGTATTTGATTGCAACAACTTAGGTATAGACACAGAGAATATGACGTATACCTTTAATTCGTATTAGTATCGTATCCCATATCTTATCGTATAATGATAAATTGTATTTAAAATATTGTTTTATAGCAAACAACAAAATTCCAAAAACATCAAAAGAAAAAAACACATATAAAAAAGAACATATTATATACCTACTGTCGAAGCCCCTTGCTGTATAACTTTTATTTCCTAATGAAAAAAATAAATGTGGTAGAAAACAAGAAATCATTTTGTTTTAGCATTTAATTTTTTTCTGAAAAAATAATGAATTTTAACGGTTTCGTACCCAAAGGGAAAAAAATGGGACCCTATTACTAAGACTCCATTGTCCGTACGTCCGTTCGTTTGTCTGTCACCAGGCTGTCTCTCATGAACCGTGATAGTTAGACAGTTGTTAGAAGTTTTCGCTTAATATTGATAACGGCAACAGTTAGACGCTTGAAATATTTACAGAATCTTTAATTATATATTTACTTAAAAAATAAATAATTAATTTAAAATAAAACAAATATTTAATTGGGGCTCCCATACAACAAACTTAATTTTTTTGCCGTTTATATAGATAATAGTACGGAACTCTTTGTGCGCGTTTCCGACTCGCACTTGGCCGATTTTTTTTTGTCCATACAATAAATATCGAGGACAATTTTTTTACAAATGCAAAATTATAAAAACTTACCTTACAACAATCTTCAGACGTTGTTTCTCTTTTTAAAACAACTGGCGAGGTACCTTTTGTAAGTGTTGTACTAATTCAAAAACCTTCCCCTGCGTGTGCACAACAATTAATGTTTAAACTGTTTAAAAAAAATATCAGACCCAAACCTAAGCGAATACACTCATAGGTATTTGGGAATACGATTGCTGTCGCGCTAAGACCCAGATAAGATACCGATGTGCGATAGGGACAACTATGCATTAGGCTAATTATACGTAGGCACAGTTATTTATACGAATGGCATTTCAAAAAAAGCAATACATACAGACAATAGTGACTGTGCATATCTATCATACATATAAAAAAAATGATAGGTCTGATGCCAAAATTCAGGGAGAAAACAGGGGAAAAACAGCCTGTATAACCGTTTGTATGGGGAAAACAGCCTGATATATACGTTTGTATGGGGAAGAACAGCCTGACATATACGCCGATAAAAGTAGCTGTTACTTGTCCTCCAGAATCTGTTTAGTACTGTAGATAATGGCGTTAAGTTCACCGACATAACGTTCATTATGCGCTTAGTGTCAATAATCCAATAAAGAGAACGAGCCAAGATTTGTACAGTATGTCACTTTTTAACTTGGCTGGATTGTTACATTAAACACATTGAGCAGTGAACAAAATGGGTTGGCGGTGTATTTATTATTAATTATCTATTTCAACTTCGTTGTAGACGTAGTTTAACATCATCATTACTTAAAAAAAAATTAACAAACAAATAGATTCCGATCCGAAATTATGGGTGAAGGTACTTACTTACCTTTGTGTGGGAAACGAAGCGTAGTGGACCCTACTAAGACACACAGCTGCAAAAATCGATAAGTTGATTTTTTTAAGTATTTTCAATATACATGACATAATTGCTAAATGTAGAACATTAAAATCACTGAAGACATTTGAAGGTATCTTGAAACTGATAAAGTGTCTTCACCATCGAAATAAGTGACACTGTTAAAGTAAAGTAGAGTAATCTAGGTCACCTCGCCGTTTTGTTGTGCCGCGAGCCTCCGTAACAACGCCTACTGCGAAAAAGAGATATGAGTAGACATTTTTTTCTGTGCAATCTTTGTTGAAAAAAATAACTTGAAAGAGCTCAAATGGGTACATAATGGACTTTATTTTTTTGGGCTCATTGTATGAAATTATGAGACAGTTCTGTTTTCTTCAATAATGGGAGGTAGAGCCGAAGCGATTTAGCTGATTCAGCTCAGTCTGTTGGCGATTTGGCTGTAGTTTTACTTTCGCATTATATAGATTTATGTATATATGTATGTATGACGTTACGGCATTAATCCAGGGGGTAACCAGTGTCTGCGTACACACCTAACACACAGATAATAATGTGGAAGTCATCCTCTTTTTACAAACCTCCTTAGTCCAGTCCGGATACTTTGTGTATCAAAAGCAGTTATGAAGTCATGGACAACCTTTCACGCATGACTAAAGAGGTAAAAACAAGGCTCATCCCAACTACGTGACAGAAAACTTTTGTGTGAATAAGGATGACGCGATATGTAATTGAGCGTGCGTGAGTAGTACAGCTACATCTCAACTTGCTGAGATTTTCATAAAAATACAAGAAATAAATTAATAGTTTATTATACATAACTGTTATCAAAAAATCATGGCTACCTACTTAACTACTATCACTAATAAACTAATATCACCTAGAACTTTAAAGATCTTACCAAAACTAATTACAAAAATAGTGGAATAAGGTCAGTTTAGGATTTTATTTATGAAACAAATAATATTTAATCGTGTTTTCCGGGTTTAAACCATATCCCGAAGAACACAATCATTAAATTTTAGTCAAATCTATTGAGCGGAACCGGAGAAATCTTTGTCAAAAAAAATGTAATTTAGGTAGTATATCCTCTTAAACTTTAATTTTTCATCATTCAGTTATTAATGGCGTTAGATTCTAACAACTTCTTGATTATTGTAAGGATAACCTGGTTTCTAGTTAAGCCACTAAGAAAAATTTATCCAATTACAAACACACAGACAGACAAACAAACAAAAAATCTAAATAAAATTTCTATTGATCTTTTATCTATTATTCAAATAATATTTTTTCTTTAAAATTCCTGTAAAAAGACATCTGCTAATTTTATTTTGAAAGTACATAGAAACACACACTGAGAGAGTTAAAAAAAGAAGCATATCTTACAAAATAATAGATTTTTGAAGTACATATCACATTTTAATATAGTTTAAAAATTAAAATAAAATTATTTCAAATACCTAATGTTATAATAAATAAATAGTCCCCGCCCTGGACCGCACCGCACCTCATCGTTGCCCTATCTAGACGGCCGAGTTACCTCACCATGAGAAGTTATTACGCTATGTTACAGTGACCTAATGTTGACAAGCATGGAATGTACTATAGATGCACTCTATACGCACATTCATTATTTAGTTGACCAAAAATGAGTGCGTATAGGCTGGATATGGCGTTACTTCCGGGCCGCGTACAACGCATTGGCTACACGACACACATGCTCGGGAGGTGGAGCAGTGGATGTGCTGTCCAAATAGTAATCGGCCACTTTGTTTGTGTAAATTTGGTAAACAGAACGATTTCAGTGCCTATGCGATGTCTTAGCTTTCAATGCCGTCAACAAAACACAGCTCTTATTTCATACCCTACCCAGTATGTTTGTTCAAACATAATACCACAATAATAAAGCAGTTAAATTCCAATGAACAGACCATGGGGCGATAGCAGGCCATATTTTTTCTTTAACTGCATGGTTGCGTGAGAGAATCGCATTAATCGACGTTAGCCCCAACTGCGCATTTTGTGATAAAGAATTCGACTCCCATTTCGAACTGCATTGCAGTAAAACAAACATTTTCAAATGTTAACAAAAATAAGGTTTTTTTTTTCAAATATAGCTTCTTCATTACGTAGAAATCACATAAGATGTTTAGGAAAAAAGTGTTGGGAGTTGAGTTGTTAAAAATTAAATATGTCACAATCATGGAACAGCAGGTAATTGACAGGTTCATTTTGCAGTCTAAGTAAATTTAAAACACTTGCGTAAAGAAGCCATAAACATAAGTGACGACTCTAATAAATATAATACAGTCGGGTTTCCAAATTTAGGGCAAGTCTGTTCACGTAACAAGTTGGCAGAACAAATAAAGGCAGACGGGTGCGGGAACTTATTATGCCGGGCAATTAATAATATAGCGGGTTGAGTTACTCCTGAGTTGCTCGTGGCGGAACTTTAAATACGAATGTTGTGTTGCCGTAACGACGAACCTTACGACTCGACAAGTGTGTTACAAGTTACAAGACAAACACACGTGCGTGCTTACGTTTTAATTCTATATGTTCTGCGTATTATATGACTTAATTACTTTGTACTAATAGATAACTTATCAAAGCCATACCCATTACATAGTTTTTAGATAGAATTTTGTTTGGGAAGAAACTTCAAGTAATTTTGTCTGATGAAAGAAGAAGATTAACAGAAAAACAAAAATCTTTTTACTGGATTATATGCTATTTCTTTTAAATAGCTAAGTCAGTAAGTATTATGCATTATAGTTTATGTGCCAAAAAAAAATGAAATAAAACAAATAGCATAAGATATCTTGTCAACCTTCCTTTTTACCAGCGCAAAATAATATTAAACTTACTGCATGAGATAATTTAAAATTTTTACGAATTTTAAAATAAAACAAAGTGAGTACCCTTAAAAGTATTAAAAACGTGCAAACTGCACGAAGAAACCGGCACTGAGTGCATTCGAAACGTGGCACATAGTCGCTGGGAAATATTATTTTTGCATCTACGTTTCTGACATATTTCAATGTTACAAACAAGCCAAGCTGAAAACTGTGCTTTGTCATTATACCGTAGAGCTGAACGTTCACTAATGATGCAAAATGTATTTGTATTGCACACCATTAGGAAAAAATGTATTTTTCTCAAACATGCTACGATATGCGACCATATCTTATACACGATTCTTTGGGATAAATCGTACTTGCAGTACACTATCAGAGAGCAACCCGAAATGTTTCATATTTTACCGCAAAATGGAACGACGTTTTTTTTAACCCAACTATTTATAACTAAAGAGATAACTCATCAAGTTTTATTTTAATTTTGGACTGGCGCAACAAAAAGAATGCGCAATTAAATTAAATTAAAAAAGAAAAAAGAAATCGAAATTTGAACGCGGCGAATGGCAGCAAAATTAACTAAACTTTTTTTATTATTTACAATACAGTTGTAAAAATAAATAGTTTTTTTAGACGCATGTTTGAGTAAAAGCACTACACAAGCCTTGGCCCCAACTGAGCAGAACCGGACTCTGTGATACGTGCCTAGGCGATGCCTCTGTACCGTATACTCATGGCCGCCCGCTTATGCTGCGTTTGCGGGCGTTATGTTATGCATGACTTATAACATAACGCGCGCTCTAAGTACTTTGACATAAGTAACATTATTGTTCACGTTTCGATATTTACGCGTCCTTTTGTCTGTGTAATAAGCTCTAATTATTCTTAAACGAAATAGCCATGAAAGTGTCTCTAAAATGACATAATCTATGCATATGTTTTTATTATTATTTTTTTTTATACTGGATTATAGGTGTATTTTTAAAATGCCAGTGAATCATTAAACAAACCATTTTTTATTTTATTTTAATGTAGATGCTTTTTACATCGTTTGTAAATAGCAATATATGTATTTAGTGATAAGTTAAATGAAAATATCAGAATCGGTCCCACCTTAAGAGGTTTTTTTTTACATTATTAATACAAAAAATAGATTTTATTCTATCGCTCTAACCAAAATGTATAACAGTACTTTTAGTATAACGGATAAAAAATATTTATTAAAGTAAGTAATTATTATTAATTTCATTCAAAACCAAAATAAAAATAAATAAATACTGTGTATTGATGAAAATCAAAATATTGAGTCTATTTCTATAATAGCGACAATCACAAAGGTTATTTAGTAGTAAAAAACTATTAGTGACTCCGAAAAAGGTCTCGGTTCGTCTCGCGGGAACACTCTTAATCGATTAAATGTTCTTCTGTAAGTGGATCGCATCCATAAGGTTTGATTTTTGATCGTGCGAATAAACTAGTGATGTGAAAAATGTTAATAACATTCAATGATTAATTTCATTAATGTTGGATTAAAAATCATGAAAAAAAATCAGTTTGAGCCGAGAGTACGGATTTGCGCGGGAATTTACTAAAAATAATTACACAATGTAATCAGAGCACGATGACGATTATTGCAATTTCAATATCAAATTTTTACCTTAAAATTTTCGTTTTGTTGTAGCTAAAACAAAATATATATTTTTTTTAATTTTAAATTTGTTTTTGTTGATGTTTACTGGAAGAAATCTCATATAAGCGATAAGTTTACTTCTGAACATGATGGAACTCTACCAAATTGTCTTTTTCTGTGCTATGTATCGTGTACTAAATAAATAAATATATGTGATAAAAGTTTTGCTTCGTACCAAAGACAAGTATTTTAGTTATTAACAAATAAGTGCAATTTACTCTTTAAAATTTAGACAAACTTAAGTTGAGTATGATTTACATTGTAATTTTTTTTTTCGTTTCAAAAACTTACTGATTAGCTAATGAAAAAAGGCAAATGTATGTCTTGCACCTAATGTATGTTTTTTTGGTCACCAAATTTTCGCCTCGTTTTCACACTAACATACCAATATTTTTATTATTTGTTTCATTTGGATCTGAATGTTACAGACAATTTTAAGATACTATTTGTTTACATGTTATCTCAACATTGATATTTAAGTTTTGTACCTACAGTTATTTTTATGCATTTTTGATAAAAAAAACCCAATTTGTAGTTGAGGTGGTTATGCATTAAAAATGAAAATAGAAAAAATACCAAATTAAACTTCGTATTCTAAATAATAAGCAAATCTTAATTAAACTGAAAAAGAAACTACAAGCTTAAAATATTAGTAAAAATTTGTGAAAATGTCTTTAAGTTAAACTTAAATTGTAACTACATAGTATATTTCTCGATATTTACTATGGTAAGGTTATCTAATATACACGACATATGTAAATACAATAAATACGTTATGGTAAAGTAAGTTACATATACAATCATAGTCGCATAAGTGACGGCTTTAAATGAATATATAATCTTGTTTCAGAATTTAGGGCAAATCTGTTCACGTAACGAGTTGGGAGAACAAATAAAAGCGGACGGGTGCGGGGACTTATTATGCCGGGCAATAAATAATAAAGCGGGTTGAGTTACTCCTGCGGGGCTCGTGGTGGAACTTTTAATACGAATGTTGTGTTGCCGTGACGACGGACCTTCATTTAAGCTTGCGAAGTTCATAGGGAAAGCCTAAATATTAGGTAGTACGCAGAAGCCATTTAAAACTTAGTCATTTAGATCTAATTATATTATTTGATTAACAATATACTAATTGTCCTAGCTATAACACTAAAAGAAAGGAGATTCCTACGTATATTAACTATAATTTGGTTTCAATCTACCCTAAATATGTGCCTGGTGTTACTAATTGTAACGCAAATCCAGTAAAAATTTAATTTAAACAAATAAATGACAATTAGTAAAAGAATTTCTTAAATTGTTTCAGTAAGTACAGAGTACATACAAATAAACAATTTATTTTTTTCCTGTCCATAGTATAGTCAGATGAAACTCTGAAAATCTATGTACTGTCCACGCACCGCAAAAACTGCTTGATAAGACTTACATAAGACTTGGCGTAGATAGAAGAAATAGATGTTTAACATTTAGAATACTTTTTATTTCGAGAAACCTGAAAAATATTGCTTGGTTTCCTTGAGATAGGATGCTCTCGACATTCAAAAGCCGTTAGATTATTCTGGACATTTAAAAAAAATAGATATTGCCAAAAGTTAAATGATTTAAAGCAAAGCAAGCTGTATAAAAATCAAGTTTTCAAATCAACGCAAAAATACAGTCATTTATGCAACATATTTTAACATTTGAATATCAAACTAATCAAACCTAAGGTAAGTAGTTGCCGTTGACCTAGAATCATAAAATTTCGCTAAAAGCAAGGTTGTACTGATTGTAATTTGTAGTTGAATCTCACCAAAAAATATACCTATCGGCCTATCTCTTAAGACAAGTCAACGCATTAAAAATGATGGCATATTTTGACAATTGAAAAAAAAGGGAGAAAGTACGTTAGGCGAAATCTAATTAATGACGCGGGCGAGCAAAGAAAATTTAAATAGGTGATACGAATAACGACGGGAAAAGTATGATCACGCTGGTAACACTGCGGGGTATCAGCTAGTACTAGGTATGTGTAGTACTAGCTGGTCTGGCAGACGTTGTTGGCAAAGCTAAACATTATCGAATGCAGTATTAACATTTCTTTAAAATAAACCTTTCACTAAAATCTGCCACCATTCATTTTTGTTTGCTTTAATCTCTGGAACTACCAATCACATGTCAGATTTGAAATATTCTTTTTCATTTGATAGCCCAATTGTGAAGGAAGGTTAAACGATACAAATTAACAAGTAGAATATTTTACACAAGCAAATTATATTTACTGTTATATATTAAAATAGACAATATGACAGAGCTGACATAGTGCAACCAACCCAAGTCCAAAATTTGGTGTTGCCACCAGTAACAAATAAAACCTTGTTATTTTATGTACATTTATAAAAAAGGAAGGAATTTCACGCTATAGCCCTTAGGAGAGGAGGAGTACATTATCGCTAACGAAACCACTGGGCACAGCTAGTAATATTGTAAACCCGCTTAGAACCTCTTAGCTAATTGTGAGTGGAGAGTAAGGAGTTAGCCTAATGCGAGAGCCAGCTTAGTTGGGTTAAATATTAGCCTCGACAAGTCTAAAAGATTTTATAAATTTCCCAAGAAAAGTGTTCATAATTAAATTGATGAAATGTACTGAAGCGGCACGAAATCTTAGTAAAACTCTTATTTTGATAAAACAAAGTTGTAAGAGTTTCTAATATATAATTCTCAAGACTGTATAGGTCAAAGGTCAAAAAATGTTTTTCTTGACCTATGTTCTAAGGTTAAGTTTAACTGGGTCATCTGAACGACTAATTTAAAATATTAAATTCGCCGTTTTGAAAAGTTTTCCGTAAAGTTGTTCAACGATTTTGCAAATGTGTAACTTAATGTGCACAATCCACATCATTGTTAAAATTAATATATAGAGTTGACACAGTCACAGAGTTGAGCAATTATTTTGTTTGACTTAAGCACAAGGAACGTACGTTTCTCAATGCCCTAGAGGAGACGGTATAAAAAACCATCGCGTCACAGATTTAGCCCTTTAGTATATTACCTACATAATACACACACAATAATACCTCTTGTGCCTAATCACATGTGCACATCGGCTTCGAACAATCTTTTTAAAAATAGCTATCCTATTCTATCAAATCAGGTGGACCGTATGCCTGTTTGCCATCTTAGTGAAAAAAAAAACCTAGAAACCTAGACGCTTTCATACAAAACACGTAAACTTACAATACACATGTTAATTTCCAAATATTTTCGATTTTCGATACTATATCTCTTTGGAATCTAACTGTGCAGCCTCATTTTTTCGTAATATGTAGATAATTTTTAAAAAATGGTTAAGATAGGACTATGTTTAAGGGACAGCAAGCGTTTTTGAATTTTGTATGGAAATTGCAGCTTAAGTACCCTCCTAAGAAACGACCATTAACATGTTTGTTAACCATAAACATTGAAGCACCTTTATTATTGTTAAAAAAATGTATGCATCACTAAACCTAATAGCATTACTAAATATTGCTGACAACAAATTTTGGCTACCCTTACACGTTTACGCCCTTGCCCATATCTATTATATTTTCAATTTTTGAAGTGAGAACTTCTTTAGCGGCGGTTTGCACTTTTTTTGTGATGGGTAAAAAATGCAAATCTCGCGTCAGGACACGTGACCTGATCGAAACTTCGTAAGACGCAGGAATTGTAGACCGCCAGCGCGGCGTAGGAGAGGAAGTTTCCCCCTCTCGAAAGTTCTGAAGTGTTAAATTTTCAATGTAATATAACTTTTCATGTTTGTGTACGATAGCGTAATAAAGAATATTGTATTTTACCACAAAAATTATAGTACTTTTATACTGATGATTAAATAATTCGTGCAAAATTATTCCCTAACTATTTCAAAATATCAAAAATGCACAACATTAATATTCAAGTTTTCACTTCTGCCGGCACTCCACGAGTGTAACCCGTTTTACAAAAATACAACTATATAGGTAAACTTAAAAAGCAAAAACATATTTAAATACAAAATTCTTAGAGCCTTTTCCGAGATACGCAAATATATATGTACAAGAATTGCTTGTTAAAAATGTATAAGATATATTATAGTTTCATTTGTTATGTAGACATTCTATATAACAAAATGAAACTGTCACTCTCAAACATTTGTCAATCTGGTCAGCTACCGTCCACTCTATATAGCAATCACCTGCGATATAAGGTGCGTGCCATCTACGACGAACTACAACTTTAGCGAAATAATAATTGTAATTATCGTACTAGCGTGTTTACCTGTGTATTAATTAAGTAAACATTTAGCAAACTAGACCTACTAGAACTTTACCTTTTAGGTTTAAATCATACCGCTACGACTAAGTTGAAATAACTGTGACGGCTTAATTGTTTTGAGCCTAAATTATTGGGTAGCAATGTGTGGGCGTTAACGTAATGCTAACTTTGATTTAATAATTTTTAATAATACTTTATTTAAACATCGAATGTTTTAAATGAAAAGTATTTCTCTATGTTTTCTGAACTTGAAATACCATACCTTTATTGATTTTTTTTAAATTTTGGTAAAGGAAAAACGTAAAATTCCGTCTTGCAAAGCAAATAACAATTTGTAAAATGAGGAAGTCATAAATGTGTTATCACCTTTGTATTCCGATTGTTTTTATCTTATGCTAAAGTACTATTAGACTAAACATTCAAAAACTAATGTTTAATTTTTCCAAAACAAAATATAACTAAACCTCCACCTTCCCTCTACGCTATCTGAAAACCGTTTCACTACACTGCAGGCAAAGTAAACACAATTATCCTGAATACACAACCACAATACTTACTAAGGAAAATCTTGAGTTTTTCAAATTTGATGGAAGAATTTTGCAATTTGTTATTCTAACATAACAGTCGAAGCATTTACATAGTCAACTTTTATACAATAATTAACGTAGTAAAAAGTTCAATTGTTTTACACATTTTGAATTAAATATAATATACACTATCGATATATTGAATACACTCAAAAGGTAATGCGCTGTATGTTATTAGTGTCGAAGTGCAGACAATGACGTTGTTAAAATTTTTAGTCATAAATACGTCTATATCTTATAAGGCAATTAACGAAAAGATGGTCACGTGTTGAAATGTAGGTATATCCACGTTTTCAGAGATTTTATACTGTTTGCCAGATCAAATATATTCCTTTACTCAAGAAACCTGAAATGTGTAGTTACTTGTAGATAAAGCATACTGTACCGTGATAATCAAACTTTCCCAATTATCACACAATAAAAAAAGATTTACAAATCAATTAAATAGAAATAGTGGCAGGTTAAATGCAATTTAAATAGAAGCGGTATCATTTTCCTGTTACCTACTTAAATCCCTGGGCCTGACAAGAACTACAGTACCCCTACAAGTATCCAAAGCGATATTAGAAGGCTCTTAGGTAACAACCTTGGATAGGTAGGAGATTTGAGAATTGAAGGTCAGTGGTAAGTCAGGTCTACAAACTTTTAAGTTCGTTTCTTCTATACGTATTTTTGTCATATTCGCGCTAATATTTGCATCTCTGGCGATTTCGAGTCGCTGACGAATGAACGGCGGTATACTTACTGCCCTTTTATACCGATTGTGCCAGTTTAAAAATCAGTTATTTACCATTAGATATTTATTGTTTTTACCTGGAAAATAAAATGTTGTAGATACATAATATTTAGAAAAATATTTATTTTATACCATTAAGATGGCAAACAAGCTTACGGTGCGCCTGATGGTAAGCAGTCACCGCAGCCTATGAACACTTACAACAACAGAGGTTAGATGATTTTTGGCTAAACGAATCTAGACAAGTCAAAGCAAACAGGAGGATTACTCATAGTATAGGTACTATCCGATGGCAAATTCCCACCAGTACGGTGCACATTAAGGGAATATATACATATATATGTATGTATAAATATAAAATATGATATGATATGACATATGTATATATTCCTTTAATCATACACATTTACTTGACACAAATCAGTTTATTTGGATAAATAGAAAAGTCGATATTAAACGACAGGTGTAAATAATAAGTCTTGCAGGTTTGATAAGTTTATTTAAATCTGGTCTAAATAATAATTTTTATCTGGAGATATGTACATTGTTGTTGACATAATAGAAACAGAACAGTTCTTTAAGGTCATTTAAATTTTTACAATGATTTTATGTTGCAGAATTATATTGTTGAGGTAGTAAAGTGGCCAGCCCTTTTTGAAACTTTCCTAATGAACTTTAACTTTGCTGGTGTTACGCAAGGCTCTGTGCTGTCTCCTACGCTGTTTCTACTGCATATCCATGACATGTTAAACATCAACAACATACATTGCTATGCAGATGACGGTACTGAAGACGCTTAGTACACGGGTCGTGCAAGCATCCCTCGTTCCGTTGTGAAGGAAAAGGCTGAAGAACTTGTGTCTTAAATCGAGACCACCCTGTCTGTCTCTGGCTTGGGACGGGAACACTTGATCTACTTCAACCCAACAAACACACAACGTCTTCGCGTTCACCGCTAAGAAAACCTCATTCACTGTGATCCCGCCATTCCAGAATACTCCTTTTTTTATCTCCAAGACCATTGGGATCCTTGGTGTTGACATCTCCAGCGATGTTCAGTTTTGATATCATTTGCAAGACAAGGTGAAGCTGGCGGTCAAAAAACTTGGTGTACTCAATAAAGCGAAGCAGTACTTCACGTAAGGACAAAGGTTGCTGCTTTACAAGTCGCCAGTTCGTCCCCATATGGGGCACTGTTGCCATCTCTGGGCGTATATCAGCATTTTGACTCGGCTTATCGACGGGCTAAGAGAATTGTCGATTCCAAACTCATTTGCCTTATCGAGCCCTTAAGTCTGACGAGAGCCTCCCTGTGTGTGTTCGTATCGCTTGTACAATGGGAGAAATGGTCGCGTACAGTGCGGTTTCAGAGAAAATTTCTCCCGCGAACGCTTGGGTTGTGGAATGAGCTCCCTGCCAAGGTTTTCGCTAAGGACTACAGTTTGGGGTTCTTTGAGAAAGAAGTTATTAGATTTTTGAAGGTTCGGCAACGCGGGAGAGATACCCCTGGTGTTGCTAGCGTCTATAAGGCTTCAGTGACCGCTTACCATCAGGCGGCTCGTAAGCGTATTTGCCACCTTAGTGGTATCAAAAAAAGTACAACTTACATCTTTGTTAATTCAAACTGATAACAATATACAATAATACTTTATTTTATTGGTCATTAATGAATTTCAGGTAATAAGCAAAACACACATAATTTAAAATTTAATAACAATGATTGTTTTTAAACATTTAAATATACTAGCTTATTTAATATATATAGCTTATTTAAAACGCTTAATATGTATCTAGTGATTAATTAACTAACGCGTTGATGACGTCGTGAGGGATATACAATCACTACTACAATGCAACATTATTTGGTATATGTTTATTAGTGAATAAACTAAAAACTAAATTATTATCGCGTCAATAACCTTGCCAGATTCTAAATTACCTACGTATTATAATAACACATTAAAATGAGAATGACGTAGAATGAGTAAAACGGTGAAATAGATATGTATCTGTTATCGTAAACGACCATTACACTATTCATACAAATCATAATACAAAAAGTACGATACAGTATAAATATTAGACAAAATGTACAAATATGTAGAAATTCATGCAAAAATTTAAATGAAATATCAAACAATATTTTATGCCTAGCTAAGGAAGTGAACTAATGATAGCAGCTTTTGCTTATTGTAAACGTAGAAAAAGCTGTTAGCTTAATGGGATATAGCCAGCTAGCTTGAGTAATGGGTAGAGCCTGGCCAGCTTTTGCGAATTTAAGTTGTGGGCTGTGATTTCACGTAGCTTTTAGTTTATCATGTTGTTGTTGACCATTATGTTTCTGGTGTAAACGTAGTTTAAATTTGTTAGAACAATTGGAAAAAATAATAAATAGAAATATTATAATGATTTTATTACTATTGACAAATAAAGGTGTACTCATATGTTTAAATTTTCAGTGTAAAAAAAATCTATCATCTTTATCATACTTTGAAAATCAAAATTCTCCTTAGTAAGAATTTCGGAAGGAAATGTAGGATAATTGTTTTTGCTTTGTCAAGAAAGGGTTTCAAATAGTGCTTAGGAAAAGTAAAAGCAAATATGAAGCTGTTTGGCAGGAACACTCCTTCAGCTTATTTTTTTACACTTAACCTGTGCTGTCAAATATCAAAATATGGTGAAAAATCCTATTAAATCCGAGATAATACTGTTAAAAACATGAGATAAATCAGTAATTATTTAATAACAGATCTTAACTTTCTGTAAGTAATTAATTATAATAGACTAAAATCCTACTAATACTATAGATGTGCAACTATGTCTAGATGGATGTATGATACTAATCACGCTTCAACCACTGGACGGATCGGGATAAAACTTGGCACACATATAGGCTAGGGCATGGAACCTGCGGGAATAAAGGTTACTTTTTCTAAAGTTCCCGCGGGAATAACTATAATAGAGCTTAAACGGACTATAGCTACAGCTATAGCAACTTCATAAGTATAACTAAGGAGTTCCACGCCGATAACCAGATCTAGGGCAGGTGAAACCGTTGGCAAAATCTAGTTAAGTATTTTATAGTTCAAAACGTCCATAACGTGTAATATACTATTAAATCAAAGTTGCTAGACGCAAAGTCGACATGTATTGCTACAGAGCTACAAAAGGTACACTAATTAAGGCGTTGTAGTAATTTAAACTGAGATGCAGAGGTATGCTTCAAACCAAAATTGTTTACCAGTTTGGTTTGCACTGGTAAATATGGTGGTAGTATGACTAATTCGTCGTAGGTGACACGCACCGTTCATTACCATTAATGGCGTCGGGCCACAAGTGATTGAGTATGACAGTTTCATTTTTATATCGATATAGGACGACATGTCATAGATAACGACCATTTGTAATTCTATTGGATGTTTAGGCGGTTGTAACTAATACATCAATTGCTAAACGCTTCTGATAATTCTGTTAATTTCAACTATCGCATTATAACCACAACTTACACCAAAAAAAAATAAAAACTATGTGATGATTAATAAAAAATAAGACTTTGATCTTTAAATTAACTTATTTCTCCAAATCCACTAAATGATTTGAAATTAAATCTAGGCAATATGAAATACAGTTCAATTGAGTCCTGGGAAAATATTACTATTTCCAAAAAGCTTAATTTATTTTTGACGAGCGATTTCATCTCATCTTTTGATCAGCTAAAAACGTTCCTAAAATATTTTATGTACATTTTAGGACGCAAACGAGTCTTCTTTGATCCTCGTACTCTTTGGAAAGGACGAAATTGGAAGCCTGATTTTCAATCGTTACCGTCGACTACGAGAGAATTTAAAATTGAATATAGCAAATTTTCTCAACTGAATTTCTGTAAAAACTTTATTAACTTTCGATACGGACACGGACACTTTGGACTAGCTAATTCTGTAATACAATACGCATGTTATTGTACTAAAAATCATAACATAATTTCATATATATTACTAAGATGTATATTTGTTATATACTTCTTAAGTAATGTATATCATAATGACATTTGAAATTTATTTTTTTTGTATAGAATTCAACGTGGTCACCATTTTGTGGTCTCATTTTTTTGACTTTTTTACAACTCAGAGTCAATGCAATAGAGAACAAATTCTTATTATTTAGCCGACGTTCATTACAAGCAAATTATATACACGCTTTAAACAATTGTACAAGTGTTAAAACAATGGTCACTTCTAATTATTTTTTGCATTAAATACGATATAGGCGAGATAGAGTAAAAACGTCGTTTTTGTGCATGCGGCTCAACTATAACATCTGAGAATTAAAAAAATATATGTTGTGCAAATTTTTAAGCGTAATTGTAATGAAACTAAGTTAAATACGTAGAGTTCGTCATTGCCTAAAGCATTTACTATAAGTTTTAACCAAAAGTCTAGAAATGTGATTACAAAAGTAACAATTATAGAATAGATATAATAGACTCTAAATGAAATATGAACTAGTATTTTATGCTTAATTAATGAAGTGAACTAAAGCTTTGCAGCGTGGGCTAATGTGAACGCAGAGTAAGCTGTTAGCTTAGTGCTAGAGCCAGCTCAGCTCGCTTGAATAATGGGTAGACCCTGTCTAAGCGCCCAAATTTTAGTTAGACTCTGATTTTAAGCTATAGTTGAATTATTATTTAGTTTATTTTATTAAAAATCATTTTTAATTTATGTTAATAACTATGAGCATTTTTTTTTTTAAATCAGTGATAGATAGAAGAGCTAGTTATAGAAATGCAATGAAAATTAACACTAATCATAAAAAAATGAATAGATAAAGCATGAATCTAGGATTTTATTAGCAATCATTCACTTACTTCATTCTCCATAGTAATTTTGTATTTTAATTTACCATAATCATTTTGCAGTTTAATCTAGTACCTCAAAACCACTGTTGTGAAGTATTACTACGACAAAATGTATGTTTACCCGCAGTAACAATCTCGAATGTGGATACAGTATAATTTTGTTTACTTTGCCTGCCGTATGTACAAGTATGTGAGAAAGGGTTCGAGATAGCGCTGAGCGTCTAGTGCAGACGAAGATTTAAGATACGTAACCTACACAAATGTAACCGCTGAGAGCTATGTGCGTATGACGGCGTCTGGCTTTATTGAGAGTTTGTAATAATTTATGTTCTTACCTATACACAAAAGTTATCAACTAACTAACATATATATTGTAAATGTGTGATTGTTTATTTGTTTGTTTGTCATTAGTTAACGTCCGACCGAAGTAAATCACCGAGTGGCGCTGTGTAGAGCGTGCGGCTACCATGACAAAGGTCTCGGGTTCGATTTCCCGTAAGGGGAAACCATAATGTTAAAATTTGTTAATAGTGAAGTTGCCTTGACTCCAGTTTGTACTCGGCACGGCGATAAGCTAACCAAGTGTCACGTTTGTAGGACGGAATACCATCGGAAGAACCGTGAATATTAGGCATAGGTTCGTATATAAAATCACATCACTCCTTTGGATTAATGTGGTGATGGTATTGACTTGTTTATTAACTATTTTGCTTAGCGTCGCGACAGAGCAACTGATTGAGCTGATTTTTGGTACAGAGATTGTTGAATAGACAAAGAAGGACTCGGTTACTTATTCAAAGAAAAATTCAAAAAACAATCCTGCTGGAATAGTCATACCGAATCGCACGTAGACACACTATAGCTACAGCTAAACCTCCTTTCTATAATCACTGAGTTAAATTGCCGTAGAAATCTCATGCTGATAACCGAATTCAGAGGGAGTGAAGTCGTGGTCAGAGGCTAGTAAAAATAGTTAAAACGCTACGTTTAACACAGATTAATGTTGTTGTAACCTAAGTGTGTACTGCATGTAGGGACAAATCATATTGTAGTGATTAGTTTATATACAACTTACCTACATTGCATTTCATATTTTTTTTGTCATTTTTGACATTGACACTACACGACACACGTATTTATGATAATATTTTACCTGCCGTTTTTGTCCTTGTGCAACAATGTTAAAAGCGGAACTCTAATACACAAAAAAATAGAACTGAATAAGCAAGTTTTTTCACAAAATAAACCACTCTCTTCATTAACTTTACAGTACCTTTCAAAATCTTCTCAAACTGTTTTAATACAGAATTTGATCATTGGATCAGTAAATAATGAGTTTGCGTGCAGCAGTATTCATTTTCAAGTGCTGAAAATGTAAAAAGCATAGGTAAAAAACAGGTTAGTTACGTTATTTACTAGTTTAAAAAAAATAATTGTTGACGTTATTACCACAGATCTAGGATTTTTATTCTACATCTATGGTTATTACCTAGTTCAATAACAAATTCATTATTAACTTTTCGTAGTCGATGATTATTTTAAGTTTTACTTCTTTATGAGCACCGTGATGTCGAGTACGATGGATAAATAAGACCTTTTTCACACATAAATGGCAAAAACAAATAAAAAAAATCGATAAGTTTAAGTATGTTGTATATTATGAAATTATTACGATAGATTTATTAAAACTAGTACAATACGCAAGTAAACACGCTGGTTTAATTAATTCGTCGTAGGTGGCACGCAACTTATAACAAGTATAAAGTGACAGATAATAGATAGTGATAACTGCCTTGTTTTGTTTTTGTACGTCCCAGTGTGCCACAGCATTAAATTGCTATATTTATAAACAAAAATAAGTATGTATTATTTGGCGCATTTACATTCCTGTTTAAACGAATATCGGTTTTTATACATTTTTTACTGACTTAAAAAAAGGAGGAGGTTCTCAGTTACACGAAGACGCATTGACCGAAAATTCTTTTTTGTTTGAAAGGGTATACTTCTCAGGTGGTCCGATGGTTATCAGGTCAGGATATAATGATGGGATTCTGGAGAAATCGAGGGGCCAATAAATCAAACAAAATTAAAAAAATAAAAACTTTTAAATTAAAACAACAACCAACTTAAAAAAGATTCACTAAAAAGGTAAAAATAATTTTTTAAAAAAAATCTGATCTAAATTACAGTTTGAAGTTGGTGCCGTGCAAGTGAAGTGTGTTATAAACTGTAAGACGGATAGACACCAACTTCAAACTGTAATTTAGAACAGATTTTTTTAAATAATTATTTATACCCTATAAGTGCATCTTTTTGTGGTCGATCGATATTTTTGTTAAAAAAGGTTTTTTATTAATTACACTACCTATTCGCAAGGTATATATATATTTGCGTATCTCAGACACGGCTTTAACAATTTGAATGAAATTTCGTATTTACATAAGGTTTTGCTTTTTAAATTTACCTACGAGTACATAGTTGTATTTTTTGTAAAAACTCGACTTTTGAAAAAAACATCAAAATAGGCTGACTGGCGCTTGAAAAGCAGCACTAGGTCGACCAAAGTCCACCAATTCGCACTAGGCCAGAGCGGTGGACTATTACCTAAACCTCGTTCTCCAAGGACAGGCCTGTGCATCTGCAGTAGGGCGTATAATGCCCGGGGCAAGGCAAAATAATACTACTAGCTTCTGCCCGCGCTAAATTGGCGTGAGCTTACTATGGGAGCCTATTCGTGAAAGTAAGGAAGTATGCTATACCAAGCTAAATGTGAACCACGTACAATTTGGTCACAGTTTTTTCTGTGGAATTTTCGAAAAAAAAAAAGGCCCGTTGCGACGTGAAAGGCTAACAAACAAACTCAATGTTACATTAATTATATTAAGTATGGATTTTCCCTGTTTACCCACGTGTATTTTAGTTAGCGCAACTATATAAGCAATAGAAGAGGAATTTTGTCACGTTACTTTACCTTTGATCACAGGCTGTACAAAAAGTTCATGAATATCTAACGTTTCCATTTTCAGCTATAAGGTATATTTCATTTGATGTAGCATTCCTTTGAGCAAATATAATGTTACCAGTTAGAACACGTCAATTATCTAGAATATAGAATGAGAAATAAAATGTACATGAATTTTATTAGACAGAATATTTTAAGATACAGTTTTGCGACATGGAATATCTGAATACTATTCTTTCATATTAAGTAAGGCAAGTGCTTCCCTGACTTGCGCTACAGCTGACTTTTTTTAGATAGATTTTTTTTAAACCACCAAGGTGGCAAACAAGCTTTTGCCTAATGTTAAAGCTGTAACCGTTCCCTATGTACGCTTGCAACATCAGGGGAATTAGTCGCGTGTTGCCGACACCAAAATACATTTCATTCAAAAAATCAGCAGAGTGCGAGTCGGACTCACGCACGAAGGGTTGCGTACCATTATCTATAAAAACGGCAAAAAAATCACGTTTGTTGTATGGGAGCCCCCCTTAAATATTTGTTTTATTTTTATTTAAATATTTGTTGTTAAAGTAAATATATAACTAAATATTCTGTACATATTTCAAGCGTCACCCTGTTGCCGATATCAATATCAAGCAAAAACGAGCATAGAAACACGTTTGTTGTATGGGAGGGAGTATTTATTCTGTTTTTTAGTATTTGTTGTTATAGCAGTAACAGAAATAAATGTTCTGTAAAGATTTCAACTGTCTTACTATCACGGTTCATGAGATACAACTTGGTTACAGACCGACGGACGGACAGCGGAGTCTTAGTAATAGGGTCCCGTTTCTTGCCCTTTGGCATTGCAATTAGATACTTTAATTCATTAGGATGCTATGAAATTTATTCCATGTCTAAGTTTGCTTGTAAAAATTACACTAGTTATAAATATCATGTAATAGACTGATGGAGTTGTTTTTTTGTTTGCACTTTTGACAGAATCCTGCCATGTTTCTACAGTGTAGAAGGTACTTACTATGATTTATTAAAATATGAATGTGTATGGATATGTACCTTACGTATTCATATATAGTATGTAAACATATACTTTCAAAACTGAATTTATTAAAGTCTACAACTAAAAAAAGGCTGCAAAGAACTCTTTTATTTCTTAATCTCTGATTTAATAAAAAAAGAGGACAAAAACGGCTTTTTCCACATAGGAAATAACGTAAAAAAAAGGAACAACAATTTTGTATTAAATGAAAAATGTTTGCACATATACTGGAGCAATGAAGGTTTCCATCACATCGGTACAAAATATTATTTTCACATTTCCGTCGCTTTCATCATGTAGGAGCATATTGAATGCTTTGTCATCGCACCTGAGGCTGCAACTTTTTCAGATTATGATTTTTATAGGCATACACAACTCGGGCATAACGGATTAGAAATATAGAAATATATGTGTATTAAATTATATCATGTAGAAAATAGAATTAAAATTTCAGAATTTACAACTCTTCTTACTTACCACCGCCACCACCACCATCACCACCACTTTTTGGGGAAAAAGCCATAAAGATATATACACATGAATATGTTATATTAAACAGTAAATGTATGTACACCAGTTAATTAATGTCTGAAAGGTGGCTGGCTACATCGGAAACTCAATTATGACTATAGTAAGTGGAATTTGGGTTAGAACTTTATGTATACCTAGTATATCGTAGTATATATATTATTTATAGTTTTTAATCTGCAAAAAGTTTAAATTTCCAAAATTTTTTTACAAAAAGAGCAGACAATTGATCCAGACTTAAATTAACTTTTTGATAAACCTTTTTTTCGTAGGTATGTATCTTAAACCTAGCTTAAGGTCCGAAGGGCGTTAGATTTAGAAATAGTTCAGAAGAAGATGTTAAGGAAAATTCAAATTGCTGGTACTGACTAATATATCAAAACCTAAATTGTACTTTTTTGATCTATAATTTTAGCACAAAGAATAAAATTATAGCTCAAATATATTTTTAATTCAATTTCACCTTTTCTTTACAATAAGCATTACAAATAGTATAAACAGTAATAAGTATCAGGCGCAAGATCTACGCACTTCACTGTTTTTGGAGTACTGTACTGTCCTAATTTTATTTCAAAGTGCACTCTATAATAAGTAAGTCTTACCTTACGGAGCATTTCCTCGAGTGAGTCCATGTCTGCGGAGGCGGGCCCTCCGCCCGCACTACCGTTCAAACCGTTATTGTTGTTCGTCATAGATGAGCCGCACTTCTATCTTCGACATCCACACTGTTTTAGAACCAATATCGGTATTCGTCATAGGTGAGTCACACCTTTGCTTTCGATATTCACACAAATTGGTGTACACATATCACAGAAATCACGCGCTCACTATTTAATTATTTTCATCACTTGGCTAGTTTCGATTGAATCACGAGTCAGAGTAGATTGAGCACTTTTAATACTTATCACATTTTTAAACAAAGATTTCTTCGATTGTTATGATATTCACAGCTGTTTTGATAAGTATAAATTAAAACAGAGAATGAGTTACGTAAACTGATTAAAGGTAATGGTCAATTTTGAGTACTAGGTCAAATTTGAGTTCAATAAAATTTATTTGCAACACAGAATAATATAATTCAAACATATGAATTAAACTAGTACAATAACAGAGTTCAAGTGGATTGATCAAAATTTAAAACAATCGATCGATTCATTGAAACCATTCCAATGAGCCTATATAAACATGATACCTCTGGTAACAGGATACCAAATTTCAAATCGATTGGACTCGTGGAATTATTCATATCCCATCATGAACTGAAAACGAGCAATGATCTTTAAACAGCTGAACAGATAGCCTTAAAACATAGTTAGGATCACTCTCGGTCAAGTCACCTATTCAACAATAAAAACTAAATTTTAATCGGTTTATTAGTTTAGGCTCTACGGTGGCACACACAGGTACACACGTAAAACTTATAATAATGATCAAAAACACGTAAGATCCAAACTATTCTAGCTGTTTTTTTAACAAATTACAAAATCTAAGTCTGTATTCAATTTGAGTAAGCCAAACACATAGCTTGGCGCAACGTAAATATCTATTATAACCACTGAAAGTTGGTTTTTAGCTGTGAAAACCCTATTGTGTTTTTGAACGCAGCACAATTATCATGAGGTACTCATCTACAACGGTACATTACAGGGTTAGGGCTGTGCAAACAAAGATAGCGGGAAATCAAGGGTTTATAGAATGTACACCTAGTGATTTTGCATATATATTAAGCGAGAGAACATGGTTACAAAATAAAAGCTTTTTATGAACCGAAGTGGCTATTATGAAATCTGAATATTTTTTTCTGTAATGATAACCACTTTAGGGTAATGAGTAAAAGTAAAGATTTGGCGAAATAGTTAGGTTTGGAATTGGTATTGATTTAAATAGATTCTAACGACCACCGCACACTACCGTTTTACAGTTGCCAAATTGCGCGTTTAGGTGAGTGAAGCGAGAGCATTGCAACTGGTTGGCAACAGCCAACTATTAAACTGCTAAAGGTTTTCGTGACTGTTGCTACTTTTGGCGATCACTTGCGACTTGCGACTAACAGTTGCCAAGCTGCGCGATTTGGCGTAGAAAACACGATTGCATCGCACGCGACTGATTAGCGCTTTTTCAAAATGAAATCCATACTAAAATTATAAATACGAAATTAACTCTGTCTGTCTGTTACCTCATTTCGCTTTAACTGCTGTGTACCTATTTCTAAAGAATATTATGCATTTGAAAAGGGTTATCTAGTTTTTTTTAAAAAAAACCCCTTTATCAACTAGCACCACTCTAATCTAATCTAATCAATATAAAACTTAAACTCAGTTTAAATGTATTTTATGAAATGTTACAAAACAACTGGCTTATTAACAATTGTTCAATACATGGTCTGTACAGTACAGAAGGAAACCAATATCAATTTGCGGTTTGCAATTTAATAGTGCGGTTTACATTCACAGAAACGTTAGACACTTACTTTATAAACAAATGCGTATATAATAAGTACCTTTGTGAATATTGGAAAATTTCTATAGGCATTCAGTATATTCCGTTTTAAATAATTATTTTCATATAATAATCAGTTCAGTTATATGATAATTTCTTTTCCATGATAAACGATCCGCCCAATTAACTGGCTAATTTAACTGCTGTGAGATGAATATGCATGTGTAATTACTACAAGGTGTCAATCCCCAAAAGACCTGTGGGGATTCAAATCAGTTGCTGGATATGGATATAGTGGGGGACAGCCTTCTGTTTCAGTTTCCACGAGCTGGACAACATCTGCCAATTCACATAAGACAAATGTTGTGGATAATGACCTAAGCCTCCTTTCTCAAATAAGAGGCCTGTGTTCCTGTAGTGAGGATAAAGAACTTCTGCGAAATGTCCCTAACTATAAATATGAAGATGCATATAAAAAGATTTATATCAAAAGTGTGTATTTGTGTTTTGTGTAATTGTTTGTGTCAATTGAACATCCTTTTGTCCAGTTGCACTCACTATGAACTTGAAAAGCGGAACAATGTCATACAGTGCCAAGTCCAGCTAGTCATTGACCTCACATGGTCAGAAAATTACATTGCATAGAATATGACAAACATATTTAACCCTAGAGTAGTCGAACTATAAAATAAAATCGTTTTCATTCTTTGAGTGTTTTTTATTTGAATAAAAATTAAAGAAAATTAGATTTAAGCCAGTATTTTGACTATCACCATGTCCTATAGGAAAGTACTTTTAAACCAACCTAAGTAAACACAGTGCAGCTAACTTCTCTGACCTGCTGACTTGTGTGTTTGGTCGCTAGTGTAGTTGTAAGTTCACACCATTTCAATATGGCGACTGGTGGATGGTGTATTGATTTTTAACCATCGGATCAGAAAAGTTTGTTCACCATACAAGTTTGTTAGTAATACAAAGTTAATTTTCTTGGAAATACTTTAATATGCTTTTTTACTATTTTTTCCATAAAATTGTCTTGTGACTATGCTCTTGAAATACAGTCAAAATGTCCACTAAATACAGTTGTTGCGAACTCTATCATTCAAACACCTACATGCACTTGACCAGTTTTTATTAAATAATACCTAAAATTGTTTTAAATTAGCTGACACCTACCAGCACATTCCTGACCATATTCCCACTGAATCTCAAACAGTTAAAAAGGAAACATGACACTTTAACCGACTATTGTCGTTAACAATACGTTGTTACATCACACAATGACACAAAAACCAACGACCAAGCAACTTTTAAATTTTTAGCCTACTTCAAAAAAAGAGGCTGTTATATTCTGCTGTACTTTGGGTGTGTATGTTGTGTATGTTATCTTTGGTGGGTGTTAACCGAGTTTTTACTTAGTAGGCAATAGGTATAACTCGAGAGTTTAGGTATAACTTGACGGTTTAGGTAGATACACATCTGAATTTGATAAGGTTAAATATAATCATGTTTTGTAGTTAAAGTAACAACAAAAATATATGTATACTTAAATGCTTTACTGAAATAATATGTTTATAATAAAAAAAATAAACCAAATTGAAAAATGCATGCAAATGTGAAAAATAAGCCCCCAGTCACATAGAGCATTGAGCGAAATGATTTTTTTGCCTTGCCGTCGGATGACAATTAAGAATTTGTTCCTAACCTTGTTGGGTAACATGTTTCTTATTCATTAATTTGTCAGATCCTGCTATGAAAATTTACGCGCCTTAGTTCAGATAAGAAAAAACCAAACTTAAAACCTCACATAGGTCATAGACAGAAAAAAAAATTTTTTTTTTTTTTTTCGTAATTTACAACTTTATATTAAAAACAAAAACACACTATGCAAATACAAATTACCTTCATGCTCCAGAAGTTAAAACTAAAACACATTTACATTTATGGCTCTTACATCAAAGAGGCTTAATTTACAAGTGGATAGCATAAAGCGCGGTTAGGTCGACCACACACTACAAAACCTTATTCAAATTACAACCGCAAACGGCAGTGCAGCTATTCATTCAGTCATTCATTCATTTATTCATTCACAATCACCTACCGTGTCGAACACCTTGCACAATAAAGGTTTATGCGAGGTCGACACTGCCAACACGGACATCGAACGGGTATACCTTATCTCATTATTATTCCGCCGCCGTGCATAGCGTGCTTTAGAATGCGTTATGCAACTGTTAGAGAAGTGGTTTGTGCTATATGGATTTTATTTGATTAAGTTACCGCTAAAAGTCAAAAGCTGTTGTGTGCATACGAATTCTAAAACTGTTCAACGAATTTTTCTGCATCGAATTATATTTGTTTTTAGTTTAATGCAAACTAATTGGTTACTACCATTATATATTAATATTGCGTTTACGTTAACGAAATAAATGCATGGAAAAGAAGCAGCCCTAAAGAATTTTTTTATTCGTAGGACTTTTATCGAATAAACGCGATAGTAGAGTTGAAAACTCACATTAGCCACACAGTTATTTTAAGAGTGCTTTAGAATTATTCTTGTAAATGAGACATATATACAATAAAAAACAAAACAATGTGTGTAAAATACTTAGTTCATAAACGGATTATATTCCTATGACAGTCAAATCTTATTGCAATTTTAGATATTTAATGGTGACACGGTTGCTATCATCAGCTTTCAGGTGTCCCCCTATGTTGGTTCTAGGCCTAACCTGACCTTGATAGCCATTTGGTCCAGAGTCCATTACGGGATCCAAATGCGAATTTTGGACTTTACGTAGACATCACTTTGACGTATGTAGATTTCACGAGCAAGACTTCATACGCTTTTTTATACAAAAGTATAATCTCTCTTTATATCTTAACACGCTGCCTAAGAAAGTATACTAGGTGGCTGTATCAATGCGTATGCACTGGGACGATGACGTCACTTTCGTCTCCTGACGTCGTTTTTCGTCATCAAATCGTCATCTTGAAGCTTACATTACTTGAAAAACCATTAACTCCATATCCATTCAAAATACCTACATATCCTTGAGAGCTGATACCTTGGAACTACAATACGGAATTCTTTACCAAGGTATAGATTATATTTTCAAAGGATTCGCGAAGTGCGAGTTATGCTTCTGGTGTTGCAACCGTATAGGCTGCGGTAACCGTTAAAAATCGGGCGGGTCGTAAGCTTGTTGGTAAAGCCGGCCAAGTGCGAGTCAGACTCGCGCACGAAGGGTTTCGTACCATTATCTATAAAAACAGCAAAAACAATCACGTTATTTTTTTTATTATTTTAATTTGCGTACGGAACCCTAAAAATTAAAAAAAGTATTATTCATCCATTCGAAGCCCTAATGGTCTCGCTATCCAACATGTAACATGGCAAATGCATCCCGACTGTTGATTACTGTTTGTCACGTCTGTCAATTATGATTGTTTAGCGACTGCAACGTGTCACAGGATATAGGATGCGACGCATCCGCTAAATTACATGCATTATAATTGATGCTTGTTTCACGACATTCAAAAATTAACACTAGTAACATAAATTAGTTTGTCGGATGTCAAAAGTATAGCTGCAGGGCACAAGTCTCTTCTTGGAGATAGGAGGCTTAGGCTATTGTCCAACACGTTGGCTAAGTTCGGATTGGCGGATGTTGTCCAGCTAGTGAACAATCTTATGTCAGAGATTTAAAGCAGCTTATATCATCATATGAAAACATCCAAGACAGATTCGATGGATTAACACGCTTTTCATTTGAGAGGCACGGAGGAGCTTAGAAAAATGAATCACTCACAAGGCGGTCACCCATCCTATCACTGACAACGCCCGACGTTGCTTGACTTCTCAACAGGGCCACGAGCTCCTCTATGACAACTTTGTGCAATTTTTACACTAATAAATCATAAACATAATATGTGAATGTACAGTATTATTGCTCGCATATCGAGGGTTCCGTACCGCAGAATACACGTAACGAATCGTACTTGACCGGTCTTTATTATTTGTTATTGTACTATAGACGTTGCACTATAATCATTTTACTCATTTGTATAACCATTTTTCAATAGATCAAAAACAAAAAAACTTTTTTCTTGTATGGGACCCCCAATTTTATTTAATTTTCATGATTTTTATTATTTGTTGGTTGTTTAAATGTGCCATAATATTACATATTCTGTGAAAATTTAAGGCTTACCTTTAATGATCTAAAACATTGGTTTTCAAAGTGGGGGGCGAAAACATGCCCCGTCACATTGACTCTTCTTATAATGCGTGTGTGAAAACACCTTTTTTTAAATAAAAAGCATTTTGGACTTAATAACCATTATTGAACCATACAATTGCGTGGCTAGACCACTTGCTGCCATTTGCTGTGCCGAGGGGGGGGGAGCGTCGGCATTTTCATTTCTACAGGGGGGCGTGATAAAAAAAAAAACTTTGGGAACCCCTGATCTAAAAGACAGAGCCCTTAAAAAGACAGACAGGAAGACGCAGCAGGCTTCGCACCCTTTGGGTACGGAACCCTAAAAACCCAACGGTATCTTTTAATGAGTATGCCGGTAGAAAGTTTAAAACCGTCTCCAGGGCATACAATAAACATGAACCGAACAAGATGCAAGTAAGACTTCCGTGTACCTACTTCAATTAATGTTTAGTGAGAGAAGGAAAACTTTCAGGTTCTCCAGAGAAGTTTCTTCCGACAGCATTGTGTACGATATAATACGGTGGGGGCGTCTTTTACGTTTCAGTTAGGGCTTTGTAATAAGGAGTTGGGTTTTCTAGTTAATGAATTTAAATTAGGAGCATATTTTACAAAACTATTACGTGATCAAGCTATTTCAATAAGTATTCGGGCTTTAAGCGACTGCATTCTAACACTTAAGTAAATAACAATACCTAAACCTTACCTTACCATGACCTTTTTGGTCTCTTTCCATAGTTTATTTAGTAACAGTTTTTTTAAAGCAATAAAAAGCGCCGTTCAATCTGCCAAAATCAGTTTGATGTTTTAATTTAAATGTTTATTTTTATATCTTAAATTGCTATTGTCATTCTTAGCAATTTATGTTTAATTGTGATTAATATAATTTGTAAGTCAAATCGTCATTATTTAAATGAAGTTTTTTAAAAAAACAATTTTAATCGTCAAAATTGTCTTTTGAATCCGGTTAACAATGTTGATTTCTACCGAGAAGAATTCGGCAAGAAACTCTAAAAGTTACTCCTTTGAAAAAATATGGTAATTAATTTTAGTGCAACTTTTCTGACCAGGTGTCCGTCGCTAGGGTCGATGTAGTTCACATCATTTTGATATGGCGACTGTAGTTTTCAAGTTTCACCACCGGGCCAGAATAGTGTGTTTCTCTATAATTGATTACTTACAATATATTTTTCAAAAGAGTAACTATCAAGTTTCTTGCTAAAATTGAATCCGGATTCAAAAAAATTTTACTATAATTTTTTTTGTTAAAGCATTTGTTTGCGTCAAGAACTTTGACTACTACTTATAAATTTTTTGAGTTAGCAAACTGTCGTAGTTGGCAGAAAGTTTCAAGGATTTTTTGTACTTATTCCAGTCTGGAAAGTTTTCTTCGTTGAAAATTTATACAAGAGATAATAATTAATTATTTTCAGTAAGTAATAGACCTTTTCTTGTCTTAAAAATATATGCATGTGTTTTGTCAAGGTTATGGCTGGACACAGATCCACATCACAATGTGGCGGACATCCTCTTTTTTCCAACTACTTTAGGGTCAGATCACACCTAGACGAGACCGGTGATAAGCCAATCGCCGCAAAACTGCTTCTTATCCAGTGTATCTAGTCTGAGATGACTCTAAATATGTCCTATATGTCATTAATCACTAGCTTTAGTATTAATAAGTGGTGAAATGTAAGATCTGGAACAGAATAACTAACACAACTACTTTGATAGTACAGCAAAAAATACGGTGTTCCAGTAAAACTTCACAAAAAATAATGGAGAGAAATAAATCATGAACAATAATAAAGTGTGTTTCACCACAATACATATCAAATTACATTTACTTTATGTAAAAAATTCAACATTTCAATTTTAAAGGCACTACGTCGAATGAAATAAAAGGCCATCGCGCGCCTTTACAATAGAAGCGGTTGTAAATTTTCATAATAAAATTTCGCTTTGAATTTTCGTCAAACGAATATGGCGGATTACGTTGTTCGTATACTCTAGCAAACTTATTTTTTCAGACGACGAAACAAGGCAATAACGGTAGCAATAGATTTTAGGGAGACAGTGGCTCCTGTTTAACATGAAAACTTCAGTTTGTTGTAAAACAAAGGAAAGTTGCAGGCGAAGTACAGACGAGTACTCTGATGAATAATTAAATTAAGACATTCCATTGTTATCAGTCTTTCACTAACGGGTTATGTCGTGTTAAAAGGTTAAGTACTTCAGGTTTTTCTACATTATGTTTTGTTTGTAAGTAACAGATGTAAAATAGACTTTGTTTACATGTCCCTTGTGTTTTGTTAACTTTGGAAAACTATTAATCAAGTTGTATTTATAGGATTGTGTCTTACTGAAAAGAGAATTGTTGGCCTATCAACAGCGTTTGAGGCCGGTCTTTAAGATCTAATAGGCTGTCTCTTGGTAACGCTTTTTTACAATAAATAAATGTGTGGGTCCCAAATAAGACACTCTTTACCAAATCGTCTCTGCAGACGGATGATGGCCTACATGGTCTTTAGGCAGCTCGGTAGCTTTAGTAGAACTTGACGGATTCCGTCAATTACTGTCTTCCCGGTTTCAAAAGTTTTTTGTCCAAAAATAATATTTGGTAATGTTCGTTTTGGACGTACTTTTTTAAGTAATGGTATTTTCGAACACTAGCCCTACACAAAAATGCATCAAGTAGGTGTTCGGTTTTACTCCTATAAATCTGTAGTCAATGGCCTTCACTAATAATACTTTTGATGGACTTTCTATTTTTACCCAGATGCGGCCATCAACTTCTGGTTTACGACGAAATATAAGGGTGAACACATTTACTTTACTGTCACTACTACACACAATCTAACAACTCGTGTATTTATCTACGAGAACCTTAGTATCTGGTAAATATAATAAAACTATATTATCTTGTATATAAATCATGACACAGCCATCAAATAATGAAATTTAAAAAGTACCGTAGCTAGAATGAAGTTTTTGAAGTTAAAAACTATTGTAATATAATTAGACATTGTAAGACTTAATACTACTCCCTGTTGCGTGATTTAACAACAGAAATTTTGTAGCTAGTAATCGCCAAATGTAGTAAAAGTCGCGAAAATTTTAACCAAGACTAGTAACGAACTGTCGAGAATCAGTTGCGTGCGATGCAGTCGTGCTACGAGCTAAGGGTCAGCGCACACGTCAGGTCTGACCATCGGGTTCCCCGAGTCGAATATCGAATGAGAGCACTTGAGGGCGTCAATACCATACAAAAAAAGCATAGTCTTTAGTTGTGACCAATTAGGTTAAAAACCTCAAGGTGAGGTCCTTTCAGACACAGTTGGTTTACGCAGGGGAAGTGGGATCGCTACGCGGGGCACATTCCCGATAATCGTTCGTTCAAACCTTTTTTTTATACACGAATCAATAATTTACATTTTAGTGTTATCATGTAAATCCAAATCTTTTTAAAATCAATTATTTTTCAAAAACAATATTATTAGAAATGTTTTTTTTTATAGATTCAAAGAAGAGCAAGATCTGGATGACCCATTAGAAATTTAGTTGAAACTGTCATTTATAATATAAAATAAATAGTTTTGTCATATGCAAACCAAATCTTTTCATATATGATACCTCACTTGTTGTAAGGTAGGGTAAGTAAGTTCTACAACTGTATTAAATTTCATGTTGATATTACTTTGTGGTTAATAAGAAAAACCGCTGTGACATTCAGACACCAAAGTCTTATCATACCGGTTTACCAATACTTTCTGAGACCGAACTGTAAAAAGCAAAACCTGACGTACTGAGATTTCTAGACTCTGATGCACTTGTTTAGACTGCAAACAAACAAACAATTTTGCAAATTATATACCTTTATAGATACATTCATATTGTTTTCCGGTATTTTCGAGTATATAATTTATTTATAATACGTAAAAGCCAAAATCAAATTTATTATGAAGACCACTACGAGACCTTGCAAATTTTTTTTTCAGGTCAGCCGTTCACAAGGCGTTGCGTCGGCGCGGCCAACAGATCGGCCTTTGGGACCTCTGGAATAGCTCAATTTGAGCGCATATTACAAGTTTTTTTATTTTTTTATTATTGTAGTAAGCAAGTAAAACTGATCCCTAAAACACTTGTAAATATGTAGCACAAAAATACCGTTTTAAATGAATCATTCTTATTATAAAGCAATAAATAAAATTGAGTCTAAAGTAGGCAAAGTTCGAAAAAGATGATTTTTACAAAAAAATTATATTTTTTTCTACCGCACAAAGTATCTTTAATCGTGTATTGATTGCCTTAACAAGAGTCCCATTAATTTTTTTATGTGCTACTAAAGCTACAACCGATCGCACTGTTCTAACACCATTTCGCCTTAAATACCAGTACAGCAAGAAGGCAACGGCAGTGCTTAGGGGCGATCTTTGTGCCCAGCATGAGTTTTTGTATGTGTTTAATTCTACTATCGTATTCGCATTCTTCTTCAACGAACAGTTCTTAGAGACAAAAATCTCCAAACGCGTATGCTAGGGGCGCTGCTTCATTTTCATACATTTATGTCGTTACCGCGAACGCGATAGCAGACTAAAGAACTCACAAAAACTCGCATTAGGCACACTGTTCGTTCAAATGAGCGATTCTGGTATCCTTCCTTCCTTCTTCGATGTGGAGACCAGATTTCTTATTATAGCATATCATTTCTCCAGAGTCATGTTTAAATATAGTCACGTGCATATATCTTAGTTTGGCGAAGCGCCATATACACGTTTTATCTAAAAGGGCGGGAGATTTGGTGTGCATCCTTCAGAACTTGCGGGTCATGTCCTGCTTATTGCTTCATAATTAGCTATTCATGAGCCTTCGCTGCACAATTCTTAACACGTTTTCGTTAAACACTGCTAAAATATGTACATCGAAGCACATAAATGAATTTAGAAAAATTAAACTGAAAAAAACACCACTCCTTCTTAAGATGCGCGTCAAACCTCCGATTCTGGTATCTGTAGGCGCATTCGTTATAAATTTAGTATGCACTGGCACACACGCACGATACGGTCGTCCTGTTTTCATTCATATAAATATTGATTTGAGCTCACCGCGATTTAAACGTCTTTATGCTTGTCGTTTATGTGCGACATTGATAAATTTATTACTGTCGAAAAGGATAAAGGCTAAACCTAATAGTAAAGATTATTCTTTTGATTTTCTTGTGACAATATGAAAGAAGTTTGGCAGTTGAAATTCTTCATAATTTATGTCCTTATTCAATTTACCGATTTATTTTTTCACGGGACCCGATCGTGGTGAGCTCTGACGCACGACTGGAGAGCGAAGAAACCTAATGCAATCAGCCGTGTCCGTGCGGGCTCATTCGATCGGGTTATTAGGTTGGAAAATCTGATCAGGTATCTGAAGTGTGCGCTGAGTCTAAGTCGGTTTCCTGCGGTCAAAGAATCCATAACAATCAATTTAAATTCCGAACCGAAAATTAAATTATAGTTGTTATTATATGTAACTAAAGAAAGAAAGGAAGAAAAATATTATTAGACATTCAGAAAACGTCACTTTATAAAAAATAATATTTTATAAGTAAAAAATAAAAGTAATAATAAGAGAGCAAAAAAAGTCTGAATGATGATGCCAAAAAATATTTACCTACTATATTAAAATACCCATTACCACAGTCAACATAAAGAAAAACTCTATACACAAAAAAATAACAAAAGGGATATAAAATCAGAATTTTGTCCAGAGTGCTTTGATGCAACAAACACAGTCGTAAATAAGGTTGTAATGCAGCAATAGACCGTAGGCGGTGGCCTAGAGCCGCCCACGTAAAACCCACACGTCTAGACCTCCGTTGCTTATCTTTTATATGTTGTTATTTTGTTATATTACAGTTTAAATTATTGACTAATAAGAAAGCGAAGTACGGATTAAATAACATTTGAGGGATAGGTCCGTCGGGTTACCATCGTAGGTAAAATTTCAGCATTTATCAAATACATTGCTCATTATGAAAGTTAAGAAAAATATTATTACACAACTACAGAAAAAAAGACATATTTATTGTATTTCTTGTACGCAATTAAAACTTTAAAATAAAATAAAAACTTAAATTAATCTTATCCAAGACTGTGTGTGCCTCATTAAAAAAAGGACGAGTATGACAAAAATGGTTTTTATTACGTTTATATTTGGTTCCGTCCAAATTTAGCAAAAATATAAGCAAAAGAAACTTTTTAAAATATAATAAAATTAATAATATTAATAAAATTAAGAATGTAACAAACGATGCCTTTTTATTTTAATTATTAATGAAACAGTCAGATAAGATAACCTCAGTAATATTTGGCAACCATATTGTGTCATTAAAATATAGTGTTTAAATTACATATATTCTTAAACACGTTTTAAAATAGGTTGACTTGAACAACATTTAAATTCCCTAGTAAATTAAAACTCAAATTACAACCTTAAGCACTCAAAAATCGCGCCGAGACACAAAGAAATAACCGCACATTTCACTTTACGTCACCGCGACAACATAAAGAACTCAGTACATTAATTAAAATCCACTGCCTTCTTTTCCGAAAAAAAAATATTTTCGGGAAAAACGCCCGAATTCGTCTAAAGCCGTTTTCGTAGCACTGTGCGAACGTCTACGCGGTGCGATGCCGCGACTAAGACTGGCTACGTACGGTTACTATAGCAGCCGCCGCTACGGGCCGCGGCTACGAGCTACGTTGCTACGGCGTAGGCGGTACGTATATTATGATTTGAGTGCGGACGTGCGAAATCGTGTACCGTTTAAACTGTACACTCTTTTATGGGTACGACTTGAGTACATACACATAAAATTAAGCCGTGGCACACGTAATGGATCGTAAGTTTCTTTTTACTTTTATTCACGTATGTGTTGATTTACTGAGGTTAATGTGATGTGAAAAACTCATTTTTTTTAAATTAAATGCAGATACCTATTATAAAATATTTTTGCGAATCTAATGTGACACAAGCAGAATAAGCTTAAGATAATGTAATCTAGGAAAACTGTTAAAGCTAATGTTCTCACTCGGTCTAGTATACTGAAAGCAGTTCTTATAAGGATAAGTTGTTTACTTAAAGTGACATGTAAGCAAGTACGTAAGTATTTATCATTACAGACAAACTAATTACTCTTATATGATCCTGACTTACTTTTTATATGTTGTCAGAAACAAACCAAACAATAATCAAAACTATTATTCTGGCACTGTTCTTTTGTTACTCTGCAATTTTAGTCCAGACATACTGTCAGAAACAGTGTATCACCACCTGTCATGCAGGACTAAAGTTATTAGTTAAATGTGTATACATACATAATAGATCAATATGTAAGTAAAAAAATTATGCCTATGTAAAGTTTAACTACGGTAAGAAAGCTTAATATATAGTCTATACTAATAATAAAAAAAACAGAATGCTATCCAGAGGGTGTGGGTTCGATTTCCGCACTGGACAAAAAATTATGTAATAAACATTTGTGTTTGGCTTGATTCTGGGTGTATTTATCTAAGATATGTAAGTATTTACAATAAAAAGTAATATATATGTATTTGTATCCGTTGTTTGTATTAATTATACAAGTTTTGCTTACTTTGGGGCCAGACGGCGCTATGTGTTATGTCCAAAAATATTATTTTTTTATATAAATATGTACAAGCGGCTAATACACATTATTGTCAAAACTGAGCTGGTATCCTAAATGCCAAGATGGATTACCTAATGTGACCAAACTAAACTAAGAAACTTACTTTTCAAAACAGAATATATACAATATACGGTATACTAACTTTTCCATGCGGCTGCGTAAGCGCTAAATTCGGTTATCGGTTTGGGATCCTTGATTATAATAACAAAGTGTACTATAGCAAGTTATAGTTATTATTACTGTCGGAAGTGTCGCGACTTCAAAAAAAAGTAGTAGGTTCTTAATTACGTTGTGTTTTTTTAATGTTTGTCACCTCAGAACTCCAGTATTATAGACCGATTTGGAAAATTTTCATTTATAGGGAAGGAATAACCCACAGAACCCCAGATGACAGTAGTTGCTCAGACATTAATGCTGGTGATTTTGATTAGAACTAAATTTACGCAAAGACCAAAGATGAAATCGTAATCCTAGCAGAGTTACTTAGTCCTACTTGAGGCATGCTCCTAGCTCCATCCATATCAATGCTTTAATACACTTTCATGTTTAAAGTACTCTTGACCTCGTCTTCTCTAGGAACGGACTCGAAGTGAATAGATTCGAAATATCTACCTGTATCGATCCTTCCATTTACTTTTGCTCCTAATTTATTTATTTCGTGTATCAACCATCTTTCATTCATTCTCTCAAAATATTAGTTTAAGGGTAAACGCCGTAGACTATTTTCATACAAACTTGATTTGCAGTAATCTGGATTACACTTTGTATTTTAATTTTTAAAAAATTGAGTGCTCGGCGTTTTTATAAAAAATCGTTTTTTTTTTTATTTGAGAAACTGATCTATACAAGAAATTTCTGAAAGTTTGCAAAAATATTAAAAACGAATGAGAGCAGGATCTTAAGAAACTAAAAACGGCGGCTTTTAAGGGTTTTTTTTTAATTACAGTATAAAGTAGAAGATTTGGGTATTTCAGAGATTATGGCGGCATTATTAAGTTAATTTAGTATGAAACAATTAGACACTGTTTAACCTTGATGCCTTTTTATCTATTCTCTAGAATAAAATGTTAAGGAGATAATTATATGTATAAATGTTCGTCAGTGTATGTAAGCATAACACTTACAAGGCTTCACGCTATTCCGTATTACTACTTTTAAAATTTATAACAAGTGTTAACAGGTAGTCACCAATCCAAATAATAACTGTACCTTACGTTGCTTAGCTTTGAAAATCGGTCGAGGCCCAATATTATTGATGTGACGTCACTGGCGTCTTATATCGGTCAGTTTTCCTATGTTGAATCCCTATCTTAAGTCCTGCGTTCATTAGCTTTGCCTGGACACGTCAGAAATTACAACAGCGACCTTGATAACAAGCTATAAGTACCATGTTTTTTTTGGTCGTGTAGCTTATTGGGATAAAGTCGTCATTGAATAAAACGTCTCGCAAATGCTTGCTTCCAAAAGCTTCCACACAGACATGGACACAATGTCCGATGATACTTTCAACCATGCGCCACAGTAGGCCATCGACGAGCTGGTGTTTTAGACAATGATCGATGCCCATTAACTGCATAGCAATCAATGGAAGATGGACGTTAAGACAGTTTCGGTATTTGCGATTTATCCGCGAACATTTAGTTCAGAAATATTGCTTTTTAGGGTTCCGTACCCTGAGGGTGCCAGGCCTATCACTAAGCTTACGCTTTCTGTCTGCCTGTCTGTCCGACCATTAAAGGGCTCTATCTTTTAGACCGAAATAGATAAAAGCCTGATTTTTTTACAGCATATGTTTTATACTGAGGGAATATATAACAAATAATAAAAAGTTAAAATTTTAGGGAAGAATCATACAAGCAACACATTGTCGTTGTTTTTGTAAAAACAGTAATACATACAAACTTCAAACTTTCAGTAAAAAATACTGTGAACTCTAAAGTATAACAATAAATAATAAATACCGGCTAAGTGTATGACGGGCCTAAGCCATTACTATTTTAAATTACCATTACAATGCCATCTAGCATATCATATCATATATCTCCGTTACACAGGCGTGTTTTAAGATCGCTAGAATATCGCCTTTGCTCACAGGGATATGTCAATGCTAGAGATTAAAAGCCAGTAGCCCGTTGGTACTGGCGTGTCGTGGACCAGTGTGGCTATCTCCCTCAATTGTCGCAACGCAAATAACATACATCATATTCTAAGTCAGAATTTAAACTTAAACCTCAAAAACCAAATAAGATAATACAAATCGTATCTTTATTGTATGATTTGCAAAGTACCAATATTGTTATATTATGTTTTTTTTTTCAAGAGCAAGACTCAAGTTTTTTGCTGGCTCTTTTCGATAAAAATCAGCTGTGTAAAAACAATATGAAAGCAAATAACAATAGTTTTTGACGGTTCGAAAATTCAAAATTCATAATTTATTTATAATTTTTTTTTTTTTTAAATCAACAACGTTATTGAAATAATATATTCAGACCAATGCCAAATATAAATAAAATATGATACCTACACTTCACTCGTAGTTTCACTTAAAAACTTCTCAAAGTAATCTTAAATCTAATCTAATTACACACATCAAACTGAAATCCTTCAGCCATCTGTCGCCTAATCATCCGCATCGGTGCGTCGAAGCGTTGACAAATTGGCTATACATGAATCATGAGGCCTAAACAAGGAGTGGGACCGATCCCGGCCCTTACCGTAACTATGCATTAACTGCCTTCCAACTAAGACTGAAATGGAAACAGATTTGAACTTCGAGATTCATTAGGCGGTGGCAAAGATGTCATAGTCCAGACAAAACAGAAGAACAAATAGATACGACAGTTTGTTGAAAAATAAACTAGATGGTTTGGGGTCTTAATCGATACAGTGAGATAAACGATCAAGATACGAATTTATACAAAAACAAGCTTTTTCCAGCGGCTCCGCCCGCCCTAATTTGGTTATCGGCGTAGGATTCTTACGGCAATTCCTTGATTATACTAAAGAAGTTTGATATAGCAAGCTAAAGAATTTTCCGGGATAATATAATGTCCTATGTCTTTCGCCATATCTTTAACTATCTCTGTGCAAAATTTTAGCTCAATTAGATGCTATTTTGCGGTAGGATTGAGTAACAAACGTTATGGTTATTCCCGTGGAAAGTTTTGACTTTTCCGGGATAACAAATAGCCTATATCCTATTCCAGGAACTATATGTGTGCCAAGTTTTATCCCGCTCCATCCAATAGTTGAAGCGTTATTGAGTAACAAACAACCAAACATCCAAACTTTCGCATTAATAACATTAATGGGATAGCTGGATTACTGAATTTTGCCAACGGCTACACCCGCCCTAAATTTGGTTATCAGCGTGGGATTCTTAGGTCAATTTTTAATTATACTAATGAAGTTTGTTCAGCGGTTTAAGCGTAAAGAGGTAACAGACAGAAAGACAGACAGGCTTACTTTCGCATTTATAATATTAGTATGGATATGGATTAGCCATGGCATACGTTTTCGCTCGCCAAAAAAACCCTATATAAATAATACATGTGTGTGTAATTAACTTTACTTGTATGTCTGTACTACATATTATCTAAATGTATAGTGTGACTAATAGTAATAAGACAACCGTAACAAACCATAGTAGCTGAATGATAGTGCGTTTGCCAGTCGCATTTATGATATTGGGTTCGATCCCCGTCAAGAACTCAAGATAAACTCATGTCATGTTTAAATTAAGTCTTAAATATTATCACAAATGCAGTTGTAGGATTAGATTAAAGTGCCCTTTCTGTCTCTACTAAATACTCTGTGACTGTATTTGGCCGATGGATTTACACTGTTTTAGTGCTGGAATTTATAGGTCGCCTAGTTAATTGTGAACAGGCATGAAACGGGTATGAAAACTGTCGTCGAGAAAGGGATGAAAATAAATTCTCGCAGTGTATGTTATAAAATAGGCTTAATACATTATTTTATATTATTATTCTTAAAATATTTTACACATGCACGTTGTCTTGTTGTCTCAGCCATTTCCTACTGGAGCGGTACAAATCTTTGCCTCAAGAAAAGAGGCTTAGGCCATAGTCCACCTTGCTGGCCCAGTGCAGATTGGCAAACATTGTCGAGCGACAGACCAGCTAACTTTCAGAGTTTTTAAGGCCTGTGCCTAAGTTTATAGAGTTATAGCAAGAACCGACAGTTGAACGTGCCCTTCGGAGGAATAACAGAGTAACAGCAGCGGAGCTCAGTAACATTTGCCACTAATGCGGTCACCCATCCAGTTATTGGCCTTACCTAATGATGATTAACTTTGCATATAATTTCTGATAGACGCATGTAACTGAGCCATGAGCTATTTTTACGATACTATATAATAGTCTACACTCACACTTAGTTAACCGTAAGCCGGCTGGTGACAGCAAATGAGACGTACCTGCGAAAGAAAATGTAAAAAATAAATGAAACATTTAAACGACTATCTAGTAGAATATACAATATATGTATATACCACATACCACTTATGGAGATAAGGATAGGATCCTTAACCAGAAATGTAAGTCTATGGTATCCTTGACCGTGACCAACTTTAGTTGACGCTAAGAATTTAGAGTATATAAAAACGGCCTAAATATTATAAAAGGTTACCTGAATATTCATTAGTGAAATAATAAATATAAAAACTAAAGTTGTAAAACCGATATATTAAGACGATATAGAAAAATAATTTAAGATGGCTTCATACATTCCCTTAAAAAAACAAAAGAGTAATATCAGATTAATAGTCCTTAATAGCCTAGTTAGACTATCGGTTTATATTGGCACGGTTTCAATCCCCCGAAGGGTGTTACCAGCGGCTGGACACACACACACATAATAAATACATAATGTCGGGGACAGATTTTTCACCAACCACTTTAGTCCTGCGTGACATGTAGTTATCCAATCGCCAGAACACTGCTTTAATATAGTGTATCTAAACAAAGGTGGTTTCATTCATGTCCCTCGTCGTAAAACTCCACATTTAAAAGGGTAAGTGGTTAATGTAAGAGCATGGACAAAACAACATACTCCCTTTGCTGAACTATTTTTGTTCTTAGGAGGTCAGAATTGGACAGGAGAAGCCAAAATCAGATCAAATGATTAGAGCAAAGGACAGACAGACAGACAGCCTTGTTTTCGTAAATCTAATATAACATAGTATATCAGTGACATTTATTTTGTTTAAAAAACGGTGGTTTTTATTAATCTATTAGTCCTTTACCAAATATTCAAGATATAAAACACTTCTTTTAGTTTTTTTTTTTGCAGTAGCAATAAGGCTTGTTTTGTTCGCAGCTTTAATGTGTTCGATGTCATAATTCAGCCAAGTTTAAAACACAAATTTCTATGACAAAATCTATGTTTATTTCCTTAGTTAGATTATCGATGTTTAGTGCATGAATTAGGTAAATTATGACGGTGAACAAAACACGACTATAATTAACTAAAAGAACCGTTAAAAGCTCATAGACTATATTTGTCAATGAGTCGGTAATACACTGTCGTATCTTGTTTAATACATTATATCATTGAATAGGCACGACACGGTACACAAAATGTAGGCCAAGCGCCCACTTTTCATATTCCAAGAATAACATATTGCCAAGTAAAATTCAACCTAATGCGTGTTATATTAAGTTCAAAATTGTGTGAATTAGCTTGAGCACGTGAATGACGTTTGTGAATGAAGTCTAATTTGCGTAGGCGCACGACTTTAGCCGGCGCCACACTGTTGAATGGGCGTAGAGGCGAGCGGAGACCTTGAGTAAACCACGTAGTACCATTAAAAATGATTTAAATAGATCGGTCACCGTAGCCTATGGACGCTTGTAACATTAGGGGTATTACTCGCGCGTTTCTGACCCTTCAAAAATCCAATAACTTCTTCCTTCTGGAACCCCTTACTATTGTCCTTATAAAAAACCTTGAGTTTTTTTTTTTTTTTTTTTTTTATACCACTAAGGTGGCAAACAAGCTTACGGCCCGCCTGATGGTAAGCGGTCACCGTAGCCTATGGACGCTTGCAACACCAGGGGTATCACTTGCGCGTTGCCGACCCTTCAGAAATCTAATAACTTCTTTCTTGAAGAACTCCATACTGTAGTCCTTGCAGAATACCTTGGCAGGGAGCTCATTCCACAACTTAAGCGTTCGCGGGAGGAAGTTTCTCTGAAACCGCACTGTACGCGACCATTTAGGTTCTAAAGTGTGAGAATGGATTCCCTGCCGATGGCGAGCGGTGCGATGGTAGAAAGTAGCCGTGGGCATCATTTCGAACAATTCCTCAGAACACAACCCATTGTACAAGCGGTAGAACACACACAGTGAGGCAAAGTCTCTCCTTAGACTTAAGGGCTCGATACCGCAAGTGAGTTTGGAATCGTCGACAATTCTCACAGCCCGTCGTTGAACCGAGTCAAAAGGGCCAAGCTGGTATCCGGGTGCACCTGCCCAGAGATGGCAGCAGTACTCCATATGGGGCCGAACTTGCGACTTGTAAAGTAACAACCTTTGCCCCGACGTGAAGCACTGCTTCGCTCTGTTGAGTACACCAAGTTTTTTGGACGCCAGCTTCACCTTATCTGATAAATGATCTCGGAACTGAACATTGCTGGAGATGTCGACACCAAGGATCCCAATGCTCTTGGAGATGGAGAGGGGAGTGTTCTGGAATTGTGGGACTACAGTGAATGGAGTTTTCTTAGCGGTGAACGCGCACACTTGTGTCTTTGTAGGGTTGAATCGGACCAAGTTTACCCGTCCCCAGTCAGAGACCTCCGCGGTTTTCCTCCACAACGGAACGAGGGATGTTTGCACGACCCGTGTAAAAAGCGTCTCCAGTACTGTCATCTGCATAGCAATGTATGTTGTTGATGTCCAACATGTCATTGATATGCAGTAGAAACAGCGTAGGAGACAGCACAGAGCCTTGCGGGACACCAGCATTAATGTCCATGCTATCAGAGCAACTACCGTCAACTACGGTTCGTATGCGTCTGCCGGACAAAAAGCTAGCCACCCATTTGCACAAACCCTCGGGCACTCCGTAAGATGGCAACTTTTAAAATAAAAATTTACCTAAACCATTGTCAATATCTCTAGTATTAGATAAAAATAATTAAAAAATAATACTAACTGCGTGGTTATAGCAAACAAAGCAAAAGGTTCAAAATTATTTGATTGAAATAAGTTTCTAAACAATAAGCTAGAAATGATTTTTTTTGTAATTTATCTGATTAAAATAAGTTTCTAAATAATTAGTTATACATGAAAATTTTTGTTATTTATCTGATTGAAACAAGTTGCTAAACATTACCTAAATATGAAATTTTTATCTTGATAAAAAAGATAAACAGAACTATTTACAACGATATATTTTCAAAGTAACCATCCCTAATTGTTCAAAAGCCGGCCCGTCGATGTTTTGCATAAGTCAAGCGAAATAAGAGGTTTGTCGTCGAAGCTTCTGTGAGATACCAGCGGAAATATTTAATTTCCTTGCTTCTTTTGGTTGACTTGATTTTCAATTTCCTTAAACAAAATTAACTTTTTGTGTTCCATTTTCACCATTAAAATAAAGTCTGCGATTACAAAATAGACGGGAGAAATTGCTTGAAAATACAAATCTTAAATATTTTTTTGTGTGTATTTATTTAGGTGATATTGATAGTGTATTCAAGAGGATGGCGGTTTTTTTTTGATATTTTTGGGCATTACAGACAGCGTCATCGGATCCTAAACTAAGCAAAGCCGAAGGAAATCAGAGAACTGATACAAATACATATACATGTTGCGGTCAAAAGTGCTTTTGACTGAAAAAACAGTCAAAAGTATTTTTACCTGCACTTTTAACTTTTAACTGCAGACTATGGTAAAAAGTGCCTATGAGTGAAATATTGGTCAAAACTACTTTTGACTAAATATACATTTGTTTGCGGCAAAAGCTTTAGATTCAGATTTTATTTAATATGTTTATTTTAATTTTACGCCCCCTACTATTATTTTTTTTCCGTGTGCAAGCATGGTTGCCAAGCGCCAAGGGACAACTGAGTGGGCATTTTGTTATTGAAAATTATCAGGAAAAGCATCAGCCGTAAATAACAATAATAATATACTTTATTGCGCCTATAGAATACAAAAAAAAAACAATCAAATAAATAACAAATTGGCGGTCTTATCGCTAATGAGCGTTCTCTTCCAGACAACTTTGGGAAGAGGAGACTTTATAAAATTATCGAGTAGAATGTGCTAACTGAAACTTAACAATATAAGAAAAAGAAAAGAAAAACAACAGAAACATAATATATACATTTATAGCAATACCTAAATTTATACATATATGAATAATAAATAATACTAATACGTACAAACATCTAAACAAAATAAATATATATAGATAAAATACATAACATAAAATAAACAAATATAAATACACAAACTACATACATCTTAAATAATATAGATAAATAAACAGTGTTGATGAGACAGCCTAAGTTTTTAAGTAATGTGTGATTACGAGTGTGATTTCTTTTTTCTTTACGTTTAATTTTGAATGATTTTTGTATTAAGGTGCTCAAAACAAACCTAAACGTTTACATAGGAAAATGTGTAAAATACAAAATAAAAATTATTTATTTTGGAATACCTACGTTACAAATGATTTTCGTTGTAAGTATTTAAATATATAGTTTATTATGGTAATTTTGACGGATTTTAAAATACGCTGTTTTAAATAAAGATGGAGGAAGACGCAAGTTCTTCTACTTTGAAAGTCAGTCACTCTCAAAATGTACATCTTAGACAAAAAAAACTTATGACTTTAAATATAAGATCCATCCACCCATGACACCCCTTCAAAAACTTTTCTCCCTCAGTTAATGTATAGAGAGCTACCTTTCAATATTTTTTCCTAATTTGTTGAGTAATGAAATGCTACAAAAGTGTCAGCATTATAGATGTTACGTTTCAAAAGAGCCTTATCACCTCTCCAGCACCAAAAGGGTTGCAAGATCGATTTTTGCTGCTAGCGTGAGACAAAGTAATGCAACGTTCGAATATTAGCATTTTGGAATTTTGCGATACTGAAAAAAAAAAACAATACGATGATTGGTTTAGAAACAAATTTATTTTAATGAAAAGCATAACTACATTGCATTTTTTTATTGTTGATTTACTTAATATTTATGATTAATAATACCTACTAATAATTAATAGCGTTTATATCAAAAAAGTATGCTTTGTTTTCGATAAAAGAGATACATAGAGTAAATTTCTGAACGCACGTCTAAAAATGAGAAAGCGAAATGGCGCGAAACTAATTAGTGATTTTAACCTTATATTGTTTATTAACGTATATATGAGTTACTCGAGTTACGAAGATATTTCTTTAACACTAGAAGAGCTAAGACAACAAATGTCTTATGCTGAACTAAGCCTAAAACTAATCAGAGAAGTTACGTAAAATATATCTTAAAGCATACGAATTGTTCAATAACTGGCGACTTTCAAAAGGTGCTAATGTTAAAAATAATAGTTAGGACCTACCTATTATTTATTTTTTGATAGGAGCAGAGTATAGTAAGTAGTATTTGTAAATTAGTATAAACTTATTACTATGGCCTTCAGTGTGTTCCTTGCCCTTTTTTCGCACTGGTAGGGGTGTGTCACACGACAGCAAATTATATTAGGTCTCGTGCCTTTAAATCCCTCGTTGTGCTCAGTAGTTTATACAAGAATCACTCGCTACGCTCGTTAGTCAATTCTAGACTACTTCGCTAGCTCGGTATTAAAAGTTGTCACAGTTCAAGAAACAACTTTGCCAACTTGCTGAACAAATAACTATTTCAATGTCAGGACAGACAAACAGCGTGGACTTAGTAATGAGGTCCTGTAGGGTACGGAACCCTTAAAAAAAATAACTTTTCTGTTAGTTTATATTTTTGTAAGCCTAATTTATGAAAATCCTAATAATATGGTAAATATTAATTCATTCTATTAATTAATAATGAAAATGACAAAAATGCACACACTTTTTATTAAATACTCAAAATTGGTTTTGACTAATACTCTAACCGTTTTAATATTTTATTTAAAGCTACTTTTGACCGTAACATACATACATTTTACATATCCAGTCTCAAGAATAACAAAAATGTTTGTCTTGTGCGGAATTTGAAGCCGCGCCCCTCAAGTCAGTAGTCAAGTCATGACCCACTGAGCCACGGAGCCGACATAATTAAAAGTTTTGGGTTCATTTATTACTTGAAAAAGCTTTTGAAGTTTTTTTTTAATGTACCTACCTATGTAAATGTTTTATACGGTGTTTTGTGAAAAATAATAATAATTTTATTTTTTTATTCCTGTACAAGGCGGGACAAAATAAAAGTATTGTCGATTTCGTTAAAATCTACTCTTGAATGAGCTACTGTCAAATATTTCTAATTTCTTTGTAAAACTGTACGACGCCTGCCTGTTAAGCCCTATAGTTGGCTGGTAGAAAATGCTGTATTGCATTAAGTCCGAAATTGTGCATACAAGAATATTTTAATGAATTAATAAATATTCCAATTCGTGACATACGAACGGACAGATATTAGCCATTTTAGCTTTAGCCTTGTGAAGTTCTATAAACCTCAATTTAGAATTCAACTGTAAAAAAAACTTCATACATAGTTAAGATTTATTGAATAATAAACTAAATAAAACTAAACTCTTACTCTATACTAATTTAATTAACAATCCCTCTGTTTTACATAACTTTATGAACCGTTTTATTTAACAAACTAACAACTGTACCAAGTTATAAAGCAGTTAAATATCATCTGTATCATCCTTATTTACGAAACGATAAAAGCTATTAAAAGAGCAGCATTAACTTTGTAATTTTTGAAATGAAAACGGTGGTTGGCCGCTCACCAAACCGGTTGCGTATGGTTTTGCAGTCGGTAGCAATTAGCGTTAAAAAAACGTCGCAAAAGCTAGCACCATCTGCGGCTACCTGAATTTATGAATGTAAATTGTACACAAATAAATTAAAGGTCGTTTTTATTCCACATGCAATGAGAATTATACACATACTTTTTCACTATGATGTACTTGTACTTATATTTTGCGAGTTACTTGATTCAAAAGTTTAATCACAGCCAAAACATGAATTTTATTATAAACTAGACTTTGCCAGCGGCTCCGCCCACCCTGAATTTGGTTGTCGGCGTGGAACTCCTTAATTATCTTCTTAGTTATACTAATGAAGTTTGCTATAGCAAGCTATAGCTACATCTATAGTTCTTTAAACTCTGTTATAGTTATTACCGCGGGAACTTTTGAATTTTTCAAAATAAAACGTAGCCTATATGCTATACCAGGACCTAACCTATATGTATGCCAAATTTCATCCCGATGCGTCCAGTGGTTAAAGCGTGATTGAAAAACAAACATCATTCCAGACATACAAACTTTCACATTTATAATTATATAAAGGATGTAAATTGAAGCTGTGGTTAAATAGTGTGTCACCGGATAACTTTTAAGCTGCGTGTCTTAAATCACGATAATGGTGATTTATAAATACTTCGAACAAAAAATATTTTCAATAAAATTTTTAGATATCCGCAAAACTACCAGCCTTCATATGCCCCACTGTCGGGGCGCCTAGGCTGAGGGCGATTTTAAGCCTATGAACCGATAATATTACCTCAAAGATGTATTCTAATTTGCACAATCCGAATAGTTTTATTTTGAATCCATAGCTTAGGCAATAGTGAAACGCTGACTTTACAGACATAAATTTTAATAGAACATCAAACTCGGCTGTATAATATTGTTCCATAGCCCTAATTATTACAGGTAACCTAAAAAAAACAACTGTTTTTTTAAATACGAATTTATTTTATTGTATGGTAATATAAATAATATTTACAAGTGCAGTAACTGGGAGGAGGCTTTGCTCGTTTTTCTTAACAACGCCATCTATTGTCAAGTAGCTTTGGTTTTGCTGTGTCGGTAAAAAAAATATTACTACTCGCCTATAGATGTCAGAAAGAGTCATATTTTTCAGTTTATCATTGCCTGAAAACACGGATAAACCGACGTTTTCTAAAAATGAAACCTAGCTAGATCGATTTATTGCCCCCAAAACCCCCAGCATACTAAATTTAATGAAAATCGTTGGAGCCGTTTACGTTTATTAAAAACTTAAGACAATTCTTGGTCGAACGCACAATAAGAAATGCCGACAATGCCGTATCGAATTGCCAGATTGGCTGGCATTCGGCGAGGGCGCTCATAGAGAGCAAACGGGGGCTCATTTATTGTCACCTACGTTAGTCGGCTATACTACTCTAATGTCTTTGGCTTCAGCTAACACCATTAGTAGCAAACTTTATTAGTATAATTAAGAAGTTCCACGCCGATAGCCGAATTTAGGGCGGGCAGAGCCGCTGGCAAAATCTAGTCTCTAATATGTTTAAACGAGCAATTCTTGTACACATATATATTTGGTTATCTCAAAAACGGCTCTAACGATTTAGATGAAATTTTGTATTTAGTTAGGATGTTGCTTTTTAGAATACCTATAGGTAGTTGTATTTTTTGTAAAAACTCAATTTTTGAAAAAACATGATTTTTTAGTCGCCCAGGTACTTAAAAGATAATAAACTACAAACTTGTATAATTTTTTTTTCTATGAGACTTTCCACACACATTTAATACAGAAGTTCGCCCCACTAAGCCTATAAGACTATTAGTCCAAGCTGTAAATCCAATTTTTCTACATAAGTTTCTATATATATAAAAGAGTAAACTGACTGACTGACTTGATATATCAACGCATAGCCCAACCCAGTGGGTTAAGAAACTCGGCATTTAGTAGTAAAGAGGTTTCTGTTATTACGTAGGCGAGTACTAAGAAAGGATTTTGCAAAAATTAATCCCCCAAGGGAAGAAAATAAGGGTCAGAAATTTGTTAGGTTTGAAGCTTAATGCACAAAAATTTTTGTTGAATAATATTTTTTTTTAATAAAGAAAAGAGATTATAAAGAACAATTTATAGGATAACACGTTTTCAATTTGTATATATCAGTTCCATAAAGGCAGATTGATGCTTTCAATTTTCTTTGACGGAATTTTAAAAGGTACGACGTGACAGTTTGAAAGACGTTACCACACAACAGGTTGCCTAGCAACGGCACGCGCTAAAAATTACTAATTTCACCCTTTCTCAATGTTTTTAGCACCATTTTACTTGGATCTCTGGTAGTATACGCGTCGTATCGTGAGCTTTTTATGACTAAAAGAATATAGGGGTCGTAATGCTTGGTTTGCAGAATTGTTAGCACAGGTGCAAGGATTTACGTTAATGATTTTAAAGTATTTATTATAATGTGGTTCATAATACACATGGAACAGGCATTTTTGGATCTAAACAAATAAAACTAGTGCTTAAACGACGTAGAAAAACTCAAGACATTATGTTTATAAATGGGATGGTATAGACAACTTATAATTTTTTTAAGGCAATGTCGTTTTTAAAGACGTTAAATAATTTTCAATTTTGACTAAAGCTGTAGAAAAAAAAATTGCGTAAACTATTCCAGAAATTATTTATATTTATAAAAAAATATTTATATTATTATTATTTGATTAAATCATATTTATTATAAGAGCTGCAGTATCGAAAAATAGATTACAGTTTTTTTTTTTCAGTTTAACTTAAATATGAATAGTAAAGAATGTCTCTGAATACGACATTGTTGTAAGTGGAATGTTTGTAATGGCCCATAAGTTTAAAAGTTGCCCATACGATCCCATTTAGAAGAATGATTCCGCATACACGTTATAGAAACGTAAAATATACTTTACCTTACTTTTTGATTTACTTTATGTAGGTTCGACAATAAAGGTTATTATTTACCAATAATTTGTAGGACGTATGCGTTTCAATAAATTAAAATGCGTATGTTTTATTATTTGCCGACGAAAAGTCAGTCACCGATTTTAGGTTGCGGGCAAGAAGCTTTTATTAATCTTTGTGTCAAATTTCTAAATGAAATAGTTTGGCAGCAAATCGTTAAGGTAGCTTAACAGAAACTAAAGTGACTCCATAAGTGTGACTAAACGAATTTAGGTCCAAAAAACTAAGAAAATTACTAAATATCAATCATAGATTAAATTTTATATTCGATTACTTTTGAACACGTTCCAAAACTCCTTTTAAATGGATAAAATTAAGCAGTTCGTTCAAGCTTAGACGAGATTTTATAAGCATTATTACACGAAAACTTTAGTTGAGTATTCCACCTATAAATCTTGAGTTTAAGTCTATTCCGCCGTGAGACCTAACGATCTAAGATTCCAGTAAGATAGTTCACTTACGAAATGCACTAAAACTCGATGATGTGTTCCAAGTGTTAAAAACTAAGCGACTAACGAAAGAATATCCTAATAGGGCGATAAAAAATTTATTTTACAAATTAGAGATTTTGGACTAAGGTTGGTATGAGTATTACCAACCACATATACTTTCAAATCTTAATGGTCACGTACTGTGCGATTTCAGAGATACCTTATACCACGAACGCTTAGGTTGTGGAATGAGCTCATGTCAAGGCTTTCTTTAGGGACTACAGTATGGGGTTATTTAAGATGGAAGTTGTTTTTAAAGGGTCGGTAACACGCCTGTAATGTCCATAGTATTGCAAGCGTCCATGTATACCTACACGATGACCGGTTGACATCACTCGAGTCGTTAGCTTGTTTTCCACCTTGTACCACCAAAAAAACTAATTGCTTTCTGGAAAACGACTGTAACAGTTTGGATAAAATTAGGTACCTATTTAAATATTTTTTTTAATTTATTCACATAGGTTATCATTTTTTTTAAATCGGTCAACTGCAAATCAGACTCACGCACTGCGGGTTCTGTGCCACCATTTAATTTACAAACACAAACAACAACAAAAGGTTGAATGACCACACCCAGAGTTGTTTATCTTTGGATATCGTTCGCAATAAACTAATGTGCAACTGTTTCTCTTAATAAACTGAACAATTTTCGCTAGATAACGCTAATATGATAATTTAAAGCCCGTCTCGTACTTGGCCGGTTTTTAATATTAGGCAGTATACATTAGAGCTAACACTATAATCATTTCGAGTTTGAAGCTTTTATATGTATTACTATTACGATAGAGCAGAAACAACTCGACTTTATTATTCGAACTTTTTATTATACGTCAGATGATCCGCCAATATAACACATAAGTACGTGAACATTTCAGGCTTCTACCTACATCTAAAATGTAGAGACACGCCGACAGCATACGCTAAGTAAAGGTCTCCGTTGGCAAAATGGTGCCTCAATAGGTGCGAACCCCTAAACAACCGGCCAAGTGCGAGTCGGACTCGCGCGCCAAGGGTTCCGTACCATCTATAAAATCAGGAAAAAATCCCTTTGGTTTTTGGGAGCCGCACTTAAATTTTTCTTTTATTTTAATTTAATGATGTATTTTTAAAGTGAATATATAACTAAATATTCTGTGCATATTTAAAGCGTCTTTCTGTTGTCGTTATCATTATCGAGTAAACACGAGCAAAAAAATCACGTTTATTGTAGCCCCCTTAAATATTTATTTTATTCTGTTTTTAGTATTTGTTGTTATAGCGGCAATAGAAATACATCATCTGTGAAAGTTTCAACTGTCTAACTATCACGGTTCATGAGATATAGCCTGGGGGCAGACGGACAGTGAAGTCGTAGTAATAGGGTCCCATTAGTACCCTTTGGATACGGAACCCTAAAAAAGTGTGCCGCTAAGCGTCACCCATCCAAGTACTGACCGAACCCGACGTTGCTTTACTTTAAATATCGTTTCCAACAATCAAATGTGTTACTGTTTATCTTAATGATAAGTTAGATGGCGCTGTACCGGTAATTGCAAATAGTATTTGCTTCGGCCCGAGTCACACTTAGCCGGTTTTTATTATGTGTTGTTATATACTTTAGAGTTCACACTATTTCAAACTGGAAGTTTGAAGCTTGTCAAAAAGCTATTATAACGATTAAGCAAAAACAACGAAGTTTTGTATGAAGAGCCCCCTTAAATTTTAACTTTTTATTATTTGTTCGATAATCTCCCATTATAACACATATTCTGTCCAAAATTTTGGCTTCTACCTATTTCGGTCGAAAAGATAGAGCCTTTTAATGGTCGGACAGACGGACAGACAGACAGCGTAGTCTTAGTAATAGGGCTCCGTTGGCACTCCAGTACGGAACCCTAATAAAAACGACAAACGGGGTCTACAATGACCATGTTACGGATTAGAACTCAAATCACGCAATAAAATTTCGCACACAGATAGATTTTAATCTATAACATAAATATATATAAATCACACACACCGACCTATAAATAAATTAGGTTAACAAATATTTTATAAAACTATCATATTTTTAAAATCATTTCAAGTCATGTTAAAATGTTGTGGCTTTTTCTCCGGAAGGATTGTCGCTTATAAATTGTAAACAAGATTTAAGTCTGTTTTGGGTGCAGTATTTTATAGTTACCAGCACTTCCGGGTATTATACTAGCCCAATTAGCTACCAAGAAGCCATTTACTTCATTAACCGAGAGGCCGCTTAAAATATTGCGACGTGCCTAACGCTACAGATGAAATACTAGTTAGCACGCGAACCATTATATACCTATTTAATTTTCTTAAAAAATGGTCATGTCGATTTTAATTAAAAATCGGCCAAGTGCGAGTCGGACTTTATACGTTATAGCGGCAACAGAAATACATCTTCTGCGAAAATTTCAACTGTCTAGCTATAACGGGTCATGAGATACAGCCTGGTGACAAACGGACGGACGGACGGACGGACAGCGAAGCCTTAGTAATAGGGTTCCTAATTACCTTTCAGGTACGGAACCCTAAAAATGGGAATAAGAAGTTTACATCCAGAAAATGTGTGAGATTTGAAAAATCATTTTTAAAGTATTACATAACAACAAACAATATAATTCAAACAATAACAATTTTGTATAAAATCGAACAGTAGAGCCATGTGTGAGCGTAAATATAACTATATTGTTTCTAATAACTTCATATACATTATATAAAATTATTGCAAGCTTAAATTGACGTGATTTCACGTTAAAGCTTACAAATACGACATGAGCTTATGAGTTATACTATAAAGGCAATGATATTTAAGTAAAGATACGGTAACTTCATATTGTTCAAAATCTAAATTTGATCCTCTCATCTACACGTACTAACCTTAGACGAATACAATAGATAATATGGAACGAAACAAAACAAAACAAAAGGACATAGCTATATTTAGAAAGTGACATGTTAATGAATCAGATTAGTACAATTGCCTTAATTTCGCCGCCTCAGTTTTTGCGTGCTAGTTAAATATCTACCTCTTTTAATATATACACTATCATTGAGAAGAGGCCTGTAAACTAGACTACTCTCGCCATGCGATTACAAGTTATGGTGTAAATATGCCATCAAACCAACCATTGATAGCATCAATTAAGCTATGAAATAAAGTACTTGTAATGTGATATTAGGTATTAAGATTAAATAATATATCAAATGTAATTGCAATAGTATATTAAATTCTTCTCTATGACTAGAAAATAAGTATTTAAAAGTATAGATAACTAGATATCCTAACTAATGGAGCTGCTGGCTACAGCTAGTGCAAGATGATTTGAGATTAAAATTTGACTAAAATAATTGTAAACAAGAGTTAGCCTTCACTGTATTACATACATATTATTTATGAAACAAATTTAAAATCAAATAAATAGGTCACAATTTACGTTTTTTTGTTTCTTGTCAGCTAAATTGCAAAAAAAAATATTAATAACTATGAAACAAAAATTAAAGCATACTAAATATTTAACTAAAAGTAAACGGGACTAATTTTAAGGTAACTACTATATAGTGTAAGAATCAGTAGGTAGGTAGGTACACTATTTGAACTTGCATTGAAATGAGTTCCGTCTGCTTATAGTTAAATATTAAGGATGTTTTGATTTCTGTTTACTTCTTTTTAATTTATGTTTCAGCAGTCGGGTTTTTTTTTTATTTACAGCTTTTAAGTGTTATTTTTATTTTTCAATTCTTGCTTAAAATCACATTTTAAAATTCTTTATTTTGATACCCTACTCGATAGGTTTCGAAAATTTAATATTTTCATGCCACGCAATTAGGCGCCAAAAACCTATATTTGGATTTCCAATAATTTTAATATAGCCTATAACACTCTAGTGGTTAAGACAAATCTAACCACGAATAATTTATTAAAATAGGTTTATCCGTTTAGTAGTTACGAGAGGACATAAAGTCGGACTTACACGAAGATCAAACACGTAACTCACCTTTCGGGCTTTGCCGCAGTCGGGTAAAAAGGGTACCCTATAATTCCGTCATGTCCGTTCGTAATATCATTTACCTTCTAGAGAACCGTAACTTTATGCAAAAGCGACTTTTTTCCTACAGCAAAAACGCTACGAAATTGTTTTTTTATAATTCCTATAAAAAATATTTAAAATAAGTAAATAATGAAAAACAGTTTACATAACTCTAGTTAAAAAATCTTACAATAATATAAAATTACAAACTAAAATACAAAAACAAAACAAAAAGTATTTCTAGCAGAGCGTGGTTTCGATCCACGGACCTCTGGGTTATGGGCCCAGCACGCTTCCACTGCGCCACTCTGCTCTTGTATGAAGAGTCGAAATTACTGTTCCTATCGAGTTAACATTAACTGAGTACAAGCACATGACGTCTCGCTCGCCAGTGATAAAAATAAACTCGCGACGCGTTTTACGCGTTATCGATACGGTGACTAATATATTTTAAGGCAACGGTATGAATCAAATTGTGCTAATTATCTAAGTCGTATTTAGACGATAAATGTATTTTAACATTATTTTATACAGAGCATAATATTTTAAATTTTTGTTTTCATTAATTTTTAATGAACTCGTAATTTTTGTCTTTTTTTATAGCTTCTATTGAGTATTAATTTTTATTATTTACCATATTATATAATTGAGTCAGCTGTTTGTGTTCAGCAAGGCAACCCTTTAGGCCCAGCTTTATTTAATTTAGGAATACATCCAATTGTTACCTAACTAAATTTTAAATTTAATAAATAAATACTCACAAAGTGAAAAAAAATCAAAAAGTACAAGAATTTCAAAGCATTTTTTCTAATATCAAAATTGTAGAAAGAAATACACTGTACCTTTTAGGGGCACCAATTTTCAATTATAGTTGAGATCTACTTTTAAAACAAAAATTTCAAATTTTCACCAGTAATATTCATAAATTTAGCTCATTAAGTTCACATATAGCTTTTACAGTTTTAGATACTGCCTTTATGTGTGTAAGTTTATGTACATACTTCGTTCCAGCCCAATCTGGAAATTCCGCGATTTTTTTAACCACATAGACATCAATTTGTAGAAATCCAGTCTTAAATTACCAGTAGAAAAAGTCACCAATTTATCACTGACAGATACTGCATGGCAACAAGCGTCAAATTTAGAGGAATAGGCATAAACAAAATTTCGAGTTTAGCATTACCAGGTTTCCTCTCATCTGTATACAGTGTCAAAAGCCTTTGTTCCAAGATTATAGGTGATGAATCCAATTTACCTTTTGCAACCGAGGCTATACAGATGAATGCAAGTCACTTTGTTCTGGTGGAGAGGTTCCAAAGAAATAAAAGAATAAAAACTTTGGGATACTCCCCTAACACAGAGTATACATAAGCACTTGTTCGATCACACGCAATTCCATCGCGCAATATCGGCACACTTTAAGATAATAATAGCTTCCGAGTCGCAGTTGGAATTCGTCTTGGAGCTACAGTTTGCCACACACATAAATGTCCGGGTGGTCTTGTTGATTAGAGTAGGCTTCATGGGCTCTCATGTCGTAGAAGTGCCAGCAGATATTCCTGCCACGGCCTTACAAATAATACCATCAAAAGGGCTCCTGCTGCCATCAATGTGCCTTCCGTACTGGAACCAGTCGGACGTGTGTCATGATGGTAAGAGTCCCGATGGTATAACCCTTCCCACGTGTTTTGACACTTTGGCCCCGTCATATCTTAGAGATAATAGTGTCAAAGCCGCTGCAGCCGCTGAGTTGGCAGAAAGTAAAAAACGGAACAAATATAATAGTTTACTGTCTGACTACATATGTCTGCCCAAAGATGACTTTCATATTTGTGTCTGCCATTTGATGTATGAACCCTCGGCCCATGGGTTCCATGTGCCCAAAAATTTATTAAAGCTATTACTCCAAGACTAATAGTCGCATCATAACCGGCTGTGCGATTGTTTACACGGGACCGAATGATGACGCATCACAGAACAGCACACGAACTATCACTCTAATAGATAACAAAAAGACTTAAATGAGCTGAAGAATGTCGACTGGAGTCCCGCACTTATGTATAAAAACACCGAAGAAGTTTAAAACTTCATTACGCAAAAATTCGAACATTGTTACGAAAATAGTGTTTTTACAAAGAACACAAGAAATCGTAGAATTATTTATAAATGGGGTAACAATAAGATAAAAAATATGTGTGCAAAAAAATAAACTAGCTATAAGTGACATTAACAACAGAATATTATATAATGCTTACAGACATAAAACAAACAAATATATAAACTACGCAAAAAATAAAAAGATATTAATATATTAAAAAATTACATATAAGGAATATTTTAGAAAAATTACAAAACAATTTTAAAAATACGAGAAAGATCTGGAATATAATAAATAAATTATGTGGCAAAGTCGCAAAGTCAGTAGATGATATTAATTTAAAGGATTTCAAAATAAGTAAACATATTTTCTGCAACAACTTTGCGTTAGAATTTTAGTATAATGTCAAATATGTTTCTCTCACTTGTGTACAACCCATCTTAGAAGAAAAAAAATATGTAAGAACCCCAGATGTGTCTACCCCTACTACTGCCAGCCACGACATAGTATACAAAATTATCAGGCAAATCAGTGATAAAAAGAGCCCGGGTGTAGACAGGATACGTGCCAGTGATTAAAAAAAAATTAATGCTGAAATCACACCCGCCATTACGCATTTAATTAAAACCTGCATAGCCACACATCCCGTTAACCCGATAAGTTTAAAATTGGGCTTTTGCGCATAAATCATAAAAAAGGCTCAAATACTAATTATAACAATTATCGTCCAATAACTATCCTTCCCTCTATAGATCGAAAGGTACTTTGGTAATGAAATAAATAAATACCTGCAACAAAATTTGGATTTCAAAAAAATCATAGCGCCCCGCAACTTTTGTACATGTTGAGTAATAAAATCAACTTGTTGTTTTTATTGACTTCAGCAAAGCTTTTGACACACTCAAATACACAACGCTTTTTATTAAACTATGGCAAAATGGTATTAAAGGACCTTTCCTGGAATGGTTCAAAAAATTATCACACAAATCGATTCACAATGGTTAAAATTGGCAGTAAGCTGAGTGAATCAGTGATCCCGACCGAGATGGACACAGCACAGGGTTGTATTGTTGGACCGACAGGATATCACTTTATGTGAACAATATGTGCGATGCTATAAAAGAAAAGGTATACCAGTATACCAATTTGCTGATTATACATGTATTGTGGTTGCGGACAAAAATGTAAAAACAGCACAAAACATGCTACAAGTCAATTTTGACTTACTGTCTAAATGGGCACACGACTAGTCCAACAGATTAGTGATTAACACAGACAGAACAAAAGCCATGCACATCCATTCCATGCACAAAAAAAAAATGATCACAACCTCACCATCGTGGCCCACACTCACTACATACACCAGCCTACACCTAAATTCTCAAAATTGTGATTGTCCAAACATAGCTTTTGTGAAAGAGCATACTTACATCGGATTAAAAATTGATAACAAGCTAAATTAGGGTCCTAAAAACTTTTGTGACAAATTGCGTGCAATACTCAGTAAAATATGTATACTGAAATACAAAATCCCATTTAGTATACTAAGAATTATATAACTATCTTTAGCTGATTCTAAAATAAATTATGGCCTGAGCACTTATGGCAGAAGTCACAAAACATATTTAAATAATATATATAATTTGCAACTACGAATAATAAAAAACTACTTTGAGCCAGAGGCGGCTCGTGACAATTTTTAATTGGTATTCACCAAAAAATAAGAGGAATTGCTTAAATGCAAACTTTTTATTATTCTATTTATAACTAAAATTCATTCATATATTTAGATTTACAAACGCGCTCCACGCGCGTATGATTTCGTGTTACATTTTGGTTACCCTTTGTCTTTATTTAAAACTGAGTTAAAATCCTTTAGCGCTGTTTAATCACATCACAATATTCACATTTTATTTTGATATAGTTACTTATTAGACAATAAGCAAACTGTTTATGTAGATATGTATTTAATTAATTTGTCAATAAAAACTCGCGCGCACGAATAAAACATTTGTTGTGATAAGAGCGGCAACAGCGCACCGGCGCGGCGCCGTCGGACCGAACGGGGATTAAGCTAGGAACATAGCCCAGGAGTGGCGTTTCACATTTTGCTAATTTTTCATATAAAATCTTCTGTTTCACGTGTGAGACTGTGTCGAACTTTCTCTTTCACACTCGTTGATTTTAGCTCTGGCCTTTCTACTGAAATTCGTTTCATAGGAGCGCAATTGCTAGCGCTCCACATAGTGACACAGTCTCCTCAGTGCGATTCCACACTAAATCTTGCGTTTTCTATGTGAGTACAGAATGTTTTAGTGAAATTTATTTTAACATAAAGAGTAATCGAAGCATAATGATTATTTATTTTAAGTAAAATCAAAACATATTGTTTCTTAAGTATATAATTATTTAAGGGAGTGCGCTGCACCAGTGCTCCTTGGGACGAGCCGCTTCTGCTTTGAGCTCTATAAATATTGCAAAATACTTCCCTTACGACATAAAATAAAGCTAGTTATCATAAAAGACAAACATATTAATGTAAATATGTCAATAAAATAAAGTCAACTAAAATCCTCAAGAAAATTGTACACAAGTAGATTTAGCATACCCAAATGTAATAATGTGTACGGTAAGAGAAATTATGAATATTTGTTACCCAGTATCCTTAACGAACTACCAAAAACCTAAGTTAACTAATATATTTATGCAACGAACTCATCATCTATAAATAAACCCCATAAGTGTCTGCTAGATGATTATAGCCGCTAAGACTAAAATGTAGTATATATGTTGAACAATAAATTGAAAAAAAAAAAACTGTCACAGTGTGAAAAATGTGTACATAAAGGGCTTGGCAAAACATTTTTTCGTTTAATGACGTAGGAAATGAGGGTAGAACGAGACGAGAATGTTTTTGTTAGACATTAACGATGCTCTTTTTGCTAACGTCTACTTCTGCCTAACAGAGTGGACCGGCTTATGCAATAATACTCGTGAAAGAAAATGGTAATTATTGAACTAAATAAGTTAACAGATTTGTAATTAACTTATTTTGTGTAGTTTATGTTCACAAGGTGTCTTTTTAATTTTTAAAAAATATTCTGTTGTTTTCTTAAAAATAATAACATATGTATTAAACTTCATTAAGGCTGCGCCCTACCCAAAAGTGCAGTTTTCTGCTTGTTTTTAAATCAGTTCCACTGTTATATTGCAAGTTTCAGGCTGGAAAAAAATAACATGCCTTTACAATTTCTTAAACTAGAAACTTACTGTATTTTTTGAATATATCTGTTAAAACATCGCTTTAAAAAAATATCAGCTGACCCTCTAGTTTTTCTATTTTTAATCTTATCAATAACTCCTTATCAATATTAAACTAGGGAATTACTGTAATATCATTTCTATATGGGATTAAATATATTGACCACCAAGAAATACTTCGTAACCCTTAGCTCGCTTAGCAACAAAATATAGTAAATATCAAAAAAACGAAACATGTACCAAAAAAGAAAGTCTAAAATTACAATGGTTCTAGCTGTTTTAGTCATGATTGCAGTTTAAATTGTATTAGAGGACCAAATGTAGTAAATGATCACCAAATCTTTGTGAGCAAATTAATGCGCTATAACTACCTTAAAAAAACCGCTATGTTTGCCATAAAATGGATGTATGAAACCAAATATAGTATAATAACGCCAAATTAGCCCTTTTCATTCTTCTCCCAGACACCGCAGCCGCCCGAAGCCATTCGGACTTTGGAATCTGATAGAAAAATGTATGGAAGTTTGATTTACCTCTCGAAACTCGTAAATGTAGGTTCTTGATTACATTTTTCTCTCGAATTCCAGAGTTCGAACCGGTGGTGAAAACAGAGGGGTCCTTTATCACTCGGTCACGATTCGATTGATTACAATTATTCTATTACGAGCCGTAAAAAATCATAAAAAAGAACCAATTGCTGCGCCGAGCAGTCAGCCATGATAGGTCATTCTCATTCGTTCGCCGGCTTTCGGTCCAAATACGCCGAGATTGTTCCCAATACGGTCCCAGGTCACCAATTCGAAGCACCTGCATTTGTAGCGTATGAAGTTTATTTATTCTGCTCGTTGGTATCTTTTTTACAATGGCGCACGAAAACTTAACCTCGGTCGAGTTCATGGGTACCATTATTAAGTGCTTTATCGGAATCGGACGCAGACGGTGATTAAATCCCAAAATATACGTAAAAATTGGATTTTCGAAAAGAAATTTATGACTGTGCAAAGCAAAGGAATTTATTAAAACTAAGAAGACCTGGTTAATACAAACAGTTCTAACAAAATTACAAAATTTTAATCAAAGCATTATTGAATTTATGAATTAAATTTTTAAATCTTATGAGCAATTGGTTGAATAAACGCTCAAGAAAAAAAAATGATTTTTGGTAGCGGTTAATTAATTTAGACTTTAAGCTCAGATTTTAGTAAACATTTAACAATAGTACAGGCTCAAACTTTAGGAGTTAATTTACTATGTTTGGGTAAACAATGATTTATCTAGAGTAATTTACTTTTATAGGATAACGAGATGTTAAATTTTTGGTTGACATTTTAAATTATAATGAAGTAAAAATTTTGGTGATTATTTACTATTCTTAGGTTAACAATGATTAGTTTTAATATTCGCTTTAAAAGAACAGCTAGATGTAATTTTTTTGTATATAATTTCAAATTAAAATGGGGTTTAATTGTTGGTGATCATTTACTATTTTTGACAGTAAAAAGTTTTTTTCTGACGTTATATTTTACTATATCTGGTAATAAATTAAACATAAGGCTTTCTATATCTTATATGATATAATTGTAATGAATGAACTCTATTTGAGATGAACATCGTCAATTTTAACTTAGCTTCCATAAAGTATATGTAATTTGCGCGTTGGGACCCTCTTAAATAATTAATTTGGTAAGCATGCCATGTAGCCGGTTGTTCGAGGCTAGTGGATGTTTTTATAAAAACTCTTGACTATTGTGATTTTAAAAAAGTTAGATTGTAAATGGCAAATACAAATAGTTATATTACTTCGTAAGGACCAAGCCGCGTGGCATGAATAATGTGATTTTATTTAGAACGAGCTCTGTTTCACATAGTTTTCAAAGATAATAACAGATGGCGCTATTTTATCTGGTATTAAAAATATAACTTTTAAACATTCGCTTGGCCATATTTTTACTTTTTATATCGATGCAAGTACAATTCTACTAAAAGTCACTAATTATTGCTTTTTAATTAATTTAAATCGATATTTTTAATAATTTTGTCTAATACATGATAGGTATTGTAAGTTGGATCCTAATGCATTAGGTAATTACTTTTTTGTGTTGCGAAAAAATACTTTAATTTTTAGTAAAATACTTTAGTTTTCCCAGTGATCTTGAATCTACAAAAGACATAGATCTATAATGTCAGGAAAGGCAAATTAATCGTTCACAACATATTGCTCTCACATAATGACGATTCTTGTTTTGTGAGGGATATCGATAAAAAAATCTTACCTTCCTATGCAGTGCCCACAATATTTTTAGACCAGGAATTATGTCAGTACATAATATTCTAGTTTCAATACTTAAAATAATTACTTACATGTGTGTATTAACAATTTTAAACATATTGTAAATAAATTACACTTTCTTTTTCTTACAAACTTAGGTTTGCTGTAAATAATCTCTTATAAGATAAGCTCCCCTCTGTTTGATTACCTATGTGTCTATTTGTTTTGTACAATAAAGAATTATTAAATCGATAATGGTTTGTCTTTCAGCCTGGCTCTTTGCTACATTAAGCTATCTCCACTTCAGAATGCATGCATCAAAGTTGTTTCCAAAATTAAAGTAGCTTGCCTAATTTCCGGAGTAAAAATAACACCTGTCCTTGTTTGCCCCCAGCGGGTAATGGCGCGAAGATTTATCTCACGTTACACGGAATTTTAATGTAACATATCCGGACGTACGTTCTGGACGGACATAAAGTGGAAATAGAAAAAAATAAAGAATTATCCCCGACGCTTCAGTTTAATTTGCATATTTTCCGCTTGCATATTTGTATATAGGTGTGTAATTGTATTGCTTTACTGTAACCCTTTTAATTGCTAGTGAAACGTTGGTAAGTAAATATCTATTAATGTTACGAAATTACAAACCGACTTTGTAATACTAAGAACAAATACTTTATTTAGATTAATTTGATTAATCAGTACAATATTATTTCTGATTGAGCGCACGCACGGACGAAGACATGGTGTTTACATACGTCAACCTCAAAGAATCCTATCCTATACCAAACACATACAATTTTAAGTTTCGTATCTCTAAATACCAGTTACCAAAACAGGGAATATATTATGAATACGAAATAAGGAGAAACCAACTTAAAATATCAATATGCAAAACGGAAAACGATTAAAATTGGAAGCCGAGCTGTACATTGCTCAATTATATTCAGATTTAGCGTCCGGACGCAGGGTACAAAAAAGAAATGAAAATATGGATATTGCTGAAATGTGACCAGAATAAAAGACACAAAAACAATTTTTAGAAAATTTTTCATAGGTAGTAGGAGTAGATGCACGTAGATATTGAGTGACAAAAACTCGTATACTATTATAAGTATATTATTATAAGTCTATCTTATTATAATAATCTTCCTCATTTTAAGAGAATTTTATATTTATCTTTTGTGAGGAGTGGGTGTCAGAATTTAAAAAAAAGTTGCGCGAGTGTACTTTGATTATGATGTCTTCTTTTACAGTTCCATTACTTTCAAAAATAAACTAATCGTTCGATGATATGGCAGACGTACGGACGAGCGGACCAATAAACGATAAAAGAAAATAGTTAAAATAACATAATTGGTGACAATGACCCTAACCTAAGTTGCTGGAAAAATGTGCCCAGAAATTATACAGTTATTTATTACAGTTAGATAATTGCGAATCAGTAAATACAATGTTTTATTAATTACCCTAGGCACTGTTTACGTAACATATCTATAGAACCAGTGACTATAAATGTTATTCAGAAAGCCTGATATATGAGGCGGCCTGTTATCGCCTAACCCGCTAATTGCAATTCTGCGCCTGAGTTATTGCCGGGGCGTAGGCGTGATATAATTATTGCGTCCTGTATCTGTGCTTGCTACCAACTATTTTTCTACTTGTTTGTTTAACTTTCAAATCGATCGATTGGAAACACATTGTCATGATTTGATTATCAAATGTTTTTTTTTTCGAGCATACATTATAATGAGTTCCTATAACGCAGTGTTGTTTTAGCTTGACATCACTGAATTATATTAAGCAGCTTATATTTTGCCTAATCGCGCGATTTAACGAGTCTGAGTAACTGCATCGGAAGTGATACGCGAATTAAGTACAGGTACTTCCACAAATGTTTCTACTTTTAAGCACCGGAAGCTTCTCATAGCAGATTATAGTGATGTCCGTTTAGCCTGCTAGTTTTGATAATATACTTAAAAACAGCAAGTTCACAAAAGTTTGACGACAATATACAATTCCAGCAGCAACTAACTGTATTGATTTTTTTTTGTACGAATAAGTCACTATATAATACTCACACACCACAGTCGGCTATTTATTTTCAGCTCGCATTTTGTTCTGTGAACAACTTCGAAATAGCTATAGTGGTGTTTTGTTGACCGATATAATGTACATTATGCGGTAATCCTACCAAAAAATTAACCAAGATTTTGTACTGTGTTATACAGAATTTACGTATTTTTAACTTGGCAGGATTATGTCATTAAACGCATTGAAGCAGTGAACAAAACGCACCTTTCTTATGAGTTGTATGTCTTTTATTCAATTTATCACAAATTCAAAGGACACGAGATGGATGTCCGCACTTTTGTAAATATTTTTGGTTTCTTTTCAGTTAAAAAGTCCCTAGTGCGTTGGTGACAATATCCGCATCTTCGCTGAGAGCAGTCAATTTGCGAGTGGTCATCAGCATTTCCTGCGGTCCTCACCTCGGTGGGCATTCTAATGTTTAGAGGTACGCCAACAGCTGAATTACGGCTATTTAATAGTTGCGATATTTCGCTAGAAGTCAGAGTAAGTCCAGTTTTTGTCTTTTGATCAGCTATGCATTTTGGCATGCTGCATCTAAGCCAAACGTAAATAGAGGGAACCACCACTTTTGCCACGAAGAGCTACCCTCATGGAGTCAATGTTCTCATAAAAAGGATCTATCCCGCCCATGTACTTACTGTACATCTTGATAATAGCTGGGCAATCTACTTAATTTGTGGTCGTTTTATGTCCAAAAATCCAATACGATCCACTTTTGTGATGCGATCCAGTCCATGGCAGTTGGATGCAATGGTGACAATGCTTTTATCGTGCAACTTGGCTACTATAATTTTCGCAGACGCTTTATGGCATAGGTCACCTCGTGGTTCCTTTTTCAAGTCCTTTGAGTTTGGCAAATTGCAGTTCTCCAGGCGGTTTTCTCGAACAGTACCTGTACCCCCGACATTCTGCTCTCGTAAATACTTTAGTAAGGGTAGACCAGTAAAAAAATATCAAAATATAAATTGTACGGTCCCAACTCTTGTGGTAATCTTGAATGGAGCTCTAAAAAACGGCAGCTCCTAGACCCAAGTCGAATTGCATCTCGAGCGCAGGGCCCGACGCACTTTGGTATAGCTCACAATTCACCAAATAGCCATGACGAGTATCGGCTGACCAGAGCTTGTAACCAAACCTTATTGGTTTCCCGTGTATGTGTTGATTGGTATCATGCTTTTTTTTTGTTCTATTCTATTCTATTCTATGCCGTCCAAAATACGGTTCTTTAGTTTCGTCTATGGAGATGTGTGAAGAACCAGCTCTTTCGAAGTTTTTACTAAAATTTATGTTCAGTTTTAGACTCCCTGGCAGCCTAGTTGGTAGAGTAGACGACTGCTGCGCAGAGGGTATGGGTTCGATTCCCGCTTTGGACAAACATTTATGTGATAAAAAACATTTGAGTTTGCCTTGAGTCTGGGTGTATTTATGTATAATATGTACGTATTTACAAAGTAATATATATGATCCGTATCCGTTGTCTTGTATCCATAACACAAGCTTTGCTTACTTTGGTACCAGACGGCGCTGTGTGTAATGTACCTACAAAAATATTTATTATTTTTTATTTATTTATTTATTTATTAAATACTCTCGAACTTTGGCAAATTTATCGTTTGGCGGCAATGATGTACAATCGCAAAGATAAAGGTATTGCTGTATTTCAAAAAATCTATTGCGTCTCACGCTTGTTGCTATGAGATCGTTGTGTGTTTCACTCTTTACTTCCCAGAACATTCGCATGTACTTAGAAGTCATATACCCGGTAAGAAGTAATATCGCAAGTTACACTCTAATTTCTTCAGAATTCACATTGAGATTGTGATTTATTTGTAAAGCGTTCAAATTGCTCATATCTGTTATGAATTGTATTACGTCACTGCTGTAAAGCAATTCAAACACTGTACTGCAGACAATTCTTCCACAGGGTTAGTAAAAGCTTCTTCATCACAATCTCCTTTGCCGCAGGTCTACAACTATTGCTGACATTATCATACCACTTTTTCACAGTATTCTCTTTTTTCGGTACCGGTACGTCGATTTCTTTCTCTTCGTCTTCCAAGCCATGTGCTTCTCTACAAGCAGATGGTCTATTATGTACTTCTACTTGGGATCCGAGCATGCGACTGAGAAGGTGAAGAATATTAGCGTCATTTTCATCACCACTATCTTCGTCCGTAACCACGCCATCATCAAGAGGAAATAAAATAATATCGCTTAGGTCCTCCCCGGCCTGCAACTCCTCGGAAATCTCATCTAAGGTCAAACTGTAATCCGGAAAAAAGCTATAAAACACCATCGTCATGTAGAGATATACCCAAAACGTATACAAATCTTGTTATTCTTAGAAGGAATTCAGAACAATAGAGTTATTATATTTCCCAGTGTCACCCGCAAGTGACACCACATGTTTGCAATATTGCAAAAAACATGTTCAAAGTAATTTTAGCCAATGTATACATTTCTGCAATAGCTTATTTATTCATTTATTACATGCAGTAAGAAAAAATAACAATACTTACGGTCTCGGCATTTTTATTTCACTTTTTATCTCAAGAGGTTAATCAAACACAGACTGCACGTGTTTCTCGCTAAACATTTAATTGTATTTGAGAGTAGCATTTCTTTTAGTGTTGCCAGATATCAAACATAAGTAGCTTTACTTATTGGCTTTGCAATAATGGTGGTCGAATTTAATAATATAATCTCCGTGTGGTATGAAAAAAATATTAAACTTCTGTCACCTCCAGGTGACACTGGGAATTGAAGAGTAATGTTAAACATCTGCAACTGCGACTGGGCGGTCATACTAACCATAACCATAGAGACCATTCTGTTTTTACAGGAAAAAGAATAGAATAGAGTAATAATATGGTATACCTATCTCATGTCGGATTCACGATCTTATCAGACGCCAAGCAATAACAATTAAACAAACAAACTTTCAAAAATATATATTAGTTTGGATTTGGATTTGAAACATTTAATATTTTCGTGCTCATATGTACCTATTATTCTGTAACGGTGCATTTAAGTTGTAAATACAGTTACCGTATACTCTGCGAGAAATATGAACACAATATCTGGCAGGTATTCAAACCACAGGAAGGATAATGAATGCATGCAGCTGCATTATTGCCTCCCTCTCGTTGTTATAAGCCGCATACCTACCTACAACATGCACAATTGTTATCTATAGTATGTAGCTTATGTCTGTCTACATTGTGTATACTTTTCAGAGGCAGTCACAGGATTTTTACAATTTGGCTTTGTTTTTCAATCGTTATTATCCAGTGAGTTTGTGAATATTATATTTCATTATTTATAGGTATTTCGGTATTATAGAACTGTTTTAAAATCTGAATTAATGAATTAATTACTATATATACCTTATGTAGTTATTACTACGATTATGTGTGATGTACTTTGCAAATACATCTATGGCATGAACCATATTGAGGTGAAATTAACTAACAAACTCATTTACGATTTATTAGCCAAAACGCATGTTTTCATGTACACATTCAGAAACTAAAATCACACTTTCAATCTTAAGTTTGAAACCTACCTAACCTAACCTACCTAATCAAACTTCCTCCTCATTGGTTACAACATCGTGACGTCAGAACATGGCTTAATGCCTCCCTCTCAAGCAAACTCAAATGACGCTAAAATTTTACGAAGTGAATTCTAAATAGTTTCACCGTTAAAAAAATCTTAAAATGATAATAATTGACTATTAATAAAATCTAGAGTTAAATAGCTCAGAATCTTTTTAAAACAGACGTGCTTGTGAATGGTGGACTCTGACCAGTGTCTGCGTCGAAGTAACTTTGAGGTACCTTTCTGTTTCCTCTTTCAATTTGTGTGTAAAATCCAAAAATATATTTTAATTATTTACTAAGTTACTATCTTTTGCCCGCGGTACCAACCGCCCTTAATCGAATTTAGGGTAGGCGGGTTTTGTTTTTATCGGTGTTTGCTGCAACTCCTAAATTATAGATAAAATTATAGAGAATTTTTAAGTAGCCTTTGTCCTTCCCCGGGACTCAAACTTTCGCACGCCAAATTTCATTTTAATTGGCACAGTGGTTTAAGCGTGAAGAGGTAAAAGACAGACAGGCAGAGTTACTTTCGCATTAATAATATAAGTATGTATTTATAGTTTTAGATCTAGATAAGTAAATTACTATTGTAACTTTAAGTTTAAAAATAAAAGTATTTTCCAGTCCAACTTTTCTTTATTTCTCTAACATTTGAACCATATTTTATAACTTAAAATATTCCGTATCCTCTACGAATACATTCGGAAACTGGCCACAGAGGGCAAGGCGGATTTGGTGCCGGCCAGGGCGGTACGTACTCTACGGCGTGATTTATGATGAATGCTGGCACCGGCTCACTTTTGATCGCCGCCGACACATTTTTCGCATTACTCAAGTGAAAGAAAAGTGACGATGTAATGCAATGATGCGTGCTGATTTAGATATGCGATGGCAAAAGAAAAATAGCTTGAGTGAAAGAATTTGAAATCTTATGATTTAGTGGTTCTCGGATATATGTGTTAGTTTTTCTGTTGATATCGCAATTGTAAGATCTTTACATAAATATACTATTAAAATAGGTTTTTTTACAAGTTACTTAAGGACTTGCGTATATGCAAGTAATTTCGTGACTGTATTTTCATTTTCAGCAGGAATTTATAATGACTCAAGTACCTAACTAATTGGATATTTTAAAATCAGTATTCACTTCACTAGTTTTCAAAATAATAAATTTATTACGTAAGTAACACAACATCAGAATGATATTTTAGCGAAAAATATATCCTCATTTAATCGCTACGCGCCAACTTGGAAACTTTGCTCTGTGATTTATTTGTTGGTCGTATATCCAAGCCGCCGACACTCGTGGAATAACTTTCGTCACACAAACGTAACGAACTTTTTTTGAAAGTTCTGGCTGGTTTGCAAATAACGTTTCCCAGAAAATTTGTAGATAAGTGTTTTTCCTAATTACATGTTTTATTATACATTATACTTAACTTAAGTGATTGCAAATGACTTTTCTTTATCTTTTCCTTAGTTTCTAGTAGTATTTCAATCAAAAGTAAATTTTGAATGGTTTTTTATTCATTTATTATAGATAATATACTTATATTACAGAACCTTTTATTGTTTCAGATTAAGCCAAAAGTACATAGCTCACATGAAATGCATGCTAAACTGAAAGATAATGAATTAAAAAAAACAGCCAAGTGCGAGTCAGACTCGCGCACGAAGGGTTCGGTACATACGTTGTATGTGAGCCCCCTTAAATACTTGTTTTATTTTCATTTAAAAATTTATTTTTAAAGTGAATATTTTACTAAGTATTCTGATGATATTTCAAGCGTCTACCTGTTGCCGTTATCAACATCGAGCAAATAGGTTTTTCGTGTTAAATTACAAGTTACAGCCTCCTTGCGTAAACTTGAAGTAAAAATATTTTCAAATTCGAAAATTCGGAAAACCACCAATGTCATGCATTAAATCACGTTTATTTATATTAAAATTACTTTTATTATAAATATTTATTATAAATTTAAACATTTTTACATAGTGTAGTAGTTTTTTTTTACAAAAAATTTTGTAGTTTTGTAGGTATAGGCGTCGATCCCAGTCATACATTTTTGGTAGGTAGAACCTCATGAAAAAAGTATGGACACCACTGCTGTAATGAATGTAGAAAAACTAACAGTTAGATCATAACATAACATGTCAGTCATCGTGTCGACATAGTAGTGATTAACCGCGGCCTATATACAGGAATCGTCATCGATCCTACAGTTTGCTTTGAAACAAATTATGAAAATGAGGCCCTAAAATAATAAATTGGTACACCGCATACCGCACCTGCGGCAACTTTATGTACATATAACATAAAAAACTGGCAAGTGGTTGGACTACTCTTTGAAGCTCACGGATCAGACAGTACATTCTTAGTAAACCTTTTTTTTAAAATTCAATATTTTATGTGAAAATCGGCCTGGACAAATATTTAAAGATTCAACTTCGATTGCAATGAACCATCTTTATTCTGCGTCTACTAATCAGAATTATTATTCAAATGTTTATAATAAACTGTATTAAATGATGTCAAATATGACTAAAAGGTAAACTGTGTTGTAAGGCAAGGCGGAGTGTTAACTCGTCCAGTTCATCGAATTGATTGTTTCTCTCTCTAAGTTTTACTCATCGTGGAACAACTAACAATTACTACCTGGATTGTTCATAGTAAATTAGCGAATAAGTAAAATAAGTGAGCGCTCACTTAACTTTGTTTGAATACAAATATGCCCTTGTACATCTACACTGCAGGGGCCTTTACTTGCAGCAAAGCAAGTAGACTTACACCATATATAGTTCATTATGCTGGCCCATCGCGAGAAATAGGTTATTCACATGGGTTGAAATCTATGACTGCTCAGCTATCAACAAGCCAAGCAAAGGTACCTTTATGTAATGAATTTCTACAGCAAGAAGACGACAAATTTGTCGTTTGAATAAAAACTCTTAAAAGCTTTTATCACGTTCTGTTAACTTACCTATGTTCCTTAGCGTTACAGCAAAGACGTCTCAAAAACTTCTACAAAGTCATACCTAAGGCTCTTACTGTAATTATCCAATGTTTAAAAATCTATAAGATTCTTTGGTTTGGGCTCGCGAGCTTCGGTTAAGTACGGTAAGAACCTTAGTTACGCTAAGGAACATCATAGGTAAATAAAAACGCGTACATACATAACAACATACATTACTCCCTCGCAACCTAGTTGGTGGTGTGATCGACTGCTATGCAGAGGGTGTGGATTCGAATCCCGCACTGGACAGAACATTTATATGACAAACATTTGTGTTTGTCTTGAGTCTGTGTTTACTTATGTATATGTAAAAAAAAAGTAATATATATGTATTTCTATCCATTGTCTGGTATCCATAACACAAGCTTTGCTTACTTTGGATGTCCAAGAATATTTATTTGTAAATTTATTTTTTTAAGATGACGCATATATGTAAACTTTTTAAAGTGATTTAATAAGAAACAAGTCATTTGCTATGCAAATAAGGGAAGAATCATTTTTATGTACTTAAATAAGTAGTACGCAATGTACACTAAAAACTTATTCAGTCAACAAACAATAGTACATTGTTCACCAAAGGGTGAATGTGACTGATTACCGACGAGGGTGTTGTTTGAGTTGAGAGTTTAAAACACACGAGGTGGGAATCGTCTTTCATCCCGAGTTATACATAGTGCTTTACACTACAAATGCGAGGATATTAAAATATAATTAATTAAAGTTTTAATTTACTTAATAAATATTAATTCACTTTTATAAACATAGATGGCGCTGTACCGAATAATTACAAGCTATGGTTATGTTTTCTGTTTTTATAAATAGTGAGTTTTTTTTTCAAAATGGAATTAATTCGTTTTTATAATCACAGATGACATTGTACCAAATAAAATGAAGCTATTTAATTGTTTCGTCAGCTTTTAAATGGGAAGTGCTTTTTTACTTTCTCCCCTCTAAATGGGCTAGAAAGTAATAATCTCTGCAAACACGTACTTTTAACCCTATTTTTGACTATGCATGAGTTCAGATTCTTTCAGAGCATGAGTAGTATAAAATTATTTTAAAACATTCATAAACTCGGTAATACAACAAAATCTGTTTGGAGACAAAGTTGGAAAAAAAATCTAGTCTACAAGTTTCCTAAGTAACAGCGTGTGTTAACCAAAATAATAACCAAGCAGAAAGTTAGTAGGTAAGTAAAAGTTGTAACAAGTAAGTAACGGAAGTCCTGCAACTGTGCGTGTGGCCAATAACTTAGTAATGAGGTATCCCCTACGGTTGTGGATTTACTATAATCTGCTGTTTGCAAATAAATGTACTACGTTCGAGTTTTGGTAATAAAAATACTGTTCTTTTATTTAGTTTCGTTTTCTACTTTTTCCCTTTTATATTATATTAGGAATGGTAAACAAATAGAAATACTGTATTTATATAATGTAATATAATGTAATATAAAAAAGTAAATATTATATAATGTATAATATAACGCATATTATAAAATCTGTACTACTGTTTATGTTTGATGATTACAATTTGTTTTAGATTAATTATTATATATTGGTTATGTACTGAAGTTTACTTAATATCATCAATATAAATAAATACTTTCATATCAAAGATGCAGTCAAAAGATTAAACTCGAGCCAGGACTTGAACCTGCGACCCTAATATTCCGTGTACGTGCTCTACCACTGAGCTACCGAGGCACAAGTCTGACTGATGAAAATCCCTACTACATCTTTGATTTGGAAATACGCTCGTAACACGCGTCACATACAACTCCTAGTGACTTATAAAGTCCTAGTACATCAATCTTATAAACACACAAAATCTTCATTGAAGTAAGAAATACCATATAAATAAACATACATAGAAATAATCTCTCTTCATTTATGACTCCCTGAAGGTTAGAGTCTTAGAAGAAAATATATTCTACATGCCATATCCATGGCTATAATATCATCAATATAAATAAATACTTTCATATCAAAGATGCAGTCAAAAGATTAACCTCGAGCCAGGACTTGAACCTGCGACCCTTACATTCCGTGTAAGTGCTCTACCACTGAGCTACCGAGGTTTACTTAATCAATTATTTCTTTGTTGGTGTTTATTGCCCATTATGTTTACAAGCAAACACACAAAGAAAATTAAATAGGAATTGTGTAAAAAAACTTTTTACTCCAAATGTATTGCCGACACAATCGGTTAATGTGAAATTAGTAAAATAATAAGTAAAAATATATCTGAGTTAAAATAGCTCAAATAAATGTCCTAGAAGTAAATTTTAGGGTAATATTTAAACGACCAATACTATAATTATTGGTGATATAAGGAAAGCCTGATATATGAGGCAGCCTGTTATCGCCTAACCCGCTAATTGCAATTCTGCGGCTGAGTTATTGTCGGGGCGTGGGCGTGACTAGACGACAATTATTGTGTTCGAACGTGCTACAGTTACACCATGTCCTTAAATATTAAATTTAGTATTTATTATTTTTAGGGTTCCGTACATCAAAAGAAAAAACGCTGACTGAATTGACCCTGATGTTTGATCATAATCACTTCATTGCTCGTCTGTCACTCTTTCTGTCTGTCAAGACCCTTTTACTCAGTAACGCGTAGAGATATCAAGTTAAAAGATCAGCCGAGGATATATGCTCCCGATATTTCGGTACTGTTGCAAGCACTAGGATCCCGGGATGACTGGCGTGCTTGCTAGTTTGAACTAAGTCTATGGGCAAATATATCTATCTACCCCCTTTCATTTTCGTATTGTTACGGAACTACTAAAGCTCACTCGAAAGTCATCATGACTATATACACTCACTGTGTCACTGCATTTTTGGATACGTACTAATTTATGACTGTTTTTTATTAATCCTACTACTTGTAGGACAATTGAAACCCATCTGCCGTATTGAAATTTCTATATTTATTAATTTCAATTGCCTCTTTAACTTGTCTATGTACATAGTGACGTTCCGTCGACAGTATTTGTAGATTGTGAAATTCGATCCAATGCTTAGTGCCAGACTCCAGTAAATGTTCAGCAATGGCCGACTTTTATATGTCATTGTTCTTAACAGCCTTTATATGTTCGTTCTTGCGGCACGCGATGGATCTTTTTTGTTTGTCCAATATATGCACTGCCGCAACTGCAGTCTATTTTGTATACACCCGGATTTTCCAGAGGTAAGCTGTCCTTAGGTGCAGGCTTTGTGCGATTTTCTATAAGGGAGCAAATACGGTCTTTATTGAATATTTGTTCAATATCTTGCCCATCTTATCTGTAACTCCTTTGATATAGGGAAAAATGTGGGCTGACGTTCTACTCTATTAGCTAGGGACTGGCTTTTCTTGGATCTGCAGTGCACATCTTCCACGTGGTATCCGTTTTTTCTTAACACGTCCCGTACCTTTGTTAATTCCTTCGGGAGGTGCTTATCATCACACAAGTCGAATGCTCGATTGGTAAGGGAGCTTACTACTGCATCAATATGACGGGGGTGGTTATGTGAAGTTGCATGAAGGTATCGATCAGGGTGAGTTGGCTTTCTGTAAACTGTAAGGCTAAGAGTCCCATGCATCTACTTTCACCGTTATTTTTAGAACCAGGAACGCCAAAGATCTTCCGTTTTCTCTTTCTACCGTTAACCGCATGTTACTGTAGATGCCATTGAGATAATCTAAACACTCCTTTATCTCTTGTTCTTCTGCCTTCAATATGCAAAAAACACCATCCATGTACCGCTGCCAAATTTTAAGTGGGACTGGTGGTGTGGATTATTGTTTCATTTGGTTTTGTTATGTTCCTTTCTGTTCTATTTTATTTAACTTTATAGGTTGCGGTGACCGCTTACCATTGGGCTGTCCGTTAGCGTATTTGCCACCCTAGTGATATAAAAAATGTATTACGCCGTAAAAAAATTAGGTAAGCATGTTATTTGAAAATCTATTTAGTTACGAAGAGCGAGTTTCGCATGTGGTAGTATAGGTTGGACTGCCATTTTGAAGGTCCCCGGTTTGACACCTGGTACAGATAGGTTCTGGGTGAGAGCAACAGCGAAAAATTAATCAAAATTACTTTTATGCAAAATTAAGAAATCCTCGGAAATAAAGAAAAGCCATGTCTATTCAGAAGATAAAAACTCAGATTTGTAGGTACTATTTGCCCTTTCAGCTCCAACTAGCAACCCATATTCTTGTTTTTTTTTGTCATAAAGATTACTATTAGCATAATAACTCGTACAAACCGATATCTTCAGGACATATTTTGTGTCTGACAGTTGCGAAATGGCTTTGTTTTTTTATTAAAACCTTACGGACAGTTATGTTTGCAGAATACGTAGCGTATAATAATAGTCAATTGTGTATTAAGGGTGTTAAGGAGAAAATTACTACTCGAGTTTGTAATTTTCGTACCGCCCGAGTTACACACAATCTCATTTGCGAATAAAAATAAAAGATATAATAATAATTATAATAATATAATAATAATAAATATACTCTACATATTTTTTTAAGCTATTGCATAGCTTTTATCGCGGGCTCTGAGGGTGGCGACCGAGTTAAGAAATTCCGTAACGAAAAAACCTAACAACGGCAAACTTGACTGTACGGAATTTTTTTTTGATGAAAATCATAAGTTTAGGAGTTTTATTAGTAGTTTATGAGTTTATAAAATTTACAAAAAAAGCCCGTGGGAGTATTTAAGTCAAAAAGGTGCAAATGCAGCATAACCGGGCGATCGTAAGTATGACAGAGTCCGATTGACAACTGTATTGACATATAGAATAGGTAATTTTGCCGCCAATTCGCCGCGTTCAAATGTCGAATCCTTTTTTAAATTAATTTAAGCGCATTCTTTTTGTTGTGCCAGTCCTAAATTTAAATAAAACCAGATGAGTTATCACTTTATTATCAATGGGTGAGTTTAAAAAGTTCGTTCCATTTTCAAATTACATATTCGACCGCTCAAGCGGTACTGTACTGCAAGTACGATTTATCCCAAAGAAGATAGTGCAAGATATGGTCGCAAATCGTAGCAAGTTTGAGAAAAAGCATTTGACCTACTTCTACGTAACTAATCAACCGAAAATCAGCGAAAATAACGCCTAAGAGGCAGTGCTACGTAACAGTGAAAACATAGATGACGCGATATGTAACTAAGCGTCCGTGAGTAGTGCAGCTACATCGCAATTCACTGAGATTTTTATTTTAATACATGAAATAAAATTATAGTTTATTATATATCATTGTTATCAGAAAAGCGTTTTCTAAGGGTCAAAAGCACTATCACGGCTATGCTTTAGCAAAGTTGTAAACTAATAGCAAGAACTTTGTAGATTTCTTTGCTAAAACTTAAGAAAAAAATGGGTCAATTTCGTTTCAGTTCAATAATCGTGTTTTTATGTGTTTTAGGGTCTGAACCATATCCCAAAGAACGCAGTTATTAAATTTTAGTCGGGTCTCCTCAGCGGATGCGGAGAAACATTTGCAAAAAAATTAAATTAAGATAGTACATCCTCTTAACCAAGAAGTGAAATTATTCAAGTTTTTAAAAGAATAGATTACGTAGTACGTACATCACTCTGGTTGTTTTTACTATAAACATATTACTTTTTCTATACTAATATTATAAAGAGGAAAGATTTGATTGTTTGTTTGTTTGTACTGAATAGGCTCCAAAACTACTCGACCGATTTGAAAAATTCTTTTACCATTAGAAGCCGACATTATCCCTGATGAACATAGACTACCTTTTACCGCGGGAAAATGCTTCATTCCTACGGGAAAACGGGTAATAGGGCAACGGGTAGTAAGAATTATCCTTCCGTACTTATCTTTTTCACATAACTTCTAAACGGCTGAACTGATTGGGTTGAAATTTTATATGGGTATTTCTATGGTTTCCTGGATGATTTAAAAATACAATTGGACCCAGAAGGTGGCGCTGCTGTTAGTATGTCAACTACTAAACGGGTTGACGGATTGGGTTGAAATTTTGTATGCGTATTTCCATGGTTTCACAGACACGAATGTATTATGCCATTAAAGAGGAAAGATTTGATTGTTTTTATTTTTTCATAATTAAAAAAAAAAAAAAAAGTGGGTAGGTGTGCTGTGAACACTGTGTTCTATTTTAAAATTAAAAATATTATTGCAGTAATTGTTTAATAGCAATTATTTTTACATAATATGCAAGATTAAAGTGCACTACTTACCAGCTATCATTATCCTAGTTCATATCTACTTTACACAAATTACAATTTGACAAGATTGAAACTGTTCTACTTTGTTATCACTGCACAAAATGGAGTCCTTAAAACAGTCAATGTCTGAGATGACTGAGGTATTCAACAAAAGAATGGCTGAATTCCAAAGTGAAATAGGTGAGACAGACAAAACTGGGCATTCCTCAAGCCTCGCAGCGGACTTTGCCAGCTTCAAATCCTTTGTTTTGTTGTCTCTAAAATGTCTTCAATCACAAGTGGAGCATTTGACAAAAGAGCATGATCGTCTTGAGATGTGCAGTCGACGCAAAATGCTTTTAGTTCATGGGTTCCCAGAAAGCAAAACTGAAGATATCAAGGACACTATTTTTAAAATTGTGACAGAAAGATTAAAAATCTCAAGTTTTTCGTCAGAGCAAATACGTCACAGTTATCGATTAGGCCATCTATTGAAAGACAAATCCAGACCAATAGTTCTTAAGTTTTCTGATGTGACCCTTAGAGATAAAGTGTGGTCTGCCAAAACTGGGCTTAAAAATTCTGGAATCACGCTTTCTGAATTCCTCACGAAGTCTAGGCACGAGTTATTCATGGCAGCACGTCAAAAATTTGGAATTTCCAAGTGCTGGACGCAAGGAGGATCGATAATTGCAATTGGCATTGATGTCAAAAGGCATAAGATTGTTAGCCGTAGTGAGCTTAATGCTGCCCCAAACACGACTGCAAATGCCGTGGCAGTTTCTTCTATTGATAGTGGTACTGAAAATTCCTCTATAGAAGCTAAAAGTGGCCGACCCAAGAGAACAGCAGCGAAGAAATAGGTGACATTCACGTTCAAATGTTTACGAACGATTGAAAGCCGTTATGCAGTCTTGCCCTCTCCTGTTATCTTGGAAATATTTTTTTTTTCTACCTTCAATTTTCTCTTTTAACCACTTGAGTTAAGTATAATCACATTTTGTTATTTTATTTATCACTGTTTATCACTTAACCTTCAAAAATATTTTTATTTAGTTTTTTTTTTTTTAAGAATTTTACGGCTCTAGTAACTACGTTTTAGGTACTTTAATTTGTACGGCTGTGGTAAAAGCATATTAGGACAACTTTAATTTGTTGTTGTTTTTTTTTAATGTTTCATGTTTTAAATGATAATATTAACTTGTCTATTTATTTTACCAGAATTTAGCTGTAATTTTCTGTGTAACATACCTAAATAATTCTTTTTTTTTGTTTCAGTAATACTTTTTGTTTTGTTGTTTATGTTTTGTACTTTTTCTAAACCAGACTGCTGGCATGTAGAGCACACATACTTATATATTTCTATTTTATTTTATATCAAACATATTAATAGTCTTAATATTATTTTATACGTATATATAAATAAATATTTTATTGTAATATATGAATAGTGACAGCGACAGTAATAATTCTTTCCCTTGTTCTTCAGATGGATTGAACAGTGACGACAGTTCTTTTAATGCTTATCCTTCTCTCAGCGCTACTTTAACTTCTACTTTTTTTCTCTTGACTCACTGAAACATTTCAATATTGTACATATAAATGCACAGAGTATTCCAGCTCATTATTCCGATATGCTAGCATCTTTTGATAACAAAAACATTCACGCCGTCCTTGTTTCGGAGTCTTGGTTAAAACCTTGCTTACCTTCTACATCTTTTTCATTGCCAGGCTTTCAGTTAATTCGAAACGACCGTAAAGATAGAGGAGGTGGTGGTGTGGCTATATATCTTAGGTCTAACTTTTCCTTCTCTATTATTAACATTTCTGATCAAATTTCCTCTAATACCTCCGAACATATTTTTATTGAGGTAAAACTTGCAAGCTGCAAAATTCTTCTTGGAGTTTTCTATAGTCCCAATTTACATATTAATTACTTTTCTTCTTTTGAAAGCCTTTTAGAAAATTTAACACCACTCTACGACCACACAATTGTTATGGCTGACTTTAACACTTGTTTGTTAAAAAAAGATAGACGTTCTCATCTGCTCAACAGTATTGTAGAGGGATGCAACCTACAAATATTACCCCTTAAAGCTACACATTTCTTTCCTAATTGTACACCCTCCCTTTTAGATTTAATTATAGTTTCCTCCCCAACACATGTGTACAAACATGGTCAGTGCGCTGCTGATGCCTTTTCTTACCACGATCTGATTTATCTATCCTACAAATTACGTCCTCCTAAAGCTAAGTCAAGAATACTTCAGCAACGCAATTTTAGTGGTATGGATGTGAACCGTCTGTGCGATGACGCTAGTAAGTTAAATTGGGACGCTGTTATCAAAGCATCTTCAGTTGATGAGAAAATTTTATTATTTAACAAAGTCATCACTGACCTTTATGACACCCATGCCCCAATTCGAATGATTAAAAAAAAACATCTACCCGCACAGTGGCTTACTGAGGAAATTAAACAGATGATGGTTAAAAGAAATCGTGCTAAAGTTAAATTTAAAACCAACCCTTGTGAAAGCAACCTTGCTAAGTATAAACTCCTGAGAAATCGCTGCAATAGAATGTGTAGAGATGCACAACGACGCTATATTCATAAATCCGTTGAAAACGGTGATCCAGCAAAAATCTGGAAATTTCTTAAGTCATTAGGAGTTGGTAAGTCTAATCGTATTCCCCTTTCACATGATATTGATGTCAATCTTCTTAATCATCACTTTTCTTCCAATGTTGCTATTGAAGGCAACAAAAAAATAAATACGCTGAACTCACTTTCCTTAAAACTAACTCCTGACTTTCCTCCGTTTTTTCTAAGTCGATTTTCTGATTGTGATGTTAAGAAGAGCATTATCGCTATATCTTTTAACGCTGTGGGGAGTGACTGCATTAGCCGTAACATGATCCTTCCTATCCTTGACATTATTATTCCTATCATCACAAATATCCATAATCACTCTATTGCCTCTGGCGAATTTCCAGGTTCCTGGAAAGATTCATTAATTATTCCCTTGCCGAAAAAAGCAAATCCTGTCTGTTATTCCGATTATCATCCCATATCCATCTTACCATTCCTTTCTAAAGTTCTTGAACGTCTTGTTCATGAACAGCTGTGTCATTTCCTCACTAAAAATAACTTACTAAATCCCCTTCAATCTGGTTTTCGTCCTGGACATAGTACGGTTACTGCACTTGTCAAAATCTCTGATGACATTCGTCTCGGTATAGAAAACAGAAAAGTCACAGTGCTAACACTATTAGATTTTAGCAACGCCTTTAACACTGTTGACTTTGATATACTACTTTCACTTTTAAGTTCTCTTAACATATCTCCAACAGCAATCGACTGGTTTCAAAGTTACTTGCGTGGGCGCCGGCAGCGGATCAAGGTAGATGATTCCTTCTCTACTTGGTGCTACACCAATGCTGGTGTCCCGCAAGGTGGCGTGTTGTCTCCACTTCTCTTTGCTATTTTCATTAATAATATAACATCTAATTTATCTTCTCTCTACCATCTATATGCAGACGATCTACAAATATATACTCAGGCTCCAGTTAGAGAGAACTAAGAAGTGCAGTTGCGATTATAAATAACGATCTTGCTCGCATTATGGATTGGAGTACCTCTTATGGTCTAAACGTAAATCCAAATAAAACGCAACTTATCATTGTGGGTACTTCAAGAATGATATCTAAGATTAATTTACAAAATCTTCCTAAAGTGAGTATTAATGGAACAGTCATTCCATATAGCGAGGCTGTAAAAAACTTGGGCATCATCATAGACCAGACATTTTCGTGGGAACCACAATTAAAAGAAGTTAGCAGAAAAATATTTGCTACAGCTAAATCTATTAGCAGATTGCGTAACTTCTTGCCCATTACCACTAAAATTGCACTGGCTAAATCACTACTGCTACCTGTCCTTGATTATGCGGATGCTAGCTATCTTGACCTTACTGAGGAGCAATTAAATAAGCTAGAGCGACTCCAGAACCTATGTATTAGAAACATATTTAGTTTACGTAAATATGATCATATATCCAAATTTCGATTAAAACTCAAGTGGCTCCCAATTCGCCTTCGCCGGAATACTCATTTTCTGTTTCTTCTCTACAACGTACTGTTCAATCCGTCTACTCCGTTATACTTGAAAGAGCGTTTCAATTTTATAGGCTCTACAGCTCATCGCGCCACTACAAACAAGATGCTGAAAACCCCAACACATTATTCGCAAGCATATAATGACTCATTCACTGTCACAGCCATAAGGCTATGGAATAGTTTACCCTTTGATGTCAAAAAAGCACAAACTTTAAGAATATTTAAAAATCTCGTAATCACACATTACTTAAAAATTTTAGCTGTCTCATCAACACTGTTTATTCATCTATATCATTTAAGATGTATGTAGTTTGTGTATTTATTTATTTTTATTTTTATTTTTTGTTATGTATTTGATATATATATATATATATATATTTATTTTGTTTAGATGTTTGTACGTATTAGTATTATTTATTATTCATATGTATATAAATTTAGCTATTGCTATAAATGTATATATTATTTTAAGTTTCAGTTAGCACATTCTACTCAATAATTTTATAAAGTCTCCTCTACCCAAAGGTTGTCTGGAAGAGATCGCTCATTAGCGATAAGACCGCCAATTTGTTATTACTTTTATTGTTTAATTGTTTTTGTATTCTTTATGCGCAATAAAGTATATTATATATCAAGGAGTTGCCGTAAGAACCTACGCCGATAACGAAATTTAGGGCGGGTGAAGCCGCTGAGAGAACCTTCAGAAAAGAATTATACTTGTTCCATTCATAATTAATTAAATACTAATTATTGTTTTTCTTGTATCTTGTATATATTTTCCTCGCTGTAGTGAGATAAAAACTTTATCGCACGGCTGGATTTTTTTTTGGATTTCGTGCCTTAGAATCCCTTGCTTTGCTCGATATTCAATATAGGCGCTAACGCCAAAAAGTAGCTTTCCAGCCTTGCATAACAAATAACTATTTCAGAATTGCAAAAGAGAAAAGAAGATTACGGGCTTGGCATTAGATTTTATTATTAGGGACTTGATTAAACAAAAGAAGTCTGCTGTAGCAAGCCATAGGTCATTCAAGTGGAAATCAGTTATAGTTCATACCGCGAGATTGTTTAAATTTTCCGGAATAAAAAGTAGCTCACGCCCTTCTCCGTCTCTTCAACAATATCTGTGCAAAATTTCAGCTTGATTGAATTCTCTGTTGCGGCGTGATTAAGTACCAAACAAATAAACTTATAAACTTTCATATTTATAATATTAGTAGGAAGTAGGATGTTAAATCTTTTTAATATTGCAACAAATCGAAAAGTTTAGAATATCAGCGTTATTAACAAAAGTTTGTTGTGCAACGAACTGCACATATAAGTAGCTTAACAATTCACTGAAAGCTCTGTTTCAAACTTCATCCGCTTAAAATAAGCATTTCACCATAAATAATTACAAGTATATCCAACATTAAACCTTTTCACGTAAATTTTACAGACCCATTTCGCTTGTTATTCATTGGCACTTGCGTCTTTTTTGTCGAGACGGTTACGTAAATGCCCAGTTCCGAATGACCGACATTTATTCGTCGATTTTAAATGAAAATACTTTGGGAAAAGCGCTTGCATTTACCAGCGCTTTTCGCTGAAAGAGGCTTTATACGTAGTTTTTGGAATTTTTTTTAAGCGTTTAATGATGGAAATCTCATTTTTGTTCTCAAACACCTCAACCTCATTAGAGTATTTGGTAAAAAGTTATGGAAATCTTAAATACTCCTTAAAACTTTATTGTGTAAAAAGTGAAAATAATAATATACCATCACATAACTTATCCCCAAAGGGGACTTAAAGAACTTGATATATCTAAGGGTGCAGGTACCTACCGACGGAATACCCCCATTATTTCTTAGGGGTACTGCTTCAGCACTCTGTCAGCCTTAACATTATATCTTCAACCTCTGCTTACAAGAAGGAGTATTTCCATCCATCTGGAAAGCTGCGCGTATCGTGCCAGTTCATAAAGACGGCTCTAAGAATGACGTAGAAAAGTATCGTGGTATATCAATATTCTCCTGTCTGTCAAAGCTTTTTAAAAGGTTAGTTCATAACATCATCTACCCTTTGTTACACAATAAAATAATTGAACAACAACATCGTTTCGTAAAGCGCCGTTCTACCACTACAAATTAATTAGTATACGTTACTTACCTCTTTGATGGCCTAGAAATCCTTAAGCATGCAGACTGTATATAATATACTGACTTTCACAAAGCCTTTGACAGAGTTTTAATAAAATAATGTGTACCCGCGTAGGAAAATTGAAGAAACTGATGCTATACATCATAAATTCTCTCTTTTTTCTTTTATTCTCTTTTTTCTCCTTTTTTCCTTTGTTACTTAAAATATATTATCTATAATATTCTAAATTTATACATAAATACAAATAATATAATATAATACAATGTAATGTAATGTATATAAAAATATATAATAAACTACAATATAATATAACATAATATATGGGGAATCTTATTATATAGGGGAAACTCCTCAGAAATAAATAGGGTTTTTATTTTACAGAAGAAATGTGTTCGAGCTATATATGGTGTAGGGCCTTTGCAGACATGTAAGCCACTGTTTGTAAAACTAAAAATACAGAGTCTACCTAGCCTGTATGTATTTGAAGTCGGCGTATTTGTTTAGCTTAATTTACGCTTATTCAAAAAGAAAATCAATAATTGTCCTTTCTTAACCAGATATCCAAATAAGTTAAAAGTGCATATATGTTCTACGACGACATTTTTAAAAAACAGTTACTCAATGTCTATAACTTTATATAATAAATTACCCGGTACTCTTACAGAACTGCCTATAAACGTATTAAAAAAATAAAATTACGAAATTTGCTAAATTTGCTTTGCTAAAATGTTTTTATTCCGTAAACGAGTTTATAAATTTGAAAAATATTGACAAAACAAATTAAGATTGACATCGATAATTATTATTCCATAAATTTATTTATAAATTAAAAAATATAGACATAACATAATGATAAGACTGACATTTGAAATGATATTTAAAGTTAATTTGTTATATAATAGAATCTATTAAATTAAAATGTGATGCTAATATGATCTTAAATTTGATATATAATATTGTTAAAATTAACTGAATTGTTAAATTATGTGTGAATTGTATGTAATTTTAATATACCTAAAAAGATGTAAATTATGTCAATGACATGGATAAATATGATAAAAAAAAAATTTTGCATTCTGAGATCTCAGTAAAATGTGAATTGTGCCATAAATTATATTAAACCTTACTGTACATCGTTTTAAGCAAAATAAATGAATATGAAATAAAAAAAATTAAATAAATAATACAATATTCAAAATTAACAGTTTTTTCCTTGTCTCCATATTCTTTGTGAACCACCACTAAATTTAAATGCTAGCATATTTTATTATTTCTACAAGTTCTATACTAAGTACTAGTACAAAATAATTTCTTTCTTCACGCAAAATGATAGCGTTCTCATAAGTTCCAACAGCGTCCATTAGTTAGCGTCGACCCGGAGCGCTGCGACCGAGATATTGATATTTCGTGCTCGTGATAAATGGGTCCGTAATGCGTGTTAGTGCCTGGACACTGCGTAATATCCCTCAATATCGTGTATACGTCGCAAATACTTCCTTGAAAGTTTCGTCTAAACGATGTGATATTTGTCAAATGGTGTGCCATTTTTACGCAAACCTTTAAGTTGGGCGATTTATCGGGTGACTAGTTTATAGCAACTTTTCAGAATTCTGTTGTCAAATGCGAAGCAATGCAAACTTTATGGCCATTGGCCATTTCGAAACCTATTCTATTGAATTAGGATTGAAGAAGTGACACACGGAGTATTGCTGCTATATCTTTGGGTTGGTGCACCCGGAAACCAGCCTGGCTTTTGACTCGGTGCAACCACGAGCTAAGAGAATTGTCGACGACCGCAAACTCACAAGCTGTAGCAATAGAGTTTGCCTCCCTGTGTGTATTCTACCGCTTGCATAATGATCTGTGGCCTGTGTTCTAAGGAATTGTTCAGAATGATGACAAAAAACTTGGTGTACTCAACAGAGCGAAGCAGCGCTTCACGTCAGGGCAGAGGTTGCTGCTTTACAAGTAGCAAGTTAGGCCCTATATGGAGTACTGCTGCCATCTCTGGTTGGAAGCACCCAGATACCAGTGGTGTGGAGCGTACAGAACTGACAGTTCTGTCATTACTCGATTCCAGTAATGCTTTTAACATAGTTGACTTTGATATTTTACTTGCTCCATTACGTTCTCTTAACATATCTCCAGCGGCAATTGAATGGCTTCGCAGTTATTTACACGAACGCCAGCAACGTATTAAAGTTAAGGATACGTTCTCGTCTTGGTGCGATATCCTTGCTGGCGTTCCTCAAGGTGGCGTTTTGTCTCCACTTTTTTTTTGCTATTTTCATTAATAATATTTTACACAGAATCATTATTGATCGTACCTTTTTTGGGCACCACACAATGAAGAATTAAGTCGAAAATATACGCTTCTGTAAGTTCTTTACGACCTTTACGTAATTTTCTTCCCATTTCAACCAAAATTACACTTGCACAGACATTGCTTCATCTAATTCTCGATTATGCTCAAGCCTATTATTTTATCTCTGAGGATCAATTACATGATAATGACAAAGTATGTTTAGTTATTAAGTACTTTCAATTAAATTTTTTTTTTTTTTATTTTTGGTATGCAATAAAGAATATATCTAACTGTCTTCTTCTTGGTACAGTAAAAATCATCTTAGGCCGTTCTACAACGCAGCGAGAAAGTTTAAAAGGTGGTTTTGAAAGTAATGCTACAGGTACATAATTAATTATCCAACAGAATAGTTACAAGATTTATATTAACATATATACAATTAATTTTAGGAATCGTTATAAATCCGCTATCGGATACGTTACCTATATTATCAATGTCACCAGGCGTATCTTTTCCGTCATAGGATAAAAGTGATTTGGAACGCAGATTAGACGTATGCATGGTGTATATGTTCTTCAAAGTACCTCTATAGAAAATCATTTGTGATAATCACAAATCTACTTGTATATCACAAAGTCACAGTTAACAGTTTACAAATCTATATAACATATCTTTTTTTTTTTTTTGTTGTGTTGCCGATGTGATCTCTCTAAAAACCAACCACAACACAAAGTTTAGCAAGCAGAAGAGTATGCGACAACATATATTTAATGGGTGCTGCAAAGCTTTTATATAAGTACACAAATATTTGTACATCAGTATGAGATCGCTTTACAATCAATAAATTATACAATTCAAATCTTCAACAAGTCAAAATCAATAGCAAGAACTCTAGAACATTTCCACGTCTTCAAATAAAGTATTAAAAAGACATTAAGAGAGAAACTTTCACTCAACTCATCTATTCCGAACGTTCTTTCCCCTGCGTTTAGATCCAAGTATATTTCGCAGGACAGCTTATTGCGTAAATACACGAAAAACCCTTGAATAGAACTAACGACCTGTGTTCAAAAGTATCGAAAATTTATTCTAAGTACGCGAGGGCGTGTGATGGTAAGTTATAGTACTACCACTAACACAAGACGCCAACACAACTAGAGCCTTTGACTCTCTTGAGTATGATCATTTCGTTACGTTTCTTGTGAAGCCGCTTGGAAGGAAAGAGTTCAAAGTAAAATTGTCGTGTATTTACAAGATGGTTCTCAAAGTGAGTGTATATTACTGGTGCATGTAATACTTTTTGGTTTATAGTATTTTGTTTTAGCGAGGTGTTGACATGATGTGGGTTAAGGTTGAATTTTACTTTACGTTATGTAGGAGAGTGTTTTCTTTAAAACATTTTACTGTCATGTTTTAAATGTGAACATACTATTGTCCGCATGGATCACACTGTGCACCAAAACTGTAAGGTATTTTTGGGTTGAGCCCCAAACTACATATTTGTGTACATATATACAGGAGAAAACTGTTTATGAACCTACACACGGGACGCTAAAAATAACTGAATAATAAAATTAATGATTTCGAGATTTTTAGGAAAATCTGGATTCAAACCTACATTTGAAAATGGTGAGGGATGACATTATTAAACAGTTGGAAGCCCTGTCAGAATGGTCAATAAATAATTACTATATATCTATCTATACATATAAAATGCTTTGTCCTGAATGACAACGCACAGCCTAAACCGCTCATCGCAGAGACCTGAAACTTGGAGGATGTGTTAATTGTATGACGTAGGCATCCGATAAGAAAGGATTTTCGAAATTCTACCCCTAAGGGGGTGAAAAAGGGGGGCAAAGTTTGTATGGGACAAAGTGATTCCTTGGTCCAATCTCCTTCAAATTTTGCATAAACCTGTTTTAACAGAATTGGTGGAACACGTGTTTTGTATTTTATTAAAATTCATCCCCTAACGGGATTAAAAAGGGGTAGAAAGTTATTTTGGCGGTCATTTGCTTCGAAGTTGATATCAATAGTCCGTAGTGCTTTTGATTTAAATTACATTTTATTTTGACACCTCAATTCGATTTTATTCAAAAAAGGTTAAACTCACACAAAAACATAAGCAAATCTTCTTCTATACTATATATGTATATTTATATTATAAAGCTTAAGTGTTTGTTTGTTTGAACGCGCTAATTTCAGGAACTATTGGACCGATTTTAAAATAACTTTCAGTGTTAGATGTCCTTTTTTATCGAGGATAGGCCATTGGCTACAAAATCATTACGCTAAGACCAACAGGAGTGGAGCACCAATGAAGAATGTTTCAAAATCGGGGTTTGTTTTCCTTTTTAGAGCTTCTACTGCGTGTGCTGCGTAAACGGTTAAAGTTTTGCAAAAATCATGTATGACAGAATTTTTTCCCTTCAAAAGTTCCAAAATAAGGTCCGCGACAGCATATGTCTATCTTCTAAGGTTGGCTTACTATTAACTTTTTTATGCTAACCAAATTTGTTCTGAAATAACGCATTATTTGCGACGGTGTTTTTATAAACATGACATTAATCCTTATCTGACTAAATACGTTATTCATAACAAGTATTTAATTTAAAACAAAATTGTCCAGGACATCATTCTGTGACAAAACTAATATTTATGCCTGAACATTTTGTAATGCAATGTTTTTATTCAAGTTTTAGTGCGAAGATTTACATTAGTACAATTATCAATAAACTAAAGTAAAGTGCATCTTTAAATTAGAATGGCGCGTTTAAATAGACATGTTCAGTTATTTTATACATTAGCTGAGAAGTTATGATTTATTTTATGAAAGGTTTGAAGCTAACAAAGTATAAGTACAAATGACTAAAATGTAAAATTTTAAGTTATGAACTTACGAATCATAGACATCAACACAGAATTAATCGTTAAATGTAGGTAGTAATCTAACTTCCTATTTATGAATTCTAACTCAGACAAAAATAAAGTTGCGTAAAATTTTGAACCTGTGGCGCGAGAATGGATGGTTTAAAGCTAACTATGATTGGTTGTTTGATTGAAACTAAAGTTGGTTGGAGAATGTTTTAAAAGTGTTGATTGGTGATTTGTTTGAACGTATGTGCTTGGTTTTAGTTTTAAGACGAGCGCTGATTGGGAGTTTTATAATGTTGAATATAGCCGCGAAAGGTTCTAAGTTACTTAGAACTTTTATAATATAGAACACACCCGCGAAACTTATTTAAGTGAGTCATTTAACAACCATTAGGGTAGCCCAGTGTTACAAAAGTTCCCGATTTTTCGGGAGATTTACTGATTTAGCTTCCCTTTCTCCCGATTTACAGTATATCAGTATTTTCACAAAACTGACGCGGGAGATAATATTCAATATACAGCAAAACTAAATGAAACCTGGGGCCTTAGACAAGTTACATTTGAAAAATCGTGGTAGACTTATTCATCATGTACCGAAAACGCTATTTCGTAGGCGTCGTCTGGAAAACTCTACATTATCTATGCCAATCATCGAAAATTGTTAATTATTTTGTTTTTTTTATGTGTACTATGTAATTTCATTATTTGTATTATATTTCATTATTTTATTCATAATTTTTTTATGTTTTAAGTGTAGTTTATCTTAAATAGGTATATTGTTGAGAAAATATTAGGTACTTAAGTAAAAACATTCTAGCTTTCTTGTAACGAAAATCTAGCTAGACATTTACTATGACTCTGTTGAATTAGAAATTAGACTAATACTTAGAACACAGATGTTAAATAATACCATCATTTTTAATTCCAAAATGTTGCTTATAATGTTGTGAAAATATGACAATAATTAAAGATTCAATATACCTAATAAGCATCTTTATTAAGGTAGGTATATTTCTTCATATCGGAGACAAATATATACCTATAATACAAATATTGAATACAAACAACACATTTAAATACCTGATTAACAAAATACTGATACTCTTTGAAAATATAATAAATATCCACAACAGATTTCAAGCCGCCATTTGCAATCGCAAAGCTTATCACGACTTTTGTTTCGACACTCCACAGTGGCTTGGCGATGGTATCCATAGCATAGAAAAGCCACAAGTATATTGCTTATTTAATGATGATTATATTATTTATTTTTTCTATTGATAGCAAGTGACGTTATAATCTTTATGTTCATACATTGTGGTCGATTCCATTCTTTTTTTCGTGGCGTTAAATTTAAGTTGTCTAAGCCCCCTGGTAATAAAAAATCCATGCACGAGTAATTCCCGAAATTTCTTGCACAATCTTTTAACCTTGCAGCATGCTAAAGCAGATTTCACTGAAATTCCTTAGATTTCATTTATTATTATTAAGTGAGTGTACGAAGGGAAGTTCTGTAGGAGAGTAATGGCCACATAACACATATATTTATAGCGATCCTTTCCGAAAAGATTAATTATTATTAAATCGATTTAAATTGAAATATAATATATAGATTCTCAAAAAGTACACTATATAATGTAAGTTTATTTTTAATATTAACGAGAAAATGTTTTAAAAATTAACACGTAAGAACAAAAAGTAATAGATAAGTAGTAAATCTCCCGATTTCTCCTGTTTTTTATCTGGCAAATTTCCCGATTTTTAATTTTTCACTTTTACAACACTGGAGGAGCCTCATACAATATATATTCTAACAATAATAAAGGGTAGTTGTCTTGGTTTTCACGTATTCTGTATAATGGTATGACGAGTTAGTTTATTTGAAATTACTCGGTGTTTGTTAAAACTTTACGAACATTTAGAACATAATATTAATATTCTATTAGTTTAGGATAATTAGGCTGTTTTATCTAGACCGCTCATATTAATCTAGGACTCTATAATAGTACCCCAACCAACATGACTAGAATTATACTTAAAAGATATTCTTTTTACTTTGCTAAAATTAATTAGGGTCGGACATCCGTCCGGAATAAAAAAAAAATAGGATGGGGGGGTTTGAAATGTGGAGTGAGAAGGTTGCTAGAGAGGGGTTAGTGGTGATAAAAGTGCGTGGTCCTATACATACAGAACATTTAATTGCCGTCGTTTAAATTGTCGAAACGCTGCCCGAGCTATAGTTCATAGTCTACGCTTGTGGGTCACTAGAACCTAGGAACCACGTAGGGCTAAACTACTGCTAGATCGTGCCACCATTACTGGTTAGTAAATACTTTTATATTAGAAGTTACAGTGAAAATGTTGTGTGTTCGTTGTGAAATTCTTTAGGTTGTGTTTTAAAAATATCTAAATTAATGTTAAAACATCCAAATGACGGGCCCGCCTTTGCTGGTTAGAAATTATGGTAGGAAGAAATCTCAATCACCTCAGTAGGAAAGAATATATTAATCGACTTTGTTCAAGGACATTCTTATCTACGTACAGCAAAACCTTCAATAAAAGTAGAAGTGGGAACTAAGATTATACCAGCCATAATAATTTTATAGCCCACTAAAGAGCTAGGTCTGCCAAGAGATACAGTAATTACTATGTGTAATTCATGTCTATCCTTAGCGGCGTTTGTAGGGTTTTACTATTTTGGCTGGTTAGCTAGTGTAGGTGAGCGTTGATGTTCATCGTAAGGGGGCGCCCCTTAAACCTACTTTCAGGTCGCAAGTCCTGAACGCTTAGCTACCTAGTTCCCACTTTACATAACGAATAAATTTAGCATTTGTATGGATTTTACTTTCAAATGTCGAAGTAGCAAAAATTAGAGTTCCTTTGCGTAGACCTAACAAAAAAATCATATAACTTTTAGTGCCTGTGTTCTTTAGTTCTGATATTCGAGTACTTACTTTGTTTAGGTGTTTTTGGTGAAACTCAAAGTAGGCGTTATTTATGATCGTAGTTTTAGCTGTATTTATATTCTTATTTATTTTCTTTTATGCTTATTTTGTATACTATTGTTTGCTATATTACTCTGACGTACCTCTAAAACAACTGGGTTTACTACTTATTTAACACAACTATTTTCGGGTGCTACCACTTTTGACGATCACGCTTGGCCAAATAAGATAATTATCTACATCATATTATTATATTCATTTGATTTCTCTCTAAGTGTAGATGGGGCTTTAAGGTTTCTTAGACCAATTCATTATTTTATAAAAATATCATAAATAGGGGGGACGTTACAATTTGATCTTAATGAATATCTTAGGATTTATCGCAGTTTCAAATTAACATCGCAGCAAAATAATGATCAAGTACTGCATGCGCATTTATGTTGTGCAAGCGCCGCGGACAGTCATGAGGGGGAAGGGCGGTACGTATTATTTAAAAATATTTTTACCTTCAATGTAAACAAAGTCACCGGTTAAAGTTAGCGCTAGCCCAAAGTAACTATTACTGACTGACTAATCTATCAACGCATAGCTCCAACTAACGGGGAACTCCCCTCCTGGCGGTGACTCACCCTCGGGTTCGAGACTCACGCCGGTCGAAGGGACGCCCCCGAGAGCGACAACCCAAGCCGAGGCTTCCCCAGCGGAGAGCCCTTGAGCGTTGGGCGCTATATGGGCTGAGGCTCCTTCAGAGTCTCGCCCCAAAAGTCCGGTGAAGCAGTAATGGCTGCAACAGCCAACTGCATAGTCAGCTCAGAAAAAAAAAAAAAAAACTCCAACCACTTGGATCGATCTAAAATTTAGCACACATATAGCTATTATGATATGGCGTGCGCTAAGAAAGGATTTTCCAAAACTCACCGCCTAAACGTGGGTTCAAAATTTGTATGATGCTCGCGAGGTTAATCAATTAGTTAATTAGTTTTTAGTAGTTAATTATTTATTATTTTTGAGAAAGAGAAAGAGGGAGAGAGAGAGAGATGGAAAGAGAATGTAAGTAGGTTCTTTTCTATAATTGAGGAGTTGCCGTAAGAATCCTACGCTGATAACCAAATTTAGGGCGGACGAAGCCACTGGCAAAAGCTAGTTATGTTATAAATAGAATATTTTCTACTAAACTTTAATGGTACGAGGCTCTTGCTGTGATCAGCCTAGGAAATGAGCTAAATCCTACTAATACTATAAATATGAAAGTATGTCTCGATAGCTGTTTGTTACTCTCACACGCTTCAACCACTAGACGGATTGGGATGAAACTTGGCACACATATAAATTAGGTCTTGGAATAGCATATAGTCTTGGTATAGTCTACTTTGTATCCCAAAATATATCTTGCGGGGATAACTATAACAGAATTAAGCAAAATATAGGTAGAGCTATAGATTGCTACAACAAACTTCATTTAAATTACATACATACATACATAACATCACGCCTGTTTCCCAGAGGGGTAGGCAGAGTCCAAAGACTGTTACTTGCTACGATCCTGGCATACCTCTCTTGCCTCATCTATATTGATATATAATTATTATCATTTAAATTAAGTAGTTAATTAAGGAGTTCTACGCCGACAACCGAGTTTAGGGTGCGCACAGCCGCTGGCAAAGTCTAGTTAGAAATTTAAAAATTTAGCACATTATATATATTTATAAATTGTTTTATTTCTTTTGTTTTCATATCTATTACCTTATGTGTATTTACTTAGTAATTAAATGTTAAAATGGATTTTTTTTTTTAATTTTTGTACTTTGTATCTTAAGCTTGTAATTAAGGTAGCTCTGAGTAATTTATTCCTTTCTTAACTATCGTGATACCAATGTTACGTGTGTATTGGTTGTCCTTCAATAAATATTTTAGTTTCATTCATATTGATGGGTCAAGTTTAAGATTTTCACAAGATGTGTATATATACTGGTATATATGTATACAGGGTAGAAACGATAAGTGATCTCACTCGATTATTTTTAAATCATAGATGATATTGAAATACCAATTATTGATGCTGAAAAAGCTTCACTAGCTCTATCCAATAATATCAATAATGGTTTATACAATAAACTGGTTCTATCCGACAATTTTATGTTTACAGCTTCTATAAATTTAGTATGGCGGCGTGGCACTCATCGCATAATACCTTAATGATTTTAGTTTTAACATGTCTCTTTTTTCAACATTAGAAAACGCCATCGTTACTAAATTAAATACGCAAAACTTTTTTTTACTAATAAAATAGCAGGTATTTTTTGGCGCCATTCCTCTTTAAATAGTTCTAAATTAAATCGAGGCAAAACAATTAGATTCACTCAGCCAGTTCGGTTTATTAAGATACTGTTTTATAATAGCGGAGAAAAGTGTAAACATGTAGAATGAAGGCACGGGTATGTACTTTTCACCACAATTTTTGATAGATATATTAATAATTGCATTTTTTTTTAAGTACGTCTCTAAATGATAAAATATTTTACTGCATGTCGCCATACTAAATGTATGGAAGCTAAAAACATCAAATTTTTGGATAGATTCAGAATATTCTATAAACCATTATTAATACCATTGGGTAGGTCTCGTGAAGTACCTTTAAGATCGATAATCAGTAATTCGATATCGTGTATGGTTAAGAAATAATCTAGTGAGATAACTTAGCTTGAGTTTTCACCCTGTATATGACAGCTATTTAATTATGATTTTCTTCAGTAAGAAAGCAGTTAGAAATATATTTCATGTACCTGTCAACTAAAGCGCTCAGTAAACTAGGAGAGATATCGTCTTTAAGCTTAATTGAATTTGCGACATTTGATTACTCGATTAATACCAAATTAGAAGTCAAAGAAGCAAGATTAAGGAGGAATTATTAAATTACTATTACAAAGAAATGAAACTTTTTAGGTGAGGAACAATGAATTATTAGACTAGTAAAAACATGTAGGCCCGGTATTTATTTAGTTGTTTTACTTAAGACTTTACACAATAATCACTTCAAGTTCGAAGCTTGTATGTATTATCATTTTTATACGACTGCCCAAAAAGTTCAGTGTTCATCATCAAAAAAACCCAAAAGAACAGGTTATTTTGTTTCCCCCCAGTCTAGATTTTTTTGTATATTTCATTATTTGTAGGGGTAACCGCTTTAATGGCACATATTCCAGCTAAAAATTATCCGGCTACCTGCACGATTCAAATTAAGGCACAAGTATAAATATAAATCGGCCAAGTGCGAGTCGGACTAGCGCACGAAGGGTTCCGTGCCATTATATGGTAAAAAATCATGTTTGTTGTATGGGAGCCCTCCTTGAATATTTGTTTTATTTTAATTTAATTACTTATTTTTAAAGTGACTATACAATTCAATATTCTGTGAATATTTTGAGCGTCTACTTGTTGCCGTTATCAATATCGAGCAATATCGAGCAAAAAAATCACGTTTGTTGTATGGGAGCCCCCTCAATTATTAATTTTATTCTTTTCTGTTATAGCGGCAACAGAAATACATCTTCTGTGAAAATTTCAAATGTCTAACTATCACGGTTCTTGAGATACAGCCTGGTGACAGACGGACGGACGGACGGACAGCGGAGCCTTAGTAATAGGGTTCCGCTAATTACCCTTCGGGTACGGAACCCTAAAAAACAGCTTAAATTTTTTTTATTGTTTCATTATTTGTAGGTACGGTTCAAATTAAGGCTTTTTAGAGGCATAGGTATAGCAGCTAACAACTATCCTTTGCTAGATAATTTTAGGTTCATTCTAGTTAAAGGCGAATGCTAAAAATCTGAACTTTGAAAATATAAAACTAGTCACAAACTATTTAAACGTTTTGTATCATTTACAGAACATATTTGTAGAGTGTAGTCATTGACTTCGAGGTTTGTATTTTTTTCTATAGACTGCGCAATAGCATCACAAAATTGGCCACACAAAAAAAAAAAACGGCCAAGTGCGAGTTGGATTCGCGCACCAAGGGTTCCGTACTTAACACCATTTACGAAATGTACAAACATAAACAGAAAAAAGTGTACTGCTAAGCGGTCACCCATCCATATGCTGACCAAGCCCGACGTTGTTTAACTTCGAAAATCGTTTCCAACATACAAATACGTTACTGTTTCTCTTAAAAATCAGCTAAATGGCGCTGTTACGGTAATTTAAAACGGTAGATAACACATTTTTTGTAACATTATTCAAAGTTAAGCAACGTCGAGCTTGGTTAGTGATTGGATGGGTAACTGCTCAGCGGCACACTTTTTGTTATTGTTTGTGTTTGTAAATAACGAAAAACCGTGATACGGAACCCACGATGCGCTACTCCGATTTGCACTTGATAGTTTACGTAATTTACGAACATAAAAACAAAAAGTGTGCCGTTCAGTTTAGGAATAAGCTCCCTGCCAAGATTTTCTCCAAGGACTACAGTATAGGCTTCTTCAAGAAATAAGTTATTAGATTTTAAGGGTCGGCAACGCGCGAATGATGCCCTGGGTGTCGCAAGGGTCCCTAGGCGGCGGTGACCGCTTACCACCAGGCGGACCGCTGGCTTGTTTGCCAGCTTAGTGGTATAAAAAAAAAAAATCCGCAAACATTGGTAAATACTCCAAGATACTCCAATATCTTTAATTATTTTAAGCAGAGTTTAATAAGACATATAACGTGTAGGTATAAAACTAATCTACTCTTTTAATCGCTCGCGAAAATCCATTTAGTAACCTTTGAACACGAATAATGTGATGTAGGTAAGTACTAAAGTATAAGCTTTGCAATGTGACACTCCACGTCTCTTGTGACACTTCTAGTCTCTTTCCCAATGTAATTGAATATTCTTTGTACTCTTTGACATTATGAAGAGGCGTAAATTGTACGATCTACTTAGTTTGCTAGTAATTCTTAGAAATATTTTGTTAGATTTAGAGTTCTTAGAACATTTTTTATCGAAAATAATTCTAATAAAATAAATATCTACGTTTTATAATTAGTAAAAAATATATTTTTAAACAGAGCTTTTATATTTGGTAAAAAAAATACTTTAAAGATTTGGTGAAGCCAGACAAGGCTAGACTAACATTCTAGTGCGGGATGCAGATTTGCATAAAATATAAATAAATGGTCAAGTGCTAGTCGTACTCGGTCACCGTGGGTTCCGTACCACCACGAAAAGTGTGCCGCCTAGCGGTCACCCGTCCAATGACTGACCACGCTCGACGTTGCTAAATTTCAGATACTGTTTTCAATAAACAAATGTGTATGTAATTGTTTCTCTCAATTATTTAGAATTTTTTTCGCTAGACGGCACTTATGGTTATTTAAAATGATAATCACGTGAACCCGTCTCGCACTTGACTGGTTTTTTTACATGTTATTATACTTTAAAGCTCACTCTATAATCACTACAAGTTTGAAGCTTGTATCAGTTTTTACCATAGAGCATAACAACAAAAACGTGATTCTTGTATAGGGATCGACCCTTCTTATGTTTCTGCTTTTTGATTTTTTTACTTTTTTTGTAAAAAACTAATGAAATATACACATACTTATTCTGTGAAAATTTCAAGCTTCTACCTACTTGGGTCTAAAAGATAGAACCTTTTAAAGATCGGACGAATGGACGAACAGACATACTCTGATGGCACCCTTTGGGTACGGAACCCTATAAACAAGGGTTAAAAAGAGGGTATGAAATGTATGGTGGTGAAGTTGATCGTAATTTGACTTTGAGAGCACTGAAAAACGTGAATATTAAGATTTATTTAATTTATAAATAGATTATATCAAACCTATCGAATTTCAAATTTAATTAAAATGTCTAACAACCACCACAAATTAATAAAAATAGAAATTCAAATAACATAATTTTGGTAATTTTATATAGTCGCTTTACTAGCCGCTTCATGTTTGACTAGTCACAATTATTTTTGTCTCCAGCAAGAACTGACTATTGTTCTTTTACTATCTTCTACGAGTTACGTATAGAATCCAACTTCCCCTACACTTAATGCCATGTAATGAAATGTTTAGTAATAAAAAGATAGTCAACAATGTAGTCAACACAGCGGTCTGCGACAGTCGTTCGCAAGTTCCTAGATATTCCGATATGGTCGTATTAAAGTTGCCTTGTTAGTGTTGCAACCTGCGCTCTACAACCGCTGAGAGAAATAAAATGAAATGGAAAAGAATATAACGAGTTAAATGGAACAAGAAATGACATTTTATTCCATTAAAAGCATTTTCAAGCACAGTTGTAGATTGTGAGTTAAATGATCAAAGAATACGGACTTAGATGTTAGATATTATATGATGTTAGACACAGCTGCTTTAAATATTATTTGGGTGCTTCTATCGAACCAGTATCTTAGTTTTCTTAACCATGATACTCTCGGCCTTCGCTTCTCTTTCCTATGATCTTGCTTAATTAATTGTAGTATGTCGTACTTAAGGTTACGCATGATATGCCCAAGATACACTAACTTCCTTTTCTTGATCGCAGGAAAAAAATCCTATATTTTATTTTTCATACGCTTCAACAGCACAGCTGTTTAATTTCTGACTGTCTCTCTAGTTTATCCTTAACATTCTTTTATTAACCCACATTCCATCTTTTTTCACATTTGTTCATTTAAAGTCGACTGACCCGGATACTCCCTCCGACTATTTTTAGTCTACCGGGAATTAAGGCTGCGGTATAGGCTAGATCGCGAAAATACGTCGTTTTGTACAAATTTTGTGGCTAAACTGTAGCATCTTAAGGATTGAAAAAAATATGTTATAAAACTGGCTTTTGTATAGTCCATTACCTTACTGAATGATTTGCATTTATTGTATTTAATGCAATAAAAAATCTGGAAGTGACCATTGTTTCAACACTTGTGCAAATTTTTAAAGCGTGTTTTGCATTTGTTTGTAATGAAAGTTGGTTAAATAATTAGAATAGCTTGTTATCTAGTGCATTGACTGTAAGTTGTAGAAAAAAGTCAATAAATTTGACTACAAAGCAGTAATAACCTTAAATTCCATACAAAAAATTAAAAGTTCCAAGGCGTAATTACGGTATAAATTACTTAAGAAGTATATAATATCTATATCTCATAGTAATGTATATGACATTATCTAATAATTTATAGTTCATTTACATATACAACGTTAGAATTACAGAAATTAGCTTTCTGGCCTATATCGCCCTCTTATGGGCCATGCTTTTATTGTTTTCAGCTGTAATGATCTTCCAGGGAATTATATATTATATATTCCGACTCTCTTGTTCCTGCGTATACACACGTCAGTTTCACGAACGATATATTACAAAATATTACGACGTGAAGAACAAACATACAGATTTTATGTTTCAGGATTTACGGCTTTATCTAATCTAAAGTTTCCAATAAAAAGTATAATTTTTTTTAAACGTATTTGTATGCGAACCAAGGCACACTGAACAAATTAAAATAAAAATAATTTGACATTTAACAAATTGAAACATCTTGCTTTTCGGACTTTTAATTTATTCTACCGTTAACATTTCATTCTATTTTTTGACATCGCATGCGTCACGCTATGGCACGATAGATACCGAATATTTTATTATAATACATTATTAAAGTATTCAAGTCAGTTATAGTATTAATACTTCAGTGGCTGTAATTAAAAAAATCAACCTACAATGCTAAAAACGATGGCTACTGATTCCGATTAATAGATGACGTATTAATCGATCAGAAAACAAAAATTGACAGCAGAGTGGATCATTATAGTATCGCTTTTTCATATCAACACTGCCAACAATATTAAATAACGAATCTCATAAAATCACCATCACCATAAAATGTAAACAAAAACTTATTACCATTATTCGCTCCCATATCCATGGTCACCGAGTGCCTTTTGTAAGAGGCACTAGTATGTGACAGAATACTCGTGTAAAAACAAGGTTGGCGCCATATGTAATTAATTAATAACAAAAATGCATAAAGAATTGTCACTTACGTCGTAGTCCTCAGAGTTTCAATAATAAACTGTTCCTTTACCTGTAACGAAAATACGTAATATAAATATTTAAACAGTATAGAACATAATACATAGAGTATAAAATACACAATAAAAATATTTGGAAAATCCTTTTTTGTGAAATTTTTACTAGACATCAATAAACCTGGCTAACTCCCAAAAAAAACGAAATTTATATTCTTGCTCTCTTATTTATGATACCCGTCATGTATCAGAAAGTTAGTTATGGACAACAGTCATCCGATTTCGTTAGCGTTTAGTGGGGGGGGGGGGGCTTCAATTTTGTAACACAACTATATTTACCTTTCAACTAATTTCTAAACCCTGAAAATTTAATTTGAAAATTACTTAATATACTGCCTTTAAATTAATTTATAAAAAAATCAACCTTTTGAAAGTGTTTGCAATTTTTTGTCGCTCGCCTCTCGGACTATAATAAAATCTGCCTAGTTTAGATGTGATCTTTTAGGGTGCGGTCAAAAACAGGTCAAAAAAATCGATATTATGAGGATAGAACGGATAGAACGTGTGTTACCAAAGCCTTCAAGACCGCACTCTTAGATAATTTTGACTTCGTTTACGAAATCTTTGCAACACCTTGGGTTTTTATCACCCAAGCACTACACAAGCCTTGGTATTCAATGACTGCGCTGCTGGCTACTCTATGATGGCCTCGAGCTTAGCTTAGCTACGCTCTTGGCCTTTAAGCTTAGTCATCATTGCAGCTTTTGCTGTGCACGCTATATATTCCAGCTTGTCTATCAAGGGCTGCAATGCTGACCGCGCTGTGATGACCTAGAGCTGCGCTACGCCGCGCTTTCGACCATCATCAGCGCTACCAGCAACGTAGACATTACAGACCACGGCAGTAATGACCTATTAATATATACCCCCTTAATAGTAAAGTATTAAATAGTATATTTAACTAAATTAGATAAACAATCCTGGCAACTAATTACAGGCTATACGGACAGAGTTCTACAAATGGAAATTTCATAATAAAGACATAGAACAGTATCCGACCACATGAAGTATTGCGGTAATTGTGAAAGTTATTGTATTGCGGTCGGGAAGTTAAGGCAAAGTAACTAATTGCCTATAACTGTAGTAACAATGCTTTATGGCTGAATTTTAAAACCGAAATTAGTAGGTATTCGTTCCTAGAAAACAATCTGGGACTGCATTTTTTTTTCATCACTTAGTTAGCCTCTGTTATATTCCCAATAATAACTGACCCGGCGAACGTTGTTTCTCTTTTTTAAAACAACTGTCGCGCCACCGATTATGAAAGGGTTGTACTATTTCAAAACCTACCCCGGCGTGTGCACAACAATTTACTAAAATTTCATCGGTTCACCCTTAGTACGCGAGTGCCAACTCGCACTTGACCCCTTTTTTCTTACATATATATCTTGCTCTTACAATAAAGAACACAACAAAGAAAGAATTTTACACATCGGTCCATCCTTTCTCGAGTTTTTGTAAGACTAAAAAACGTCAATTGATTATTTTATACATATATAGAATACGATATTAGTAAGCGTAGTTGGTAATTATACCTACCTACACACGAGACAGTAGAGCCGCTAGCTAGAACGTGGGTATATTTTCAGTAATGACCACAGCTCACACGTTTCTTAATGGCCCTGCGACACACTCGTCGTGTGGTATGGAAAGTAGAGAGGACAGGAGGCAAAAACGTAGTGTGGCTACATTAGAACAACACAAAACATTATGTTTACACGACTGTGAAAATTGGTACGCAGATTTCTTTTTTTGCACGTCGCGCTCGAGGAAGTAATTGAAGTAAACGCCTGGCCAGAAAAGCCGCCACCAGACTATATTTCGCTGATATTAAAAAATGATATTATTAGGTGCGTTCTATTGGCGGCATTGAGAGCTATGACATCGCATAGGCATTGAAATCGTTCTGTTCATCAAATGTAAATAAACAATATGGACGTTCACTTTTTTGACAACGCATCCACTGCTCTGCCTCCCGAGCGTGTACAGCCAATTCGTTGAATGCGATGCGGAAGTGACGTCATAGCGCATTCATTTTTGGTCAACAGAACGATTGAATGTGAGCATAGAGAGCATCGAGCGCATTCAATGCGTATAATGCTTTTCAACGACACGCTTTAAAGTAAAAAGCACTCGTATTATATGGGCAGCATTTTGCACCTAAAAGGTGTGCAATAGTGTGCTAACAATCATGTATGCTTAAGAAGTGTTTAAAACGAAAAGAAGATTACCGTTTAAATAGGAGAATACACCGTAACAAAACTTGGAAACTTTAAAATTGAGTTCTTAAACTAGCCTGCAATGTAAAATCTATAGTTCCCGACTTTTAACCGCATTTCCCCTTACACTCCTGACTATTCTTTCTTTAAATTTGGAAAGTTCTGAACGTATTGCGACATTAACCTATTTATTTACGCACCTTAACTGAAGCTTATTGCTTAGAAGATTTCTTTTTTTTGTTTATTTTCAAAGTGTTTCCGTAAACTGTGTTCTATTCTAGTTTATTTTATGTATGTTGACACTTTTAAACTATTATTTTCGTAATGAGATAACTTAAAATGTAACTGTGTCTAGCAAATACCTGCATATTATTTGCATATTTTGTTAAGACTGTAGAAGTTAGGAAGTACCAAAGTACGTCATAGCTTCCTTTATATTTTATCAAAATGACGATTAACGTTAGGGTAATGTTTGAGTAAGTTATTCGACGATGAAATCTAAGATTCAGAAAAAAATATATTGTGCTCTTATAACAAATAATCTATGTATTGTTAGCGTTCGAGCAAACGTCCTACTTTTTGTAGGTGCGGAAATCGGGCCTACAAATATTATAACCTATATTATTTGTGCGTTTGAATATTGAATTTAGTGTGTTTTTTTTTGCCGAATTAAAGTTGGTCACTGATTGTGGCCGTATGCGGGAAGCGTTATTGTTATCCCCTGACAGAGCGACACACATACAGTATAACAAACCCACACTTTTACACACACACACACACACACACACACATATGTGGAAAATAAACCCTAATTTTCATTACGATTAATTGGATGTGTCGTGTGTTGAAAATGTTGAAATATCTACCCAAAGCCATTCAAAGAGTTCATTTTGGGGCAGGGGTCAAACTCTGATTTCAAAATTCCTGACTCTGATCTACTAAAAACATGTTAACTCTCAGGGTCGGTTGGCTTAGTTCAGAGTTCAGGCCTTTTGGAAATAACGAAAAGATCAAATTGTCAAATCCTATTCTTTGCGTTTTTGCCAAAAGCTGTTTCTAAGAATATGAATTCAAGGAATATTTAAATATAAAGTTCATTATAATTTTAAAAGCATTTGGTTTTCACTTACCTTAATTAACTAAAGTATAAAAGGAAAACTCGTATAGTTAATAAGTCCATATTTTGCTTTTCAATATACTTTCGAAAGCGAAAGATATGCCATAAAGTAACAAAGACGTGTAACAAAAGATGACTACGCAACACGCCTCCCCCGCTATTGCTTACAATGTTGCAAGCACAAAGCTCACAACTCACCACAATAATTTTAATCAAGCACTGTTGTTGCACTGCGCGTACAATTCATAACGAAACATCAGCCCGTAATGGCCGAAGTTGTGGAAAAAGAACCAACAGCGTCCCAAGAATAGTCCCTACTGTAATAATTGTTTCTTCGTCCCCTCGACGAGAATATACTGAGACCACAGAATAAAGAATAGCAGGAGTCTGAGACGTTAATTGAATGCGTTCAAGAAGGCCGTTTGTTTTCATGGCAATTTTTACCTATTATTTGTTTCACGAAATATGGAAGGCTGGTAACTATTTGTTACTACTCTTCACACCTTTTATTATTTCACCCTTATAGTATTATTTAATTGTAAAACAGCTGTTTGTAATGTTCTAGTGCCAAAGCTTGGACTAAGTTAAGGGTCTTATAAAACACTAGCTTCTGCCAGCGGCTTCGCCCGCCCTAAATTTCGTTATCGGCGTAGGTTCTTACGGCAACTTCTTAATTATAGAAAAGAAACTAACAATTAAATCTTTGCTCTTTAATGGCATAATACATTCGTGTCTGTGAAACCATGGAAATACACATACAAAATTTCAACCCAATCGGTCAAGCCGTTTAGTAGTTGACATACCGACTGCAGCGCCACCTCCCGGGTCCAATTGTATTTTTAACTCACCCAGGAAACCATCAAAATAGCTATATAAAATTTCAACCCAATCGGTTCAGCCGTTTAGAAGTTATGTGAAAAACATAAGTACGGAAGGAATTCTTATTACCCGTTTCCCGTAGGAATGAAGCATTTTCCCGTGGTAAAAAGTAGCCTATGTTCATCAGGGATAATGTCAGCTTCTAATGATAAAAGAATTTTTCAAATCCGCCCAGTAGTTTCGGAGCCTATAGCTAACAAAGTAACGTGCGTCGGCTACTCAACCGATTGGTTGACGACGCCAAGTCGGTACGAGTACATACCTACTTCAAGTAATTAATTTTTTTGCTAGGTGTTTGTCACCTTTTCAGTAAAACACAAGTTATAAACAGCTTTGGCTCTTTCTACATTTTTTCCGGGACCAAACGTCTCGCTTACCATCTAAGCATCATTTGATCAATTATTTATTAACAATCATAATCTAAAGCTAAAGCCGGTCGGTGGTGGCTTGGGATTTCGATTTTGAGTAGCGTCCTGAGGGGTGAAGGTTTGAGTCTGACGTGTACTAATTATTCTTTTTCTTAATATTTACTTCACTGGCTTTTAGGTAAAGGAAAACATCGCGAGGAAACCTACACACTAGTGCGTCAAAAAAATGTCTTTGGCTATGGAAGAAATCGCCCTGGGTGAGGGTAGGCCGTGCCTCAACAGTAGAGACGTATGAGGCTGGTAACTAGATGAACATAGAAATATCATTGAAAACAGAAGTCTTTTACAATAAAATCACAGCAACACAAAAAAACCTGTCTCAAATTTCCTTGCACAGAATGAATATACACTCATATTCATACCCAACAGTTTCATTTCCTCTTGAACGGTCTTTCATTCAATACGGACAACGGTAAAGTGAACACAATACCCTCTTAACAATACAGATCCATATTTCACCGGCTCGACTCCCGCTGCACCGCTCTGGGAACTTCTGCACTTCGCCGCATACAGCTGTTGTTACAGCATCACCTTAATTTAACTTCGGGAACAGGGATGTAAAAAAAGCTGGAAGGATTTTCTTTAATGGATTTCATTATTTGGACTCGAAAAATATGTACTAATATATTCATTTGAAGAATAAAAGGATGCTAGTATATAAGTAACATTACACTTAGGCTGGATTGCACCAAAACGATTGTTAAAGTAATTGTCTAAAATTACTTTTATTTTAATCTTTACAATTCACTTATTTTGGTTGTACCGTCCTAGAAGTTGTAAATACTATTGTTACGTGTTTTGCTAGGCTAAAGGACTTGAATCCATGCCTTTCACAATTAATAAAAAAAATATTGTGCGAAGCTGCCGAAGCATAGCCAGAACAAAACAGTCCTTAATTACTGTTATTTATGAGTCAATGTAGATTTGCTGTAACCGTGAGCAAAGACAAGGATAGCGCGATATGTAACTAAGCATGCACGAATAGTGCAGCTATATTGTAACTATGTTGATGTTATAACTCGAAAACAAGAAATAAATATGGATACTTTTTGTTTCAGTGCTATCAAAAACTGTTTTTCGTAAAGGTTTAAATAACTATTACGACGAGGATTTACCGAATTTATAAGTAACTAGCTTCTGCCAGCGGCTTGGCCCGCCCTTAATTTCGTTATCGGCGTAAGTTCTTACGGCAACTCCTCAATTATAGACAAAAAACAAACAATCAAATCTTTCCTCTTTTATGGCATAATACATTCGAGCCTGTGAAACCATGGAAATACATATACAACATTTCAACCCAATCGGTCAAGCCGTTTAATAGTTGACATACCAACAGCAGCGCCACCTACCAAGTCTAATTGTATTTTTAAAACCATCGAAATACCCATTATAAATTTCAACCCAATCGGTTCAGCCGTTTAGAAGTTATGTGAAAATGGAAGTTATTACGTAATTAAGTAATAAGGAATGTACGGAAGGATAATTCTTACTACCCGTTGTCCTATTACCCGGTTTCCCGTAGGAATGAAGCGTTTTCCGGCGGTAAAAAGTAGTCTATGTTCATCAGGGATAATGTCGGCTTCTAATGGTAAAAGAATTTTTCAAATCGGTCCAGCAGTTTCGGAGCCTATTTAATACAAACAAACAAACAAACAATCAAATCTTTCCTCTTCATAATATTAGTGTACATAATAGCAAGTAACACTTGCAGCAACGCAAGTTTCTATCGCAAGTGTAATCTACGTATATAGTTAAAAAATACTATTCAAATAAATGTATGTATTTCATTAGCAATATTCAAAACACAAGGTAATTATTTTTTTGTATTTCTCATAAATAACCTAATTTTATAATCATTCATCGGCTTGTCAATTGTAACATTAACTATAACCAGTCATTTTCGGCTGGTTATTGTTAACATTAAAGTTATGACGTAATTAGTCCATAGTCAGATAGTACTCTCCATTTTTTGCTTAATCGAGTATTTGACGAGCCGTCGGGCTTTTGTTATCGTTAAAGTTAGTTGGTTTAACCGAGCCTTTAATGCCGTGTAGAATAGATATCGAAATCCAAATGTGCCCATAGTTATATAAACTAAACATCTTCTAGCACCAAATAAAATTAAATGTACTTTCATTATCTTGTCTGTAAAATCAATAGGCATAAATATTGATTCTATTCTATTCTGAGTTTGTTACGTCTGATTTTACGTAAAAAAAAAATGAATTTTCAGTTAACTTAAATAAAAAACTTAAATATCTAATAAAATATATTTCATATTTTTCGCGTTTGACAAACCGTTAAGGTAATTAATATACGACAAAATGCGTTTTCCAAGATGGCTGCTACTATCGTCAGTCATTACCTTTCTCATCGCAATATATTAAAAATCTCTTTTGATTTATCCTGTCTAGTTTCTGTATGTGAATGTCTGCGTGTTCCGAACATTTTCCGTTAACGATTCTGCTGAGGCGCCCGCGAGAGAAATTACCTCACAAAAAGGTAAACGGCGAGCGATTCAGAGTGATTTAGGGTGAAATGTGTAATCGATATTTGAACGATTGCTGAGACCCTCGACAGGGTGTTAATCAGTTATTTAAGAGAAAATATTTCATAATAATAAATAAATATACCTGGGCATTACACATAGTCCAATCTTGTCCCACACGAAGCAAGGCTTTTACTATGGATACCAGATAATAGTCAACAGTTATTGAATAAAGAATCAAATCAAAATCAAAATCTTTTTATTCAAATGGGTTACTAAGAACACTTTCGAATCGTCAAGTAAATTAACTACAACTTGCACCATGTGATGCGTTAAAAGTTTTCAATTATTCTGTGACGGGATTTAAAGTAACTCCCGAGAAAAATATATTCATATAACATATAATATTACATAGCAGACGTACATATGTATATATATATATACACATACATACATATTTACATTTTACAAAAATGCAAATAAATAAATAAATAGGTATTCATAAACATATTAAGGATAATATAAGATACACATACATGCACATATTCATATATACACATACAGACAAATATTAATACATATATATAAATATACAAATATATATAAAAGATAGATAATAAATCAATTCGTTCGGCCGCCCGATAGCGGCAGGGCTCCGAACACGAGCGGGTGCTACACACAAACACGCACATATACATAAATGCACACACATATTCACACAGACGTTGCACACCTGAAAGTGGCCCAGCCCCTACACAACAGCCCGGCAACAAATGCACATCGTTTAAACTACCATCACTTCGGAAACTAGCCCAAGGGGACTAGAAACTCCCGGATGTACACCTGTTACCAATCAGTCGTGCAGGAACCAAGCCATCAAGTACACAATATCTATCCAAACATGTATATACACACATACACGTACGTACTCGTGCGCCACACCCCCACACATCCAAAGCCCCACCAAAACCAGGCAACCAAAGGCGGATTGCACATGGTGCATCCCCTGGTAGCTCGCCACCAACCACTTAAAAGTAAACAACAGAGACATAAAATCGTTACTTAGCTTGGTATTTAGGGTGCTCCTTTAACTTATCAAACCTAAATTATTTAAGTTTTATTAGAAAACCTAGAATAAATTTTGTGTGATACTAGGCCATACAATTTTGTCATTCAAATATTCATCTACATTATAATATGCTTTCTTACATAGCAAATGTTTAATATAAAATTTAAACTGTTTGTCACCTAAGTTAAAAATTTCTACAGTTAACTTATTATAAAATTTCACACCGCTTCCCATAAATGATTGTTGGCTTTAGTAAGCCTAAACTTTGGCATAGCAAGTTTATTTTTATTTCTCGTATTTAAGTTGTGCTTATCACTGTTCCTCGGAAATTGGGATATATTTTTACGGACAAACATAATATTTTTATAAATATATTGACACGGTACCGTTAGAATATTTATTTCTTTAAAAACATCCCTGAGAGAGTCTCGGCTTCCTAGTTCATAAATGCTTCGTACTGCCCTTTTTTGTAATATAAATATGATTTGAATATCAGCAGCAGAACCCCATAGCAAAATACCATATGACATGACACTGTGGAAATAAGCAAAGTAAACAAGTCTTGCTCTGGTTATGTTAGTCAATTGCCTGATTTTCCTCACCGCAAAAGCAGCAGAACTAAGTTTACCTGCTAGTACTGTAATTTGTGGACCCCACTGCAATTCAATAGTTATACCTAAGAAGACAGTTTTATCAACTAATTCTAATTTTTTATTGTTTAATACCAGATTTCTATTAATTTGGATTACATTAGGTAGTGAAAACTTAAGGCATTTTGTTTTATTAGCATTTAGTACAAGATTATTAACAGTAAACCAGTTTGAAATTTTTATAAGGTGTCTATTTATGTCGTTCGAATTGTCGTGTTTCCTGTTCACTTTAAACAATAATGAAGTGTCATCTGTAAATAATACTATCTCTGTAAATTTTTGCACGAAATTGTTTTTCTTATTGTTCGAAATGTATAGCTACTTTCTACCATCGCACCGCTTGCCATACGCAGGGTATTCATTCTCACACTTTAGATCCGAAATGATCGCGTACAGTGCGGTTTCAGAGAAACTTCCTCCCGCGAACGCTTGGGTTGTGGAATGAGCTCCCTGCCAAAGTTTTCTCTAAGAACTACAGTATAGAGTTCTTCAAGGTGAAGTTATTAGAATTTTGAAGGGTCGGCAACGCGCGGGTGATATCTCTGGTATTGCAAGCGTCCATAGGCTACGGCGACTGCTTACCATAAGGCGAACTGTAAGCTTGATTGCCACCTTAGTAATATAAAAAAAGTCTCTATTGCCAAAACAACATTTTCACATTTTTTAGGGTTTCGTAGTCAACAAGGAACTCTTATAGTTTCGCCATGTCCGCCCGTCTGTCCGTATGTCTGTATGTCAGTCTGTCCGCAGATCAGCTCAGAGATCATTAGTACCAGAAAGCTGTAATTTGGCATGGATATACATATTAATTAGGCCGACAAAGTTGCAAAATAAAATAAGAAAAATAAAATATCTCATTAAAAATATTGGGCTGAATGAAAACGATTTTTTATCTGACTTATAGTGAAGCCAGTGTTAGTATTCTAAGTTAACAATTTCTTAAGCAGAAGTAACGGGCACTATATTCAAACAAAGCGCATTATATGACTGCTTACTGCAAATAATTCATATTGCTAACGGGCGCTAGGCTATATGCTGCACGTCGTATAGCGAATCGTCATAAAAGCGCCCGCCATCGCTGGCAAGCTTTACTTCCGGTGCGACTACTTCCGGTCTGACGTGAAGCTACATTGTCGATACCAGTTTGATTGAAATGTTCCAGCAAAATTCTACATTATTAAACCCTGCATTAGGTAGCCGATTTTTTGCGATTAATTTAGATGTGATGCGTTAATCACATGGTATGCATTTTCTCTAGGAATCAGAGTTTAGGCAAAAGCCGCGCGCGCTCTACGATCAATGGTTTAGGTGATACCTGGTCAGGTGGTTCTGTTCAGTGAGTTTCTAAGCGGGGATTTACACCCTGGGAAAATAAATACGCTTTTCCCATTGCCTTACATGCAATGAGGACAAAATATTTATTGCGTTGTGTTTACCTTGTTTACAAAAAGCCTCGTTCTCTACAATATATATCTCTCGTTGACAGACCATGTGCGTTTGAAATGTAAATGTTACCGGTAACAATTCTCCGAAGCATTTAATTACGTTTCTGTTACGTTGGTAACACAAGTGAAGTGAGAACTAAATCGATACGACAACGGAGAACCGGTTTTAGTTATCTTATGGTGATATGGATTACCTATATCTACATTGTTGTCAGACCTGTCCCTCAATTCTTACTCCAATGCTAATGGGTATCTATAGGAATAGTTATACGCGCGCGTCTTTGCAAATAGTAATGAACTTAAAAACGATTACCATTGGAGTTAAGAAATCGCTCGGGTGCCTTTTTGTACTATCTAGGTACACAGTCAACATCGTGGCGCTCGTTGCAATTATACTGTGTAAAAATCAGGACAGCCAAAGTTCCCGACAGTATCTAAAAAAAATTATATACCTAGCTCTTGAAAAAGCTTTAACCGCAAAGAAGTTAACATGATAATTATTTTTAAAACTGTATTGATAATTAACTTCATGAAATAAACACCAACTTTCACATTTTCTGAATCATTGGAAATTTTATTAATTTATAGGTACAGGGTTACGTTTTTGCTTGAATGAAAATTTACAAAATGGAAAGATTTTCCATTTACCTTATTTTCTAGTCAACTGTGTCCATTTCTCTCTGCATTACCTTTACATAGTTCACTCAACTAATAAGTACAGTATCCGTACCGAAAGGCAAATCATTTCACACTTCTTTTTATACGAGCAATAAAACAAACGCCAACTGTCGCCTCGTACAATAAAGAAACTGACAAGAACATAAAGTGGAATATTCTCGAACGACCTACTTAGGGCGTGCTCTAAAAATCCGCTATCCCACTTCTGATTCTGAACAGTGGAAATATCTTTGAAAGCCGTAATGAATATTTGAAATCAAGCAAAAAGGTTCGAGCTGAGATTATGCTCCAGAAACGGAATGTATGTTGAAACTAAGTGCTGATGTTTTTGTGCTTTGTTGTAGGTATTATTATTGAAGATTGACATAAAACATTTTTTTTTGTTTCCATTATTAATACTGGCAAGAAGAAAAGCAAACCTGTATATATATACGAAATAAAAATTAGAAATTTATGATTATTGAACTTTTTCATGCCAAATTTCTAGATTCTAGATCAATTAAATTAGACTTTGTTATATTATTTTCGAGTTAATAATGAAGATTGTCATAAAACATGGTTTTTTTTTTAATTATTAATGCTGTAATAAAATAATGGAGGGAAGTATCCCTGTGAATAGACATAAAAACTAGAAAATTTATGCCTTATTTTAAGATTCTAGATTAATAAAATTTATTGGGATGCAACATGCTTTGGTATGTACGGTCGGTTGCAGAACTGCATATAGAATTTTAATACAAAATAGAATGGCAAGGCGTAGTGTCACTCACACAAGAACTTGAGTAAAAGAAAATTATCGTATCCGTAGCCTAGTGGATAGACGTATCAGATCCTTATACGTGTACTCAGTGCAATGCAGGTTGTGGATTCGAATCTCACCTTATGCCTTTCTTTTTGTTTTTGTTACATTTTACGAATTATGAATATTTTGTTCAGGTAAACAGCTTACACCAATTTTCTAATAGCTATTAAGTTAAAAGCGGAAACTACGTAGGTAGACATTTTATTTTTGTCGTTCGTTGCCGATTTGTTTCTGGGGGTATGTGCTGACAAGGTTGTTTGGTGTTTTTATTTAGCTATAAAGTTAGATGCGGTTTGTCGTTGTAGATGTGTTACTGTAGGTGCTTGTGTTAATACGGTTGTTTGGTGTTTTTATTAAATTTCTTTGCTTAAAATAATATGCAGACCAATATTAATATTCAAGAGAGGATTCGTATTATAGAACTATATAATATGGGTTACAATATATCTCAAATTTGAAATGAGACTGGTTTTAACGTAAGTATTTTATTTGATGTTAATGTTATATCATAATTTTTTAATACCATACTTTTTTGTAAGTAAATTTCTAAAAAAAAATTGAAAATATAATTTCAGTAGTTGGAAAAATGTTTGTTTTAATCTGGCTATTTGGTTTTTAGTGGATTACCGTAAAGCGTTGGGTCTCGCGCAACCAAGAGGAGAGGAGTTTATCAACTCGACCTCGAAGTGGACGCCCGCGGCACATTGATGCGACTCAAAGACGATTTATGGTGGAACAATACGAGAACAATGGTTACATACCGACTGCTGTATTTGGGAACATGTTTCATACATCTACACACACTGCTCGTCGAGCTCTGCATGTTGAAGGATTGCATAATAGAAAGCCAGCTAAAAAACCATATATAACTAATACCCATAAACAAAATAGATTGTTGTTTGCAAGGGAGTATTTAGATTTTGACTGGGAGCACACCTTATTCACCGATGAGAAGTCGTTTGAAACGGGAGGGTTTATTTGTGGCGAAGAAATGTAACCCGTTATGCAGAACAAAATGTTGTCCCAAATATGGAATCTGGACGGATATCACTTAATATATGGGGGTGGATGACTGCGGCTGGTCCATAGAAAACCTATGGGGTTTGATGGTGCAAAGATGGGACATGCGAAATGAAAGAACTACAGAGTCATTTGAGGCTCACTGTGTAGAAATTTGGGACAATATTAGGGGAATAGATCTGTTCTAATATAGTCGGATCTATGCAGCGGCGCTTACTTGCTGTAATTGAAAATAATGGAGGTTATATTAAATAGGCGAGTTCCGTACCATTATATATAAGAACGGCAAAAAAAATCACGTTTGTTGTATCGGAGCCCCCCTTAAATTTTTGTCTTATTTTAATTTAATTATTTATTTTTAAAGTATTTTTTAGTTATATAACTAAATATTTTGTAAATATTTTAGCCGTCTAACTGTTGCCGTTATCAATATCGAGCAAAATCAAGCAAAAATATCACGTTTGTTGTATGGGAGCCCCCTTAAATATTTATTTTATTCTAGTTTTTAGTAATTGTTGTTATAGCGGCAACAGAAATATATCTTCTGTGAAAATTTCAACTGTCTGTCACGGTTCATGAGATACAGCCGGAGCCTTAGTAATAGGGTTCCGCTAATTACCCTTGGGGTACGGAACCCTAAAAATAAAGTACTATTTTCTTACAGATATTATTTTACATTTCAATATATTTAAGACATAACATATTTTTTTTACTTTGTTGTGTTTCAAAATATAGCAGCGTTACCGAATGAATGGTGACTTGTATTTTTTTTATTCTTATGGTTAAGTTTCAATTTTCTTTTCATTACGAAAACGAATACTTAAGCTATAACCATAGGAAATATATATATAGAAAAAAGAGACATTTATACGGAACCCTAAAAATAAAGTACTATTTCTCTTACAAATATTTTTTTACATTTCAATATATCTAAGACATAACATTTTTTTTACTTTGTTGTTTTTCAAAATATAGCAGCGTTACGGAATGAATGGTGACTTGTATTTTTTTTTATTCTTATGGTTTAGTTTCAATTTTCTTTTCATTAAAACCAATACTTAAGCTATAACTATAGGATATATATATAAAGAAAAAAGAGACATTTATCAAAAAACATTATTTATAAAATTGTAATAAAAACCATTTTTATTAGATTGCCTGTGTTTTAATTCTTGCAAACAAAACAAAAAGTTCTCATACCAACTGGTCCTTTTCACAGAGAACTAGATGTCAAAACATTAAAAAAAAGTAATTCCTAACAAAAATACTTAATACGGAAATAGCGTGATTTGCACCATAGGCTCGAAGATTTAAGTCGCAGCGCCTATTGATCATACCAGCGGGCAGATAACATTTAATGCGAAATAAACAATACGTATGTAGAACAGCACTGCAGTTTACACCTAATTAATTTGTTAGGTTAGGAAACCAAAAGTTAAAAGAACGGTTTAAATAAACTGGTTAGTATAAAGAAAACTAAACCTAATTTCGTCGATTAAGAGTTAATATTATTGACAGTTCTGATAATGTTAATGTGTGAGTGCGAGATTCAGAATGGCTCCACGCAATTTTAACCTTTACACTATGCATGGACTTAACAAATGACTGTACTTTGGTGCCGACCCATCTTCTGGCTACGAGTCAAAAAGCCGGGTCTGGGGCTCACATGGCGGAGCGTTAAAAGAGACGCAAGTACACAGTGCTTGGTACCTCCTATATATTTAAGCTTTTGGAGCGGAATCCATGGGTTCTTGGGGGCGTTCATAGTTTATATAAAGATTTAACAAAGCTCTTGTTCTCCGCTTTACACAGTCGGTGAGCCGGCGATTAGCAGGATGAGCGAAGGAGAATTGCCATTCAGCGTGGAAATGCTGTTAGCCTCCTAGCCAAGTTGCCCACTGGTAGTAACTCAGACGTATTTTTTTAGTTATTTATTTTTATACTTGTGTATAAGACATTTTTTAACTATTTTTAACTAGTTTCTAAGTATTGTATTTTTATAATATTTTATAAAAATATGAAAAAAATTTATGCATGTCAATGTAGCGGTATTTAAGTATATGTCAGTACATTTACCCTGAGTACATAAAAAATCGGTTTTGAGGTATTTTATAATGAGTAATATCACATTTTGACGAAAACAGACGAGGAGACAGAGTGATGCTAAGATATGTTTATAATGCCAGGAATTGAAGGATGGATCACATGTCACCCTTTCGGTAAATGGGTGCAATGTGGTAGTGCAGGACTGGAAGATAGCGATGACGAAGGTATCTGCAACTTACCGATTTGTGAAGATTTGTGAACCACAATGAAAAATTTTTTTCTTGCGTACTTACGGGGGTATACCATATTGCCCTATAGATAAGGCGAGATGGGGAAATTAAGTTTTAATTTTTGTTTTGGCTACGTACAATTTAAAAGAGAAATTATTATTTAAACTTTATTATCTTAAAAAATCAAGGGTTCTTTTTTATGGAATCCCTTAAAGCCCTGTCTAACCCTATACCTACCCTTATTTATCATACCTGGGAGGAAAGCTTTTTTACATCTTGTTCAATAATAAATTTTGATTTTAGCCAGTTTTTTCATATTTCACCTTAAGAAAGTATTTGTTGTGAATTGACCAAATGTTATGTGTTGCCATTTTGTAAAGTCACTCTTTTACGGTCAATAGACGGCCAGCCAACTTAGACGTTTGGGTGAAAATTAACAAGTTTTATAAAGTAACACTTTAGCGGCCTCTAGTCGTTCACCCGAATTAGACGTTGAGGTAAAAACGAACAAGTTTTTTGTAACTGGAAATATGGTTTTTGGTTGAAAGTGACTTATTATATTGCAACTAGTTGCAATTATGTCTGCAAAAGGAAAATGGGCATATTCTTAAGAATACCTGTTGTCAAAAAGAATCAGGAAATGAAGAACTGAATCAGAAAATGATGAACTGAATCAGAAAATGGAAAATTCTTTCCATGCCAGCGAGCGATATTCTCCACACATTTTAAAAGATTCGCCATTTTTATTATTAATTATCATAGCTAGGAGAAAAGTAGCTCTCATTCATCACAAGATAATTTTTGATTACAGCCGTTTCACCATACTTTACATTGAGAAAGTGTTTTTACCCAAATGTCAAATATCGCCATTTTGTATAGTAACACTTTTACGCTGTTTTAATATAGTCGAGCGCGCCTTTAAAAACAATAACATCAAAATAATATTCTGCATTCAAACCAGATAAGATAACTTTGTAAGTTGCAGTTGTGTTCCTCATATTTAAAGTAATTCACTATTATGGTTTTGCTACTGTTACTGCAGGCAGTTTCAAGCAATTAGTTACTTTGTCTTGCCTGGCCAACCGCGATGCCATAACTAAGATAATTACTGCAATATTTTACGCGGTCCGTTACGACTCTGAGCTTTTATTGTGCTTTCCTATTAGTGAAAACTTATGGGTACTTTGTTTGAGTCTGTACTTTGTTCAACGCATTTTCTTGATCAGTATAATTTTGTTGAATGTGCGCCTCGTCTTTTATTTTCGACAAAAACATTTTAAATAATAAATCAGAGTTATAATGAACCACAAAATATATATTTAAGGTCTTGCTTGATATTTGTACTGATTTAAGAGTAATAGAATTGAACAAACGCTAACTGATAAAACAAATTAAAATAATGTTTATTATATCAATGTTGTTTCCTTATTAGCGGACGATTCCGTAAAATGTGCTACAAAAATCAAATAACCCGTAAACACGGAATATATGATAAATAAATTTATTCAGTTCTCCCACAGTACAATTTTCTTATAACTATAACAAGTACAGCACTATTATTTTAATATAGAATTTTACAGTGGGAGACAGATGAATTTATATTGAAGGAGAATGTATATTGGTACAATGTGTTTTGGTGGTAGGTTTATAAAATAAGGGCTATGTCTCTTATTTAATTTTTTAACCTTATTTTATAACTGTGTTACGTTTTACCTTTATATTCAGCTTAATGTAAAATTTCACCAAAATCAATGGAAACATGGCGGTACTATAAGGCTTTGACTTACGAACGGACAAGACGAAAGTATAAAGGTTCCGTTTTTATCATTTGGCTACGGAACTCTAAAAATTATTAGGCAGCTAAGCCACCAGAATCGTGAGAAAAAACACAGAAGCAGTGTCTCAGTCGTTTTATTTCAACACATTGTTATTGACAGTAATAATGTTAGACTAAAACAATAAAAACAAATATTACTAGTTTATTGAATAATTTAATGTTTACTCAAAATTAAAAATAATAAATATATCAATATTATATATTTTTGGACATTACAAAGCTTGTGTTATGGATACCAGACAACGGACACAAATACATATGTTTTACTTTATTTTTATAAATACATAATCATATCATACATAAATACACCCAGACTCAAACACAAATGTTTACCACATAAATGTTATCAACATTTGTGTTTGTCCAGTGCGGGAATCGAACTCACACCCTCTGCACAGCAGCCGGCCACAGTACCAACTAGGCTGCGAGGAAGTCAAATAAAACTTAAAAATACATCCAATCCAACCTAATTCGCAATTCAAGTTAATCGTATTCTCTTTCTCCACTTTTACATATAAGTTCCCAAACTGTTTAAAGTCTGAAAACGAGTTTTCGTCACGTTTACCCTATTTACGTATTTTTTCACTTCCAACGATCTCGATATGGGGTACAGTTTACAAGTTGAAATTACCTTTCTGATTTTTTTATTGCATCTGTCAGCACTCTGCTCCGGGTTCTCTTTATTTTACGCATTTCTTTACCAGACACTTCATTTCCTTATCGAGATAAGATTGTATCTGACATTTAAATATAAATTCTGTGTTATTTTTTTGCTATCGTTACACCTGATATTGTATAAATAAAAAATTAAAAAAAAGAGTCGTTTATATTATTCAGACAACCATTAAAACAAAAAAGCGAATGTTTGTATTAAATTGCAAAATAGGCTTGTGCCTTTTTATTCGGTATTTCCTAAATAACTTTGAAAAAACAATAAATAAATAATTGAATGTCTTAGAAATATCGTAGAGCGCTATCTGAACCTAAACTAGAAAAATTTAACTGCGGGTACTAGACAATTGATCCAACACTTTCTTACCGACATTTTCATAAATGTATGTGATCCTCACGGTTTTTAACCTCAAAAGGGACATCATGTGGGAATAGTCTCTATTGTCCTGCGTGACAAGTGTTCATCCCATTGCCTCAACTCTGCGTCTGATGCAGTGTTTGATCATCAATCAGCATCATATGAGTGATATGATCTGGACTAAGATGGCTTTATATATGTCCCATACGTCATCAATTACCAGCTTTAAAGAAATAAGCGGTACAATAAAAGACCTGGACAGAATTATATACTCCATTGCCAGTTCCTGATGAACCTCATATAAAAAGTAAGTAAGTAAGACTACTGTGTATAAGATTTGAAATAAACAACACAAATATTCATCACATAAAAATATTTGTCCTGTGCCATGACAGCGTTCATAGTAATAGTTCTCATACTTGTATCCTTGAGGTCTCAACTAATACATAATAATTACTAGCAAAAATTAATAAATAATAATTTTTTTGGACATAACACACCGCGCCGGGTCCCAAACAAAGCTTGTAACTATGGATACCAGACAACGCATACAAATACATAAATATACTTTCTTTTTTATATATTTTTATTATACATATTATCATTGACAACACCTAGTCTTAAGTTTAATCTCAGACATAGAGCAGAAAAACAAAGAACAAAAATAACACTTTCTAACGCCAATTTCTAGAGAAATGGATAACAAAGCTATATAAAAGAGACATTTTTTTAACATATAAAACAGCAAACAATAGCCTTAAGTAAACAAGGATCTAAGTAATGTAACGTATAAACAAACCATACACCCACTGTTCAACCAGCACTAGTTGCATATAGTATCTAAACCTAATCCGTTTAAGCCCCAATTCCTAGCAGAAAGGCTCGACGATCCCCAACCATAAGCTCTAACCTCATGAAAATGTATCAGAAAAATCAAGTAGTTTCGTACCAACGTCTGATGCTTACTGTGTGTGGTATAAAACAAAAGAGATCTGCGTGCCCGATACCAAAAACAAAAAACTAATTAAATAAAGTCAATTCTGTTACTAAAAATTTAACTAACGCATTTAACTAATTATTAACGATATTTAAAAAAATAAAGGTAATAAATTGATTTGCTGAACTGAATTCGTTTATGAAAAAAAACGTATTATATCAACCTTCATACGTCCTTACTGTTGAGGCAAGATATATTTTTTCTTTGGACAAGGCAAATGCACTCGACATGATAGTAGTATGGTAAGAGCATTGTCCTTAGTTGCTACTAAGAATTTGCTACTTACTTCGAGTGACAGTGATTTTTAAAAATAGAAAGAGACTAGCTCTTCTTTCGTGACTTAAACTCATATTCCCTGCATAAATATTCAGTGGGGAGCGAAGATCTCTTACTAATGAAAAAGGGTCACGAGGTATTTTAATTCAACTACGTGTTAAGGTTTTCCGTAAGATACACGTACTGAGTAAGTAACCCAAGAGTAATGGAAGGATTTATGAACTGAGATTTTTATAAATATTGAAGAATTTTTGCAGCTAATCAAATACCGAAAAAAGAATGGATATCATCACCATATTACACGCTGATACTGTATAGTAAACTTGGTGGTATATGCTACCACTGAGCCTGCTTGCTGCTAATGAATCCGCAGCCTAGGCCATAATTGCAATTTAATATCCTTCCAAACCTCATGCGTCCCCTCTGTTGTGGCACGGCAATGTTAACCTTCACCGAAAAGCCAGTAAAGTGAATATTAATATACTTGAGAAATTAAGAAAACGATTTAATAGTACACCGCACTACGCCACAAAGGCCTCCACCAATCTAATTTAAAATGTTGATACCCATATGGAGGGTGAACTATAATAGCCTGTATAGGAATACAGATCATATACATATACAACGGTGGCTCGACGAGCAAAGATTACCGTTTACTTGCTCATATTACTTTACTTTTTTTTTTCTTAATTATGGCAAGCCAGCGCCTCAAGTTAAGAAGTTCACCAAATAAAGTGATTGTAGTAAAAAAGCACAATATTTAGATTCACAGCATGAGCTGCACAAATAACCTGTACGGCAGCAACTACCACACGAGCAACTTTTCTTTGTTTGGCTTAATATCGAACATATTTTGCAAAAAAAAATGGACGCCATATTTAATCCGCAATCTTCAATTTTAAAAAATTAATAAAAGATTTAAATTCAGCCCCCTCGAAAACAGAATTCAGTACTTGTATCATCAAAATAAAAGTATAGATTATTTTTTCCGTAATATGTAAAGATATACGTATATAATATTTTTACACTAGTAAAGCTTTTAGGCGCTAGGCATACGGGCAAAGTACAGCGGTAGTGTAGTGCAAAGACTTCAGTATATACCGTGTAGTGCTGGACGGTATGCTATTAATTACAGTAAAATTATTAGTAAATATACATGTATAGAACGTACTATTATAATAGTACTATATATAACTGTACCATACCATACCCACACTCGCATGTGAGCTTTTAGGTTACATTTGGTTTCCATAGATAGGTAAATTTTGTCACTGATTTAATGTACAGACATACATAGGTACAATATTTGATGTACATACATAGATAGGTACAATATTTGATGTACATACATACAACCGGTGTGAAGTTAGCAGCCAAAGATACCTGCCGCCTATAACCCAACCAAATTAAGAAGTCTTGGTTATTTTTGTATTTAATTCCTAAAAAGGTGTAGCAAAGCGGTTCAGTTTGTCACGAATCTATTTATATAGAAATAAATCATCTATTTGACACAAATAAGAACCATTTCGTCGCTTACTTTCTGGCAGCTAACTTACCTGCTCGTATTGCTGAGTTGCTCTTAGTACCAATCACAAAATTAGTAACCGTTGTATTTTGCGTATAGTGCTGTGGTTGTGCTATTAATACAACTGTGAAAAACATAACAAGAGGACGATAGGATCGACATCAATTAGTTTAGAGGTAACCAACCAATTATTAGACGGCAAGCAAAAGGTAAATGACAAAATAGTGGGCTATTGATATAGCTATAAAATGAGATCAAAACTAGAGTGATACTCGATCGATAAAGGAAAGAAAAAAATCATAAACATATCAAAAAATGTTGCGGTCTGAGTTGAGACTTCATTTATTTTGATATGATGGACGGAAAGCAAGGGGTACTTGAAACCAGGTCTTAGAAGACAATTTCAGTAGCTATAAAATGACATTAAAACTCTAATGACATTAAAATTAAAAAAGTTATAGTTTTGATCCCATTCTATAGCTACTGCAATGTTCTACTAAGACCTGGGTTCGAGTACCCCTTGCTTTCCGTCCATCATATCAAAATAAATGAAGTTGAATGGTTCTTATTTGTGACAAATAGATGTTTTATTTCTATATAAATAGATTCGTGGCAAACTGAACCGCTTTGCTACACCTTTTTAGGAATTAAATACAAAAATACTTCTTAATTTGGTTGGGTTATAGGCGGCAGGTAACTTTGGCTGCTAACTTCACACAGGTATACATACATAGGTAAAATATTTGTTATACATACATACATGGGTACAATATTTGATGTAAATACATACATAGGAACAATATTTGATTTTCATGTCAGATTCGCGTGTTTCATTGCCATGATTATGCTCATTATAGGTACGGCTATTAGGCAAAGAAACAACCCAGCATTGATTGGCAGCAACACGGCAAAGGGCGATAAAGTATTTGGTTTCCACATAAATTCTAGATCTGCCTGTGGGGCAATAGGTACTCTATATTTTTTATACCCTAAACACGAATTAAACTCGTTATGGCGAATAGCTAAAACTTACCGTAAGGTAATAAGTACCTACATTACGTATTACCGGTGGTAAGAAGAATATTACTTACGAGCGACTATTTTGAAGCGTAAGGTTGAAGGCCAAAGGCTTTCATGACTCGAGTTTGTAATTTTTTGTACCGCCCGTGTTACACACAATGTTTTTCATCATATTTCCTACTAAATAATTAAAAATATAAGGTAAAAGAAAGAAGAATAGACAACTAATATAGATAGATAGATCGATAGATATCTAAAGAATTTATGAATTAAAACGTTTTGGCTGACGTTTAAACTGGTAATTGTTCGCTTGGCGCCTAGTTTATATCTTGAACCACAGAGAGCGCTTTTATACATGATCGATAGAATAGTCAATACGCAGAGCGAGCGCGGTGCGTTCATATGTCATTAATTATCGACAGTGGGTTCTATAAACTCCTTTGCTTGTAGAAAAAGCCCGTGAGGGTCTTAGCTACCACTTTACCAGCACGTAATAACACTGTTTACGAGTAAGTGTGATAAAAATACTTGATTACCTTCTCCGTGGTCATGTTTATGTTATTTGAAAAATATCAATAAATATTAATGGGCTGATAAAATGGCCTATTTTATTTGCATGTCTAATGTAGATATCAAAATATTGTAGAAGCATATATGTATATGATTAGGGAGGTATAACTTTTACACATTGTTTAGTATTAAACTTTTATACATAAATGTTTAGCTTAATTAAGTTTGGATAAAGGCTACATTTGTTTTTGCGTACAGCATCTGATTAAATTAAGTAGCTAGTCCAACAACTTATGGACTATGAACATTATTCTTTCTCAGTTACGTATCTACTAGTTATTTTGTTAAGCAAAGAAAATAAAAAAACCATACCCACATTATTATAGCTCCATATACCCTGGAAATCTTGCAAAACTAAAATAAAGGTGAGTCAGTTTATTGAATTAATTAAACTAAAAAAGATAAACCTATTTCATTAATTTCTTTCTCTAAATTATAGAACAATTGTACATTTAATCAAATACATGTGCCTGACTTCTTTCCTATTATTTCTTAACTATTTTCTGTCAGCCCTACATTCTGACTCCGAATATCCCCTGTAGCCTATACGAGGAGCTTAGGGAAAGCCTGCATCAGACGGAAGGGTCTCTGGGGAGCAAATCTTTATTAATAGAGGGTGATGAGGATTTGAGCTGTACTGAGTGACAGACAACAGCTTTTGCCCTCGGGTCTGCCCCACGCTAAATTCGGTTCTCGGCGTGAGATTCCGACAATGCGCCTCCTTGTTTATTAGTAAGGACGTTTTTTCAATCCAATTATATGTAGTTATACCTGCGAAAGTTTTTGAATGTTTCGGGATAGCCGTTTATAGTTCAGGGATGTTTAGGGTATAAGCTATCCCAATTTAAAATTTTACCCAAATTGGTTTAGTTCTTATGGCGTAAAGAAATCTTTTGCTTTCATAATAGTGTCCCAGGTTTCTTTATTTAAGATGTACCTACAATGCCCCATAAAGTTTTCCAAAGAGCCGTCCAACAATTACGTCACGCATTTAGGGGACAGGGTTTACGCATAGAGTGTAAAAACCCCCATTTTTGCGTGGTCTAATATTATCAGAATTTGTATGACGTAATTTTTTAATGGCTGAAACGTGGAGTTCAAGGTCGCACAACACGCAATGGAGCGAGCTATGCTCGAAGTGTCCCTAAGGGGTCGAATCCGAAATGAGGGCATCCGAAAGAGAACCAAAGTACTAACATAACTCGCAGAATTAGCAAGCTGAAGTGGCAGTGGACTGTCCACGTGTGTCCTAGGACAGATGGCCGATGGAGCAGACGTGTTCTAAGGTGGAAACCGCGTATGGGAAGGCGAAGCGTTGGGCACCCTCCAGCCCGGTGGGCCGATGACCTTAAAAAGGTGGCTGGTGGTGGCTGGATGCGGAAGGCAGAGGACCAGGAGAAATGGCGCGCCATAGAAGACGCTTATGTCCAGCAGTGGACAAATATGAGCTGATATAAAGATGTGGTCCACATAGCTGATTGAGGTAAATGCTTTTCAGCTCTTTTTGCTAATTCAACAAAATTGACTGCAAAGTTTGATTTGTTAGTTAAATTTGTTGACCTAAGGCTTCCTCTAGGGTTGCAAGTTATTATTTGTTTTCATTAAAGTGTCGGGGCCTATTCTATGAATCTCACTGCAAACTTTTCTCGCCGCAAATCCCACACTTTCATCAGTTTTCTGTTTCAACAATCTTTTAAAGTCTTAAATTACTTATTAATTACAAACTCTAACAGTTAGTTGACAACTGTTTACTTTGTTTGTTTCAAAGAGAGTAAGCAAGAGTTGCATCGTAGAATAGCCTCCTACTATTCTTTATTCAGTGTTAGAAAAACTTAACTTACAATCATGAACATTTCGTTTCATCTTTATATATCTCACCCGTGATTATTAGCTAAAGATCGGTTCAAATAAAATTATTTTAATGAGACACATATATGTTTTAATAATTTAACATTTTTTTTTTTATTCTGGTACGATTTATTAGCTATAAGCTTTTTCCCGCGTTTCCACCCGCCCTAAATTCGGTAATCGGTGTAGGATTTCAACGACAACTACTCAATTATAGAAAAAAAACCGACTCACACTTGACGTTTTCTTGGAACTCAAACTATCTCCATGCCATATTTTATCTTAATTGGTAGAGCGGCTTAAGCGTGAATAGGTATCACTCGAACGTACACAAAAATGTAATTATAATCTTTCCTGCCGTTTAAAGGATCAGTGACACACTGACTACAGCGGCATCTACCGGGTCCATTTGTAAATTTAAACCTTGCAGGGACCCACTCGAACGCACAAAACATATCATTAAAATCTTCCCTGCCGTTAAGTCAAATCCCCCTTTTTAAATCATTTATATATCATCATTAACTTTTTATAATTCCTTATTAGAAAATTTCCAAAAAGAAAATTTGTACTAAAAAATTAAAAATTAATGAAAAAAATCATACTGTTTTAGAATAGTAAAGATAAATTTAATCATGGCATCCCTACGAAATCACAGCAATTTTTTACAACATTGAATATTTTCACTCCATTCTCCGAGCCAATGTATGTATCTAAAACAGAGTAGACTGAAAAAGTAAAGGCATTATTTGTGGAAATCTTATTTTTCGCTAGGATAACGCGAAGTGGATTGAAGAGGAAATACTATTTTTACGGATTATCGCCACGAAAGAACTAAAATTCTCGTACCTTGCCTTTGAAATCAAAAATAATAGCAACAAAATGTGTGTGTTAAGTTTACTACTAGCTCCATATCCAAGTCAGTGTAATCAAATATTTTTAGTAACATGTTTGTATTTAAAAATTACTGGTAAATATTAATAATAACCGCACCAAATGTTATATCAAGGGGTAATTCACGTTTTTAATATTTGATGCCACAATCAAATCAAAGAAAAACGTTTTAGGTAGTGACCGACCGAAACCGAAACCGAACCTTTTATAACAAAAAAAAAGTCCTTAAAAAGTCGAAAAAATGTTAGTAAGCCCGTTTTTTTTTTAAATTAATATCTCGCCGACCTATAATTACAGGTTTCTACTTTCAAAGATTTATCACAATGAAATTTCAGCACAGTTACAGAGGTTCTGTTTGAAAATTTAACTACCCTATAAAGTGAAAAAAATACATTATTTCTAACACAAAGTTAGCGATTTTTAAATGGTGGTATAAAATAAAACAAATTTATTATTAAAATATGATGCTCATATATTATGTTTATTTATGTTCAGTTACATTTTAATTATGAAAAAACTTACAAGGTACGATGTTGTAAGTTTCGGCGCGGCCGTTTCTGGCCGAAACCGAAACTCGGGCCGAAACTTGATTTTTTGGCCGAAACTGGCCGAAACCGAAACCGAAACCGAAATTTCGGTCGGACACTAGTTTTAGGTGATAGAACACAGATGACACGAAATTGGGGCTACACCCTTAAATTAGCAAAATCAACCCCAAAATAGGGTTTTTTTCTATGTATTTGCACTTTAATTGTTAATATATGTCCATAAATCAACGTTTTTTCCAGTTTTTTTTTGGAGTATTTTCAGTTTTAGCTTTAAATTTTGCGTAAAAAAAATTATGTTTCGACTTGTAGTTCAAATACTTGATATATTTTATGAAAAGTTTTACCCGAGGGTTAATTGGGGGGTTAAAACTTCCCCTAAAGGGTTTTTTTATTATATTCTCACAATGAGCCTTGATTTTGACATAATAAACGTCTTTGAAGTTGCTGAATCCAAAATTACAGTCATTTTTTATCAAAACTGCTAGATTCACCCTAAAATTAGCAGAATCCACCCCTAAAAAGAAATTTCAAGAAGTATATCAAGTATTTGAACTAGGAGCCAAAACGAAATTTTTTTCGCCTATTTATGGCTAAAACTTTTAACACCCCAATTAACCTTCAGATAAAATTTTCATGAAATATATCAAATATTTGAACTACAAGTCCAAACAAAATTTTTTTCGCCTAATTTAAGGATAAAACTGAAAATACAGCAAAAACACCCCCTTAACCTTTTAGGGGTAGTTTTAACCCCCTATTATTAACCCGAATGTTTAAAAAATTTAAAAGTACGTTGATTTAGGGCATATATTAACAATGAAATACATAGAAAAAACCCCTATTTTGCGGTAGTTTTGCTAATTAAAGGGTGTAGCCCCAATTTCCTGAAAGCAAAACCCAGATTTTCATGATCAGCGACCCAAAAAAACCTATATTAGACCAAATCCCATGGTGGCCACAAAGAATACAACCAAACCCGTATACGAACTGGATTAATTACCACAGCCTAAACAATAGTTTCATTAAGTCGGCCATCGCAGTTGTCTAGACAGAACAATCGTGAGGTAAGGTGTGCGGCGAAGCGAGGGGCAAGCGCACCCGACACAGCCCCGATGTACAGCCAGTCTTGCATTTTGTCCGCAGCGCTAATACTGTCTTGACGTTGTCCAATTTATCAAAAGCGATGACTGACTGTATGAATGAAATTAATGTTCCGGCTTTACTATTACCACAGCCTAAACAATCTTTCATTTAGTCGGCCATCAAAGTCACCTAGACAGAGCTATCGTCAGTTAAGGTGCACGGCGAGACGGGGCGCGAACGTCCCTGACTAACCCATGTCGTCAGATATGGGTAGTAGGGTGCTCTCCAGCCAGTCATACATTTTGCAGCAGCTCTATTAGTCTCGACGTTGTCGGATTTATCAAAAGTAATGACTGACTATAAATGAAATAAATGTAAGTAGTATAAGAAATAATTTGCAGACTCCATTTATTATTATGCCCTTATATAAATAGTATTTCTGTATGTACAATAATGGACATACCTTTGGTTATTTTATTTCTCAAATTTTAAATCTTTAACATTTTCAACAAGAACCGGTTAAAGTAATAATTTGTTGGTGCGTGTTAAATTAAAAAATAAAAAACACTATAAACTTTGAACTTTCTGAACTTTTACCATCGGTAATGTCTATCGAAATGAAGATTGGAAATAAATACCTATAAACTAATAAGGTAGTTGCGCCAAAAAGGGCCGGTTCGTAATAAGGTCCATCTTTTTAAACTTCCCGCATTTAATGCTTAAACCAAAACGAATAGCGCGCGGCCCCTCTCCAGTAACTAATCATAAAAGCGCATCGACATTCATTGCTTTCGCGCCGGCCATTTTGTCAGTGGCTGTGTGTGTTAACTCAGAAGCGGTCGACGCGAATCAATTTATAAAATATTCGGTTTGAGTTTTGCGTGGTATTAGTAATACCACGCAAAACCGGTCTTAAAAAGCCGGTCTTTTCTTCTTCTCTGCAATTGGGATGTGAAAAATACTTTTAGCATGTGGATTGACGAGGTAAGTAACTAAAATTTTTGCTTTTTGATTTCGATTTTGTTTGGTTTTATCAGGACATATCTAAGTGCCTAACAAGGTCCAGGTTGTTGTCCCCAAATAAGGTACGGACCTTATTAGGGTTACGAAGTTTTAAAATAGACATGGTAAATGACTTAAATAAGTGTAAATAAGCAGCTGGCCTAGCAAGTGGCACTTTTGTTTTACGATAACGACATTTCGCTACACTGGGTCATTGCTATCGCACAAAACTTGACTAGACGCCTTTCCTTCCGTGGACTTCAGCGAATGTTAAAAAAAAATCCAACCGCATTTCGATTTTTTTAAAGTTAAAAGTATAAATAAGGATAAGTAAATACACACTGTGATTAAGGGTACGTGCATATTTCTCTTTTAATACTTAGCTGATAGTAGTTGCCATGTTTGTTATTTTCAAACACTTAATAAGGTCCCGACTGTGATTAAAGAAGTATAATACCTAATAAGGTCCAAGGACTAAGACTGAAAAAATGACTGATTAGTTACATTTTGTTATTTTCTTTACTAGAATTAATAAAAATACGCATAAAACTACAATTTGTTTCATTCATGACTAGAAATTAGAAAAGTTATAGCTTATATACATTTCCTCAGACTTTATAAGGGCCACGACAGCAATTTATATGAATTTCCGTTTCATTATTCAAAAGCTACAAACTTAATAGTAGTCAAAAAACGTTGCTATCTAAAGATGTGATTTTTCTGGTATACAACGCCTTAAATCTTGCAGTTCAATTATGGACTTTATTCAGAGCCCTAGTGCTCAATAAGGACCAAAGACAGGCTTTTAAAAAACTTTTTTTGTAAGTAACTGGCGATTGGTCCCTTATTTTTGTACAATATTTTCTGTTCAAATAAAAACAGTTTATTTGATCATGTTGTCTTACAAACTAACACACTTCCCAAAATTGATTTATAACGATTTCCAAAAACCCGGCCCTTATTAGATGCAATTACCTTATTACCTATTATATGGTATTTGCCTATGTTATATGTATGCCAAACTAAACAAAAAAAACTTACTTTTACATTAATAATAGTAGTATCATCAAAGATAGTAATTAGTTTTTTGTAAAATACATAATCTGATTAGTTAATTTGTAATTATCTTCCACAAGGGTGTTCGCCACAAGCCCTCGTATTTCAACGTATTCAGACGGAGGCATCAACATGTTAAGATCTCCACCTCAATAATTACGGAGGGCTAAGCGTTAAAGCTCTAAATTTTGTGTTAAGCATCCCTTGGGTTATATAGTACAATACGGAGGATCATTAACCAACAGTTAACTTTGATCTCTATCACTGTATTAAAGTGCCCTTGGAGCTTCAGATTTCTGAACATCAAGAGAGGCGTGGAGGGTCATTGGAAAATGGTTTGTTTATAAAGGCCTTTCCAGAATCTTAGAATAAACAACTAAGGTCTTTCGCAAATAGTATGTAACAAAGCATTTGGGTTGTAGTAACTGTAAAATTTAGTAACATGTTTAATGTTTGCATCGGTAGTAATAATGACAAATACATACCTATATACCTACCTACACGTAATTTAAGAGCAAATAGATTACTTAATATGCAGACATGTAGGTATACAATTTTTGAAGTAAAGTTTTCGAAGACACTAGGGGCTTGCTGGCAAATTAAACTGTTCTAAATGTTTATTTTTAAGATGTAAATAAATTAAAAAAAAAAATTTACCGTGTGTACAGTGCAACAAACTTTTCTGACCCGGTGTATGGTCGCTAGTGTCGTGTAAATTCGCACAATTCTAATATGGCGACTGAAGTCTGATTTTTGACCACCGGGTCAGAAATGTCTACCGCAATGTATTTATAACCGTGCTGAGTTTTTAAACGCACTGACCAAAAATACTAAAACTATCTCAAACATTTAGGTAAATTATTACTATTTATAGTTATAAATTTTTAGTCTGCACTTCCAAAAATGTCCTTTATTCGAGTATTTTGAAGCACATTACAGTCATGGAATGTCTATAGTCTATACGCACATACAAATTATAGCTTCCTAATAATAATTAATTTTAAAATCTCACTGGATCAGCGCAGTAGACTTAGCCTCCTTTCTGTAAGGGGCAGCCTGATTATTTTTTTAATTAACTGAAATTGATGAACGAATGTGAGAGTCGTATCGAGAGAATATAATAAAATATCCACCTTTCAACGTACATCGAAGTATTTGGCGCTGCGCCGGCAATAACACTAAACTGTCTCCGGGGAGCAACTTAATGCGGCCTGGATTTAAGAAGATAGGTTTAGCCATAAGAATAGTGTAACTCAGTGACTGCTGAATGTAAGTAGAATTTTTACGATGGCTCTAATCGAAAGCTCAACGTAAATGACACCAAAGCTTGCGATTCGCACTTATAGTAGTTATATTGGGTAAATACAATGGTACTTAAAATGTAACGTTTTCTCACAAAGTAATATCCTATGTATATATGTAAAAATCTCAGTCGAGTTAAATGGATGCATACCGGTTACTAGCTTTTCTAGTCATCAAATTTATACTATACTAGATTTGTTCAACTCCTTTATTACACTAATGAAGTTTGCTATAGCAAGCTATAGCTGTAGATATAGTTCGTTTAAGCTCGGTTAAAGTTATTCCCGTGGGAACTTTATAATTTTTTCGGGATAAAATCATACTATGTCCTTCCCCGGGACTCCAACTATCTCCATACTAAATTTTCATCTAAATCGGTTCAGCGGTTTAAGAGGTAAGTTACTTTCGCTATTATTAAACTTTTGTGTAATGTGAAATAAATAACAGTCTATATATTTCCCGGCATAAAATGCAGCCTATGTGTTAAACAGGGTCGAAACTATCTCCATTCCAAATTTCAAGGAGTAACAAACACCCTACTGATCCCATCCCCTGACAAAATAAAAACTACTTGGAGTATTATCAATTCTATTACTGGAAGATATAAAACCCATAAAACAAATTATTATCTGAGCTGACTGTTGAAATCAGAATTTGAGATGGCATCATTGTTTAATAATTTTTTCCAGGTATGAAGATTAAATTTAAAAAAGTTTAAAAACTTTTTAAAAAAGAATCTTTTAAAATTTTTTTCAATACCACTAAGGTGCAAACTAGCTTGCGGCCCGCCTGCTGATAAGCGGTGACCGCAGCTTATGGACGCTTGCAACACCTGGGGCATCACTTGCGCATTGCCGACCCTACAAATATCTAATAACTTCTATCTTGAAGATCGCCATACTGTAGTCCTTAGAGAAAACCTTGGCAGTGAGCCCATTTTGAAGTGGACTTGTTACGGCCGGAATAAGCTAAATATACAATTACTACACTTTTAATAAAACATTATTAATAAAAACGCATGGGATATATATATATATATATAATTTACTTGATAATTATTTCATATTTTCAGATTGTAATCATAACTAAAATTCTTTTCGCCAGAACGCCATTGTGATCCATTCCTAAACGGTAGCAACTGGTATTTTGCAGTGATGATGATACTTCATGAAAGTGATATTCCTATTTTTGAGAAGTAAGGTATTTTATTACATTTCACTTAAAACTCTTTGTATGCTATTCGCATTTATTAAATTAGTTAAATAGGTTTTTTAAAAATTATACGGAAAAAAGTGAGGTTGTTATGTTCCTTGTGTATAATTATTATTTCTCTTCATATAATTAAATGAATCGTAAACATGTGATTTATTTAGTATTACTATCACAGCCCATAAAAATAGAAACGGCACAAAATAGCCGTCTGAGAAGTTTTATAAAGTGGCGAATGTAGAAAGCGAGGATACATTGAAGAACTTGCGCAGCCTGAAGTGTGTGACACTTAGAGAAGTCTGAACAGTCTTGTATGGAAACAAGTTAGAATAGGACTTGGCTAAATTATAATGAATAATGAAATACATTGTTTCTTGTAATACATTCTCATATTTTACAAGAAACGTGCTGAGGTGTCGAGCAAACTACTCAACAACAACTTGCGACTATGACGGCTATGGCTGCTTAGGTCGTAAAAACCAAAATTCAAATTTTTAAAACAAGCAATGACTAATTTTTGTAGGTATTTCTACCTACATAAAAATATGCTGAAATACGTAATTCAGTAACTTACGAATAGCACTACTTCCAGAATATATTTATCGTCGATTTATCATTCAACATTAAATGAAAATAGATATAAGTTTTAAAGGTACTTATATTCAGTTTAGCTGTCAGTCGAATCAGTTTTGAAGAAGACCTTCTTATGTTTGTATGTTTATGCCACTAAGGTGGCAAACAAGCTTACGGTCAGCCTGATGGTAAGCGGTCACCGTAGCCTATGGACGCTTGCAACAAGGGAGATCATTCCACAACCCAAGCATTCGCGGAAGAAAGTTTCTCTGAAACCAAACTGTACGCAACCATTTCGGTTCTAAAATGTGAGAATGAATTCCCTGCTGATGGCGAGCGGTGCGATGGTAGTAAGTAGCCGTGGGCATCAATTCGAATAATTCCTCAGAACACATCCCATTGTACAAGCGGTAGAACACACACAAGGAGGCAAAGTCTCTCCTCAGACTTAAGGGCTCGATACCGCAAGTGAGTTTGGGATCATCGACAATTCTCACAGCCCGTCGTTGAACCGAGTCAAAAGTGCCAAGCTGGTATACTTGTGCACCCGCCCAGAGATGGCAGCAGTAGTCCATATGGGGCCGGACTTGCGAATTGTAAAGCAGCAACCTTTGCCCCAACATGAAGTACTGCTTCGCTCTGTTGAGTACACCAAGTTTTTGGACGCCAGCTTTACATTGTATTGCAGATGATCTCGGAACTGAACATCGCTGGAGATCTCCACACCAAGGATCCCAATGCTCCTGGAGATGGAGAGGGGAGTGTTCTGGAGTTGTGGTACCACAGTGAATGGTGTTTTCTTAGCGGTGAACGCACAGACTTGTGTCTTTGTAGGGTTGACGGACCTTCCGTTGTGTTATGGTGATTTCCGGCAATCTTCTTACCGCACCACGGTGTTTTTTTTATACCACTAAGGTGGCAAACAAGCACAAGCGTCGACCTGATGGTAAGCGGTCACCGTAGCCTATGGACGCTTGTAACACCATGGCTATCACTCGCGCGTTGCCAACCCTTCGTAAATCCATAGGTATAGTAGGTGGTACAGCGTCTTCGTCATCCATATTCGAGTAAGAGGCGAAGAGACTACCCAATAGATCAGTTTTTTCTTTTGCACTACGGGCCAAGCCACCATCGGTCTTTCGGAGTGGTGGTTACGATAACCAGAACCAACACGTGACCAGAATGCACATCTCCCGGAGAGCTAGCTCGCAAGTCGCCCACCTATTTTGCCGATGAATGGGAACTTAGGCAGCATTTAATTTGCGTTTTAATTTAGAAATAATCCGATCCTTATTGTTACAAAGTAAATAATAAAGGTTCCTCGCGATGAGAAACAAATACCTACACTGAATGCAGGTCCATGTACTTGTATTTAGGTTTGGTCGATTACATCGACTTAAAGGGAAAGTTGCCTCACAAATTTCCTTAGAGCAATAATCTTCCAAATGTATAGTCAGCCGAGCCAACCTTGACCAGTTCCCTTTGAACCACCTTCCTCATTTCATATATTCAAAAACACATATTAAGTCTACTTTGTTTGCTTTCGCAAAGCTCAAACTAAAATGGATGGGTCACAGAGAAATCTCATCCGACTATTAATATAGCTTTCGTTGATTCAGGCAATCAATACTGAAAGCCGATTTTGAGATTTCCTGTCTAAATCGGGGCAATATCTTTGCTTGCACATTTTTTGTCCCAGAGGTCACAGAATTCTTTATATAAAACGGAAGGTTAAAACCGTTTCAGATAATGAAATATTAAGTTACGGCAAAAAGGTCACTGCAAAAAAGTGTAGACTAATAATAATAATAAGTACTTTATTGCACATGTGAATAAAATGACATGTAATTATTGCTAGGTAATAATAGTTGTTTTTAGGGTTTCGTACCCAAAGGGTAAAAAACGGGACCCTATTACTAAGACACCGCTGTCCGTCTGTCCGTCCGTCTGTCTATCACCAGGCTGTATCTCATGAACCGTGATAGTAAGACAGTTGAAATTTGCACCGATGATGTATTTATATTGCCTCTATAACCACAAATACTAAAAAACAGAATAAAATAAATATTTAAGGGGGCTCCCATACAACAAACGTAATTTTTTTGTTCGTTTTTGCTCGATATTCATAACGGCAACAGGTAGATGCTTGAAATATTCTCAGAAGATTAAGTTATATATTCACTTAAAAAATAAATAATTAAATAAAAATAAAACAAATATTTAACGGGAGCTCCCATACAGCAAACGTGATTTTTTTGCCGGTTTTATAGATTTATTTTTCTATTGTGACTTATGATTTTGCTCTTATATCAATACTTTGAGACATAATTTTGTTATTTTTTTATAATTTTTTTTCAAGATATTTATATTTATAAAGATGATAGATAAGAGATATATCACAAACTATATGTAATACATTTAAAGTAAATAGACTTAAGTATAGTATAGATCTTAAATTATCGATTAAAACTGCGTGTATCTTTATTAGCTTTTGCACACCCTGATGGGTAGAAATATTGATAAACGTACTAAGAGCAATTGTACCTTATTGATGGTATAAATATTATCATTATCATCAAAATGGTGATAAAACAGAAGAAGAAAATTAAAAGACTACGTAAAAAGAGGTCTTTCGAGGAGCAGGTTTTGCAAGTGAAACAGTAGGTGTGTGATTGTCGATACATTTAACCAAAAACTTAATTATTTAATATTGGTATTACCCACAATTCGACTCGGGCCGAGATACATTCGTCGTTTCCGATATTTGAAGCTAAGCAACGTGGGGAGTTGTCAGCACTTGGATGGGTAATCGCCTAGTGGCATATATAGGCGGCTTGAAAATTTACAGTCGAGTGGCCACCAGCTCGATAACGTTCATCATCACGTACTAGGCCAATGTACTGGACTATAACCTAAGTCTCCTTCTCTAGGGAGAGGCCTGCAGTATGGTGTATAGCGGCTGAGGCAAACAATACGACTTGATATTGCTTAGGAGCATAGTGAGAGCTAGTTTCAAGCGATTTCAAAGGCTTCCTTAGTGAGCAAGTCTTCGTTAACAGAAAGAGATGTCGGACGCAGACCCAGGACAAGGATTTAGGAGGCAATGAAATGTGAAACAGCCACACCCTGCCGTACTTGTCATAAATAATTTAGGTATCATAGGTATAATTTATATATTTATTTAACTCCTAACATTGATAAAAATTATCTATATATTTACACCCAGTAGTTTATGCTGGGTGGCTAAAAGAGTAAACTGACTAATTGACTGACTGACTGACCGATGTCGGCCCACCCATCAATCAGTCAGTCAGTCAATTAGTCAGTTTACTCTTTTAGCCGCCCAACATAAACTACTGGGTCTGTCTAGGGACTTTTTCAGAGGTTTCTGTTGTGACGTATGCAAGCACTCCGAAAGAATTTTGCAAAATTTACCCCCTTAGGGAGTCAGATGGGGGTTGGAAGTGTGTATGGAAATCCGTCAATTTTGCCGTCAAAAAGCTAAAAATGCTCATACGTTTCACCGACGGTATTCCGTTCAAAAAGGTGGTGAACCTATCGCTGTATCAGGCACAAATCGCAGTCGAGATAACGTTATAATTTACAAATTACTAGAAGCTCCTACCAAAGTATCGAACCCAGGATCTTCGTTATGGCAACCCAAAGTTCTGCGCCACTCGGATTTTATTTCTTATAAAAATCTTTTGAACAACACAAGACAAGTGTCCCTGACAAAGTAAATAATAATTTAGGTAGTACAAATGGATTCAAATAAATGTCCAATGGTACTAGTTTTGAAACCACTAAAAAATTTGCTTCGCTCAAGAGGTCTTATTGACTTTAAAAAGTACGAGTTATATTTTTGTGCATAAAAGTGTATTTATGCACAAAAATTTTAGTTGAATCCTAAAAATAAACGGGTTTCAACCCACATCTCGATTCAACGATCTCTTAAAAACTGTTCGAGATTTCAGCTGTCTTCGTCTGAAGCAATAATCTACAAAGTGCATTGTCAGCTTTATGAATGTTTCCAATATCTGTCGACCTCCCATTCCACCCTCGTTCCTTCCGAGGTTCAGCAGTAAAACGTTAGTTTTAAGAGTTTCTGGGGCTCAATGCGGATTGGATAGGTTACATTGACTGTCGGTACCCTATTAATATAAATTCCGATCATTTTGAGAATCTCAGTCAGACTCAAACTAATAATAACTTCTTTTTATTTTCTCTTTTCTTTTTCAATGCTGTGAGCGGTCTGCCTGCCTACTGGAGACATTACTAGTGCATTTATACCAACATAACAAGTATATACAAATAAGGAAGAAGTTAAAAATAGAATAGTTGTATTCCGTTGTATTTTAATTTGTTTGTCTGCATCCCAACAAACTCCGTTTAGTGCGTGTTAATGTTTAACTCCGTTACAGTTTCTTTTTCGGTAAGTCGATTACCTAGTCGTCATGGTTCTACTGTGGTATAGCTGAGTAACTGGGGCGAAGTGGGTCTAAGGCAAATACCGTCGCAAAGCCAAAAAATATGAATATAAATGTCAAGAAATCTTGTAATTTGGAACTAAATTAAATGAATTGAATTTTTTTTTCTTATCTTTCAATATTTCCAAGTTATAAATAATTCCGCCTTTCGCCTAAGGCTAGAGCTTTCACCGCCAGTAATAACACTAAACTATCCCCGGGAACAACTTAGTGTGGGTTGAATTTAAGGAGATAGGTATTAGGTACGTAGTATTTGCTGAGCATAAGTATCATTTATGCTATCACAAACTCTAAACGAAAACACATCTATATAATTTTGTACTTTATTTTTTAAGTCTTTATTTTATGAGACGTTTAAAAGGTAGAAGTAGTCGCATGGACAAATTAAGAGCATTGGAATAGGGTTTCTGTTTGAACCCTTTGACAGAAGAACGTTTACGACTCGTTTTATATATAAATTAAATCTATTCCAATACATAAAGTGCAAGAACAAAATTCAAAAGAATTTGTTTAATTATTTATTTTTATCCAACTAGTGTAATAAAGATTTGTTTATAACATTACCGATAACAACATAATTTTATAATTTTAATCTGTTACGCAGTTGCGCAACGGCTGAACAGATTTGAATTTGATATGAATAAAATTGTCACTGTTAAAGAGTATGTTTAAAAAAAAAGGCAAGTTAATTTTCATCCCGATCCAGAGTTTCTATGGGAACACATATTTCTGAAAGTGAAATCCCGGAAATGGCTAAAGGATAAAATGGATTTCAATGCCAACAGTACCTAAGTATCATCAATGTCTAGTTAAACCACTCGCAAGCCAAACTCGAATTTGATTCGTTACCAGCCTTCAGACGACCCACTGTGCTGGTACCAGCCTACCCACACCTTGGGCAACTTGACTAAGGCGATTTAGAACATAATTATTAGTCAGTGATTGACTGATTGACAGGCCTAGTGAGTGTGGATTCCTCAAGATGTTTTCCTTCACCGAAATAACGTACGAAAAAATATAATTGGGAAATTTAGAAAAAAGCACATGGGGTACACGTAAGGGATTCAACTCTCGGCCCTTTCGGACTTCCGGCAGACGCCGAGACCACTTATAACCGACACTATAGATCAACATCGATAGTAATCAAATTCGACAATTTACGAATTTGAATATTAACTTTAAATTAAGATTGAATGTGTACATATAATGATATGTACGTTAATGACTATCAAGGTTAAACATTGGCTTCTCGAACGAGTCCTCAACATGTTAAGATCCCTGCTTCAGTAATTTCTGAGGGTTAGGTGTTAAGCATCTGAATTCTGTGTTAAGTATCTTTAAGAGCAAAGCAAGTTACGAATGTTCATTATCTAACCATTTACCTTGACCTCTGTTACCTCTGTAGAAACTCAAGATTGAGCGACGCGGCAGGTCTTTGTATAGTGGTTTATTTATAAATATCCTTCCAGAATCTTTGAACAAACGACTGGGGTCTTAACCCAAATAATGTTTTAAAGCACTAGGGCGTTTTATTTGTGAAATTAAAGTTTGTAATGAGCTTTATATTTGTTTAGGTTAAGATGACGCTATGTGTGTTATACCAGAGAGTTAAAAGGAATTATTATTAACTAAAATAATATTTTATAGAAAGTTTCTAGTTTAAGAACAATAGGTAGCTATTTAAATTTTCAATAGTTAGTTATTAGTAGTATAAATTTTCTGCATGGCTGATTGGTAACTACTTCTCCCCTTAGGCTAGTTTCCGAAGTGATAGTAGATAAAATGATGCGCATTTGTTGCCAGGCTGTTGTGTGGGAGCTGGGCCACTTTCGGGTGTGCGATGACTGTTTCAATGTGTGTGTGCATATATGTATATGTGCGTGTTTGTGTGGTGCCACCGGTCGCGTTAGGAGTTTTTAAAGCTAGTTGTAGTTAATTCACTTGACGATTCGTAAGTGTTCTTAGAAACCCATTTGAATAAAGATTTTGAATTCGAATTTTGAAATCTACTCTTTGTCTGTCTATCCGATTATGTCACATGTATATTCGTAATAATTTTGCAGATCTGAAATTTGCATATTGTATTCAATGGTACCTAACCCAAAACCGAATATTTAAAATTTTAATAGTATCATGTTTCACGGGACCATTAGACCATTCTAGAGCTCATTGAGTTAAAAACATATGTATTTTTTTATCCTCAAAATTTTTTTTTTTTTTTTATTAGTCATAGCCAAAGTTGTAATTTTTGAACCATGAATGTTACGGGGTCTACAGCAAAAATTAAACTGGTCAGAAATACATTGCGTACAGTGCAACAAACTTTTGTGACCCCGTGGTTGAATATCAAAAATGAACCGATGGTAATTTTTTTTATTAATAATTTAACTGACGATTCGAAAGTGCTGTTTACAAGTCTATTTGAATAAATAAGTTTGAGTTTGAGTTTGAAAACTACAGTCAACATATTGAAAAGGTATGAACTTACAACGACACTAGCGACCAAGCACCCAAGGTCAGAAGGCCAGAGGAGTTTCTTGCACTGTACATACATAAAATACCAGTCAATTGTTAAAAAAACTAGAGTTTTTATTAAATTAATGAAATGAATAAATTCAACAAAAACTCTAGTTATAATAATTTACTGCTACTGCTACTTTTTATGTAATAAAAAGCAATAGATATATTATATCATATATATATATATATATATATATATATATATATATATATATATATAAATCGAAATAAGAATAGCGGATTTTGAGTGGCATTATGTTTATAGTTATAGATATTACAGACATTTAATGTTATGCAAATAGGTAAAAATTTAAATCGGTTTCTCAAGGAACCAATAACTTTTCAGCATCGATTGCATAATCTAATCATTGCGTTCGACTCAGAAGTTTACCGTTAAGAGATTGCATTATCAAAACTATAGTTTTACTTTATTGGTTGAAATTAAATTCATTTATATAAAATCGACTATTTAGTAAACAATCTAAGATAAGATGGATACAACGAAAGGGTCGCGGGAAATAGCTGTCTGAATAGTTTGTGAAATGTACAAGTTGCAACTAAATGTTTGAAAGTGTTGAGAAATCACAAAGAAACTTCATGGACGTCCCGCGTCTAGCTTACTACATCACAGTTGCATTTGTATATGTGTGTTCAGACTGCTTTCAACTGGCAGTAGGAGTGCTGGGAGTTTATTTTTAGCTTAGTCTTTTGTCTTTCTATATATTCTTATTAACCCTAAAACAGTTTTTAACAGTTTATTTCATTACATTTTAGTACATAAGAACTTACCTACCATATACATAAACTAGGTATATAACCTATATAAACCTGAGAACATTATTTTAAAAAAACTATGACAAAATGGCGAGTTACCTGAAAGAGCCGTCCATTAATTACGTGAGGCGTAAAGTGGGGGAGAGGGGATGTCTTGGCAAATATAATGTATTTATTTTCTTAGGAATCAGTGTAAAATTATGAGAAAAATATGTAAAATTAAGTAAAACATGTTTCTTCACTAAAATGTTATACGAACATATTAGATTAGAGATGGGGGAGGGGTTCAAGCCGTTTCTCACGACATTTCACCAAGGGGGAAGGGAGGGTCAAAAAATCGCCAAAATCGCCTCACGTAATCCCCAGATCAGAAGCCCCTTAAAACAGTAATAAGTTACACTATGAGTTCCTTGAGGTAAACTTTGTAATATAAACGAAACCACAAAAGTTTGGTTTTCCTACGACCCATGGCTTTCAAATTATGTACTTTTATCTTCTCATTATCCCAAGACCAACACAAAAATGCCATTGGATCTGTCTGTATCCACATATTTTTAGCGTTAAAAGCGTATTGCTGAAATCCGAGTAGAGGCACGGTATAGAGGATAAAAAAATTCGGGATTATTATTATATTCCGGGACTCTTTTCCTCCATAAGGATTACTAGATGAGGATTAGAAGCGAAGGACGTTTACATTACGTATTACTATTTTATTCATTAAATACAGTATGTAATTGTCTTTTTCTAAGCATACATGTTTTATTAGAAAACAAAACGTACCTATATATGTTTTTGCTGTTGAGAAAGTGCTCCTGAGGCGAATGCATTTAACACCAACGAAAAGGCACAACAAAACAAGTCAGTTTTTGCATTTGGAACCACATCAGTAAGTTTGTAATACATAGATAGACAGATATACTTTGTTTAACTTTACTATTTCCTATACCCAAAGGTTGTCTGAAAGAGATCGCTTTAAAGCGATAAGACCGCCTTTTGTTTTTCTCTATTTGTAAATATGTTTTTTTTGTAAAATAATTATGTTGATGCAATAAAGTATATCATTATTATATACTTTATTGCACATCAGAATGAACAAAATGCTTATAACAAATTATGAGCAATAAAATTGTTCGTTGTCATATTAATTGTCACAATAATAGACTTTTAGGAATCATTGTAGTGAAGTGTGTGGAAGTTTCAAGTAAATGTCGGGTGGAGGAACCTTTTAAAGACCATTTTACAGACAGACAGTACGATTGGCGCTATCTCTGAACTGAAAGCGCCAACATTTTTTGTATGAAAGCATCGATGCGTGTTGTTAAAGCGAAATAAGTTTGCCAGGACCGTAGCAAGTGGCAGTCTTTGGTCTTTCTTTACCCCTCTGGGATACAGACGTGATTGTTTGTATTAATAATATTTTTTATTAAAATAATGATTATGGGCTACGGCGAGTGAGTTTGGGATCTTCGACTATTCTCACAAGACGTCGTTGAATCGAGTCAAGAGGGCCAAGCTGGTATCCGGGTGCACCCGCCCAGAGATGGCAGCACTACTCCATATAGGGCCGGACTTGCGACTTGTAAAGCAGAAACCTTTGACTTGACGTGAAGTACTGGTTCACTCTGTTGAGTACACCGAGTTTTTTTGGACGCCAGCTTCACCGAGTCTTGAAAATGATCTCGAAACCAAACATCGCTGGAGATGTCAATACCAAGAATCCCAACGCTCTTGGAGATGGAGAGGGGAGTGTTCTTGAATTCTAGGCCCACAGTAAATGGGGTTTTCTTAGCAGTGAATCCGCAGACTTACGTATTTATAAGGTTGAATCGGACCAAGTTTCTCGTCTCGTCTCGTCCCTAGTCAGAGACCTTGGACAGAGTGGTTTGATTTGGGACACAAGTTCTCCTTTTTTCCACAACTGAACGAGAGGTGTTTGCACAACCCGTGTAATAAAGGTCTCCAGTACTGTCATCTACATAGCAATGTATGTTGTTGATGTCCAATTTGTCATTAGTATGTAGTAGAAACAGCGTAGGAGACAGCACAGAGCCTTGTGCGACACCAGCATTAATGTCCATGCTATCAGAGCAACAACAACAACTACGGCTCGTATGCGTTTTTGCACCTATTTGCACAAACCCTCGGGCACTTCGTAAGATGGCAACTTAGATAGAAGACCCCGGTGCCAGACCAGATCGAACGCCTTCGCTATGTCAGGGCTACATGCCAATGCTTCTTCCTGACTCTCAATGGCTAGTGCCCATCTGTGTGTGAGATACACCAGAAGATCACCAGTCGAGCGACAGTGGCGAAAACTATATTGACGGTAGTGCTTTTCTAGGTATTTTGGAAACTGCCTGTTGATGACACCCTTCATCACCTTGAAGAGGAGAGAGGTAACAGCGATAGGCCTGAATCTAATCTATCGCACTTTTTGGGCACCGGGTGCACATTTGCAGTCCTTCATAAAGACGGAAATTGCCTAGTGTGGTAGGAAAGTGCGAAGAGGCGCGTATACCACCTGGCCCGATCGACTTAAACGTCTAGAGAAAGCAAGCCCGTCGGACTTCCCGCTGTGTTATGGAGATTTCAGGCATAGTCTTACCGCACCACGGTATAGTAGGTAGTTTCACTTTGTAAAAATAAAATCTTATGGTCTCAGCTCGATTCTGCGATCGACTAAAAATATTATTAATGATAAATAAGTTAAAGTTATTACTAAAATATTTTCACGAAAGCATTTAAATAAGCTATACAAAATTTTACGTCGTCAGCCTTCAGAACTATTGTAACATATGAATTTTCAAACTTAGGTAAATTGATTAAGTGGAGTCGAAACTTTGTGGGACGTCACAGAGAAATGACTAATGTTCCCAAGTCACACCAGTGCGTGTGTGCTCACTATAAATTTGTCTGAAAAAATAGTTATGAGGGCAGATCCGGGGCAATACTGTAACTTATACAGACGACCCTTCGACCTGAAAACTGGCTTGAATAAACTTTTGTAACTAACAATAACGGTTTATTTTTTACTGATTATTTTTATGTAGGTAGGTTAAAAAAATATAGATTTTGCTTTTAATAAAACTGTTATTTTATGAAAATTATTGAATATTTTTATCATTTAATAAAGTCGAAGTACTGATATATATATATAGGTTTTATTATTATTTTTTATTCTTTTTATGTTTTAGCGTAGTCTTAGTTGCCTGTAAGTGTATATATACTAATTAATTATAATTTTAACTTGATTGTAAACGCCTTGGGTTAATGTTAGTTTACAATTAAATAAATAAATAAATTGGTTTCAAGCGATTTATTTCTATAACTTACACTAGAAACGAATTTGATATAAAAGGATGAAACAATGACACGTTTCAATAGAGATAGATTCATTTTAAACCGTCCAAACCATCTAGACTCAAAAGTTATAAATCTTCAATGCAACGACTGGAAAAGTATACAGTGAATGGTATGACAACGACGAAAGAAAACGAAAAATACATTGTGTGTCGTAAACATGAAGTACCAACATTGAAGATAACATCTTGGTGTCCTTAGAATTTTACTAACATTATTGACATATCTGCAGTGAGCTGTAATTATGTTTTTATTGTTAATTGTGAGGAAATGCAGTACGCAAAGTTGAAATGTTATGTATATTTCATTGAAGTCAGAGTCAGAGAGAAGTCAGAGATTGTATAATTTTTTATTCTGACTTCACCTTCATGTCCACCTAGGCCTAGTAGTTTGGGTACAAAAATCCTGCCCTTGTCGCTAAGCTACCGTAATAAACCACCCCTAATACAAGTATTTACTTAGTTTACTGATTAATAAATTGAGTCTCAATTATAAGGTATAGTGAGACATTCGGTAATATGATTTCGTTAGGGTTAATAATTCAATATCTAAATGTAAAATTGATTGTTATTAGGTACTTGATTAAAATAAAGTTAAAATATGAAGAGATGAGGTTTTGGAAATATTTTTGTTTGATTTAAAAATAATATGTTTAACCCTAGTCTGCGTTAAAATATTGGAAATATAGGAAAATTTGTGGCCTTTATTATTTCATCTATATGTAAGCATACGACTACAATAACGGTGAATTAATTCAAATCAATAATTAAAATGGGTTATTCAAATCAATAATTAAACTTTACGCTGCAGCCAATTTAAACTCATGCGTCAATATCACGCACGATAATCTTTTAGGTACATCACAATATGATTATTTTTCTAGGGTTAAATAATCACATTGTTTCTCTATTCAATAACTGTATTACTGATAAATTAATGCAACGGTTTTTTGATTAACTGATGATCCATTTTTTTTTTATTAATAGATAATTACAAACATGGAATTTGATTTATTATTACAAAATTTTAGCCTTTTGACTATACTTTTTTAAAAATTATGTTGAGTCACATCCAGTATAAGTTTGTATCCAAAGAGACAATACTGAAAACCGACACCGTCCCTGAGTCATAATCTTGGCGCCACATTCGTCAACTGCGTAGCAAAACGTCTGAGTCGTTATATATTATTTGTTTTGAACAAGACAACTATCACCATCTCCTTCCTATCGACGGTTTGAGAAAGAGACAAGATCTTGTTATTGCTGTAGTGTCCAAAAGGAATTTCTAATACTTGCATTTTATTTGCGGTAGCGTTCCTTGTAATATTCTATCGTCCTGGTGGAGTTCACTGACCTAAAACAATAAAAAAAAATGTTTAAAAAAACTGACAGTATTAAAATTAAATAATGCGCATCTTAGTAACAAGTTACAGACAGCACACACAAATGTCTATTCCAAGGATATAAAAAATGCCTGTTCCTTAAAATTGTAATACAATTACAATATTGTTATAAAAAATAAAGTAATGTCTTTACTGCATATACACAGATGGATATATAAAATATCGACCACAGTGTTTTTCATATACATCCAAGCATGATTTTTTTTAAGAAAAAAACAAAAACGACATTTTTATCTTCTACGAATTCAGTAAAAGGGATTGCAATAATACAGTATGGGCCATGGTGTTTGATTTTTTATTTATTGTGGTCGTATACAACTTCGCAATAATCAATAGCTGAATGCTGCTAAAGTCAGTCATCTTAAGCGTCATCACGTTTCTAAAATATATTAAAGTCTATTCACTGACTCTATCAGAACAACAATTTTTTTATAGCTCCATGGTCTAGTATGTATAATAGTGGGGAATGAACTATAATTATTTTTCCATACGACTGGATCCATCCACAGCCATCTGGCAATTTCACTCCCACTTCAGCTTACCTACTAATTGCACGCCTCATAAGCGGAGCGGTGAGGTAGTGCTCTACTCTCGACATGTCAAAAAAACCAGTCTTTCGAAACTTAAATGACGTTTTTTTTTTAATATAACACTTACAGGATAATATGAGTGCACTAATATGAAGTTAAATAATCTGTTTAGCACATATTATATATTTTATAAACAATTAATTTGTTTAATATAATAAATAATAACATTAAAACTAATCATTCTTGGACGTCCGTGAGTCTGTGTTTATGTGACCATGTATGTGGCAGAGAAATTGGTCTAAAAATTCATCTTACCGGAATACTTTATATTGGAAATGGATTGTATGGATGGACCATTTGTAATGGAAAGTGTCCTTTTATGATAGGGAGGGCATTTTCCAATATTTTAATTGGACGCTGTAAAAGAAAGGGAGAAAAGAAATGCCCTTGCTGAGTTTCTTGCCGGTTCTTCTCAGTACAAGGTCTCCCGCCCTGTAGACTTACGAACCGATGGCGTAGTGACATTCATAAGTGCTCAATTATTGTAGCCTAATCTGAATAAAATTATATTGAATTGAATTGAACTTTTGTTTTTAATATATAAAGTATTACACTGTGCTGTTTCATAGTTAATATAAGCGTTCTAAGTACTGTCGTTTAATTATAATTTATAAAAAACTAATATACCACTGTATACTGTATATCTATATATATATATTTTATTTTTTAGTATATTTTTTCCTAACCTTATTTGTTATTTTATTTTAAAAACCTGACTTTTTGTTTTAGAATTTTTTTTTAAATGTGAATGACCGCTATGAGGCGTGCACTTTTGGTTTTTCCAATTTTCTGAGCTACTCTCAGTCGTGTGTCAATCACCTTGATGAAATTATGTTGCCAATAAACTATTTCATATTATTCTCAATCTCCATGGACCAAAACTAAACGTTAACAATTCTTTTAGACTTAAAAATCAACAAAAGTCTCAAAATTGTCTAAAAATCGAAGTAAATTATCATCATACTATATTTTGTTTATTTGTTCGTAGTCTGTCCCCAAACTCACATTCGGCAACGTGTCAGTAAATACAAGGTAAATGAAAAAATATTACGCGTTATTTTACATGACGTGGTACGGAAAGCGTCACTCCGCGCACTCAATAAAGAAGATTAAATTTAAATTGTCAATTCTGTTTTACGAGGCTTGGGGCGGGTGGCTCGCTGTACTGTGTGTGCTGCACACAGCGAGATTAGTACATTTTATATCACTCTTCCCCTAGGAAAAGCACAGATAATTCAGCTTCAGTGTGAACCATCTCGTGAACAATTTACATACTCTTACAGTCTTTTAATGTTTCGCCAGTCAAGCGAATATGTTCTTATTTATTTTTAGTGCAGCATTTTTACAACTATATTTTGTGGTAAAATCTTTTTTCAGATAAAAGTATATAAAAAATTACAGCGCTAGTATGTACAGTTAAAGTTCGAAGAATATATATTCCCATCACAATTATGTATAACGCAATGCCTAAGGGCCTTTACCAACTGCAAGCAATTCAATCTACCGTTCCGATCCAAGGACCCGGCTTCGGCACAGATCGCTGTATCGGATCATAAGGGCGATTTTGACTTAATGCGATACCAATGACAATCCGCACTGCAATACATCGAATAATTCATGTAAATTACATTCGGGACAGTACTCAACAATCCTTGGAGGACCACATAATTCACAATATTCTATCGAAACTTACAAGTTAAAAATTTAACAATATCATCTTAAATGACATTTTGCAAGCGCATGCCGGCACGTCTTTGCATTTTCTGTCTCCTAAGTTATAGTATCTCACTTTTTCATATCGATGGTCCAGTAAAAATATTCCCCCCTTCTGACTTGACTTACAAACATTGATATTTTAAACTAAAAACTTATTTTAATCAAGGCAATATATGTATATATTTAGCCTATATTACTCACTCAGTAATAGTAAAGTAAAAAGTAGGTTTAGCAGTTACAGAGTTTACCCCCTACAAACAATCAAACATACAAATATTTCATATCTTATTATATATCTCGTTATCTCGTCTTATTATATATTATATATCTCGTATTTCATATTATTAGTATAAAATATAAAATGGCACCAAGAAAGAGAAAAAATGTAAAAAAATTACTTTTGAGTCTGCAAAAAAATTCGATAAAAGATGACGTAGGTACTCACTATCTACCTTTTTTTTTTCATCAAAGCTAAAGAAATTAACTTACTCTTGAGCTTTATAATAAAATGTAATATAATATTTAGTTGTTACAAAATAAAATGCTTAGCTTGTTAGTAAAGACGAAAAAATAGACTGTTGGGAAGACGATACTCTTGGCAACTTTCACCTTTTACCTTAAAGTCAAAGGCAAACATCCAAATTATTATTATACATTTCATTTAAATTTTTGACGTCAGCACAAAGTAGAGAAAGTAGGCTTTTATAGAAGATTTAATTAACTTCATAGGATACATGATTTAATTTGTAAAAGATTACAATGGCAAAAATATTAATAAAATATTAAACTAAACTATTCTTAAGAGTGTTTGAACACCACAAAATTTTGAAGACATATTCTATTAATAAATATCTAGGTCTGTAGTCTGCAGTTGTCTGTAGTTTTCTATCAAATTTTATAGTTCAAAAGTTATACAGGATTCTAGTTTTTCATACAAATGGTTTTAAAAAAGAATTCTAGCTCTAAACCACAGACCTTGGTTTTCGGCTTAGGATTATGACTAAGAAATTTAACAGTGATTGATCAGTAAATGTCAAAAACAAATGAGAAATTCGTTTGTATGAAGCCCGCTGCGAGGCGCCGCGAAGTGTATCTCTTAATTATGCAGAGTAACTCTAAAAAGTTATAGTCATGATTACGAGTGTATAATTTGTAATCACAGATTTTACAGGTCTGTGTATGTGTGTTTGTAATGATAACGTAATGACTTTTCTAAATAACTCTAAATATTCAAAAACATCATGTTAATGAAATTGTGTTTGTGCTCTGTTGTGCCGATTTAGCCCAAGAATTTCCATATTCCATCTTGCATGAGATTCTTGTGAAAGATATTTTTCTTTTATTAGGTACTTTCTTTAAAATTATTAAAAAAACACAGGACGTAAACTAAATAATTTTAAAATCAAAAACCGTATAAAAAATCTGGGTTCCATTCACTAATGCAATCTTAGTATTCAGAAAGAATAACGTTAAAACCAGAAAACCTAAAAAAAAATTATAGGTCAGTGTTTGACTACAACTTTTTTACAGTTACTTTGCATAATTAAGAGCAGTTGAATTGGTTAATATTCCATTGAAAATTTTGCCATTGTAATCTTTAATAAACTTGATTGAGTATTCTATGAAGTTAAATCTTCTGTAAAACCCTACTTTTTACTATTTTGAGCTTAGTTCATAAAATTTAAAAGAACTAAATAATCTTTGCCCCTTTGGCCATCGTACTGTAAACTGTAGTATGTAAATCAAATAAATACTTGTAAAAAGCCGAAACCGAAGATTAAGTATGTTTTGTTAAAACCAAATCTAGAATTTTCAAAACGTAGTTTTATTAAGCCGCCGAGGTTCCATCACAACAAACATTTAAATAGAGTTTAAACAGATAAGGAGTTCGAAACGCTTCCAACGTGACCACAAAATACTCAATTATTAGTGACTCTCTCGTAACTCGTTATCGTGAAACACAGTCACAATAATTGCTTATTAAACTGAGCTGTTAGAGGACAATATTCGTGACAATATTTTGGACACGAATTCCGTTATTCTACGCGGGTCACGTGGGCGGGCAAGATTGCCATTATGAAAATTGACCACGTAATTAATGTCGCCCACGGTAATATTTTTTCAGTAACAAATGCGCTGAATTATTCGTTATATAATGTATAAGCAGTCAACTATATAACAGTAGTACTACTGAAAAGACATTATAAACACACGACCATACAGTGCACACACAATGTCAATAATGTAGCAAAGTAAAAAGACATAAATATGTTTACAGCTAAACAAATTTTGGACCATCGCTATATGGATTATTGAGATAAAGTGCATAATTTAGGTACATTATGCGGACAATACTATCTAATAAAACGGCTCATAATATGAACTCAAACTTGATGTGGTTGTAAATTGACTAAGTAGTAGTGGAATTTTGCAGGACGTCACACATAAATGATTAATGTTTCCAAGTCACACCAGTGCGTGTGTGCTCACAATAAAATGCACAAAAAAAAAGTTGCGAGGAACTAACCGGGGCAATATCATAACTTGTAATACCATCCCATATTGATATATTACGATGAACTTTTGATATCAAGCGAAAATATGTTTGCTTGATTGTTTGTCTTTCCTTTTTGTAACAGCAGAACAACAAGGGAAACAAAACAATAACCAAATAGATAGACGATTAGAGGAACGAAGAGTAACATAGGTTACTCTTTATCTTGTTTAATAATAGTTCCCAAGTGATTGCGAAAACAAATCATAGCTTTTACCACGAGTAGCGCATGTTTTATTGGAAAAATATGTGTTCTTTTTTGTCATTGATGACAGGTAAAGCGAAACCCAAATAAAATTAAAAACTGCAAGACGATTACTTATCTCAAATTGGTATTGTTGTTGTATCTACATGGACCACGTCTGTCTGTCCTAATGACCTCTATAAATTACAACTAATTTAATGAATCTGAGGGGACATAAAAATAGGGACAAGATCTAAAACATAAGTTAAAATATAAACAAAACTATACTATCTAAGTATTTTTCTTTGGTCCAAAAATTCTTACACAAAGTTATTATTTTTACTAGTCGATAACACTAATTAAACACATAAGTGCAATTCGACTTTGATTTTTAATTTTAAGAAAAGGCAAAAACATAATAGGTTAATTTACAGACTAATAATGTATCATCATAGACTACATGACAACCACAGAGTATTATCAGAAATAATTCGCGCCGCTCGTAAGGCGCGTTCCAGTTAACAAAGCCGGGTCGAAACAATATATAATATTTGGACAATTAAAACATACATACTTTTGTCTTACTAATCAGCTGCTTTATTTCGTTTACCGGTTTAATCTGAATCAATTTATTCCCATACAACCTTCGGTGCCACTTGATATCCATAACTATAAAAAATTTGTTGCTTAAAATGCGTTTTTATTACATATTACTATTTATCATTTTAGCAAAATTACTTATGATATAAATGAAGTTATTGGTTAATTTCAAACATTTCATTAATTCGATAAAATCTTTGTTTATTATTATTTACGGTCACTTTATAGACCAATATGCGTTATGCAACTATATTAAATTACTATAATTATACGTGTTGAGTTGAGTAGCGAAATGTCTATCATTAATGATATTAGGTGTAAACAGTTTGAATGGAAAATGATTTTCGGGTAAAACTTAATAAAATACGTAAGTAAGTTTATTAATAGTTTATAGATTTCGTATATGTATAAAAAATCATTATTTTTGGTTTAATTTAGTGTTTTAGACATTGGAAGTTGCAAAAATAAAATAGAAGTAAAACTCCTTTTCAAATGTCGCTTGTATATAGTATGTATATTTAATGAATATAAATACTTTTTATACAGATTTACCCATTTTAAAAGTATTCGTCCTCAAATTAGTGAACTCAAAGCCAGAATTTTAAAGTTGCAAATATTTTTAAAGTCTAGCAAACATCCATCGAAAAATGAACCGATGGTCACGAAATACATTAGAGAGATGAGAAAAAGAAAGAAACATCGTCACTACGAGGTCGTAGAAATCGAATGATAAAGTGAACATTTCGTTTCGTAGGGATGTTAATATTGTGAATTATGTGGTCCTCCAAGGATTGTTGAGTACTGTCCCGAATGTAATTTACATGAATTATTCGATGTATTGCAGTGCGGATTGTCATTGGTATCGCATTAAGTCAAAATCGCCCTTATGATCCGATACAGCGATCTGTGCCGAAGCCGGGTCCTTGGATCGGAACGGTAGATTGGATTGCTTGCAGTTGGTAAAGGCCCTTAGGCATTGCGTTATACATAATTGTGATGGGAATATATATTCTTCGAACTTTAACTGTACATACTAGCGCTGTAATTTTTTATATACTTTTATCTGAAAAAAGATTTTACCACAAAATATAGTTGTAAAAATGCTGCACTAAAAATAAATAAGAACATATTCGCTTGACTGGCGAAACATTAAAAGACTGTAAGAGTATGTAAATTGTTCACGAGATGGTTCACACTGAAGCTGAATTATCTGTGCTTTTCCTAGGGGAAGAGTGATATAAAATGTACTAATCTCGCTGTGTGCAGCACACACAGTACAGCGAGCCACCCGCCCCAAGCCTCGTAAAACAGAATTGACAATTTAAATTTAATCTTCTTTATTGAGTGCGCGGAGTGACGCTTTCCGTACCACGTCATGTAAAATAACGCGTAATATTTTTTCATTTACCTTGTATTTACTGACACGTTGCCGAATGTGAGTTTGGGGACAGACTACGAACAAATAAACAAAATATAGTATGATGATAATTTACTTCGATTTTTAGACAATTTTGAGACTTTTGTTGATTTTTAAGTCTAAAAGAATTGTTAACGTTTAGTTTTGGTCCATGGAGATTGAGAATAATATGAAATAGTTTATTGGCAACATAATTTCATCAAGGTGATTGACACACGACTGAGAGTAGCTCAGAAAATTGGAAAAACCAAAAGTGCACGCCTCATAGCGGTCATTCACATTTAAAAAAAAATTCTAAAACAAAAAGTCAGAAAGAATATGCGAAGTTTAGCAACGTCGAGCGTGGCTGAGGCGCGGCGTGGTCGAGGCTGACTGATCGTTGGATGGGTGACGATCTAGAAGCAAATTTTTTAAAGTCTTAGTGCTTTATAGGGTTTTTTTTAAGTATTCATTTGCAACTGTCGATCCTAGTTGTTGTTATATGACAGCAGTCGTTAAGACAAGCCAAGATCGTATTTCCTTATGACATTAAAAATAATATCTCGACAGCGCTGCCAATTCGTACTGGGTCAGTACGGGGGACTTATGATGACCTAAGCCTCCTTTTTCCAAAAAGCTTGTGTCCCAGTAGCGAGGACAAACAAGGGCTGTGGCAACAACAACTGAACAAATGAACCTATATTGAAATGTACAAGACATTGGACGCTTTTATAATTTACCGCCGAGCGGCACGGCACGTTTTTGCCGTCACTATAAAGCAGGAGACCTAAATGTATGGAATAGTATGCAGGTTGGTTGCAGGGCATGTTGTTAATATCTGTCCACGATAACGGCAAATCGTGAGTGGCAACGAATTGCCGGCCGTCCATACGAAACTTCCTATGAAATCGTCGTGGCAAACTCGAAAGTGTAGTGTCATAAGAACAATAAATAATCGACTAGAAGTGAAACCCTTGCCCCAGATTAGTAGCTATATATTCTTTGCCCCAGGTGCATTCTCGGGAGCAAAATGTACGGAAGTACATCTCACTTCTTGACATCTTGATAACTCAGTTTCTAGAGGTGGTATGTACTTCCATACATTTTGTCCCCGACCCGCGGACTCCAGACTCTTTTGCAAGGTCACGCCGCCGTCTCGCCCATGCTGAAAATAAAAGAAGCACATATTTTATGTTTAATATTCTTTGCTGTCTAACATTGTTTTAAATTACTAACAATAGTACTGTTACCTGAAATACTATCTGACGTTATTAACTTTTTACTGTATTTTTACTGTAAAAGTAAGGCCAGGCCGCAAATTGATTTTATGTTTTTAATGTGTAAATATTAAAAATATTTTAGTACAAGTACCTAAGTAGATTACGATATTACAAATACTTTACCGCCCTGGTCACTTACAAATTATAACCGTGGACTACATTAATTACGTGGTTAATTTCCATAATGCTAATGTTGCCCACCCACGTGACCGCCGCTGTTAGAATTACGAGATTCGTGACCAAAATATTGTCACGAATTTGTCCTGTATCTGCTCAATTTAATCCACTATTATTGTACGATAAGGAAATTTGTTAATATGTGGTCATATTTATAGGTTTTTCAAGTTTTAATTTCATTATTTCGTAGTTAAAATTTTCACATTTTTATTGAAATAATACCAGACATTAAGATTAGATAAATATAGTGACAATTTATGTATAGATTTATTTTCTATATGTGCACTTACACCTTTTTACTGAACACGATATATTTCATTATTTGTTCAATCGATTCGCCAAATGTTGAAATACATCATTATCATATCAGTAAACTAAAATTGTATACATAGAAATTTAGAACCTTATTAAAAAAATGTTTTTGTCATATATCTTCTTAATCTTAAAATCTTAAAAATTTCTCTATGTGTGTGCGTACATCAAAGAACTCCTTTTAAACGGCTGCACGGTCGAGTAATTAAAAAAAGTGTATAAGTGTATGATGGAACAGGAAACCTTATCCCGCTTTCTTCTATTTAAATGTAAGCGATTCAACGTTCGCCGGAATAGCTAGTATACAAATACTTATGTACATGGGGTTTAAGGAGCTAATTCGAAAAATAGTACATTGTATATAAAGGGAGGTAAGGAGAAAATTACTAACGAGAGGATTTAGAAGCCTAAGGCCAAAGCACACGGGATTACAAACATTGTTTTTTTTCACATTTGCGAGTAAATAAATAAAAATATAAAGTGAATAAATAAATAAACTTTTGAATTTATGAATTAAAAAGTTTTGGCTAAAGTCAAAACTAGTAATTGGTCTCTTGTAGTGTGCGCGTACTTCCAGACGAACAGAGAGCTTTTATACATACTTGATAGAATAGGCGCGTCATTGTCGCCCGTGAGTTCTGTGAACGGGCGCTTTTCTTTAAGAAAAGTGAAATTTACATAGAATAAGCCCGTAGAAATAATAAAGGTCTAAGCACCCGCTTGTAATGAACAAAATATTTATCCACTGTTTTAAGTAAATCTTGAAAACTAAACCCAAGCAAATTAAACGCGTTTGATTCCGTTTTATTTTTGAATAAAATTAAAATTTGCTTGAGAACAATGAAAACTTTGGCTGTTCGGTGTAATTTAAACGATTTATAGAATAAACTACGCTTTTCTAAGAATATCATAACTACGTTCTTGTATGTTTTGAGTTAATGCCAGAAAGTTGGACATAAAATTGTTCAATGCAGTGTCCCCTCTATCTTAACCTAGAGTATATTTCTTCAATATATTTTATTTTTTGGACACATAAAGTGCTAGTATGTGTCATTGGGTGCTTTCACTACAAATGTATTTTGGAGCAAAACTAATCAATTTTGTATAGCCATTAAAAAATACTGGCTAAATGAAATTTTATAATACCAAAAATACTTGATTTTTTGTTCTTTTTTTTGAAGTTGAAATCAATCGTAAAGTTGTATAAACTTCTGCAATTATGGAAAAAGAATTTTGTATGAAAACCATGCTCGGCAAATAACCTTAAGTACCTACTTTGCAAACACACATCAAATTGCCTTACTCTTGTAGCTGAAATTTGTTAGAAAATCCTTGTAGGGCCTGGCCCAAATAATTTAGGTTTTGCATTTCAGTTTTTTTAAACGGTAATTATATAACTCGTATTTTAGGTAAAATTTGGATTAAATTAAACAAGACTAAACGTAGTTCGTTTATTCCAAATATACCTAGCAAAATTTTATGTAAGACTTGTAAAATTAACGTCAAGTATCTTATACATTCGTATACTCACCAACTGTATAAATAAATAAGAAGGTCCATTGTCTCTTGGGACTAAATTTTTACGATAAAAGCACGATGATGATAAAAAGCAGGTTGCACTTAGATCCGCTTAACTCCCACTCGACCTTTTAGAGATGTTTTCTTTAATAATGAACGGAAACATGATATTGGTTAGTTGCTAAAATAGTATTTTTATCTCGTACAAGACAAAGATGATAAAGGACGTCCGTATTTATAAAAGTATCACTAAATATCGTTTTATAAAAGGTTACAACTAACTAGAGAAAAAGGTCAAAAAATATCAAAATGAAAAACTTTTGTTGGTAAAAAATGCTATCGTCCGAATTTCTGAGTGGACACGTGATTTTTAGATCTAGCTTAAAGCTACAAATTATATAAATGATTTCCTTTAAAGCTAATAAATTCTGGTATTATTTCAATAAAAATGTGAAAATTTTAACTACGAAATAATGAAATTAAAACTTGAAAAACCTATAAATATGACCACATATTAACAAATTTCCTTATCGTACAATAATAGTGGATTAAATTGAGCAGATACAGGACAAATTCGTGACAATATTTTGGTCACGAATCTCGTAATTCTAACAGCGGCGGTCACGTGGGTGGGCAACATTAGCATTATGGAAATTAACCACGTAATTAATGTAGTCCACGGTTATAATTTGTAAGTGACCAGGGCGGTAAAGTATTTGTAATATCGTAATCTACTTAGGTACTTGTACTAAAATATTTTTAATATTTACACATTAAAAACATAAAATCAATTTGCGGCCTGGCCTTACTTTTACAGTAAAAATACAGTAAAAAGTTAATAACGTCAGATAGTATTTCAGGTAACAGTACTATTGTTAGTAATTTAAAACAATGTTAGACAGCAAAGAATATTAAACATAAAATATGTGCTTCTTTTATTTTCAGCATGGGCGAGACGGCGGCGTGACCTTGCAAAAGAGTCTGGAGTCCGCGGGTCGGGGACAAAATGTATGGAAGTACATACCACCTCTAGAAACTGAGTTATCAAGATGTCAAGAAGTGAGATGTACTTCCGTACATTTTGCTCCCGAGAATGCACCTGGGGCAAAGAATATATAGCTACTAATCTGGGGCAAGGGTTTCACTTCTAGTCGATTATTTATTGTTCTTATGACACTACACTTTCGAGTTTGCCACGACGATTTCATAGGAAGTTTCGTATGGACGGCCGGCAATTCGTTGCCACTCACGATTTGCCGTTATCGTGGACAGATATTAACAACATGCCCTGCAACCAACCTGCATACTATTCCATACATTTAGGTCTCCTGCTTTATAGTGACGGCAAAAACGTGCCGTGCCGCTCGGCGGTAAATTATAAAAGCGTCCAATGTCTTGTACATTTCAATATAGGTTCATTTGTTCAGTTGTTGTTGCCACAGCCCTTGTTTGTCCTCGCTACTGGGACACAAGCTTTTTGGAAAAAGGAGGCTTAGGTCATCATAAGTCCCCCGTACTGACCCAGTACGAATTGGCAGCGCTGTCGAGATATTATTTTTAATGTCATAAGGAAATACGATCTTGGCTTGTCTTAACGACTGCTGTCATATAACAACAACTAGGATCGACAGTTGCAAATGAATACTTAAAAAAAACCCTATAAAGCACTAAGACTTTAAAAAATTTGCTTCTAGATCGTCACCCATCCAACGATCAGTCAGCCTCGACCACGCCGCGCCTCAGCCACGCTCGACGTTGCTAAACTTCGCATATTCTTTCCGATAAACGAATGTTTCTCTGCCACGAACTCCTTTCTTTTTAGGGTTCCGTACACAAAGGGTAATTAGCGGAACCCTATTACTAAGACTCCGCTGTCCGTCCGTCCGTCGGTCACCAGGCTATATTTCATGAACCGTGATAGTTAGAATGTTGAAATTTTCACAAAAGATGTATTTCTGTTGCCGCTATAACAACAAACACTAAAAAACAGAATAAAATAAATATTTAAGGGGGCTCCCATACAACAAACGTAATTATTTTGACGTTTTTATAATGGCACGAAACTCTTCGTACGCGAGTTCGACTCGCAATTGGCCGATTTTTTTTTCAGTATTCCTGCGAACCTGAAAACTGGATCTTAATTTATTTCCCTGGCTCGAGGTAGCATTCTTAGCTGCAATTGAAATTAAATGTTCACTCTTCAAGTATCAGATTTTTATTGTCAAACATTCCATTGAGATAACTCATAAGCACTTAAAATTGTTGCAAAAAATAAATGTAAGAGAGAAATACTAATTCAGTCATAAAGCTGCAGATAAACCAACATATCTACTAGATAGAAACCTCTCTGCTAAATAGTATTGGTATAACTAGAGAAACATACCTTTGTAAAGAAATAGAATTGTATTATTTTCGAAAAACCTATTCTTTTCGAACATAAAACCCCTCAGATTCCTTCAGCTAATAATAAAACAACATAAGGCACCGTGAAGTACACACTTAATGGTGTTTACTTTCCATAAGACGTCCATGTTTGAACGGAAAAACGTGGGAATCTGAACCTGCGGTTTGTTTTCAAAAACACCCTCCGTGGGGAAAAAGAAAGCAGAAAATTATATTAACTATAAACACAAAGTTAAGCATCGTATCGCGCTTCATTATTTTCCTCATAACATGTATTATTTTTGAGTTTATTAATTAAGATTATTTTCCCGTCTTAGTTTCTTGATTATCTTGTAAATATTGTGTAGTTCCTAACTATTTGTAAATCTGAAAGTGTATTTGTTTCTTATTTATTATGCTTAGTGTTTCTATACTATTTTAATTAGTATCATTCTTTATACGTTCTTTGTTTCTCTTTGTTGTATATCATGATCATAAACCACTTACTTACTATTGTATAAATCTAAAAGTTTATCTTTTCTTTTTTTAATTTTAGTCCGCGTGTGCAATAATCTTAGCTAGTTTTTAATGGTCTAGTACAGATAAAAAAAAAAAAATTATGTCAGTCTCTATTTCAGCCACCACTTTTTATTTATGTTACTACCCACTGTTACTGAATTACCTATATTTTAGAAAAACTCTGTCCTATTTTATTCAGAATTTGAAACTTGTCAGACAATGTAGGTTCAGTAATAGGGCTGGGTACCCACGAACCCTGAAAACCACGGCGCACCTTAGGGTTCTGCCCTAATTACTGAAAGAGGAAAAACCATGCTGATCTGAAAACATTCTTATACAATGTACGAGCTGACCTGGCGAACGTTGTTCTGCTCTTTCCGTTGCCGCAATCCCCCATGAGCCCCCGTCGCATCGCTCGCCCGTGCCTTTTTGCTCGGCTCCTAAGGTTCGTAGCGTGATTTTCAATAGCGTATAGCCATGCTCAAGGATTGGGCTATCAAATGCAAGAAGTATTTTTCAAATCCGACTGGTAGGTCCAGATATTAGCGCGTTCAAACAAAAACAAACAATTTCTTCAGAGTTATTATAAATATACTCTATATTTATTTAATTGTGTGGCAAGAATTTACAAAGACGCTTATAAACGCAGAATATCTAATGAACTTTACATCTATACTTTTGACCTAATTGACTTCTTCTGATTGTTTTCTTCAAGAGAAAGGAAGGCGATTTAGAATCTCTTAGTCTAGTGACCGTGTACCGTGACCGTGACAGAGTCATTAAAATGTACATACATAATGGTGTATGAGGTATTTTGAGAAACTTGTGCCATAGAATGTTTTACACTTCTGATCCAGAAATGGAAACCGCTGACAAAGACTCTTGATTTGACAAAGGCGTGGTTGGTCTTTCTTAGCGGGCACAGAGGTGCGATGAATATTTTGCATGCATTTTGCTAAGCAATTCTTCAACCCGCATCTTTGCTTCATTCAGTTTTCATTCCGTCTGAAATTGAAAAATTACATTTTGAATAGGTATCAGCTTGCTTGCAATTTTGCTTGCAAAGTTGTAACAACGTGGAAATTTGACATTTTTTTCCGTGATGATATTAATTACTAATACTAATAACGCAAAATTACTTAACTATGATAGTATAATATAATCTGTGGCAACAGTGTTTAAGAAAAGGTAATTTGGTATAAAATTATAAAAGAAATTCAAAGAATTTCCCATTCAAGAACCATTAATATAAATAAATATATTTCTATTTTATAGCGATGAAAAGATTAACCTCAAACCTGCAACCCCAAGATTCCATCTTGGTGCTCTACCGAGGTACAATTCCGGCTGGTTTTAATGGTTAAATGGTTGAAAATACGCTCCTTACGAACACCATAAACTAGCAACTACCAGAGCACGAGCACAAACTAGTGACTTATGAAGTCCTAGTACGTACATCAATATTAAAAATACATGAATCTTCATAGAACTAAGAAATACATAATAAATATACAACATAGACATTATCTTTCTTTATTTGAAACTCCCTGAATGTTCATGGAGTTTTTTGTTTTTGCTTTATTGCAAAAACGATAGATAGTATATACAAGCTTAATGATTTTAGAGGTAACAACAAATAATAAATACCGGATAAATATATTTTACATACCTAAATATATCACATGGAATAAGCATGGTAGGTATATATTTTTATTTTAGAAAATTCACTTTACCTAAAATAGAAAAGTTGCAAGATCTTAAAAACTTTCCATATCCCGTCGTCTCGTGAGCTAGCAAAATATACTTTCAACGCTTTGAGGGACGTGTTATTGGTTCCACATTGCAATTTAAAGCGAATTGAGTGTGAAAAGCTTGCTGACAGCACATTTGAGGTTGAAAATATTTAAAATAAATGTCCAACCTCACCTAATTTTAAGTGAAAACTCTTATTTATGTAAAAGTGAAAGGGTGAAACTACTAACTACTAAATTTACCACGCTTACATCATAATGTGGGAGACAGCCCTTTTTCACCGACTATTTAGTCCTCATGACAGGACAGACCTTTTCAATTTAATAAATAGTCCGTTTCCATGTATCATTCCACAGATAACAAAAAACAGATTTTTCCGAGCTACGCAATATGTCTACCGAGAGCTCTTATTCAACTTAAATAGTTTATTACCCATCCAACGGCAGTTCCATCATTATTTCGCAGACAATTCCACTCACGGCAGTAACGTCTGAATCACTTAAATGTCACACTAAACTACGTTGTGTACGTACGGAACGTAAATCCGCAAAATATATCTCGCAATGTTGCAGCACAAAGCGTAATGGACGATAAAACAAATTGCAAGCGTTGTAGATCATGGAGCGAAGGTGCTAAGCTCTACTAGATGTGACATAAAGAGATCCAGCACCAAAACAATGAAAAAAAATTATATCAACAACCATTGGGAAATTATTAAATATATTTACGGGTTACTTACTGTGATTAATGTAAGATTTGAGCTTCCGATATTACGCTGGATGAATGATCACGAGTTAGTATTTGCAACAGCGTCGAAATATCGGAAGCTCAAATCTTACATTCGTGTCTAGTAATATCTTTATAGATATATATTTATTCTGTATATAAGTATGTCACTATAATAAATAATAATAATAATGAATATTTTTGAAAATTACACACAGCGCCGTCTGGTCCCAAATTAAGGAAAATCTTGTGGTATGGATACCAAACAAAGTATACAAAAAACCTTTTTTTTTTTAAATACATATTATAGAAGATTCCCAATCACAAGGCAAACACAAATAATAAGTGTTTTTCTTCTTCTTTTTCGTTTAGTTTAGACCGATTTTGAAGTATTTTTTTGTGTATGATTGAGTGGCTGCCTGGATGGTTTAGATCTACAATTGGACCTTTTAAGGTGAAGCTGCAATCAGTTTTAAGGTTTTTTTTATTTTTGACGATATCGGCAAGGCATAACAACGTAAATATCTAAGAAATATTATTCAAATAGATCTAGGTGGTGCTTATATATTTTTTCTTTTGACAATAAGTTGGGCTCATCAGAGAGTAAAACCGTAAACTATTTTTTGAACAGTGGAGTGGCTCCAATAAAGAAGTTGTAGGGTGTGGTAGGCTTAGAAAGCCTAAGGAAAAGATTTCCTTACTCAATCAGGTAAATTTTGCCCAACTCTGACTTACTTCACACAGTTCGTCAAGCGAAAGGGTAATATAATACTGTGCCAGGTTGTGTGCGCGCGCGTGTGTGTGTGTGTGTGTGTGTGTGTGTGTGTGTGTGTGTGTGTGTGTGTATGTTTGTGTGTGTGTGTGTGTGTGTGTGTGTATGTATGTATGTGTGTGTGTGTGTGTGTGTGTGTGTGTGTGTGTGTGTGTGTGTGTGGGTGTGTGGGTGTGTGTGCGTTAGTGTAAAGAAAAGGCGGCGTACATGCAAGGGTGCATTTGGAACTTGTGTGATTGTAATGACATTGTACATTTATATTAATTTACTTATTTATTATTGTGCCCTAGTAATCCCACGCCAATATTATTGTAAAAATATTGTCAACAACTCACAATAATAGAAAAAAAAGAAGTAATAGTTCTCCGGCGCTAATTTCGCTAGCCAATCGATCATTTCCATGATCAAAATAAATGCACTAAGATTTTTATACAAAATAATTTAGGAAACAGGTTATATGTACTGTATAACGTTTACTTTGACGTCACAAGCGTTTCAACCACCTAAATAAGTTCGACGTTTTACATATTTATTTTGATAACCAATAAAACACTATAATACATAGAGATTATTAAAATATGGAATAAAAAGTATACATGCATATACCCTATTAATATCTTAAGATACGACTTTTAAATTGAAACTCTACTCGGACATGTTTGCCTACCGTATAATTCTCATGCCTTTGCCCCCCATATATCCGTAATCCCTTAAACGATCCTGCTCATTTTCGAACTCAAAAATTCTATTGACATTTTTTCATTGACATCAACTAATACTGTAACATCATGCAGATCAAAGAAAAGGTACTCAAGTAATCTTCAAACTAACGTAGAAAGTTAGAAACGCTTAAGTATTTTGCCACTTAAACCTTTGGAACTATTAAGTTATTCAAAACTTCTTGGACCACTTCTAGTGCTGTTTACCACTTTATATGCCGCCGTTTATAGCCGACTGCTAGTATAAATACAAAATATGGGTTGAAATTATCCAAGTATATACAAATCCAAGCTATATGCATGCATAAACAATTAAGAGTCCGAACGAAAAAATTATTATTTTTGGTGGAAATATATTCAAGGTATTAAAATAAGCTATTAGATGCACTAGTTATAAATGGTCACTATAGCCAAAGTCGAGGGCTGAGTTTCGGAAAGAAGAAGCCCAGTATGTCGGAGACAAAGGTGGAGGGTGGAGGGGCAAAGGAGGCTGGGTTTGAATTCCAGCATCTGAAGATGGCTACTGATTTCCATACTTCCTTATGAAGATAATGACGTTTTCGAATTTGTCCACGTTTGGGTGCTTAAAAACATTCTGTAAATATCTATTCTATGTATAGATATACAAATCTATCTTGGTTTCTCTGTGACGTGCTTTATGCACAAAAATATATGCATAATACATTATCAAAATACTTGTATATCTGTGATCTATTAGAAAAAAAAATCTGTAAAAAACAAATATTTAGAATTACCCTATCTAGTAACCTCTATTTTTTCTTCATGGCCTACTATACATCACCCAGCACCTAATGATGGCAGCTTGGGTTGATTTACAAGGGCACCTGCATCCCTTGGATTGAGTCATCATTCTTCCACAAGTGCCGCCCTGCCCTGTCAGATTGCTGCGTCGATGTTTCAAGCGATAGTTAAGCTATAAATCTTCGTTTTGAGTGTTAGTCGAATTGGATTGAAGCAGTTTTCTTTCGAATAGTCAAATTGTCCACGAACAATTAATAATGACTTTTTAGAGATAAATATTTCACGTAGGTAGTGGAAGAATAACAAATTTATCTAATTAAGGCAATCCCATATGCAATTCCTTAGTGACTCCACTATTTTAACGTCGAGTTTTAAAACAAAAACAAATTAAACACAAATATATTTAACGTAGTAATATATTATGTCTATGATTTAACCTGTATTAGGTAAAAAAAAATAGTTGACGAAAGTCTTGTCGGAGTACCAAAATTTTCGGTTTCAAGATTTTTTTAATTAGTTAAGAACAGACCCTTCAACCATCGGCCTCCTAAATAAGCTTAAAGAACAGTGAAGAGTGCTATTCTTATTTTATTTTAACGATAAGAAGATAAGAACCAAAGCCACAGACATAACATAATGGTGACCACTTACCATCAGGCGGACCGTGTGCTTGTTTGCCACCTTAGTGGTTAGCTAACTGAAGTTGCAACAGACAGGACACATCATTTGTTGAACTAATAAATGATGGGCAAGAAAGGTTCTAAAGTAGCGACCCATGAACTATAGATTAAAATACGGAGAGTGGCAGGGCTACCTACCAATTGTACAGACGGCCTTATCAGCCACTGACGGAAATCAGCCACTGTGGAAACATAACCAGGAGGCCAACGTTCAGCAGTAAACACAGCTTATATAGGCTTGAGTGAATTGATTTAACAATATTTCTTTTAGAGATATTTGTGATAAGTAAAGATCTCGATTTTAATCACGCTAAGTAAGTACTCATAATGTTACTAGATTTTGCCAGCTGTAGCTATAGTTCGATTAGGTTCGGTTATAGATATTTCCGCGGGAACTTTTGATTTTTCGGTAAAAGTAGCCTATATGTTAACAGGTTAATAACGAATATGTGTGCTAATTTTCATAAAGATCCGTTCATTTGTTGGCGACTTATAGAGTAACAAACATCCATCCTTCCATCCGCACATACTTTCACATTTATTACATCAGCAGGATAGTCGCAAGCGTGTATTAATTTCACGCAATATTTGACGTGTTTACCATAATAGTAAACTACGGTGATTTTACATATTTACAGTTACTTGGAGTACTATATCATTTATCTGTTTAATCATCAACCCAGCAGAGTAGTAAGACAATTTACAGATGCATTAGTTTATTAGATGAATTATCACAAAAGGATCAGTCAAAGTGTTTCAACTAGGTAGATATTACACCCCTTTCTGCTGCCATTACAGTTGTCTCCACTGACTACATCAGAACGTGCGATAAGTACGGTTCAAGGCGTGGGAGTTAAGCGAATAAATAACAAGACAGCCAAGAGCAGTTATTATGTAAATGAATGATTACGCCTTCGGAACCACAAACATACAAACCTTCTTGAAAATATTATAATAATATCGGGTATTTCATGTTCATTCATTCAATTAACTGACTAACTACATCCAATTAAATTAAGCTTACGAAGAGAAATACCAACTATGTATGTTTATTAATATTGCACCTAATTGATTGATTCTCCGTAAAATCCTAGTTGACAGTATGTCAATAAGTCCACGATTTGGTCATGCACTACAGGGCAAATATATATATAGGTATGTATTTACTTTAAAATACTACAATTGGTCTCTTGTGGTTTAAGCCATACTAAATGCAGTTCTAGGGGACTCCCGCCGAATGTCTCCCGGGAGCAACCGCAAGTCACTGCAGCGCACGCCGGAGATTTGTCTCTTTTTTTCTAAACGATTAAGAAAATGGTCCTGAAATTTTCTGTAATTTGGTGAGAGGGGATTTTTTTCTTTGGATTTTCTTCGTTCATATTTTATTACAATAATAGTGTATTACGGTTTGATTGCAGTTAAATAGGAACTGTTTAAGTTTATGGACTGTGTCAAATGTATTTTTAAAACACAATAATAGTTTCAATAATAAGACACACAGTGGTTATAGAAATTAGATATATGATAATCATTTGAATTTATAAAACAGAATGTATAAACCAAAAAAATAACAATTATTTTGTATGCATGTATTACGTCACGGCTGTTATTTCCTGAAGGAGTTATCCAATAACTGCAGGGGTTATCTAATAACTGGAAACACACCTACATCATAATGTGAGGGACAGCGTCTTTTCACTAGCCCTTTACCACAACACCTCTTCTTTAGAAGCTGGTATTTATTACTTATGAGACTATACAAAGCCAATATAGTCCAGTTACACTGCTATTAAGCAATGTAACTGAACTAAAGTGGTTTTATATTAAAAAGCGGTAAAATGACAGACCAGTGACAAAATAAAATATCGCTTTGCCAATTCTAGATAAACTATAAGAAGCAAAAACTGTATAAGTCAGAATTGGACACGGTAAAAGACACAATTAATTATAACGTTAAAAAAATTAAAAAGATTATATTTGTCTATGAGTTTAACTTCTTATTTATCTAAAATCTAAATCATAGATGTCACGTTTTTTAATATTTAACCACCTACTTAATGGAAAGTACCAAATGATCATACAATATTTAAACAACTAAATATTTATCAAAAACAATCAGCACGCGCATAAGACGGCAATTGTTCTTCTAACGGCTGCAATAAATCCTAGCCTGTCGCAGATTGCGTCTGCCATCAATCTAGAAGTAAACTGTGTTATGTAGTTACGCGCCCCACGGTAGGGGTGTGATACAATGCATTTGGAGTCCAAATTATAGCGAGAAGCGAAACCGAGATGTGAAAAAAGAATGGTGTATAGACATACTTTATTGGTGTACAGGACACATTTATTGCATTTATTGTCAGATTTAGAATGACGACGGCCATAAACAGCTTTGATTATAGGTAGTTCCTACAAAAAATCATAGGTGCACAAAAAAAATAATAAATAATACTTTAAAAATTAAGAATTAGACATAACGAACGTCAAAATGGAGTAGGAGTAATAATCAGACTCTAAACAACTTCTACAAATCACAAAACCCTTTTTTTGCTCCTACCGAGAAACTATCCTAGGACCACAAAACAATAGGGCCAAAATCTCGGTTGTTGTCCAGGCACTTCCTTTACTACTTCTGCTACTTCTTGCTTCAATTCTGCTGGTATACAGAGGTACTTCATAAACTACAACTATCTCTTCTTAACTTTCTAGGATAAAGTAAAAGTTGTTAACTGATGAAATGGTATGAAATATTAGTAAGCTACTGTAAAAACCGGCTTAGAGGATGTCGGAGAATGCACACTATAGGGATTTGTTTAAGGGCTTAAAACTGAGCTTACATTAGTAAAACTAGTGTCACAAAAGTTCCGTCACGACACTGCTTCCATCAACAGTTTAAATAATATATAAATTTCTATACTTACGAAACAAAATTACTTTCGTGCTCTACGTGGTTCTTTGGTAACCCGATAGTGTCACGCAATGACTTTAAACGTGTAATTAAACCATAGTGTCGTGAAAGCGCTTGCGCGGGGTGGAAACCGCAAAAACGGAAAATTAACGCCCATAAAAATACAGAATTTACAAATAATTAATTAAAAACAGTTTTTTTTTTTTTGCCTAATTAGCATCTGTACGACAACAAAAGACAAATGCAGACAGAAAGCTGAGTTGATGAAGGCGCCAAGATTTTAGCGATACTGTACATTCATTCATGACGTAGTCAATAGTAATTTTCGAAATTATTTTCACTAGTATTAAAATTGTTCCGTAAAATTAATTTTTTCATACAAGAAAATAGCTTTAGGAACTAACTTTAGTGAAAGTAAAAATATTTGCTGGAACATACCTTTCAAATTTAACGGCTAACAAAATATATTCAACGAATGCGCTCAAAACAAATTAATGTACGCATATTTTCGCGCTTTTTATCCCTAGAATGGGGTAACCAGTGGCTGGATACACAGCCACATCATAATTTTAGGGACCGCCTCTTTTATAAATTTCTTTATTACTAATTTTAATATATGCAAATACACGATTCTAATAAGAGACGTCTTAACGCTATAGAAGGAGCTCCAACCCATATCTAATTTCCCCTTGGCTAAAGATGGCATGCAGAGGCGATTATTTCTCATCGTTAAACAACAATTTGTCATGAATACTTTAGGATATTGTTTTTAGATTGAGTGCAATCTATGTATTCACCACAAAGAAGGGCGCATGCAGCGAGGGTGAGTTTAAACAACTTGGTTTTGTTTATCAGAACAAATTTAATTTAATTTTGCAATAATGGTTTCGCGATTTTCGCGAAAGAGGGTTGTTGTATCTTTGAAACTTATATGTATTTTTGTTGGTCCATGTCATCTTAGCTAGGGTTTCCACGTCCTAAAATACAAAAACTGGTATTAGGCCGGACATTTTGCCCCAAAAGCCTGACAAATGTTTTTTCAAAAGCCAACTAACGCGGTTAAGTTGCAATTTAGTACAATATGAATTTCTGAGAACCAAACATGAATAAATTTTGAACTTGGGGCTTATTTTTGAAGGGTCAAATAAAATTAGTGCAAACCGTACATTGTTACATATCAAATAAAAAGGCTTGCTGTGAGGGTTACAAATATATTTGTTTTACAATTTTAAAATAGATTAATAAGCTTTTAGAAGAAAATAGTAAATAGTATTCTTCGAAACTACCTACTGAGACTAAAATTTGAAAAATAATTAAATAATAGTTCTTTACTTACGTACAGATAAAAAAATCAGAAATATTCCAGTGCGATCAATGCTATTTGCGTTAAGCGCGCTCTACACTCGCGCGCGAATTTAGGACGCGCTTCGCACTTATGCTATGAACTTAGCGAAAAAACCGTGTCCCTCCACACTTCGTACAAACAATATTCCAAAAACATTACAAACCAATTATTAAGAACCAGTTATAAGCTATTTTTAAAACGTTACATATTGTATCTAGAATAAACCTGTGAGTTGTACTTAGATAGGGTTTCTGCTAAAATCAGCTATCAGTTTTAGCAGAAATGCTATTTACAACTCACAGGTATATCTTAGAAACTATATTTCACGTTCTAAAAATAGTTTATAACTAGTTCTAAATAATTGATTTGTAACATTTTTGAAATATTTCTTGTACGAAGAGAAAATAAAGAATATATTTTGACGGCGCTAGTTAGGTAGTCGCAGCGCCTTCATATCGCACAATACGTAAATATAAGTAACGATACTCTGTTTTTTCGCTTTTAAATCGTTTTTTTTACAATTTAATGTTTACTGTTTATATCTGGTAAAAAGAATGTTGTTATTGTTGATGCATAAATAAATTTGTGTTTTAGGGGTTGATCGAAAAACAAGCAGAAAGCAGTGACAAATTCAGATAGTTTTTTTGTTTATAATTTAATAAACTTGATATAGGATAAATATTATATCTTATAAAAGGTATATGTATTAAAGAGAAAGAAAGATTATATTTACAAATACTTTTTAATATTGTTCTTATATAAATCGAAAAACCGCGAAAAATCGGGGTCACAGAGGTTTCAACATTGCCGTTGTACGTAATTGCGCATATTAACTTGTAATTTATCGGTGACACAGTTAGTATGGTGTAACCTTTCCCTAAGCTCGCTCTTACGAACGCCTTGGCAATATCTCTTATCTTGAATTAGTATTAAGAAAAATAAATACAACAGGAAAACCGGAAAATACCTTGTACTTTGCTGGCCAGAAGAAAAAGTCCGTATACCCCTAGCCATTATCGCGGTTATTTACGCAAGTGTACAATTCAGAAGAGGGTGTTAAGTACTCGGCGAGCGTGCAACCGATTCTAATGCACTTGTCTTTATTGCGGCGTTTATTTCCCGCCACGTGGCCCGTAAACCACTGAGAGTGCTTACAGTAAGACGTTCATGGTTTTTACTGAAATCGTTTCTTTATGGCCTATTCGAGAATATATGAGTTCTCTTAGGATTTAAGCTCGTCTTAAAGCGTAAGCTGAGATTTATAATTTAACCTAAGAACTGTCGGAGTGCCTTTTATACCCTTGAAGCGAAACTGAGTTAGAATGATTGTTATTTTATGATCTTTGTGCTGGTTTGGCTTAAGCTGGTCGCGATTTTACAAATTAAAATATAAATTTATAATTAAATACATTTTACTCACGCTTCAACCACTGGACGGACCGGGATGTAACTTGGAACACATATAGGCTAGGTCCTAAAATAGGACATATATTCCCGCGGGAATAACTATAACCGAGCTTAAACGAACTATAACTACAACTATAACAAACTTCATTAGTATTAAGGAGTACTTCGATAACCAAATTTAGGGCGGACGGAGCCGCTGGCAAAGTCTAGTAATTAGAATAAATATTAAAAATTATTTAAAATAGTGATAAAAACAAAAATGGTATTTAGAACCTAAATTTAATCTTAAATGTTAAAATTCTGAGACAATAATGTAGGTCATTAACCTAGTATAAGACACCCAGGTATAATCTACTGAGCGAGCGAAGCACGTGAAGTGGCGAGATGCTAAAGCGTTTGTATCTTATTTGTATCTCTGTATGTTTTTTCGACGATAACTAGAGTTCCGATATTTATAATAACGAGACTAGAATAGGTCAATAGAGTCTGTGTTCGAACAGGAACAGGACCAGGTGAGGGTTGAAAAAGTGTTGTAAATTTTAAAAAACCACACACCATTACAAAAACTCTCTGAATGTCTTTTCATGCCAGTTAGATGCCTTTTTAGATGTTATGTTTTTAAAAGTATGTAATTACTGTAAATTAGTAATAATGGGTAAAGAAGTATTTAGTTACTGTAAATTTGTAATAATGGGTAAATAATTATGTAGGTACTGTAAATTTGTAATTAATAATGAGTAAAGAAATGTAGGTACTATTAATTCGTAATAATGGGTAAAGAAGTATGTAGGTACTGTAAATTTATAATAATATGGATTTTATGATAAAATGGAAAGTCACGAGGTCTCAGTTCGGGCGAGCGACTAATATCTTAATAATATTTTAAGCTTTATCTGCCTACACCGTTTGTTCACATCGAGGAAATGTAACTATATAACAATAATTTCGTACATTGAACTTTTAATATTTAGCCTGTTTTCAGTGGTTAAATGGTAGTAATATCTGATGACAGCGGTCGGTCATTGCATTTGTGCGAGCGCGACGGCAAACAATAATGCGCGTGCAACAGAGACAAATAGTGACCGGTCAATGAACGAAATTCTTCCTGCCTCGCGTCCGTGCTAAAGTAGCAGAGATAACATTTTAGAACGTTAGCCGCTTTAGACATTACATTTACTTTAAAGATCATATAAAACGCTTTAGTACTAAACAAGCCTCTTAATCAATTTTATTTACCATTTTAAATAACACGATTTACTTTAACTACGTATTATTTAGGATGAAATTTGATATTCAGGTTGCTAGTAAAAGTCAAATTTTTTTTTATTCAAATTAGGTTTTTACAAACACTTTTGAATCGTCAAAGTTGTGATATACTATTTTTTTTAATCCAGTTTACTATGTTGATTTCTACCGATAGAATCCGGCAAGAAAGACGATAGTTATTCTTTAAAAAAATCATAAAAAAAAAACAAATACAATCAATGTTTTAAAATTTAAGCCATACGTTTTTATATTACTTCCATTTTATTTTGGTTTACCTATGCGTCCTGTAATTGAGCATCTTCAGTTACATGGATTTTTATCATTTACATAGTCTGAAATATTGTAGTATGTTTTTTCACAAAGCTATTGATTGATAAAAGATTTTTTTTTTTTATTGATAGCTTTTTAAATATTATTAAGAACTTTGTTAGCCCATGTTACCGATAAATATTACTAATTTAGAGGATGAGGTGATTTCTAAAGACATTATTAAACTTCTCATTATATTAACATAATTGGCATTAAAACCGGTTATCCAAGACTTGAGCTGAGAAAGTGTTCAAAACCTTTTGACACTTCATCGCAAAACATTACTATTGCTAAGGCATTTTAACACTAATATAAGTATTAACCGTCCTTCAAGTGTGCTGAAAACAGTCGTATGACACTCGTGAGCACTGCACAATACACACTGGGGTAAATTACGCCTTCGGCTCGGGCTACAGCCCACGACCTCATCTGTAACTGCCTAGCTCACTTGTATCGTAATGTACTATTAAAAGGCTCTTTTACCCAAAATGACATACCTAATAACAAAAGTAGGTTAAGCTTTAATAAGACGCGAATTTGAGAGTTTCTTGAATTAGTAATAGTAAATAGTAATCCCTATTTTGAACATATTTCATAAAACAGATGTATTTATTTTACGTTTTTACTTAGTTTTGGATACATACTGATTGTAATTCAGTTAATAAAATAAAGTGTAGTAGTTCATAAACTAATGTTTATTTATTACTTTTTGTTTCCCTATTAGTCATCCTTACAAACCCAAATAAATGACAGATACTGCAACCAATTCCCAAAACACTCATTGTATTACACTTACCGAGCTGCATCTTTGCTCATACATAATTTAGCGACACCAAGATGGATTGAGCTTATATCCCCCATCAGTCAGAGGGATAGTCCATAAATCGTCTAGAACTTTCTACTTTTAAATATAAGAATATTTCACTGCAGAAGATTAAATCGATCTTATTTCTGAAATAAAAATATTACAATATTTATAACTAAATATTATTAATTTGATAGACCTACTCGTGTCTTTTAAAATCTTACCTTTAAATTAAAAACATTTATAGTTATTGGTGTATGCAGAAACTGCTTTTAAGTGACTTAATTTAATTACACTTAGGCGCATTTATCGCATCGAAAAGTGTCATTTATATAATAGATAAATTTAAAAAATAAACGTAAAATTAACATCATTTTATAAACCTACATAAAATACTTATATTGTTAATAAATTATAATGAAATACTTATATATATGTTGTAGGATAATCGGAAAAACGGATCATTGCAAAAACCTTAAGATGTTTGCAAACGACTGCATGGGTGATTATAAAATAAGAATGAAATTTTTAATGTTCAGAGATATATTCAAAATTATTGCAAAAACCCGAGTTCGATTTGTGATGAATCAAAATTCTAGCGCTGATTGGATAGGATAAGTTATGATTTACAACACCTTCTTTCTGATTGGTCATGAAGTCTTAACTATAAAGTTAGAAAAGTAACGCAATATTTAGTCAGAAGAAGTAATTTAATTTCAAAATATTAACATAAAACTGGATGCTCGCTTAGAAACATTCAGTTTTCAGAAATGACATCCGAAGCTAAGCATCGTCGGTAAAAATCACTCGGGTTGAGGAATATGGGATGGATTTCTTGTAGTATATTTTCTGATCTCTGCCGTGTTTTGGAGGGCATGTTAAACTGTCGGTCCTGACTGTTTTGATATAGAGTTATATAGAGTATAAGAGTAGTAGTTAAGCTAAGAAAGAGACCTCATGGGCGAATTTAACATTTTAGAAATTCGAGCGACCGCTAGCTTCACAGCGTCTACCACTTAGCACTGGACCAGTGTGGTAGCCTATGGCCTAAGCCTCCTTAAGAAAAGACCGACGACGGAAACAGCACATTGGTTTATATTAACTGTCAGTTTTATTACTTAATAAAATAGTGTTTCAAAGCTATAAGCACTGGATAGAACGATTTGACTACAAAAGAAGCCGATCATGCATCAGGAATGTAGTCATTAATTAGCCAATAATCATCAGCATGTATGAGCAGTTATTCTCCATAATCCTGAAATGAAGTCGGATTTCTGTAATAGTCCTTAAAAGAGCTCGGAACATTACAAAACTCATTCTTATTTTCCAATCATCCGGTAGTTTGCAAACGTCCTAAGACTTGGATAATTATATATACATACCTATAGATGATTACTGTCAAGAGAAATAGACACAGCACTATGCTTGATTGATATTCAATGACATTATTTACAGTTTAGTAAACTAAATAACGCTTTTTCAAGTTTTATACCGGTAAGTAAGTATATTAAGTTTTTTCTGCATAGATATTGAGTCAATTAATTTTTAGTTCTCAAACATGAACGTGGCCGCAAATTCTCTTCATATACATTTTGTCCTGCTTAAAAGCAAAAATTTTATTTTTAAGTATTACTAACAATACTACACCAGGTATGTACCTCTACTTGCACCCGTATGTACGAGCTTCAGCATATTGCATTCCTCCTGCATCGGAGGTATGCACATCTACTAAAGTGCACACAAGGTTATACAAAGGTATGTCTGGCTAAAAACAAATAAAAGTCTCTGCATATTTTTGTGTAACAAAGGCTAGCACAAGGGTGTGTTCCGTTTTGCATTATAAGCATTATTAGCATAGAATATAATCCTATTACACCTAAAAGCACAAAACTGCTTTCAAGGACTGTGCGTTGAGAAATCGAGGGCGTTCCACTTTTATTAGTCTCATATGCACAAGACATATGTACCTACCTACATTCATGTGATAAACATAATATGTGTTTTTCTTGAGTCTGGGTGTTTTCTATGTACATAGTATAAATGCGACAGTAACTCTGTGTATCTGTCTGTTACTTTTTCACGCCTAAACCGCTGTACTGATTAAGATCATATTGGAATCCTACACCAATAACCGCATTTAAGGCGGGTAAACCCGCGGGCAAAAGCCAGTAATTTTATATTTACAAAAAGTAACTAATCCATTTAAATACTATAGATGCCAAAGTAACTCTGTCTGTCTGTCTGTCTGTTACCTCTTCACGCTTAAACCGCTGTACTGATTAAGATGATATTGAAATCCTTCACCAATAACCGCATTTAAGGCGGGTAAAACCGCGGGCAAAGGCCAGTAATTTTATATTCACAAAAAGTAAATAATCCATATAAATACGAGGGGGTACCCAAAAGAAACCGAACTGATGTTGTTGTGGCCAGAGTTATTGTAGTACAGCGTTCTGCTGCTAGGGGCGTATAGAGTCACTATTCTCGAGTCAGTAAGCCATGCGTCGTCGATAAAGAAGGTTCCATTCGGTTTGTGTGAATTTTTTGGTAACAGTTGTTTTGTGTGCTCGTCGTTTTTGCATTCTCGTGAACAGCGTGCGGCCGTAAAGTTTTGTTTCTTGCTTGATAAAACTGGCACAGAAACTCTTGAAATGTTCAAATTGGCCTATAAGAAAGATGCTATTGGGAAAACTCAAGTGTTTGAGTAGTTTTCCCGTTTTAAAAACTGTGAAATGTCAATTGACGACGAACTTCGCTCTGGTCGTCCGTCCACAGCCCCAAACCGATAAAAAGGTAAAAAAAAATGCGAAATCATCCTAGAAGATCGACGACGGACTATTGAAGAAATTGTGGAGCTGTCTGGAGTGATTTGGAGTTCAGTTCAGCGAATTTTAACGGAAGATTTGGGGATGAAAAGGGTGGCTGCCAAAATCGTGCCTCGGCTGGTAACTGCTGAACAAAATCAACGTCGCGTTGCTTTAAAAGTAGATTTCCAAAATGATTTAAATTTTTTCCTTCACCAAACCTTGCCCCCTTCGACTTTTTTTATTTCCCCGAATCAAAAGAGACATGAAAGGAAATCGTTTTGCCGACATTACTGCAGTGAAGATAAAAACGACGGAGGCGCTGTCGGGCATCACAGAAAGACGAATTTAAAAAATGTTTTGAGTGATGTAATAAAAGATTTGACAAGTGTATTAGTGCCAGTGGAGAGTACTTCGAAGGGGATTGAAGATTTTTTTGTTTAAAAATTGAATACATAAATTTTAAAAAAATAAGTTCGGTTTTTTTTGGGTTCCCGTAGTACTATAAATGCCAAAGTAACTCTGTCTGTCTGTCTGTTACCTCTTCACGCTTAAACAGCTGCACTGATTAAGATTAAATCTTGCATGGAGATAGATTGAGTCCTGCGGAAAACATTAAGTGTGAGGCGGTTATTCTTCTATAATTTAGGAGTTACCGTTAAAATCCTACCCGAATTTAGGATGGGTGGAACCGCGGGTAAAAGCTATTAATTGTATATTTACAAAAAAATTTACTATATAAGTATTTGTGTCCATTTTCTGGTACCCATAGTACGAGCTTTATTTAGAATAGTACTATATGGTGCTATGTAATGTCCATGCATACATGTTTTATTTATTAACATATATTTTTGTAATAAATACAAACGACAATTTTTAATCTGAACGTGAAATCCCTCCATAACTACGTCATAGGAACTTTAATCTAAAATAATCTAACTTGAACCTTGATAACAAAAAATACCACATATAAAAAGCTACGTTCAATGTGATTTCTTTAAATTACGTGAAGACCCGAAGCGACAAAATTCTGACACAATTCGAAATTTTTTTTACCAACTTGTACTGCGCTTGCTCGGTGGATATGGGCTAAGCCTCCTTTGTTTAAGAAGATGCGTAGGTAGCGACAAAAAGCGCTGAGGCAACAACGATTAAAATTATTATTAGCTAAGTATAAATTTAAAAAAAAAAATCTTACAGGACCTTTTCTGTGCAGGCTCGGCACACACTCACACTTGTCCGTTTATTAAATTATTTACTACTTTTTACAAGGATTTCGTAGTCAACAAGGAACCCTTATAGTTTCGCCATGTCCTTCCGTCTAACCGTCTATCTGTGTGTCTATTTTTAGGGTACCTACCTCCCCTAAACGTAAAGTGGGCATGATTTTTTTCTCGTCTACCCCATAATATGGAGTGTCGTTGTTTGTGCGAACACTATTTGTCGATTCAGCGATACGTTTGCGAAATATTAAGCTTTAGAGTCCAGTGTCTCCCCCCTCCCCATTCACCTAGCCCGAAAATGGCTGTTCTCAGTCGTGTGGGAAGGCTTTACAACTTAATGAGTAATAGTCGACCAACTTAAAAATGTAGTCGGATAAGTAATTTCGTACAAATGTCATCAAAAGGCTTTTAGATGAAAGTGGTACTTATGTGAAACAGATATTAAATATAAGTTTATGAACCATTTAACATAACAGAAACAAAAATTATAACATTCTAAACACTAACTAAATTAATAACACGTTTGAATTCGGGCGCGGCGCTTGGCGGTACAGGGTACAAACTTATAATCTAGTTGCTCCATCGTAAAATAGTAACACATATAATCTTGCAGTGATCATAGTGTGTATAGGCTCTAAAGTATAACAACAAATAATAAAAACCGGCCAAGTGAGACGGGCTCAAGCCATTTACCATCTTAAATCGGCATTACAGCGCCATCCAGTAATTATTAAGCGAAACAGTAACATATTTACATCTTTGTTGGAAACGATATTCAATGTTAAGCAACGTCATGCTTGGTCAGTAATTGGATGGGTGACCGCTTTGTGGCACACTTTTTGTTTTTGTTTGTGTTTGTAAATTACGTAAATGCTGGTATGGAACACTCGGTGCGCTAGTCCGAATCGCACTTGGCCGGATTTTTTTTAATAAATTATAGTTTCAGCACTCTGTACAATGCCTATCTCTCACATATTTGTATATCTACTAATTAACATTGCCTTTGTGACAACATTTTTTCCACTTACTTACCTATCTTGTTGTTTATGTACCTATTAATCCAGAATCCAATTACTTTCATCACAGATCTGGTGGATCCTTAATGGATATGACAAAAACAGGTCCGCACAAGGAGAGGTCGATTATAATTGAGATATTTCCAATTTCCTTTCAATTTGAAGGCAAAATTTTGTAGTAAACTCTGCAAATAACACAATCTTGTACTAAGGGCAAGAGCGATTATAGAGTTGACATTACTTTATTGTATTTGCTATCATGATTTGACCGTTTTTTTTAAATTGAAACTAAAATTACATCATATGCAATGAAATCAGCTGTGGAGTACCTACTTTTTAATTCTATCCTTGTGAAGTACGAACTTGACTGTATGAAGTTAACTATTCTAGCCAAAGTAAAACTGTATAAACGGGAGAATTGTCACTAAAAACAGTTTCTTTGTATGCTTACCAGTATATAATTTTTATTTTAAAGGAAAGATTTTCAAATACCATCGTTAAAAGCATTAAATTATATTATTTATAGCATCCCTAGGCTATCGTCTACATTCGTACATAACATAATAAACATAAGTAAACTAAACGAATAAAGGTACAAATACCCATAACTTTAATCATGTTTTAATTTCACTTTCATTTCATCCTGTAATTGTTATAAATGTAGGTTAAAGTTTTAGATTTTCATTTAAGATTTAACTTTAATAGAACACCATCATAATCGGACATAAGGGCGCGTTCACACGCACCAACTGTTTGTCTCGCCCCCTTCATTATGCACGGGCACACACGGGCGATTAATCGTACACTTCCAACGAGTGAACGCGAAGTGCGTGACAGTATTTCGAATATCGTTTAGTGGTTTATTGGACTTCATTCCTAATCAAATTTAAATGAGGTAGGGTTTTCGACTTGGCTTAACTTTTATGGAACTATAATTTCACCAAGACGTGCAAAAAACGAAAAAAAAACCCTTTCTGCTTATTAAATTACTGAAAAATTTAGGTCTAACTTTTGACAGACCAGTTTGTCCAATGTCACGTATAGGATTTATCATGTTACAAACTCAACATATACTGTCTAAACTTAATGGGTAAGCAAGTATATTTAACTGTTGTGCTGACTTGACATTAACCACTCCATATTCAATTAATTTAACATTTTTAGTTCTCTTTGCGTTCTACTTGGGCTCTATTTATCGATACTTATTATTACATAGAAGCCTCCAAAAGTATTTTTAATTAATAAGGAAACTTTTTTTTTATCTGCAATTGGGTGGTTGCATGTCAGATCTTTGAATGTCTAAACAACATTGAAATTCTCGTTTTACATAATATACATATACAATATACACTGCAGCGCTGTGTTATAAAGCCTCTCATATCAATTCAAGTACTAAAAAGGAACTGTCAGATGGAGTTATTTGTTTTAATTTAAACCCAATTACACACTCGAACCTTCATATGTAAACAAACAAGCACAAAACACAAAGGAATAATTCCAAAGGTTTAACAAAAAATGGCTTACCTTTGTCCCAGATCCCTTTTTCTGTAACAAATTGAAATGACCCCTGAAACCAGTTGGCTTTGAAAAAAAATTACATTAAGAAGGCTCCCTTCATCAAACATAAGCCAGGACCCGGGCCTGATTGAATTAACATGGAACTTCGGAAGCCGCCTGAAAAATTTATAGCTCACTTCCTTTGTAAGTTAAGTCATAAATTATTTTTTTTATTTCATTACAGATTTGGTGTAGGTATTCTTTATGTTACACTTATTCGCATTTTGTAAAATAAAATTTATTTTGTTTTAAAGAGGCGGTACGTATTCAGTGCCAAACTAAAGTATTAAACATAAGACTGTTTCGTAATGTTTTTTTTTAAAAATCAGTAAATGGCATTTAACAATGCGCATTTTTTTTTGATATTAATTTTTACACACAGCAAAACATAGGAAATAAATCTGTTATCTTCCATAAAAGAATGAGTTCATTCTCAGATTATAGATACACTTTCGTAGACACAAATTGGGTACAGACAGGTGCGAAAATAAATTGGGTACAGTCGGGTGCGAAAATACCATCATTTCGTTCCATTTAAAAAATAAAAAGCAATTCCCTGTCTAATGGAAGGAGATAAAAAAACGTCGTCCGCTATAAGACGACGGTCATTAAACAAGATCGGTATCATAATTGAATTAAAAATTCCAACACGGGCGTTCTTAGCGCAGAGGGTGCACTTTTATTCATTTTAAGAATTCTTTGGAATGCAAGTGAAAAAACGTGACATAACGTGACATTTTCCCAATTAGGTGATGAAAGCAATTAAAAAACACAAAATAATATCTTATATAGCTCCCAATAAAATAAAATCGATCAAAATTTTTTTAAAAAAATGTTAAAATGAAATTAATATTAAATATGTTGTTAAGCCGCTTTGATGTAAGAGCTAAAAATGTTAATGTGTTTTAGTTTTAACGTCTGGAGTATGAAGGTAATTTGTATTTGCATAGTGTGTTTTTGTTTTTAATATCAAGGTGGAAATTAAGGTGAAAATTTAAATTTTAATAAGTTTTTTTTTAACTAAGACCTATGTGAGGTTTTAAATTTAGTTTTTTTATCCGCACTAAGTTCTCTCAACCCTCAAGTTATACTTAAACCCTCGAGTTATACCTATAGCCTACTGAGAAAAACTCGGTTAATACCCAGCAATGATATCGCATAACATGCACACACAAAAAATACCGCTGAATTGAGAACCGCCGCCGATTTTTTGAAATAGTTTAAAGTTATATAGATTTGATACGTATGCTTGGACTGTGATATCTGTTTCACATTCATCCCTGTAAAGTGCTTTTAAAACGCCATTATATAAACCCATTATTTATGACACGACAACTATACCTACTTAAAGTTAATACAACGACTAAGTGAAAGTTCTATAATGGAATTTTCTAGTTCCTATGCAGTGCCAATATAAAAAATGTAAGTATATAGTTTTACCATTATTTATTTAGGAACTAAACTAAAGATTTTTTATATTGTTACCCTTATTACATACAACATCTTTCAGTAGACATCTGAGTATAAAAAAGTACCTATAAAATAAAATACCCTGCCCTGTTTGTCTATCTGTCTGAGCACGTTGTCCTCCGTAATCACTAAACGTATGTTATTTAGATTTTCATTTATCATTAAAGTTGTATAGATATAGAATTTATGTTAATGTTACAAGTGTAATTAATGAACGTTCGTTGGGTAAGTTAGTATCTCACAATTTATTATTTTTCATAAGTACTGAGATTTCGTTTAGTGTCCATTACTTTAAAATTTCCTGTCCCTATTCTCGACAACTTTTATCACGCACGGAGAAGTCACAGGTGATCCTTATTTTCATTTAAAATTTCATGCTTCATTATCGTTACCATGGTAACCGAAGAGGCTTTATATGGAATTCAATTTGATATGCTAAACGCCTCAGGGTGTGTTTTCATGATCGGGGTGAAAATTCGAATATGCTGCATCTTGCATGTATAAGCAGGAACATTGTGAGTACATTTTAAGATGGAAATTTAAAACTATTGAATATAATAGCAATGTCAGGAATGCATTTATCTGGATTCAATTAAAAAATACCATCACGGCTTATGCCCGAAGGTGTAGTCAGAGTTTACGGAAGTATGCCCGTAACATCCACGTTGTACCGATGGTATTCCGTGCCGCAAACTTTATAGGTGGGGAGCCTATCAACGTCCTGCTCACAAACCAAAGAATAGCGATACCACTTTACATTTAACAATTTGCAACAATATTGGAATCGAACCCGGTACCTTCGACATGGCAGTCGCGCGCTCTACTACTGTACTTCTACATTGAAGTAGACGATGGGAACAATGGGAACAGCTTTGTACCTCGGTCTTGTTTATATTTGTTTATGTTGCTTTTTCTATAATATCAGCCGCATGTAAAAGAAAGTCTTCTACGATCTCACTTTATCGTTAGGCCATAGGCCATATTAACCACGTGGTCTGCTGGATCGGCCGCGTCACCGTGTCGGTACCACCTTAGCTTGGGCTCAACCCGGAATCGACTACTCACGTATTCTTTTTTATTTTGTCCAACATTGTGAGACTAGCGTACCGCCATGGCCAATAACATGAAAACCTAAAATTCCCATTGGCCACTATATGTAAGTTATGTCATTTTTCAAAGTGCTTGAGGTTTTTTTTCTACTACTAAGGTGGCAAACAAGCTTGCGGTTCGCCTGATGGTAAGCGGTCGCGTTGCCGACCCTTCAGAAATCTAATAACTTCTTTCTTGAAGAACCCCATACTGTAGTCCTTCGAGAAAACCTTGGCAGGGAGTTCATTCCACAACTTAAGCGTTCGCGGGAGGAAGTTTCTCTAAAACCGCACTGTACGCGACGATTTCGGTTCTAAAGTGTGAGAATGAATTCCCTGCCGATGGCGAGCGGTGCGATGGTAAAAAGTCGAACTATAAAGATAACATCGAACTGATTTGTCAAACATACGGACCAACGGCCGAAGGGTTAGACCACGAGACAATAAAGTTATATATTTAAACAATACATTAAGGTGCATGCACTAGCTGACTAGCTTTCCTCTTTTTGTGCAAAGCATATTTTAGAATGTAAATAAATATTATTATTATTATTAAATACTTTATTGAACACCAAAAAACGGGACAAAAGGTGAACTTATTGCTATTACAGCTTCTCTGTAGCTATATTTCATTCCAAAACAATATTTTAAGGTTGTTCACGTATAGTAGGATACCTACACTGTTTTGTTTAAAGCGTTATATTTAATCGGATTAAATGCTAAACCCTGCCTCGGGTAGATGAATATCTTTAGAAAGCAAGTAAGGGCTGCTTCACACAGTCAGGGTTTATTTATTTAACATAATTGAGTAGTTGCCATTGAAATCCTACACCAATTACCGATTTTACATAGGGTGGGTGGAACCGCGGGAACATTTGCAATAGAGGTAGTTTGAGTCTCGGGGAAGGACATAGGCTACTTGAAAACGTTAAGTGTGAGCCGGTTTTTTTATAATTGAGGAGTTGCCGTTGAAACCGAATGAATGAATGATTCCGATAACCGAAATTAGGGCTGGTGAAACCGCGGGAAAAAGCTAGTTAAAACATATTTCTGATGTATTTCTTATTAAATTAATTGTCCGGATACATTAAGTCATTGTCAATTAACATACAAAGGGCGTACAAACTACGTAAATAACGTAGTAAATAAAAAGGTATTTATCCTCTCCTGTTTTAAAATGTTCCAAATATAAAACTGACAGCAGTATCTAAATGATCTTAAAAATAGAAGTAGGCACCAATATACCAACTTCCATGCGCGCTTTTTAAAAAGTGTAATTTTCAGTGCGCGACAAAAGGCGGCTAACAAATACACACACATTTACGGAAAGATTTTTTTTTCGTTTAATTATTAAAAATGTCCACGTCACATAGTGAAAAATTACCTTGATATCTTCACGGTTGCATAACTAGCTTTTTTTACAGCATCGGAAAAAGAATAAAGATACAGATGGAAAACATAAAGTTTTTCAACGATCATGTGGCTCGTGTCAAGCTGATGGTTTCTTACGCTTTTTTGGGTCTCTTTTTAAAATAATAAATAAGACAATAATCAATCTATGGTAATACAATCTTGAAAAAATCTGTAGTTAATTTGTGTACTCAAAGATATGAGTGTAAGTAGCATTTAGGAAAGGAATAGGGTTTGTTTAAGTAAGTATCTTCTCTTCCTCGCAAACGGCAACAAATATTTTATGAAAAATCAAAGTGGGCTTTCCAGGAAAGGTTTATTTATACATTGGCCAGGAATAAGATGTAGTCAGATTTGTTATTTCTATAGCTATCTGCTTAATACATTTAATATTTCAATTACCTTTACACTTAACACACTTGGCTATTTTGTTTTAATTTTAAAATAAAAAAATCTGCAATTTTAGCTTTGGCGATCCGTGACTCCACTTTTATATATGGCAACACTACGAATGAAGCATACTCTGCTTAATAAACAATTGCACAGCTAAATGTATAATATAGAAGTAGAAATCCAGTAGATATTAATGGTGAAGCTAGTTTAAAGTCAAAGTTCGCGTTATCTGCATGTGCCGGGAGATATCCCAGGAGTTTGACAATTTGACAGTTCCGAACGAGGCGCCCCAGCACAGATGTTGTTCAGCTTCAGCTGTTTCATACTCAGATTAATATCTTCAAGTTTCAAATGCTTACCTCCGAGTTTGAACATGAATTAAAATTATTTTACGTATATTGTGCAATAGGTCTAGAGATATAATAGTGGCTACGCTAGCTTTAGACGAAAGCTAGCAGCACCATGGTGTCTCGGAAACCGTTAGAGCAAAAATCAGTTCCTTGGCAAAAGAATAGCAAAAAATAGGGTGTAAACCCCGTGTTAATAGGTGCAATAGATCCGGAGATACGAAAGTGGATACACTAGCTTAAGTCTAAAACTAGCAAGGCCATGGTGTGTCGGAAACCGGTTTAGCAAAAAAATATGGCTTAAGTCGCATCGCGGCCTTATTATTTGGCTACGCTTGCTTCATATAGACACTAAACTGACTGATAGATAAAGCAACGCACAGCGCCAACTACTGGGTCTAGAGACTTAAAATTTTGGACACAGTTATAATATAGACGAGCGTAAGAGGATTTTGCAAAATGTATCTCCTAATGGGATAAAATGGGGGTTGGAATTTATAAGAAAATCCTTTATTTTTGAAGCAAGTGATGCACTTGGTGTTTGGTTGGCCTTCAGGTTGAAAATTATTGACGTGTTTCATCATTTTTGGAAAATCATCCCCTAAGGGACAAAGAAAATAGGAGCTGAAAGTTTTTTTGAGAAATCCGATTATTTCCTATTATTATGTAGAAGAACATTAAGAAAAACAATGCAAAATTAATCCCCTAAAGAGGGTTTTTTTTTAATTTTTTAAGTGTTAGAATTTTGTTTCATTTTTAAAGATATATGCAAAAAAATGGTATTTTGCCTTTATGATGGTTGGTAGGTACAGAGTCTTCCAACTCAAACTTCTTTATTCCTTGTCTGCTTGTGTGTTTGTTCCTAAAATATTTGAAATCTTATATGTACGTAACTATTATTATATTACAATGTCAGTAAAATTTCTAAATAAATTAATCATTTTCGTTTCAACGATGCGTTTAAATACCTTCCGTCAGTTAATCGCCATGCCGTCAATATAACCGCTTCCAAATTAAAAATCATAAAATGCTATGCTCGTCAGTAAAATAAAATTTATATTTGAAAGCTGCGTTTTTTGACGCAGAAAGACGATAAATTCTTTAAGGAAGCTACTAAAAGTTTCACGTAAATTCAATTAGGCATTTCAATCCCGCTACTGGCATTTGATAACAGATTTAGATTTATTTGTGGTTCTATTAACCAATAAAAAACACAAAACAATATTCACAAACACAAAAAAAAAACTTTATAATAAGAAATTAACTGTCGGCCTTTTAAAATAAAATTAAAATAAATGCGATTGTAAAAATTATAGATGTTTTGATATTAATATATGTAGGGTGTTTATGCATATTTCAAGGTTTTTATACCCAGAAAGGGAATCACGGGCTGGATACACAGCCACATCACAATATGGGGGGCAGCCCCTTTTAACCAACCACTTAAGTCCTGCGTGAAGTGAGCGAGCCCATCGCAGCAACACTGCTTATGGTGCGGTACCTATATCCGGACTTAGGTGGCTTTATATATGTCCCATAAGTCGTAAGTTACCAGCTTTGAAGTACTTAGCGGAATAATAAGTAAGTTACCACATAGTGAAACGAGTCCAGAAAAAATTTGCTTAGTTTCTAAATACAAAAATGTATTTTTTTTTTTTTTTTTTAATACCACTAGGGTGGCAAACAAGCTTACGGCCCGCCTGATGGTAAGCGGTCACCGTAGCCTATGGACGCTTGCAACACCAGGGGTATCACTTGCGCGTTGCCGACCCTTCAGAAATCTAATAACTTCTTTCTTGAAGAACTCCATACTGTAGTCCTTGCAGAAAACCTTGGCAGGGAGCTCATTCCACAACTTAAGCGTTCGCGGGAGGAAGTTTCTCTGAAACCGCACTGTACGCGACCATTTAGGTTCTAAAGTGTGAGAATGAATTCCCTGCCGATGGCGAGCGGTGCGATGGTAGAAAGTAGCCGTGGGCATCATTTCGAACAATTCCTCAGAACACAACCCATTGTACAAGCGGTAGAACACACACAGTGAGGCAAAGTCTCTCCTCAGACTTAAGGGCTCGATACCGCAAGTGAGTTTGGAATCGTCGACAATTCTCACAGCCCGTCGTTGAACCGAGTCAAAAGGGCCAAGCTGGTATCCGGGTGCACCTGCCCAGAGATGGCAGCAGTACTCCATATGGAGCCGAACTTGCGACTTGTAGAGTAACAACCTTTGCCCCGACGTGAAGTACTGCTTCGCTCTGTTGAGTACACCAAGTTTTTTGGACGCCAGCTTCACCTTATCTTGTAAATGATCTCGGAACTGAACGTCGCTGGAGATGTCGACACCAAGGATCCCAATGCTCTTGGAGATGGAGAGGGGAGTGTTCTGGAATTGTGGGACCACAGTGAATGGAGTTTTCTTAGCGGTGAACGCGCACACTTGTGTCTTTGTAGGGTTGAATCGGACCAAGTTTACCCGTCCCCAGTCAGAGACCTGGGACAGTGTGGTCTCGATTTGAGACACAAGTTCTCCGCGGTTTTCCTCCACAACGGAACGAGGGATGTTTGCACGACCCGTGTAAAAAGCGTCTCCAGTACTGTCATCTGCATAGCAATGTATGTTGTTGATGTCCAACATGTCATTGATATGCAGTATAAACAGCGTAGGAGACAGCACAGAGCCTTGCGGGACACCAGCATTAATGTCCATGCTATCAGAGCAACTACCGTCAACTACAGTTCGTATGCGTCTGCCGGACAAAAAGCTAGCCACCCATTTGCACAAACCCTCGGGCACTCCGTAAGATGGCAACTTCGATAGAAGACCGCGGTGCCAGACCCGATCGAACGCCTTCGCTATGTCCAGGCTACATGCCAATGCCTCCCCCTGACTCTCAATGGCTAGTGCCCACCGGTGTGTGAGATACACTAGAAGATCACCAGTCGAGCGACCGTGGCGAAAGCCATATTGACGGTCACTGACCAGATCGTGTACTTCTAGGTATCTTAGAAGCTGTGTGTTGATCACACGCTCCATCACCTTAGAGAGGACAGAGGTAATAGCGATAGGCCTGTAATTCGATGGATCTGATCTATCGCCCTTTTTGGGCACCGGGTGCACATTCGCAGTCTTCCATGAAGATGAAAATTGCCTAGTATGGTAGGAAAGCGCGAAGAGGCGCGTGAGTACAGGACATAACTCAGGAGCACACTGCTTAAGCACCACTGCTGGTATACCGTCTGGCCCACTCGACTTATGAACGTCTAGAGAAAGCAACGCCCGCCTGACCTCCCGCTGCGTTATGGAGATTTCCGGCATGGTCTTACCGCACCACGGTATAGTAGGTGGTACAGCGCCTTCATCGTTCATATTCGAGTTCGAGGCAAAGAGACTGCCCAGTAGATCGGCTTTCTCTTTAGCACTATGGGCCAAGTCACCATCGGTCTTTCGCAGTGGTGGTAACGACGACTGGCAGAAGTTCCCTTCGGCAGCTCTGGCAAGCGACCAGAAAGCACGACTCCCAGAAGGGTAGCTCGCAAGTCGCCCACCTATTTTGCCGATGAATTGGAATTTTGCTCTGGCAGTTGCTTTCTTACTGAACCTCGAGGCAGCATTTAATTTGCGTTTTAACTCAGAAATATTCGGATCCTTATTAAAACGAGCCGTGGTCCAAGCCTCATATGCATTTTGCTTAAGAATTTTAGCTTTTCTGCAAGACCTATTAAACCACGGTCGTTTTTTGACGCCGGCAGCTACTCGCGGGTTAGGAATATAGCATTCCATACCAGCAAGGATTGTCTCAGTGACTGCGGCTGCGCAGACGTCAGGATCTTCTGAGTTAAAGCAGATCTGCCTCCACGGGTACGATGCGTAAAATTCTCGCAATCCATCCCAGTCTGCCGACTTATAGTGCCACACACGACGCCAATTAGTTGGCCCAGAAGGATCAGGTTGTGTGCATGACACTTGAGTCCGAACGAGACAGTGGTCCGAGGAGCCAAGAGGCGCATCCACTGAGACGGAGTACCCGTCCGGACGAGTAGTCAGCAGAAGGTCCAGTAAGGAGCTCGTATGTTCCTCTATATCTGGTATTCTCGTTGGAGAATGTACCAGCTGAGAGAATCCATAGGTCAGAGCAAATTCATGAGCAGATATCCCAGCATAGTTATTGGTTCGAGAACTGAGCCACTCGCGATGGTGGGCGTTAAAGTCTCCCAAAATAACTAGTTCTGCTGTGGGATATTGCTCTAGAACTTTGTCAGTCGTCAAACTCAGGTGCGTGAAGAGTCGAGTTACGTCCGTGTCACCGCTATGAGACCTGTATAGGCACGCATAGATACGAGTGTGGCCGCCGTAATCTACGCGCACCCACAATATCGACAGGTCCCTGTCTTCAAGGCTATGAAGGCGGCGACAGCAGATATCCTCCCGGACGAACATACATACACCGGCACGACTCATAAAATTGTGTTCGAGTTTGTAGCCGGGATAGTGAAGGTATGATGTGTCGGCCGGGCAGGATATCTGCGTCTCCGTTAGAAAAAGAATGGTCGGCTGCGCAGTTTCGAGATGGTGGTGGACTGCGTTAAGATTTGCGTGAATACCCCTGATGTTGCAAAAATCCACATTATATGTGGATGGAGTAGCCGCTGTGCAAACTCTTTTCTTTTTCTGTCTTCTGGCCATTATATATATAAAAAAAAATTACTAAGACTTAGGATGAGGATTCACTGCACAGACAGCATAGAGGACAAAAGGTGCGGTTCTAAGACTGCCGAAGCTCGCCACAGATGATACGGTTGCTGGCACGGCGGGCGGAAGGGCCCCTGATCCCCCTCTGTTGTAGTAGCCGGGTCCACTCCGGTCTCCTTCTCCGGCACGACTACCACTTCAGATACTTTACACAGGCTGGCGAATCAGCCTCCCAGGGCGGAGATTAAGTGATCCCTGGGTTCGGGATCCCGTTCAACCTGCGGGCGGCCAGCGGTCAGCCGTTTCATCAGGTCTCCCTGACCGCCGAAACAGCACGCCGCGTCTACGCCGAGCATGACAGCAACAAGCACCGCCGGTCCTCCGCTGTCCGCGCAGCGAATCCTCAAAGAGCTCTGGCAACCTTACTCACCGCCAGGAACACAACACTACTCAATGTTAGTGTTATTATGGCCGCGGTTTTCTGTAAGGTGGAGGTACTTCCCCAGTTCGGGCCGCTCATTCGAGCAAGTACTCGCTATGCCCTGCTTTAGTTGTTCGGATGGCTTATTCGAGCGAGTACTTGCAGTGCCCTACCTCTCTTAAATGTATGGTTATTATCAGTACCTGTTCCCTTCTCTGTTGGGGGGAATGGTTGGAATGGATACCCTAGAGCTAAGGCGTAAGATGGCACTCCTTGCGCACATCTACCTTGTTTTTCATAACAAGATAGACAGCGCAAGCGTGCTAGAGTATTGCGGCGTGGTGGTACCAAGGGTTGGTCAGTTGGGCCCTATGCGTCGCGCGCGGCCCCTTGCTCACGGCGCCCCCGGCCCGCAGCGAACACGCCCAACACGCTTCCATCCTCCAGGCCTGCCGCTTGCACAACGCTTTGATCTCTCAGTACCCCGATACTGATTTTTTTTACGAAATATGCAACCCCTCTTTCATGTCCCTCTTTATATATCCCTCTTTCACGTGTTGGGAAACTGTAAGTGATTCAGGTGTCTGTTGAAATAAATAAATAGGAAAAGTCGTAAAACAGAATGTTATACAGCCTTGTATAATAAAAGACCTGAAATAGAATATTTTTTCTTATACCACGAACGTGACAAACAAGCTTACGTAAGCGGTCACCGTTTAATACGTAAACCGTATAATACCACCCATGTATAATAAAAGAACTGAAACAGAATACAATATATAATAAAATACAAGAGTATAAAATAATTATACATATTTTATACTCTTGTATTTTATTATATATTGTATTCTGTTTCATAAAAATAATATCATTAAACCTTAACAAGTGAGTAACGAAACAAAGCATTCTTTCACTAATTTTCAACCCTCTCACTAAAGCCGCCCTCTTATGCAGGCGACCTCTTTCTAAGAGCTCATACTGGCTACCGTTTTTAAAAATGAGTCTTTAAAACATTTTTAATTCGAGCCGTAACAAGCAGCTCATATTAATTGCATAAAATAACTACAATGCAATGCAATGATGCATTTGATTTTTTAGAGTTCCGTGCCCAAAGGGTAAAAAACGTGACCCTATTACTAAGACTCCGCTGTCCGTCCGTCCGTCTGTCACAAGGCTGTAACTCATAAACAGTAATAGTAAGACAGTTGAAATTTTCACAGAATATGTATTTCTGTTGTCGCTATAACAAAAAATACTAAAAAATAGAATAAAATAAATATTTAAGGGGGCTCCCATACAAACAAACGCGATTTTTTTTCTCGATATTGATAACGGCAACAAGTAGACGCTTAAAATATTCACAGAATATTTAGTTATACAGTCACTTTAAAAATAAATAATTAAATTAAAATAAAAAAATATATAACGGGGGCTCTTTACAACAACTCGCACTTGACCAATTTTTTTTTAATAAAGTCTTTTGTAGTTTTAGTAAACATATAAAAGTCCAGATGACTTTCTATTTAATAAACTATCTTACTAACGAAATGTTCGTCTTCAACAACACATCATATTAATATATTTTTCTGGGTTTTTTAAATGATAATTTAAATTTTTTTAACGTTACTTTAAGAAGAAATAAGAGATGTGACAATTTTGTTAGATGAAATTTATTAAGGGGGAGTTAGCTTAAATCCTGAAAATACCGTTGGAGTGCCGAAGGCGCTGCACCCAGAAGGTGGGTAATACTTGCAATTTGTTCCGTGTCAAGAAGACGCGTCTAATGCCAGCGGGATTGCCTGTCTGCTCGGATAGAGGCTACATTTTATGGAATTTAAAATTATCCATAGTTTGAATGACAGAAGTTATTAGACTGGCTTTTAGTCTACTGACGGAAATAGAAAAATTACAAGAGTTTACCTCAAAATTTAATGATTATAAATAGAAAATAGATAGAACATTAGAAAGTTTATAAAACAAAGTACCTATTAAATTTTGTATTCTTGTTCCTAACACATTAAAAACTCATTTGAAAAAATTGACTAAGTGCAAGTCGGACTCGTGCACGAAAAGTTCTGTACCATTATCTATAAAAACGGCAAAAAAAAAATCACGGTTGTATAGGAGCCTTAAATATTTGTTTTATTTCAAAATAATTATTTATTCTTAAAGTGAATATATTTAAGTGAATATTCTGTGAATATTTCAAGCGTCTACCTGTTGCCGTTATCAATATCGAGAAAGAACGAGCAAAAAAAATCACGTTTGTTGTATGGTAGCCCCGTTAAATATTTATTTTATTCTGTTTTTTAGTATTTGTTGTTATAGCGGCAACAGAAATACATCATCTGTGAAAGTTCCAACTGTCTTACTATCACGGTTCATGAGATGCAGCCTAGTGACAGACGAACGGACGGACGGACAGCGGAGTCTTAGTAATAGCGACCCTATTACTTATGTACCCTTTGGCCACGGAACCTTTAAAAAAACCTAAGGTATTTGACAAAAATAATTGACAACCTAGTCACTAGCATTAAAATGTCAATTTATTACTTGAACCATGATCTTGTAGCACCCTTTTAAAATCCAGATGTATTACTTTTGAAACCAGGCCTCCAACGAAGACCATTGTTCGTGTGTAAAATTCTTGTAATCCGATTTCCGAACAGCTTTGTTTACGTTTAATACTTACACATGTTACCGAGATTATTGTTCACATGTTACAAAACACGACAAGGCAAAGACGAATCACGTCTTGCAACAATAACTTCTTATTCAATACCATATATAAAGGTGTAATAAGCTTTTAGAAGTTTCAGAATACTTAATTATAAGTAGGTAATATAACGGAGAAGGGTGCGTCATATTCAAGTGAACATATTTTAAGCCAAAATTAAAAAAAAATCATAACATTATGTCAGAACCGACTTTAACATTTAGTATGATATAGTAATTTAAATATGTGCATAATTTTATTAGAAAACTTTTCTTTTTTTTTTTTAATTATTCTGAAATCTGTATTGTTGTTAAAATATTCTGTATTATTCTGATCTTGAAAATATAGAAATACTGTTTATTTTAACTCTGCTTATTTCAAAAAAAGCATAAAAATAATTGGCATAGAAACTAGTAAAAAGAGTAGTTAATACAACAAGTCGTTTCTAAACGTCATAATATAAACAACATATATTATACGTCTGAGAGTGTCACAAATGGGATGTGCCTAGGTAAACAACCACTTCCGCAGTTGCCAGGCATGTCCTATTACTACTACGCTTTCATAAGATAAGGCAAAAAACGTGATACCTCGTACTTTTACTATCCTTACTCGTACTAATATGTCATTCCAAATTTTGTTAAACAACACACAACCGTGCACATCCTTTTGTCGAACGCGCAATGCTGAAGCGGATTACACAAGACTGCTTTCGGGTGCTCGGGTGGATGAAATAAACCAAAATAAAAAAAACATTACATTTATATATATATATAATTAAGAAGTAAAAATTCATGATGAAACGGATATTTTACCAGCTTCTGTATTGCAAACGTGTAGAACTGTTTAAAAAGGTTCCAATATATCGCACTGCGTAGTTTGTTGTGTTCGATAGAAGAACTCTATCCAAATTCCTTTTTTTGCGTTGACCCTAATTTTGAACCCCTGACCCGAGAGTGTAAATTTTTGTAATACCTTTTTTAATGCTCCACTACACTACCAAAAGATGTTACCCTAAAAAAATTCACATCTGTATTACCTCTGGCTTAGGGTGTACGTTGATTGTTAGTCAATCAACGACACGAAGGTTTTACACCTATATATTTAGATAGAATTTCTAAATTTCGCATTCCAGTTGGAATCGTTTAAGCATAGAGAAGCAAACACATTTATATTTATGTATATAGGTATGTATATTTAGGTAAGCATTAAATAATATTTATTATTACTAGTAAAACTAGTAAAAAAAATATTATGAATTTACCTCACATCAAAATTTCATTTAGGTACATAATTCCGTCGCTAATACAATCTATACTAATATTATAAATACGAAAGTTTGGATAGATGGATGTTTGTTACTCAATCACGCTTGAACGGATGAACGAGATAAAATTTGGCACTAATAGCACATGGGGAGAATAGCTATAACCGAATTCCACTTCAACGAACTATAGCTACTGCTATAGCAAACTTATTAAGTATAATCAAAGAGTTGGCATAGTAATCCCACGCCAATAACCACATTTAGGGCGAGCGAGCTGGCAAAAGCTAGTAGGTATAATATGACTGTCAGCAGAACGCTTTAAGAATGATAAGTTTATCGATAACTAACTTCTGCCAGCGGCTTCGCCCTCGCAAAATTTCGTTATCGGCGTAGGTTTTAACGGCAACTCTTCAATTAAAGAAAAAAAACAAACTATCAAATATTTCCTCCTTAATGGCATAATACATTCGTGTCTTTGAAACCATCGAAATACCCTACCCAATCTGTTAAGCCGTGTAGAAGTTATCTGAAAAAGATAAGTACGGAAGGACAATTCTTACTACCTGTTGTCCTATTACCCGTTTTCCCGTAGGAATGAAGCATTTTCCCGTGGTAAAAAGTAGCCTATGTTTATCAGGAATAATGTCGGCTTCTAATGGTAAAAGAATTTTTCAAATAGGTCCAGTAGTTTCGGAGCCTATTCAATACAAACACAAACACTTACATACAAATCTTTCCTTTTTATGATATTAGTATAGATAAGTTAATAAAATAAAAAACAAAATATCAAATGTTGCTTATGAAAACGTCAGCATAAGCTAAAAAAAAATCAACATTTTTACCATTTAACTTGTGCATTACTGTCATGAGAAAGTCTTTAACGTAAATAAATGAGTGGCGGGACAAAGCCACCTTTCACGAGTTTCAGGCCCTCGCAGGTCGGCTCTAATGGAGGCAGGCTATTTCTTTCAAAAAGGTCGCTTTCATGCGCTTTTTACTGGGTATTGTTATTAAAAATGTCTCTTATGAAAGCTTTCAAATCCAGCCGCAACAAGCAATATCAATTTACAAGAACATTGGCGGAAATGTGCCTACGGTTTCAGGATTCAAAGTTAAATAAAAATGATATAAGTATTTTATTAAATAACATTATAATATCTGCATTAGGCATGTGTGTATATGACACTAATATCATTATAAGAATTTGTATGAGTTTTTGTTTTTACAAATAATTCTGACAAAAGTGATTGGCACTCGCGAAATAATCCATATTATATTATAAATGCGAAAGTAACTCTGTCTGTCTGTTACTTCTTCACGCTTAAACCGCTGAACCGATTTACAATTTGGCATGAAGATAGTTTGACTCCCGGGAAAGGAAAAAAGCTACTTGAAAACGTCAAGTTTGAGTCGGTTTTTTTCCTATAATAAAGGTGTTGCCGTTAAAAGGATTTCAACACCGATAACCGAATTTAGGGCGGGTGGAACCGCGGGCAAAAGCTAGTTAGGACTATAAAGCTAACCGTTTTTAAAACCAATTGCGGCAACGATCCCCTTCTAAACCTAATCCGATTTTCGGAAATGTCAAAATTATAAGATAACATCAGTAAAATACATAAAATAAGAAATTGATTTATTTAAAGGAGTCTTGGAATATAAACAAAGCAGGGACCTGATAAAAGTAGGTCTTAGAGGCAATAAAAGTAATAGCGTGACTACAGAGGCTAATTCAAACCAGCATTGCGACAAATAAAACTTACGACTCATAAATCTCACGAGTTAGTAATTAAATGTAAAGGAATTAAATCGTAAAATACGGCTTTTAACTTGTACAAAAGTAGATCATATTTCTAAATTCGACACTATAAAGCGTCTAGTTAGAAAACAACTATTATACATTGTTCCCATAGGGTTATCCAATAGGGTTTTTATTGTTTGTGCTTAATTCACGCCGCAACGGAGCATCTAATTGAGCTGAAATTTGTCACAGGGATAGGAAAAGAGACGGAGAAGGACAATATCTCAAAAAAATCTAAATTTCCCGTGGGCTTACGGCGATATTTACATCGGAAGCTGCATTTTATGCAGAAAACAAGCTGTGTTACCGAGTGATACTAGGGACCAATTTGAATGATTTCATTCGAGGAAATTAAAATTCTATTCACTGAAATTCAAGATGGCGGACTTTTTCCAAAATGGCGGCTGCATAATTTTAAAAATTTATAATCTTAAAACGGACTGCCCGAGGGTTTCTGCAAATGGGTGGCTAGCGTTTTGTTTAGCATACGCATATGAGCCTTACGGCTTTGACGTTAGTTGCTCTGATAGCATGGACAATAATGCTGGTGTCCGGCAAAGTTCTGTGCTGTCTTCTACGCTGTGTCTACTGCATATCAATGATGACATTTTGTCCGTTAAAAACATAAATTGCTATGCAGATGACAGTACTGGAGACGCTTACGTTCCGATGTAGATCAAATGCGCGGAGAACGTGTGTCACAAATCAAGACCACTCTGTCCAAAATTTCTGACTGGGGACGGAAAAACTTGGTCCGATTCAACCCTACGAAGACACAAGTCTGCACGCTCACCGCTAAGGTAACCTCATTCACTGAGTTTTCACATTTATAGAACACGCCTTTCGCCATCTCCAAGAGCATTGGGATCTTTAGTATTGACATCTCTAGGGACGTTCATTTGCAAGACCAGGTGAAGCTGGCGTCTGAAAAACTTGGTGTACTCAACAGAGCAAAGCAATACTTCACCTAACTACATAATACAAAACATCTGTATCGGAAGATATGATCAAAATACGTATGATTCCCTGTTCCGCCATAACTTTTGCGTGAAGTACTATGCGACCATTGGCATTGCATAGATTTTTACATTCGCTTGCGTAGATACTTATTGCTTCGTGTTATTGAAGAATTCTGGACAAAAGCATTTATAACAACTTTGTAAACAATAATGTTCTTGTCTTGCTAATGGTTATAATATCTCATAAACATTAAACATGTTACTCATCAATTTACACATCAAGAGACCGCAGTTGTGCTTCATAGTCTTATGAAAGTGGCTTATGAGATGAAACATAATGATTTCGTCACAAAGATTTCGATACCTGGTTATCAGAAAACTCTTCATAAGCTCGTACCATAATATTCTGGCTTTCAGTTTTTCTACTTGAAGTTTTTCAACAAAATTTTGTGACCTATATGATCCTCAAACAGCACATTTGTCGATCAACTTGTGGTAGGGTACACAAGGAACTATTCGCTACCAAAAATACATTGGTAACCAGCATCCCACCAACATTGGCAGCATTACAAAAACACGCACTCCGTGTCATAGGTCAAGCGGACAACTTATGGTACAAAATTCCTTATTTCTAAATGATGTATTTCTGCCATTGCCATCCTCTTGGGGTTGTAAGTTATCTAATGACAGCTGGTTACCGTAATGGTTTGAAACCAGGGAGATATGGCGTGAGTTATCAAACTTGAACCACAGCGAACGAAGAAAATAAAAAGGATAACAATAAGCGCGAGTCCAACTCGCACTAAGCTGGTTATCACAAGACGTAATATACAGGATATAAATAAATATTGTCTGTCACATAAATTATAGAAATCAGTGGATTCGTTTTGATCGTACTGTTATATATACATATACGCTAGTAACTAGCAATACTTGTTGCTTAGACAAACGTAATGTCAGCAGTCCTGTAAAACTGGTGGGCTGAAGAGCCATCGGGACCAGTCAGTCGTATCTAGTCCGGTCAGAAAGCTACACACTTGCCACTCGCCTCTTCTATTTCCAAAAATCAATTTTGTGTTCTATTTTCTATTTCTTTGATTAAAGTGATTAATTTCAAAGTGTAAAATATCTTTTTTAAAAACCTATTTCGGGTCTCCCCTGTAACATTGGTGGCAGCGATAAAGGGATCTCAAAAGGTCCCCGGTACGCCTTAAGTAAATTCAGTGCTATATTATGAAACAAATAAACTGTTTTTGAACATTTTCATAAAACTTTAAACCCAAAGTGACAAGTGCAAATGTGATTCAAACTCCAAAAGTAGCAAACATACTTCATAAAAACAAAGATCGCTGGCTCACAAGAAATTCTTCACTGTATCCTGAAAAAAAAAATCCAAAGTCGTTGTGTCTCCACTGTTTCCTGAAAAGAAAAAATAAATAAAACACAAGGTCGTCGTGTCTCCCTTGTTGCCTGAAAAGAAAAAAAATAAAATAAAATACAAGGTCGTCGTGTCTCCACTGTTTCCTGAAAAAAAAAAAAAAAAAAATGCAAGGTCGTCACGTCTCCACTGTTTCCTGAAAGAATAAAATAATCCAAAGTCGTCGCTCTTCACCGTATCCTGAAAAGAAAAACAGATGCAAAATGTGCAAATCGTGTTACAAAGTGTTCTAAAAACCTTATTGAATATAACGTTGTTAGATATTCATAAACATATCTCAGCCGAGCCATGATGTCCACTCAGTGAATTCGGACACCAGCGTCGAGCTTATCAAACTACAACTAATGTAAACAAACTCGTCTCTTGTTATTTCGAAGTGCTTTGTTAGAGCTATAATTTGTTTTGTTATTTGAACTTAACTATTCTGATCATTCTGATTACTCATAATTTATGTGTGACATCTTACCGTGTTCAGCTTGTGAAACCATTTTATTCCTGTATTGTTTTGTGTGTATATTTTTAGTGTTCATATTACTTGATTATTAACTGTGTACCTTTTCAGCTTAGATATATTATTTGCTCTACTTTTAAACTAGCAAAATGGGATCATGCACAAGAACAGACGTCCGAAAAAGTTAGCACAAATGTTTTGCTTAAATTCGTAAAACCGTTTGATGGTTCCCGCGAAACTTTAAACTCCTTCCTTAGTAATTGCAGTAACGCTGACTCTCTGGCCAGTAGTAACCAAAAACCAATTTTATTAAAATATATTATCAGCCAACTAGAGGGCAACGCCGAACGAGCTTGTTCTTTAAAAGATTTCGACAGCTGGGAACAGCTTAGTACCTTTTTAAAAACCCAGTTTGGAGAAAATAAACACTACAGCCATCTATTGACCGGGTTATAACAATGTAAACAAAGTTCTACCGAATCTGCTAGTAAATTTGGACTACGCGTTGAAACATCCTTATCCAAATAGCTCACAAAAATAACCATTTCTTCCAAAAGGAGCGAAACACTCGATGGAAAAATTTCTGCCATGTCGGACCTTGCTCTACATACATTTTTGACGGGACTTTCATCTCATCTCAGACTTTGTTCGTTTACGAGACCCACCTAACCTCAACGACGCGATAAATCTCGCAAACTCTGAAAAGAAATTCCGAAACACAATGACATCTAACCCCTCGACCACAACGCGACCTTCACGTCCTAGCCCAAACTTTGAATTACAACCATACAAACCTAATTACACGCAACCTCGTACTCAAAACCTACCTGAAGTATCTACAATACTGCAAACTGCGCTCGATTGAGAATTGCCGCAAACGTGAACACAATAATAGCCGTTTTGCAACATTACGAAACGGAAATGACCAATCAACGTCATAAGCGCACCAATTTCCTTCTAACGCCAACTCTCCAATCAATGTCAATTCTCTCCTCAATACCGATTGTCTAACCAACGTCAATTCCCTACTCAACGCCAACTGCCCATCCAAAGACGCGTTAACTTGATAGACCAAAACTCTGAAAATAATGATCACCAACAACCACAACCTTTCTTGCTATTGAACAATCAAAAAATGACGAAAATTAAAACGCTTAAGGCTTCCTGTTGGGTATCGCACAGGAAAGCCAGGCCATCCAATCGATACCATTCTTAAATATACGATTTCAAGAGAAACCGAGAACAATATCCAATTAGAGAAACCTCCCACTGTATCCACTGCATCTTCAATTTCTACTACATCCACTGTACCCATTACATCCACGGTGTCCACCGTAACCACTGTTTCCACAGCATCGACTGTACCTGCTACACGAACCGTGACCACTACGCCTATGATTAACCAACCACAGGCTGAAAACACTTCTTTCACTGAATCCAAAACAAAACCCCATCGGTTGGGTGACCTATCTCAAAGTACCGACAACACCGTATCCTATGCTATAGATCAATTTCGAAACACCAGACTTACCTTACCTGAAGACGAGAAATACAACCGACCTGAAAAACAAAAGACAGATATCAAAATCTACGAACAAAACCTCGAACCCTAACAGACTATTACCTCACGTCTCAATCCACACGCCTGTTTCCGAAATTCCACTAACACTTCTAGTCGATTCGGGTTCCTCCATTAGTTTGCTAAAACAATGTTCCATAAGGATGGCCCCGAACATAATAGAAGAACCCATATACATAAAAGGCATTGACCCCATTCAAGAATCAAGCCCTACAATAGGGCACCTCCAACTCAAACTCTTCGTAAACGACAAGGTTCTGGCAATTTTATGTCTCACAGCTTCCACGTAATTCAAGAAACAAACCTCCTATACTATGGAATAATTGGCAATGATTTCTTTTTGGCACATAACTGCAAAATAGATTATTCGGACAATATCCTTGTCGTCGATAATGCAAAATTAACCTTAAAATTTAACGAACCTGTTTACACTGTACCCCCGCGGACTGAAACTGTAATTGAATGCTCAGTGATAAACCCCGAAATTTATGAAGGGCTTATCCTTGACCAAAGACTAATAGACAACCTTCTAATAGCTAACTGTATTGTTAAGGTAAAACCAAACTCTAGGGTCAATATTTCTGTCATAAATATTTCCGAATCACCATTACGAGTTGATTCAAACATGAAACTCGAATTATTACCATAAGATAAAACCCAAGAATATGAAATCTTCCACACTCAAATACCCACTTATTCCAAAGAAGACATGAACTACGCAATGATCCGAGCCGAAAAAACTTTCAAACTACTAAGAGTCTCCCATCTAAACATAGAAGAGAAGGACGCTTAATACAATCTTTGTTCCACTTATTCCGACATTTTCCATTTGCCCAAAGACAAACTTACTTGTACCGAAGCCGTACAACACGAAATACCGACTTCATCCTCTGTTCCAATAAACACAAAATCCTACAGATTTCCCGAAATACATAAACAAAAAGTAAACTCCCAAATCAATAAAATGTTAGACCAAGGGATTATCAAACCATCAACATCCCCATGGTCATCTCCCATTTGGATTGTCCCCAAAAAGGCAGACGCGTCTAGCCAACGCAAATGGCGTGTTGTTATAGATTACCGCAAGCTAAATGATATAACCATTGGAGATTCCTACCCAATCCCCAACATTAACGAAATTCTAGACCAGTTACGAAAATCTCGATACTTCAGTACACTTGATCTCGCTTCTGGTTTTCATCAAATCAGGATGGGAAAGGACGCCCCCAAGACAGGGTTCTCCATTCCACAGGGGCATTTTGAGTTCACGCGCATGCCTTTTGGGCTTAAGAATGCCCCAGCCACTTTCCAGCGGCTTAAGAATGCCCCAGCCACTTGTCAGGTCTACAAGGTATACAATGCTTTGTGTACCTTGACGATATTGTAATTTACAGTTTTGACCTCGAAAAACATATCCAAAACCACTCCAATGTTTTTGATAGACTACGCACTTTCAACCTTAAGCTCCAGCCCTAAAAGTGTGAATTTCTTCGCAAGGAAGTTTCCTACTTAGGGCACACTATCACAGATGAAGGCGTTAAGCCAAATCCCGAAAAAACTAAAGCCGTCCGTGACTTTCCGCGTCCCAATAGCCCTAAAGATATTAAATCCTTCATGGGCCTAGTATCATATTATAGAAGATTTATACCAGACCTGTCAAACTAGCCAAACCTCTCACAAGCTTACTAAAAAAGGACGTTCGTTCCTTTTAATTGGATAAATGAACAACAATTAGCGTTTGAAAAATTAAAATTGCTCTGTGCTCAGCCCCTGTTATAGCTTATCCCGACTTTTCAAAACCATTCATTCTGTCTTGTGACGCATCCAATTTCGCGATCTCAGCTATTTTATCCCAAGGTCCAATCGGAAGCGACCGTCCCATTGCATACGCGTCACGAACCTTAAATAGAGCAGAGAGTAACTATAGCGTTACGGAAAAAGAATGCCTTTCCATTATTTTTGGAACTAAAACATTCAGATCATACCTCTACGGTCGGCACTTCAAAATAATAACAGACCACCAGCCACTTAAATGGCTATTTAATTGCAAGGATCCAGGATCCAAACTCGTCAGGTGGAGATTGAAACTAGAGGAATTCGATTACATCAAAATGCTTCATCACCGCCTCAAAGTATCTAGGGAAAAGGCACTTCAAAATATCGTGGCTTCCAAAGAAAGATCCAAGACGTACTATGACAGACACACTCGCCCTACTGAATACAGAACCGGAGAATACGTTTACCTGAAGAATCACCTACGGCTCCGCAAAGCTCTATCACCTTTATGGAAGGGCCCCTATAAAATTGTAAAGGTCCACGGCAACAATACGTTGTCCCTTTAAATAAACCGTCTACATGTGAAGCACCATTTCGACGAATTAAAACCAGCACATGACGTTGAATAGAATAAGAATAGAATTATTTAATTTTAAATAGGTTAAGGTTATAATTTTACTATTTCCTTTTTTTTACATTTTACACACTTATTAGACGTGGTCATATATTATTTTACGCAATTTTACAGTTAGATTTACTTAGGATATTATTTCAGAATGGTCACCGCCTGTTATGCTCAGACTGCTTACAACAACAAATACATCAATTATATTTCCAAAAGTCCCGGAATACTCTTCGATCCCGTTGGCACCTTGAGGACCGTAAACGACCACTTCCATGTAGTAATCCCAGTAGACGTATCCTATTTCAAACATCACATTGAAAACAATAATTATGTTTTCGGCGAAATTCAAACACTGTGTCATGCAAATGAGGACTCTGAGAATATTCAATGCCGAAATATGCTACAGCCTTTAAATTCCCTATTCAAGGACATTCTCCGCGACTATGATTCTATCTCACAAATAATATCGACATCAGTCTCCAAAAGATCTGCTTGGTTTTCCGGTATAGGCACCGTTTTTAAACATATCTTCGGCACGTTAGATGAAAATGATGCCAAAACGTATAATGACGCTTTATAAACCCTGTATGATAACGATAGAAAATTAGAAAATTCTATTAAGCAAAACATTGTGATATCCCAGACAGCTATGATAAATATGAACAATTCATTGTATGAATTGGAAAACAACCAAAATCAGCTGAACAAAGTAGCAAATAATATTTCTATGATTGTAAGCAATATGTCCAAATTAATAAGTAGTAGTATTAAAACAAAGCTTAATTCAGTAATAAGCGTTTTGCAGTTACACTTATTAACTCTTTCTTTTAAGATAGAAGATATACTTAGTGCAATATTATTTGTAAAATATAAAAATAAAATACTCTGCACCCCTCTATTTTTACACCAACTCACCAAAACTCTGCCTAAATTTGTAATTTTTCCTGTTAGTCCAGACTTAAATAAAATACATACTATAATGAACCTCGCAGATTTGATTTGTTATTACTTAGATAATAAGTTAGTTTTTATAATGAAAATACCTTTAGTGAGTATAACAGAATATAACCTTTATAATACTGTACCTTTGCCTACTCCTCACGGTGTAAATAACCCTAACTCTGAAATTATAACAAAAGCTATAAATTCAATGCCAGTAAGTTGCCAATTTAGGTTTTTGTATGGAGATATTAACATCTGGCACAAGTTAAACAGCGATAAATGGGTTTTCGTCCAATCGAAACCAACCAAACTTTCAATAGAGTGTGATGACAATACTTCAAATGAAATTGTGATAACTGGAACAGGCGTGCTAGATGATATCCCATTGAAATGTAAAGCCTATCATAAAGATCTTAAACTATTAAAGAAAAGTAACCCCAGTATAAACATACCTGTCGTACTTTCAGATTATAATATTATTAACAACCCTTGTTGTAACATTAGCCGTTTTGATAAATTAAAAGTCAACTTACCAGTTACTGAAATAAAAACAAGTAATTTTCAAAATCTCAAAACTCTCAAAAATGTATATGATCAAGAGCTGAAAGAATTAAAAATGACCAACCCTTTTAGTAATATAAGCAACCATATTAGTTTTTCCGTTATTAGTGTTTTATCTTTAATTTTTGTAATGTTAATTTTTATTGTGTATTTTTGTAAAAGGGGCAAGTTCGCAAAGAAACTCATGAGTAAAAAGGATAAATTAGAAGTATCGAAAGATTCAGGTATCGAAATACCTGAAGTCCAACCGCGTCTGCGTTTTGGATAATTTCTGAAAACTCACTCCGTGAGTTTTCATCTTAAGTAGGGGGTATTATATATACATATACGCTAGTAACTAGCAATACTTGTTGCTTAGACAAACGCAATGTCAGCAGTCCTGTAATACTGGTAGGGCTGAAGAGCCATCGGGACCAGTCAGTCGTATCTAGTCCGGTCAGAAAGCTACACACTTGCCACTCGCCCCTTCTATTTCCAAAAATCAATTTTGTGTTCTATTTTCTTTTTCTTTTATTAAAGTGATTAATTTCAAAGTGTAAAATTTCTTTTTTAAAAACCTATTTCGGGTCACCCGTGTAACAGTACGATACATCACATCACTTGCAGGGACGGCTTTCAAAACCACGCGCTGCTTTTGTGATTCGTATAGTCAAAAACTACGCGACGGATTGTCAAGCAGTTTCTTTGTTTTGTAGATAATATTATCAGGCATTTTTTAAGTTCAAAAATATGTGTGCATGTCTTAGAATATTTAGTGGTTGTTTTCATTAGAACGTAAAAAAGATTTCAAAATTTTCTTAATATTCGGCAGCGATCTTTAATCTTTTAAACGGTATTTTTTCTATTGATAACAGCTGCCAATACGAATCGATTGACATCCCATTTACTAAAATCGGTGTAGCCGTTTTGAGTCTATAATTTTTTTAATTTATGCAGCCGCCATTTTGGAAAAAGTCAGCCATCTTGAATTCCAGTGGATGGAATTTTCATTTCTTCGAATGGAATGATTTATATTTATCCCTAGTATCACTGGGTAAAGCGGCTTGCTTTCTGCATAACATGCAGTTTCATTTTTCTAAGCCCTTTGACTAGTGAACTAACTATAACTTGAACAAATAACAGCTTTAGTTATGTTATTATAGAACTCGGGTCTTAACGCGATGCACGTAAGTACGTATACGGAAACGTACAAAGAGTACCTACAGCCGTGACCACGATGAGGTTTATTCCTTGTCGAAACGTCGGCACCCAATATAGGTACGTTTCCGTATACGTACTTACGTGCATCGCGTTAAGACCCGAGTTCTATAATAATAATAAGTGAAAAACACCAGAGTTAAAAATAACAATAGCTAGTTGCCGCAAGAATCCCATGACCGCCTATAACCGAATTTTTTTTTGCGCATTGTATTTCTGTTCCAACCAGGTTGCTGCTATTAAAATGTATTTAAGGTTTTTAAGTAACTTTATTATAATAAATTTTGCAAATTATTCTATAGTTGAAAAATTTGTCCACCTAAATTTAAAAAAAAACCTTCACAATAGCTATATACGTAGAAATACTTCCAAAAAATATTTTGAACTAAACAGTTATAAAAGTCTTTCAGATAACCGCAATAGGTTATTGTCATTTTACGGAACCCTGCTACATCTATGTGTACGAGGTTTTTCCTTTCTATTTTAAGCACATACTACTCAGCTCCGGCGTAGCCCATTTACAGTTTTATTTCCGCCGGACTTGTCCGCAATTAATAACTGTCGTTACGGGGCCGATAACGATGATTTACGCCCCCTGTGCTGCCCCCTGCGCCCCTCGCCGTGAGTCGGCTCTGTAATTAGTCGACTCCTAGTCAACTTCGCGGCTGTTAGTCCGCTTTATTTTTACATTTCGGTTTACGATTCTCTCATTAGGAACTGCGAAGAACATGGGTCTAATTAGTCGACAGTATTTCTCGCAAGTCCGTTTACGAGCGGGTTATTTGTCTTAATATAAAATAAAATGAGAAATGGAATTTAAAAAAAAAATCGTTTGAAATGTATACCTCTAAACTCAGTCGAAACTGAGTTATAAACAGGGATTGCAATCCCGCAAAACGGGATCCCGCTGCTTTTATTAATCTGCTGGATCCCGCAAATTGAAAATTTGGCACTTAAACATTCGCGTAAATTGCAAGTAGCACGAGTGCGATGTATCAGTTGTTCATAAATGACACTGCGTTGTGACTGCACACGTCTTTCTGTAGGTGAAGAGTGTTTTGATTTCGTATTCAATGTCCGGCGCTTAATATAGCGATAAAATAAATGCTATTTGCTTTTCAAGAGGATACGATTCGCGGTGCCTCGCAGCGGGTTTCATACAAACGAATTTTTCTTATTTGTTTTGACATTTACTGATCAATCACTGTGAAATTTAAAGTCATAATCCCAAGCCGAGTAAAATGTTTTGAACTATTTAACTTTTGAACTATAAAATTTTACAGAAAATTGACACACTCTGCAGTGTCTCTGCATCTTGATATTTATTACTAAAACATGTCTTCAAAATTTCGTAGTGTTTTATCAGCAAGTGTCAAAACTAAGTGAAAAATTCGTTTGTATAAAGCACGCTGAGAGGTGCTCCGAATCGTATTCTCTTAAGAGCGTATTTTTAAAAGTTATCACCATAGGTTGATATCATAGTATATATATCTAAGAGAGAGTTATGATTTGATTATTAGTCATTATATGAATAAGACTGAATTAATAATATAAAACTGTTTGTAGGAGTAAGGGTAAATTTAAACAAAACTAATTAACTATGGCAAAAATTTAAAGATGAATCTAAGAAAACAGATTACTAATTACTTATACTTAATTGATAGAAAAGAAATAATTTCTGTTGCTTAATGTAAGAAATGATTAATAAAAGTTAATTTTTACACAAAAATCTGTAGTTTCAATTTGATTTTATACCATAATTTCAAAGATGCGGGATTCCAGGATTGAGTAATCCTGCATATTGGATTGACTGCGGGATTGCAATCTCTAGTTATAAAGGTTAAAACACGAGTAATAACTGTGGTAATTCCTGCAGATTTTTTTCGCGTAACCTTCCACCAAATCTTTTTATTTTCTTAAAAATACTGCAAAAACAAAACATAGTATAACATCGGATTTTTCGCGAATTCATTAACTAAATCTGAGTATTTCTGATAAGAATAATGCAATTAATGAAACTTAGTTCTTTTTTACAACTAACGTGGCAAACAAACTTACAGTTCGCCTGATGGTAAGCGGTCACCGCTGCTATGGACGCTTGCAACACCTGAGGCATATTTGTTGCCAACCCTTCAAAAATCTAATAACTTTTTCTTGAAGAAGTTCATACTGTAGTCCTCAGGCAAAAAACTTGGCAGGGATTTCCACCGCCTCAGCGTTCACGGAAGAAAGTTTCTCTAAAACCACACTGCATGCGACCATTTAGGTTTTAAATTGTGAAGATGAATTCCCTGCCGATGATTGTGGCTTATGTTACATAGGACAAACGAAAAGAACCATTTCGTGTCGGGTAAATATGCATATTCGTGCAGTCAAAAATTGTGATACTTAAAAGTCGACAATTGCTGAACATTTGCTACATTCTGGACCTAACCATTGTAAAGAATAAGACAATCCTAAAATTCTTTCGACAGAACGCCGATATACGCCAAGATTGGTGCGAGAAGCGATAGTAATCGACAAGTATAAAAAATTCATAATGTGTATATGTTTCGGGCTTTTACCCGCGAAGATTGCGCATGCAACTGTGCCGAAATATCGGGTACTCATTAAATTTAATCGTGGTAGGCCCGAAAAATATAAACATTAGGGTAACAACAGCAAAAGTTATAAAAGTTATTTATAAAAATTCCTATCGCGAAGACGGCTTTAAATTGTCAATTACGTGGAATCCAGTGGTAAAATTATGCAAAAAACGTTTACAGCCTAAAATGAGTGCATCTAGTGACACCGTCAGCGTAGTGTGTCCAGTTACAGAATGTGGACAATAGTAGTGAACCTCCCGAACATGACTATGCAACGGGACGAAATCGTCGTAAAAGGATGAGGGTAGTGAGAAAATACTGACCCTCACCTCACCGCTTTTACTTCCTCAGTTCACCCGTGAAGATGGCGCATGCAACGGTGCCGAAATATCGGATACTTAACAAATCCAAAGCCCCAAAACATATAAATATTTTTAACAAACGCGAAAGTTTAAGAAGCGAAAAAAAAACTAAATCTATAGAAATTACTACAGTTGCTTGTAGACTTTATGACTTTTATGACTCGGCCCCAACTGAGTTAAGAGGTATACTACGACCCTACAGAGCTTACCATTTAACTAAGACTCTTCTAATAGATTCTCTACACACGAAATAATGAAGAAAATTGACAGTTTAAAATCAGATAAAAGCAACGATCCCAATGAAGTAGTAAAAGCAGGTAAATTCCTACAAGCACCATACATAACAGCTTTGTTCAATAAAAAATATTCAATAAAATTTTAGATGACAGGAAAATACCTTAAGAATGGGCAGTATCTAATATTATTTTGCTTTACAAAAAAGGAGACCCTGCCGATATTGGAAACTACCGACAAATCAGCCTTCAGTCATGTATGTATAAACTTTTTGCTTCATGCCTCGTGGAACGTCGAAATTCCAACCGTCAGAACAAGCTGGTTTCGGAAAAAACTTCTGTACAACGCATTATATCGTCACTCTAAACTTGATTATAGAGAAATATACAGAACATAATAGTCAACTCTATCTGGGTTTCAAAGAGAGATAGCATGTGGAAAGCTTTACATGAGTGTGAAGTGACATTGTAAACAATAGATCTACTAAAAGACATATATCTCATAATCAAGAGTCGTGTAAAATTAGAAAATCATGGTCCTGAAATAAACATATGTACAGGACTCAGACAGGGTGACCCCCTTTCACCATGAATCTTTATAACCGTTCTCCAACGTATACTGAAAACTTTAAAATGGGAAAGAAAAGGTATCAGCATAAAAAGAAAATTTCTCAAATTTCATAGAGCAAGCAGTACAGTCGGCCTAGAACTAAACACTAGTAAGACCAAAGTCATGTCAAACCATTTCAAAAGACCAATAAAAGTCAACAACATCTTATTAGAGTACGTTCAAAATTATGTTTATTTAGGTAAACAAGTATCTTTCTCAACGACAAAACACCAGAATGAACTAAACAGACGAATAAAATAATAAAATGAGCCAATAAAGAAATCTTAAAATCTGACCTCCCTATAAAACTAAAAATAAAAGTTTTGGTCTTATGTTTGCTACTGTGTCTCACTTATGGGTGCCAAAACTGGATATTTAACCAAAATACACAAAATTAAGTACAGGTATGTCGAAGAGCAATAAAACGAAAGAAAACACAAAAAAGAAACGTAGACATGAGAAAAAGAACAAATATTATCGACGCTCTAGAACATTCGAAGAAGCTGAAATGGTAATGGGCTGGCCATGTAACACGCTTGGAAAACGAAAACTGGGCTCCAAAAGTAACTTTTTGGCCAGAACCACCAATTAAAAGGAAAACAGGAAGCCCGATTGAAAGATGGATAGATGAAATAAATAGAATAGCTGGTAAAGACTGGATTATAATCGCACAAGATAGAAAGATGAGGAGTAAAATGAGGAGGCCTTTACCCGAAGAAGAAGTCAGTAAGTCCTTAATGACAATAATATTCAGGATAACTTACAATAATGATTATTTTATTTTTTATATTTTTGCATTGCATCTACATTACTTTGCTAATAAGTATTAATTTTAAAAACTTGATCCTATATTATCTGAAAAATAAGCTTATAATAATAGGAAATACTTGTGAAACGCATGTTTGTATATTTTATTTTTGTAAAATGTTAAAATTTATTCATTATGAAATTAAAAGGCTATAACAATAATAATAATAGCTCTCCTTAGCAAACGCGAACTGGCGCAGACTTACGGTATTGAGCACAGAGGACCGCAGGGCGCTATGAAAGAGTAAGGAACTGCACGGCCGGTTCTACAAGGCCCTTACAGGACCCGATGTAGACCTCCTCGCGTCGGGGATCTTTTCGGAAAAACCGAAGGTTTTGCCTGTGCAATTGCGGATGAAGTTATCATGACGAATAACTACCGGAAATATATCCTGAAGGACGGTACGGTCGACATTTGTCGGGCATGCCGCCGTCCCGGAGAGTCACTCAGACATATTTTTTCTGGTTGTGGTCGTCTTGCTAACAGTGAGTACTTGCATAGGCATAACCTAGTAGCCAGAATTATCCACCAACGGCTTGCTCTTTTATACGGTCTTGTGGATTTCGAAGTGCCGTACTATAAGTATACATCTGCGCCAGTTCTCGAAAATGGTCGTGCCTTGCTCTATTGGGATCGATCTGTCATCACGGATAGGACTATTGTAGCTAATAAGCCTGATATCGTGTTGATAGATCGATCGAAGCGCCAGGCAGTTCTCGTCGACATCACCATTCTCCATGACGAGAACGTCGTGAAGGCCGAGAAGGACAAAGCCAGCAACTTTTTTTTTAACTCCCTCGAAGCCTAGTTGGTAGTGTGATGGACTGCCGTGCAGAGGGTATGGGTTCGATTCCCGCACTGGACAAACATTTATGTGTTAAAACATTTGTGTTTGTCTTGAGTCTGGGTGTACTTATGTATGATGTGTATGTATTTACAAAAAAAAAAGTAATATATATGTATTTATATCCGTTGTCTGGTACCCATAACACAAGCTTTGCTTACTTTGGGGCTAGACGGCGCAGTGTGTAATGTCCAAAAATATTTATTTATAATATTTATTTATAAATACCTTGACCTGGCACACGAGGTGACCACCATATGGGATGTTGATTCGACGATTATTGTCCCGATAGTCGTTTCTGCGAACGGTCTTATAGCGAAGAGTCCCGACCAACACCTTAAGAAATTCTCGCTAGATAGCTGGGTCAAGGGTCTGATACAGAAGGCGGTACTCCTGGACACTGCGCGAATAGTAAGGAGGTTTTTTTCTCAGTCGCCCTAACCACCGGTAGCTTAGGCCCCGCCCCGCTGCCGGCGGAACCCTAGGTTAGGTTTTGTTATAATGTGTTTAAATTTTGTATTTTTTTGTATTTTTATTTTACTTTTATATTCATTATATAAAAACCTAACTTAAGAATAGAAATAAATAAGGAGTATAATAAGTACATATAATTATATTCACGACTGCAAGTTTTCTTATTCAAAGTACACAAAAGAACTAAGGAAATGTATAATTATTCCAGAAAACATAAAATGACGGTTCATGATATCGGGTTCCAATTAAGAAGCGTCGGCGATGGCGGGTCATCGAAAAAGCATTAGCCTCTCCAGTAATTAAGAGAGTATGCCACGCCGCCGCACAGCGAATAAATTTGCAAGCCCCGCGGTCAGCGAGCACTCTCGGTGTTCAATTGGAGTGGTGCAAGTTAAAAGACGGCAGCAGCTTAAAGACCAATGGCCTTATTAATCTTAAACGACTATTTTTTTTAGGTTACTGATCAAGCGAGAACTAATAGATAGTAGCCATAAACATAAACCAAAATATTAAATTGAACAATATTGTTAAACGGTTTTATTTTATAAGCTATAATTTTTTTTAATAAAATTGCAAATGAAATTAGTCATGTGAATAAAATATTTAAAATATTATTAAAGACAACTTACAACCTTTGTTGAAAGCTGGGCATAAGAATATTTTTTGAAGTGAAAACTTCTTTAGCGGCGCTGTGCACTTTTTTTGTGATGGGTAAAAACTGTTAAACTCGCGTCAGGTCACGTGGCCTGATCGAAAATTCGTAAGGTGTCACTCGCGTTAGGACACGTGACCTTTATTTACATTAGGTTAGTTTTTATTTTTAGTATATGGCGATTATGAGCAGTACAGTAATTCTATGACAGATTGAGCTGTCAAATATACAACGTCAAAAAAGTAAATAAACAAAAATTATTATTTTTAATAAATAAATATGGATAAGAAGTGATGGGAAGTAAATAGCGAGTATGTTTCCACTTCTGCCGGCACTCCCGGAGTGCAACCCGTTGTTTTCCTTTTTTTTTTTCTGACTGACTATGCAGTTGACTGTTGCAGCCATGACTGCTTCACCGGGCTTTTTTGGACGAGACTCTGAAGGAGCCTCAGCCCCTATAGCGCCCGACGCTCAAGGGCTCCCCGCGGGGGGAGCCTCAGCTTTGGTTGTCGCTCTTTGGACCATTACAATAGCACAGACTGCCAAAGTAGGCGAAAATGTATGAGCCCCGCTCGCCGTCTATCGGCCCCCTAGCCAAATACCAGCAGATCCGGCAATTCGATGGGGCATTTCTCATTGTGTGCGTTCGACCAAGAAAGGTCTCAACTTTTTAATAACATTGTCCCTTTCTGAAGTATCGTTTGGTATCAAAATTCCTTTGGGCATTCAAGAAACACAAACATAGGTATTAAATATTAAAGTATTTAATATTAAATCATTATTATATTATACTTCCAACTAGTGTTTTTCAACAGAAGAAATATATTATTTTTATTTAGGTACACAACTCATAGTGTTGTATTTCGAAAAGAAATTATCGATAAAACCATTTCCTTATAACTGTTTTTAGTTTCATTACGTCATTAAATACTTTCAAGTACAAAAAAATTAAGAGATTGATGGGACTATTGGTATTCCGATTACCAGTAAGTATTCAGATAAACCAACAAATAACTAATAATTATGAACACAAATAAAACTGTTAAAAAACTTACCGAAAACACACAATCATAAAAATATACTTATAAGCATAAAATATTTTTCTTATATTGTTAACTACACAGTAAAATATATTCGCATGTATTCAAAAAAGTTTTTTAAATGTTAAAATTAGGCTAAGGAACAATTTTATACAGCCGAGTTTGATGTTCTATAAAAACTTAATGTTTTAAAAGTCAGAGTTTTATGAAGTAGTAGTTTATCAACAAAGAACTTATATGATATTTTCAGCTATAATAATAGAATAAAGCCATAAAAGAAATAAAAACATTTGTTTGACACTTAAATTAAAAACTAAAAAGGCTAAATATTAGTTACGAAATAAAATCAATACCAAACTCGTTTGATAACTGCCAAAAAACTTATTAGTTATTTGAATCTAGAGCCACAACACTGTTATTGCATACGAAACATTTTCGATTGTCACAACCAACACGATAATAGAACTGAATACAAAAATAATGTTCTAAACTTATTATAATTCAAAAAGATATTGAATCGCAATGAAAAATACATGAAGATAACGATAAAGAAAAATCGTTCCCGTATATATTTTGTCTGTCGATTCCATTGGCAAAGAAAGGAGATTGAACCTTTGAGTTTTTAATCTTTGGTAATTTATACCTCCACACCATATACTTCGAGTTCTGTAATCTGTCCTGTAGACGGTGCAATAACCACACATACAATTGCCCATACTTTAGAAAAAGACAAAGTGAATCTGTGGTCTCTTTTCTCTCTCTATCAACGTCAACAATTTTGTTTGTTGATTTATATTAAAACAAGTTAGAAGACAACACAGTTTTGCTTCGCCTCTGTCACACTTCTGAGACCTTTTTTTTTCATCTGGCTAGGAAATTCTCTATGTCCGTGCTCCACATTTACAATATATAACCGTTTTATTATATTGCCAAATAAAACAATAATAATATAAGTAACAACAAATATTTAATTGTGTTGGTTATTTATTGAAAAAAGTTTTCATAATATACTTTAGTTTTAACCATAATTCTTTTCACGCACTATTTGCACATTTTTTTAATCTGGACAAATATATAGGACACAGAGCTGTAAGTCGCAGCGGTAAATACTCATCACATTTGATTTTCAACATCACTAGTAAATCGCGATAAAAATATTTTTAATGGTGCATTGTAATGCAGCAGTTTTCTGATTGTTCGCCAATCAGCAACACTTCGCTATAAGTTATAACTTCGCTAATTGTATAACTTTTAGTGTTACCCCGCTTCCCCATAAATTGATTGATGTGGTTCTTATATATCGAATCATTAACAGTCTATGCTACTCTAATGTCTATGGCTGATAGTTTACCATTCGTTTTATAATATCTAACCGGTTTATTTATAACTTGATAAAATCGTACATTTAAATTTTGTATACACGCTACCAAAAATATAAGTCATCAATGAATAAACTAACTGGCTTTATGCCTAAATTAATAAAGAAGAATTTAGCCAGAATCAAAATAATGGGAGTATTATTTCAACTTAAAGTCGAACGCAGTAGTTTCAAAGATGGTTTCGAAGCAGTATTTAGTCAAAGAAAAATATTTAAACATAAACCGCTGTTTCTTGTGTGTTAAACATGCCATGTTTTCAGCTAAATCGCATAATACAAAGTACACTTTATACTGTAGTGTTAAGAGAATATCTCTTGGATTCGGCAAACTGGCATGTTTCATAATAATAAAATCCTAGTAATATTATGTACAGAAGCAAGCTTATCTTTAATAAGAGATTTCTTTCAGCAAATCTCGAACCATCAAGAGATATAATATTGAAATTAGGTAAACAAACATGTGTACAGTGTTGAAAATAAAATTAACTCTTTAAATTAATTAAAAACAAAATATTCACTCGTAAGCAATATTATAGTAACTTATTACAGTATAATATATATTCTATTGATATTTAATGTACAAATATACATTTGTAATAATAATAAATATGTAAATAGAATTGTATAACTCTACACAATACAATTGTTTTCCTAACTATACATAGATACATACATATGATAATATACATACAAACAAATATAAATACAGTATAATATACGTACATATTTATGTTGCCCAAATAATACTGACATTGTGTCTGCGCCGTCTTTTATTTATTTTTAAATATTCCGATAGTACGGCTATCTCGAATTATGTTAGGCAATTAGTTCTATAACTTTACAGCTGTTACAACGAAAGATTTACTGAAAGAATCGGATTTATGTTGTGGAATTTTTAATAGTGACGTAGTGTGTGTTCGCAAAGCCTTATTTCTATAAAACAGATAATCAAAACGCTCACGGAGGTAATTTGGATAAGCTGGGTTGAATAATATATTAAGAAGTAACGTAAGCACGCGAGTGTTCCGGCGAAATCAGATTAGGAGCCACTTTAATTTATTTCGAAAACTGTATACGTGGTCAAACTTGCGCAGATCATAAATCAAACGATTGAAATTTTGATGCCTTTAAAGTTTCTTTAGTAGCTCCTCATTGGTATCTTAATAGTAAACATCTACATAGTCGAAAAGAGGAAATAGTAAAGTTGAAGACGTTTTAGAGAGTAATAGCAGCGTAAACATTTCGACTTACTTCATTTAGATGAGCTGTCCAAGTTAAGTTACGATCAACTAGTAATCCCAGGTTTTTCACCAGCTCGTTGTATTCAATAGGAGAACTTTCGTACATAACTGGGTGACAATAATTGTGTCCTGAAGTCGCTTTATAAGGTATCGACTCGAGACAATTATTGTTTGTGATATCCTAGGATTGATCATAAGGCCATAAGAGTGTGCCCATTCATAGATGCTGGCCATATCTTTATTTATTTTGCTAACTGCACATTCAAAACATAAATCTTAAAATGACAATAAAGCTGAAGATCGTCTGCATAGAGATGGTAGAGAAAAGATAATTCTATTGTGAGTGTATTAATGAAGATAGAAAATAGGAGTGTTAAAGAGGACGCCACGCTGAGGTATACCAGCAGATAAAGTCCACCAATCAGAGAGATTCTCATCAAAGCGTATACACTACTGGCGGCTCCTAAGATACGAATCAAACCATTATATGATTAGTGGAGATACGTTAAGTGATTTAATAGTGACTAAAAGTATGTCAAAATCACCAGAGTTGAAGGCACTTCTATAGTCCAATAGCACTAATAAGGTCATCTGTTGGTTTTTAGGAAGTGGAATAACGAATGCTTTATTATTTATTATGCAGTAGGAAATGAGAACGTCAGCTGAGAGTAATTTATAATGTGTGTTAGTATTGGAAACACCTCATCAAGGTCTACCTGGAGAGTTACCAATTCCAATGGAATAGAATGATATAGGTAAGGTGGCAAAATGTTTATATGTATAGATGTTTATTGTAACCAGGGCTCGGAACCGGTTTTGAAATAGCGGTTTCAAAAGTTCCTATAACCGGTCTTATTTTGTTCCCTTATTAACCGGTTAATGAAGAGAACTGTTTGTATAAAACCAAAATCATTTAGGCTACCGGTTAGACAAAAAACCAAAATAATAATATAATAAACCGGTTTAACTCGAAAACAAGTCACAGGCAGCGGGTAGGACATCGAGCTTTATCGGGTGCCGCCGACTAGGTACCCGCCCGCCGCCGCATCACATCTTTAACAGGTACACATGTGCCTTCTTAAGATTGATTTGTTTAAACTGTTTAGTTAGAAGAGGCTCACTTAACTTTCACTTGTGTTTTTATTTGCATCGCCCGTAAAGTGTAATTAAAAAGAGAGAAATGGCAAGCAAAAAGCAAAACAGAATATATACTATGTACGATTATGATATTGAAACAAAAAAATCAAGATTTTTAATGGAAGGTTGTAGTCAGTTCATTAGGCTTTTATTTAAATTTACTATTATGTATGTCCTGGAATTTTGCATAACAATAAATTTTTTAAGATTTTAATGCCTTTGTTTGTACCTAATGTACCTATAGCTGGTAATTTTTTTTATACCAGTTCAGTTGGGTAGGTAGGTAGGTACTATAACTAAACTAAAAAAAAAGGAATCTATTATTTTTAAATGCAAATTAAGAACTATGTATTTAGATACAGATTAGATACAATCTTGCGCTGGCACTCGTCTAATTAAACTCAAATTAACCGGTAAATTTCACTCCACAAAACGAAATCGCGTGATAAACCGGTTTTTCGTTCAAATAACGGTAACCACAACCGAAACCGAAATACATTTCGGTTCGGGGTCCATGACCGAAACCGGTTTGAAAATTTAACTGGTTTCCGGGCCTTGATTGTAACACAGTTTGTATTGTAAAACAAAAAAATATTTTCAAAGCTAATTTAATATAGCAAAGTTAGTTAAGTAAATGCCAGCTGAGTGACAGTAAATAGTGTCAGTCATACCCTCTTAATAGAAAAATAAACCTGCCTAAAGAATAAAAACGTCAATCCCTTTCAACATCAGTTGTCCTTTGCGTCACTAGTTGATATCGCATCGATACATTTCGGACACGTGAACAACGCCAATGGATAGGAACTGTCCATTCAATTCGCAGTATTTTCAACAATGGCCAATATTGTCCGAGATTTCATACTCACAGTGTCTAAACGGAACATTTGTATTTATCAGTAAATGCTCTTACTTCTACGTAACGCTACTCTATTATTCGGTTTCATACCTAAATCGAAAAAAGGACCCTAAGGTGAGATTTAAGGTGATTTCCAAGAAGTTGTCAAAAGTAGCCATAACAATATGACATCTCTTTAAAAAAAAATTATATTATATTGCCCCCGGCAACATTTTCTATTCCTACAACATTTTCCACATTAACATGCACCAAATAAGCGTCTGGGCTGAGGTAGATGGTTGACTACGTGCAATTTCGTAGCTGGCGTTGAACATCTTGGCCACCCCGATTTTGAGCTGCATTGATTTTCTTGGGCTCCTCTCTACTTCAAACAGTAGCGGCGACCCCTCAGCACACTTAAGAGTGCTTTCGGTCGATAGGTGCCTTTTAGTTTGCTTTTCTTTGTTATTTTTATTTTTGTATTTTGTATTATTTTAGTCTAGTTTTATTTCACAAGCGTTGCTTCAAATGTGGATGTGTTATTTTTTATGTTTTCGGTATCACAATATTGGCAAACTATTTCTCTATGATTTGCCGTTTCTTTTGTCGTAACTGGAGAATGCTCTGTGACGGCCAAGTTGTTTGGTCAGTAGCTGTCTTCTTAGGAAACAGTGACCACGCCTCGACATTTCTTAATCGTAATCTTCTAGAAGGTATGTAAATAATACTGTTTATAAAAGCGCATGTTTTTGTATTGTCGTCAGATGGATCTTCCAGGCTGCGTAAAGTTTATTTTTTATCTGTGGTCATTAGTTTAGCTGTACGAAAACGACGAAAGTACGTCACGCATTTCCCCGAACGATCAGGAGAAAACTTAAGATATACATTAAATTCACGTTAAAAAATATGAGAAGAAATTTTATTTAAAGTCACATCTCATAAAAATATCTCTTACAATAATTTAGTCTCTCCAGCCGAAACTGTAGCCTCGCATGGCTCAATTGGCATAACACTAAGACGGAATCTTTAGGTTGCAGTTTCAAGTCCTGGTTCAAGGTAAATCTTTTAAGAAGTTACATTTAGATCTTATCTTTTATTTATTTTTTAAAATTTTTGTTTATATATATTTGTTGTTATATATTGGAAACCATTTCTCGTGGGAGGTTGAATTCGAAAATTAAAATAGTGTATATGCTACATTGTATAATATATATAATGCATTTAATTAGATAAGTAAGCATAAATGAACTCAAAAAACAACCAATAAAACCGCGGAGGCATTTTTATTCAGAACACGGCATCCTCTTATTGAAAATTAGGATGAAATACTTGTAGTAGCCACTATCTGGCGAGGATTGATTTATTTGAGACTCGACGGAACTTCGCACCGGTGTGGCGCCGTGATCTACGACTCTATTGAGATTTCACAAATTATTCAGACGAGGTAAATCGGAGCAGAGGAAAATGTTGGTGAATACTTTTAATACTACAATAAGGAATTAGAATACCTGGTTAAGTGTTTTATTTTTTATAAGATTTTGAGTAATTTATACGTCAGAATTGTATCACAACATCCATATTAATATTACAAGGGGGTTACGGCTTACAAAATGAAATATAGGGTACAAAAAAAATGTGCTTAAGAATGCTTGCCAAGGACGTATTTTTAACACTTGGCAAGCAATTTCGATCGTTTAGGAAATGCTTGAGGTGCTTGAATGCCTGTGCTGCCGAATGTTTGATGAAATTTATATTTCTAAAATGCTTGTCAAAAATGTTTGATCGTTTAGTTAGAAGATGCTTACGAAGCAAATCTATTCAGTGCGCTACGAAACACCATGCACAGTAGTGCACGCAATACGAACAGCGATAGCAGCGGTGTTGAGGAGACGAGTCGCGAGCAAAACCTAATAAGACTATACGCTCTTACTTATATCTTTGCACAAAAATGCGCCGCCGGAACAAGTATGGCACTCACGCATATGGTGACTGTTTTAAAACGTTATAAAAGTGATTTGAACATTGGAGAAAATTAAGAACGAACATAATTACTTATAGAACATTCAAAATATAAACGATCTATATATAAGTCTTTATAGATCGGGTATGGGATAAAATGATTTATATTACACAAATCGTCATTAAGTTATTAATTACTAACTACTTATAGTAATCAATACTACTATAACATATAATAATACCTTTTTTTAATACCACTAAGGTGGCAAACAAGCCTACGGTCCGCCTGATGGTAAGCGGTCACCGTAGCCTATGGACGCTTGCAACACCAGGGGCATCACTCGCGCGTTGCCGACCCTTCAGAAATCTAATAACTTCTTTTTTGAAGAACCCCATACTGTAGTCCTTAGAGAAAACCTTGGCAGGGAGCTCATTCCACAACCCAAGGGTTCGCGGGAGGAAGTTTCTCTGAAACCGCACTGTTCGCGACCATTTTGGTTCCAAAGTGTGAGAATGAATTCCCTGTCGATGGCGAGCGGTGCGATGGTAGAAAGTAGCCGTGGGCATCATTTCGAACAATTCCTCAGAACACAATCCATTGTACAAGCGGTAGAACACACACAGGGAGGCAAAGTCTCTCCTCAGACTTAAGGGCTCAATACCGCAAGTGAGTTTGGGATCGTCGACAATTCTCACAGCCCGTCGTTGAACCGAGTCAAAAGGGCCAAGCTGGTATCCGGGTGCACCCGCCCAGAGATGGCAGCAGTACTCCATATGGGGCCGGACTTGCGACTTGTAAAGTAGCAACCTTTGCCCCGACGTGAAGTACTGCTTCGCTCTGTTGAGTACACCAAGTTTTTTGGACGCCAGCTTTACCTTGTCTAGCAAATGATCTCGGAACTGAACATCGCTGGAGATGTCAACTCCAAGGATCCCAATGCTCTTGGAGATGGAGAGGGGAGTGTTCTGGAATTGTGGGACTACAGTGAATGGGGTTTTCTTAGCGGTGAACGCGCAGACTTGTGTCTTTGAAGGGTTGAATCGGACCAAGTTTTCCCGCCCCCAGTCAGAGATCTTGGACAGACCGATCTCGATTTGAGACACAAGTTCTTCACGCTTTTCCTCCACAACGGAACGTGGGATGCTTGCACGGCCCGTGTAATAAGCGTCTCCAGTACTGTCATCTGCATAGCAATGTATGTTGTTGATGTCCAACATATCATTGATGTGCAGTAGAAACAGCGTAGGAGACAGCACAGAGCCTTGCGGGACACCAGCATTTATGTCCATGCTATCAGAGCAACTACCGTCAACTACGGCTCGTATGCTTCTGCCGGACAAAAAGCTAGCCACCCATTTGCACAAACCCTCGGGCACTCCGTAAGAAGGCAACTTCGATAGAAGACCCCGGTGCCAGACCCGATCGAACGCCTTCGCTATGTCTAGGCTACATGCCAATGCCTCCCCCTGACTCTCAATGGCTAGTGCCCATCGGTGTGTGAGATACACTAGAAGGTCACCAGTTGAGCGACCGTGGCGAAAGCCATATTGACGGTCACTGATCAGGTCGTGTTTTTCTAGGTATCTCAAAAGCTGTGTGTTGATCACACGCTCCATCACCTTGGAGAGGAGAGAGGTTATAGCGATAGGCCTGTAATTCGATGGATCTGATCTATCGCCCTTTTTGGGCACCGGGTGCACATTTGCAGTCTTCCATGCATCCTACTACCTACACCTTCCTACTCTTTCTGTCTCTCCGACCTTACAAGGGCTCTATCTTTCAGACTTTGTATTATAAGTGTGGATATGTATTATTTATACTTAGACGTAGATTTAATATAACTCCAGCATACTTTCCGCCTGCAACACCAGGAATATAAATAAATAACAAATAAATAGGTACCTTAATCCTTAAGAAAAATCTCTACTAGGAGGTTATCCTAAAACCTAAACGTATGGAGGAAGCTGTAAGCCGTGATGTTAAAATAGTAGTTTATGCAAAGTTGGTGAAAATACTACTAATATAATACGAGTTTTGATTTCATAATTTCAAAATTAAAGTACGCGAGCATAAAAACATGCTTTATATTGTCAGAATCGGGATTTCTTTAGTCTGAAAAAAAATTAACATATTTACTGCATACAATTAGGACAGCAAACATTTATAAAGCCATTTTAAGCTACGGAAAAAGTAATTAAATATTTTACAGTTATTTTTCGACAGGCCTTTTTCTTTCCCGACCCTTATCGTCTGAGTTTCACTCGAGTGATCTTTATAGCGAGCGTCCATACTGGACTTTTCCTGCGGCATCAGTCAAGTGGAAAATAGGCATACCTTTTACTGGACCCTTATAGGTATACTTTATAGTTGCAATTTGTGACCAATATCTTTTGTAAGCTTTAGTATTGTTGTGAGATAATGCCCTTGTTTTGTTAAATATAAATCGCGCAACTACAGAACAATGTTAGGTTGTATGGATTACCTTTCGTTCGTATCGAATAGTAATAAACTGTTTTTAAGGGTATTCAGTAATACATTTAAAAGGACATTTAAAAAACTCATAGTATAGGTATGCGGATATTAGAAAAACTTGTGAACAGAATTTGATAAAAACTATTTTATTTTTTTGTGTTTGAATAATAGACATGTAAGATGACTTAGTAAGGACTGGGCCAATAGTGTATTTAAGTAGACGTAGTTTTTTGTTCTGGCGGTGTTCAAACTTAACATCGTGAGGCATGACCAACGTGATTTCTTTCATTATACTTGGCTTCACTATGTTTCACGTAGTTTTCAAAAGTAATAACAGATGGCACTTTCTTTACTAGTATGAGAAAAATAACTTGTAATCACTCACTTAATTATAGCCACCTCTATTTCCTTAGCTATAATTATGACGCTTTAAGATTTTAAGAACACATAGTTAAAAAGATATAGGGAGGAGACAAAATTAACTATTTTGAGGGTTACAAACTAGCAAAATATATACACGAGAGAAAATTTCACTTGAGAAACTTAAATTAATTTTTGGAAGACCTATATCTAACGACACCCTGAGCTAATCTAATGCTTCCGTTTCGCCACGAGATGAACTCCTCCTCGTTAAAGTTTTAAAATCTTTAGTTTATGTAAGTTAAAATAAAAAGTGTTTGTCAACGGAGAAATAATATATTAGGTTTAAAAATACTACAGTTGCAAATCATGAGGAATCTACAGCTCTCTGACCGACCTCTCAGACCTTATAAATTATTGTCTACGGGAATGGGTTTATTAAGCCCAAAATCAAATTATAAAGTGCCAAGTATGTATGTATAAGTGATTTTTTTATAAAGCGGAAGAAAACACAATAATTGTGGTTCACGTATGTTCATACAGATAGTATTTCGGATATCCACAATATCATTGTAAACCCTAAGTGTATCCGGTCCTTATCAGTTTACACTTGATTCACTATAATCTATTGAGGGAAACCGCGTATATGTTACCTACTTTTGGTATGGGGGTGGGCAAGCTAATGATGACTTAGTACCTAGCGCCATGCGGGTCGCCATGCAACTGTTTCAAATTCTCAAATCTTTTTCCATTTATATTTTTCTAATGGAAAAACAATCTTTGTAAGAAAAATTAGTTCACGCCACTGACTCGTTGCAACGGGAATGAATAGAGTTGTGCGGAATCAACCCGGACACATCTTCCTTAGCCTCAGCCTCATACGTACCCACTGATGGGGCACGGCCTACCCTCAGCGAGGGTAATTTGGGCCATAGTCCACACGCGGGCCTAATGACGCAAGGTGAAATCAAAACCCAGCAACCACTGACTTTCTATTCTTATGAGAACACTTGATGGGCCCCTTATAAGAAGAGGCCTGATAAAGCCGCCTAGGCAGTGCAACTGTACCAATCGCACGGGAGGTACCCTCAGGGGTTGTGTTTTAGAGCTTTCATGTCTCCTGTTCTATGTGTAAGGAACACATCTCTTTTTACTGTAAAAAATAGGTGTGCTATGTCCTTTTCTGTCTCTTTAACAATCTTTGTCCCAAAAATCAGCTCAATTCGTTGCTTCGTGGCAAAGATGGACAAAAACAAACAAACCTTAACATATATATATATTAGTTAGGATTACAATACTTTGCATATCTTAATAGTCAATCTTTTTTGCTGTCCATAAATAACACCGCCACGTGACCCATCCTTGCTGCCTAATTTCATCATTGTAGGTATGTCTGTAACTGAAAATTCTGAAGCGATAGGGTGTGATCGGCAGGTAACAGCAGACAGACAAGGTAGTTCCGACGTATTTATAAACACAAAAAGAAGTGTTTTGTAAAGATATACTTTCACCAAAGATAGAAAATATTTTATTAAATGATAAATGGAAACGGATCACAAATCTATTCAATACTGAATAAAAACATAGATGACAAGCTTTTATTTCTATTTAAAGTCTCAATAGAAGCTCTGTGTGTCAGTCGCCCATTCACAATAGAAGCTCTGTGTGTCAGTCGCCCATTCACATCTAGCACGTACGAGGATGCAGCTGCTGGCACATCATGACAACTGAACCATGTCTAATAGGACGTTACTGTCCATTCCATTTGCAGTATCTTCAGAGAATTGCCGAGATTTCAAACTCGACGATATTGACTTCATGCGATATTGAGTGGAAATTGCATTTCAGAGGCATCTGAAAGCTTTTCAAAAGTATTTCAATGTAAAGACAAAGGGATGTTTGTACTGTTCAAATACTAGTGGTATTTTTGGCGAGTCAATATTCAAGTAATACTTAATTTATAAGTAGATTATAATATTCAAACAGTTTTAATGCCACTCCCCAAAAATCAGTCAGTCCGACTATTTTTAGGGTTATCTAAACAAACGGCAAGAACGGAACCCTAAAAGGTTAGTCATGCCCGTCCGTCCCTCATAATACTGTAATATTTCCAACGATTCTGATGTACAGACAGTTGTCTTATGGAAACCGCCATTTTGTATAAAATAAGTACAAAAACAAAAATTTAAAAGCAATCTCCATACAAAGTACTGATTAATGATAAATTTATTGCACACTCCATTATGTAGCATATCGTTTTAAACTGTAATAGAAGTATTTTTAGTGTCCCGTCGTCAGCAAGAATCTTTATAGTTTCACTAAGTCTGTCCTTCTGTCTGCCTATCCGCGGCTTAGCTCAGACACTCTTAGCACTAGAAAGCTATTAATTGGTATGGGTATACATATTCGCATGGAATAATTTGCATGATACTGTACGCCGGCAAAGTCGTAAAATAAAATCTTGAAAAAAATTAGTTATTTAGTTTACTTCCCCGACACGTAAAGTATAGGGATGTTTTTTCTTTTTTATCCCATGGTGTGGGGTGTTAGTAAAAAAAATATTACTATATAATCGATTTAGGGTTTGACTTGTGAATATAAAGCTTTTAAGTGCATAAATGAAGTGTAATAATAGATCAAGTTATAAAATGTATTTGTGTTGCGTGATGCGCGTGGCAAGAGACGCGATACTTGGCCGGTTTTTCTTTGAGGAGTATAGTTTCCAAAGTCATTAATTTTGTCCACTGTGTAACCATGTGTTCTAAACACCTATTAAACGAAAATTGATACGAATAATTTATGTTTACTTTTCTCAATATTTCCAATAATTGTCATACTTAGAAACTCTAGAGGCACTTTAGCCGTGTGTTGTTTTACCTGACCGTTACTTCAAACAAAGCGAAGCATAAATTTACTAACAGTCACTGACTGAGGGCATAAAAAAAATTTGCTGTAGAAAAAGTAACAAAAAGTTCGTCCTTGAGCCGAGTAACATCTGTAAGCTAATTGAGTGTGCCGTTCCCACTTCAGGTGGACTCGTTAAAACTTTATGAATTGCGTCAAAATTGCGACGACTGCGTAATCCCCTCGCTTAATTAAAAGTTTTCATCTCGAGATGGATTGACTTTACGACTCGAACCTGATTAGGAAGCGTTTTTATTTTTTGAGGAATTTGTTACAAAGAGGATCATTGAATTTGGAAACATAGTAGTAGAGTTTAAGAGACAATGAATTTTTAGTAAAACTTTTGTTTGCAAAGAGAAGGCTAAGAAATAAATGTTTAAAAAAATATAATAATCTACTAGCTTTTGCCCGCAATTCCACCCGCTCAACGGCAGTTACTCAATTATGTAAAAAAAACCGACATATACTTGACGTTTTCAAGTATCCTATGTCCTTCCCCAGGACTTAAACTATCTCCATGCCCAATTTCATCACAGCGGTTTAAGCGTGTAGAGGAAAAAGACAGACAGACTGAGTTACTTTCGCAATTATAATTTAAGTATGGATATGGTTTGATAGGCGAAAGAAACAGTTTACTGAGGATAACACTAAACCCTGTGGAAAAATGGTACTAACCCGATAGTAACGTGTCAATCAGATCTGGCATTATCTTATAGCAATTCAACAACAGCAATTCGGACGTTCAGTCGTCTATCCTGGTCACTCTATACAAAAAGCTGCGTGATTCACACCTCCTAACACTACAGAAATCAACGACGAATGTGCAAATGTGTGCATTAACATTACGGGCGGGTACAGGATCGTCCCAAATGGGTGGCGGGATGGACTCTAAAACAAGGTTTATGAGAAGGCAGTGATGAAGAAGAGGATATGGAGGAGGAAGAATTCAAAATATACGATAAAGATGTAGATGAGGATTAGGAAGAGGATGTGAAACAGAAGAATCCTAATTTATAAGACAGACACGTTTACACAACTGTCAAATGCATATTACTATCTATTTTTTGCTTTAACAACATATATATGTAACGGGAAAAGGATAGGAGATTTTATGTGGTGAGGGCAAGCGTAAAGTAAACTAACGTTAAGACACTGCTCATAAGTTTCTTTTTAAAAATGAGGAAGCGGTTGAGGAAGAAATTTATAAACCCAATTATTGGGGAAGAGCTAACTCTGCTGCCTGATGCGAAATCCCAAAAAGTGAAGAACTTTCGCAATTTATGAGGATGAGAAAGAGAAAGAGGAATCCTCATCAACCATAAAGAGCAGCGGAAAGTGGCTAACTAACTAATCTGTGACAACACTGAGTGTCGTGAAGAGGCCCTATGCCAAACCCTGTCTAGGCATTAGATATATTATAAATATACTTCATACTTGTCTAAGGCCTTACCTCAAAAATGTGTTAACTACAGAAAACCACCTGTTGACTCTATCGAACTGAAACTATTTTGGCGATCATGAATAATGGAGCTATCTTCTATAAGAAATGGATAAAAATGTTTTTTTTTTTTTACCAAAACGTAATATTAAATGGCATTAACCATTTAAATATTTAGAAGATGCGTTTTTATTTATTTTATATCACATTTACTCGTGAAAAGTGCCATAACGTGCTTGCAAAGCGGGTCACGGCTCACGGGCTTTTTCTTTGTAAATTTCGATATGCGATACGCCATGTCATGACTTAGATTTGAAAATAGTGGTAGCAAAATCGGACTGGCGGTTTGTTTTTTATAGCTAAAAAAATTTTTTTTTAAAAGAAGCAATAATAATGGTCATGTATAAATTCTCGAATATAAAAAAATATTCTCAAGAGAAGGTGCTCGTGCATGCTACCAAACTAATTTTTATTTATTTACTTAAAAACGTCATGAAAAACATATTGTGTAACACGGTCGGTACGGAAATAACAAACTCGAGTCATTAAAACCTTTGGCCTTAAGGCTTCTAAATAGCCTCAGTAAGTAATTTCCTCTTCAACACCCTTAATACACAATGTACTATTTTTATTGCTTAGTATATTTTTTTGATATTCTTTTTATATCAGTGAAAGCGTTATAATGATTTCAAAATTCAAATTTGATGAAAAAAGGTTTTTCTAATAAACTATAATAATAGTATTTTCACCCCAAATAGAAATTCACAGCTACAATCAAACTTTATCAATATTCAGTTCGAGTACCAGCGGAATCACATTCGAGATTCCACACGGATTCAATGAAAAATGAATCAGCCATCTATCAAAAACTGTTCGACGTGCGAGCGGGATTCGGAACGCAAAAACTTACGGTCTCCGTGAATAATGTCACGCGAAATTAAATCCCAGAGCTATAAAGAACAGATGACGGCCCCAGCCACTAACTTCTGAATTGTTACAAAGATTGCGTACAGTTTGTGACGAAACTTGTTTTAATAAGATTAAGTGACGAAATGAAAATTACCTACTAATTTATTTATTAGATGTTTTAGGAATAGACTGACCTATTCCCATAAGATTCTGTCACATTTCAGATTAATCTAAGGTCATTTAGTCTAACGGTGGCAACGCTATTGGTTTTCGATGGTTATGCAATTTATACGCGACTTCGATGTATAGTGCCGACTGTATTTATGTGACCTACTTTCCTAAGGACTTTTTCACACAAGGCATGACTCGACAAAATTTACGAACGAACCACATCAGCACGACACAAGACCTGCAGAAGCACAGTCCTTCTATCACCCAGTGCGCGCGGACAGTGACAATGTCACATTATTTCTGTTTGACGTATGCCAATTTCTTCACGATGTTTTCCGAAAACCGAAAAGCCAGTGGTATGAATAAACTATACATAAGAATATATACATAAGAAATTAAGAGAGCCTCAGAACGCGAGGCAAACACCTACAGAAACAACTCTGAAACCTTTTCAATTTACATTTACATAATTAACCTGTACAAGCGCAACCAAACCAAGGAACCTTATGACTTGCCGTTTCTCATGAGAAAAATGCCTAACTCAAGTGATCAAGTGATGATAATAATAACCATTACTTAGAACTTATTGTTGGTTTTGATTTAAATAACAATTTAGTTTGAACTATGCATTTTCAACGAGTGTATTCATTTATACAATGCGGATATAACTTTGGCTGGCGATTCTTCAAAGGTAACTATTTTAATTAGCAGTATCATGCAGAAGCCAATTAGTGACTGACTAACTCTTTTGATATACAACATTGTTTGAAGTGTATGACGTACGTGACTAACTAATAAAGGAGTTTTGCTACCGCAAGATTTTAAAATAAATAATTTAAATAATTGCTTATAAAAATTCTAATAAAAATCGGGAAAACCACGTCAAAGCTCGTATCCGAAAGCGAGCACATGGGAGCGTATTGCAAAAATACTGGTAAATTTGGAATTAAAATGTATGGAAGTACTTTCACCAGTCTCGAGAAGTAAAGACGTACTTGAATACATTTTTCTCCTGAATTTCCGAGTATATGGTATTGGAAAAGGTTTTGGATTCTTTCTCAGCTCAAATTTAGCACAACCAGCTTTAAATACATAATTGTGTGCCAAATGGCAACTATGTTAATATGTATAATGAGAAGTTTAATAAAATCTAACAAAATCACCTCATCCTTTACTTTAGTATTTATCGGGCAATGTAAATAAAAGTGAATTAAGACAATATTATAAAAGTAAAAGCGCACTTAAAGTTAATAAAATTATAATGTTTACATTTCCCTATTTGGGTTTGCCACAGGAGGAAAATAAATTTCATAGTATGTAGATAGATAGTAACAGTATTTTTAGACATAATTATATAAGGGCAAGACATAAATATAATCTCGCACACCATTGTACTAGAGTGTTCGCGATGCACTCGAACGGCTTCGAGTGGTCCGGGCCGTTCAAAACTAAATCTCGCATTCGAATCATAACAATTTTCGTTAAAAATTATTGTGTTCTAATCATTAATTCTATTCTTAGCGTAAATTTTATGTTCTAAAATCTAAAGTAATTATTATACAAACTTAGATATACTAATTATTTCTTATTAATAATGATAAACACATTAAATTTTGCTTCAAACATTTTGTAGCCACCAAAACTTTTTTTAATATACTGAAAGATGTAACGGTTCATAGTATCAACATTTCGTTGCTTCGAACGACATTTTGTTCGAAGTTTGTTTCGATTGATAGTGAGAATACAGCAAGCGTTATTCAGCGTTAGTAAGGAAATTATGACGACGTTCTGTTAGAGCAAGACTCCGATTTCGAGTTTTAAAAAATAAAATTCGAAACACAAAATTAAATTGTTTAATATGAAAATAAAATAACTTAGAAATAGCACAAAACGGAGTTTTATAGAAAAATGGTAAGGGCAGCCGACGCGGTCGGAAGGTAGAAAGAGACTGAGGTTCGAGCTGGGCTCTATTGCTAAACTGAACTGTATGTAGCTGAGCCAGCACGGCTGTCAGCACTTCTTCTTACTAGCTAGGGGTGTAACAGTTCGAAAGTCGAGATAGTTCTTTATAATCTCTAATTCGAAATTATATCAGATCAAGTGAGACTTGGCCCCAGATCGCTGATCTGCCGCTCGAAGCTGTCGGCAGTTACTGTATTTGTCAGTAAAGGTACAAAAAAGTACTTACCTTAACTGTGAGCATTTCCCTAACGTGCATAGCATGGCTCTGAGTTCTATGCAGCTCGATCTGCAGCCTGACGTAGTGTTCCTGCCAGTTGATACGTGAAACCGGCGGTTCTTGGTCCAGCGGCTCGAAGCGGGAACAGTGGGCCGTGGGTCTGTAGAGTAGATACAGGTTATTATGTCCTATATGTGAAGATGTGTGATAATGAAATGGCAAATTAATTAGTACTAATTCATCTATCTTTCTTATTCAATAAATTTTTACTGCTTTTATTGTTGTGCACGTATTAAACTTTCCAATATATGTAACATGCATAACTGAAGAATTATATTAAAGTCCATTCATTATCTAACTAAATTTTTTCAGAAATCGAAGGCGATTTTGCCAGTGAGTCAAAAAGTAGAAGCTCGAAGAAAGTAGAAGAAGAAATTATGATTTGACTTAGAATTTATAAATTATTAAACATTATTATGAACCTTTCGCTTTCTCTATCCTTCGCTCTTTGTCAGGGGCATGGTGGGTCTTGACACTCTACAGTTACTTAGGAAAGTTCAGGTAATTAACCACTTTTACCTTCTGCGTAGCAATAAAGTGGATAATACGTCAACACTAGCCAAGCTTAATCTACATGTTCCTAGTAGGGAACACGGAGTTCGGGGAGAGAGCTGAGTCTGCGACGTAGGACAAGCGAGCGCACCAGTGTCGCTAGAAACGTAACTACGCAGTGGACCCTTAAGCTGCTAAGCTAACTGAAATGCTCGCAAGATGTGGACCTGTTTAAGATAAGCTACAAGTCATATCTGCAGCACACAGCCACATCCCTTTTTTTCTAGATGTCTACTGTTAGTTTTTAATAATTGTGTATTAATATAATTATTGTTAGTTTTCTTTTTATTGATTATAAGTCTTAATTAACTTCCTTTCTATCTTTAATCTTTTGTGAAATTGTTTTAATGTCTATATTTATCTTGCATAAATTTAAGTACGATACTATAATTTGTTTGGGTACCAGACGCTTTGGGTAGAAATCTGTCAGTCTATGAAATTGTAAAGAAATAAATAAATGAATGTGTTTAGTTCTGCGTATCTTATGAAAACTTGCGTAATGGCAATTTTCTTGGGTAAAAAACCACTACTATTACATTATAGAGTCCTACATCAATCTTACATATAACTCAAATGTACTGGGACTTTATAATTCACTAATGTTTGTGACGTTCGTGATGGGCGTATTTCCATGGCAAAGATGTAGTTGGCATTTTTTATTGGCCAGACTTTGGCACCATAGCTTAATTGGTAGAGCACATACACGGACTGTAAGGATTGTTGCAGGTTCAAGTCCTGGCTCGAGGTTAATCTTTAGACTGTATCTTTGCCATCAAAATGATTATTTAAATTAATTTTGTCAGGTGATGATGCATTCATTAGTTTAAACAACATCTTTAACAACAACATAAGTAATTCAAAAAACTTTAATCGAAGGATCTGATACATTGTAAGCGTCCATTGACATAAGAAAAGGCTTATTTAGAAACATGTAAGCTACATTTCCAAATATCATCCATGATTAAAATGACGGGGCTTTATTATAAGCCTGCCCAATGTACAACTCACTAAACCCAATGGCAATTCGCTTTTACCTAGCGACACAAAATGGAAATGAATTTGATTCCGCAAAATTCAGTCAGAACGTAAAATGACCAATTTGAATTTAACGCGGAATTTTTAGTATGTGAGTGAATGAACCTAATAGTAGTCATGTATTTCAAGATAATACTAGCTAGTATTTAGTTATTCTGACATTTCGAAATAGGTCAATTTTTTTACCTGCCATATCAGTTGTTGTTATTGCCTTAGATTTTATGCGTTCCCACTGCAGATGCACTAGCCTCTCCTTAGAGTAAGGAGTTTTAAGGCATAGTGCAACATGCTGGCGGATTAGGAGAAGGTCAGATTCAAATCGCGTCGTCTTTAAGGCTTGTGAATGTATTTTATCAGTGTCATGATTGAAAACAAAAGATGCATGATAAAAATGATACGCTTTTGACTTGGGGTTCATCGCACGATACTGTACGTGCTGTTTTAGGGTCCGTAATGTTTTGTTTGTAGATTCAATTCTTATGTAAATTGCGTAAGGTTTTATTTAAGAGGGCGATATAGGCCAGGAAGCTTATTTCTGTAATTCTAACGTTATGAATGTATAATTGTACGAAAACTCATTATATACATTATTATGAGATATATATATGCTATAAACTTCTTAAGTAATGTATACCATAATTGAAACTTTTAATTTTTTGTATGGAATTTAACGTTTTCACTGTTTTATAGTCACATTTTTTTACTTTTTGCTACAACTTAGAGTCAATGCACTAGATAACGAGCTATTCTAATTATTTAACCAACTTTTATTATAAGCAAATTCAAAACACGCTTTAAAAATTTGCAAAAGTGTTGAAACAATGGTCACTTTCAAATTTGTTATTGCATTAAATACGATAAATGATAATCATTCAGTAAGTTAATGCACTACGTAAAAGCAAGTTTAATTACATAATAATATTTAAATCCCTTAAATAGCAGTTTAGCCACAAAACTTTGCCTAAAAACGGCGATTTTTGCGGTCTAGCCTATATCGCAGTCTTAATAATCGTTGATCAATCAATATAATAAGGTACTAACTTTTGTGCATGACTTTGCCTGTGTGGCATAATATCTTATTTATTTTTTTTAATCTAAAAAACGCTGGTTAGGGTTCAGTTCCATGTACCCTAATCTGAGTATTTTTATATATTAATGTAGAGACATAGTAGCCTACGTAATTTGTATTGATGTAATATTCGCATTCGAAATACAATTAGATGATTCTCATTAATATTAAATCGCTTCGACACAAATATGGTTCAAATTCATTAATTTAAACGTTCAATATTTCGTTCTCATTAATAGCTGAACAGTTTTACGTCGCTCAATGGCTGCACAGTGGGCCCGAACGGGATTATCTCGTGAAACAAATGGGAGATATTAATTTTCAGAGATTTAAATTATGTTTAATTAATAAGTCGGATTATTCTCTAGAGAAATATGTGATTACGTGCACTGTTTTTGTGTTTGTTGCCAACTTGTGATAAAATATGTACAGTCTTAATTATTAGCTACGATGATTTTATGCTAAGTTTTAGTGACTAATATATTTGTTAAATAAATTTTTGCTGCTCAACATGATATAAATAAATAAGACTTTGTAAGCTATTAAGAGTCACGTCATGCCATAGATAAGATATATTTAGAATTTAAGAACAGAAAAAAAAACAAAAGATAAGACCTTTAGTCTGGCATAGTTTTGCTATAACGTTATCTGACGATAAGCTAAACATTTTTTGTTTTAAAATTTCGAAATTTTTGTGTATTTAATTCTTCTGTGCCTACGTGTGTTTTCACTAAACTGAACTCATCCTAAAGGGCTGAACAAATGTTGATGAATTTTTTTGTGTGTGTTTGAGTGAATTCTTGGATGGTTTGGTTAATGTGCGCTGCAATCAGGTGCCAGGCTTTTTCTTTAAGCAGGCAAGCCAACCTTCGTGCATGGCAACTTGTGTCGGGTCCGCTAGTGACATAAATACAAACTTTGTTTGAAAAATAGTTTTAGAAGGATAGTGAATATTTGTGACATTTTTCGTGTTACTTTAAGTAAATCCCTGGATGGTGATGATAGATGCAGTATAGCTGGCGCTGCAATCGGGTTCTAGGAATTTTTTTGCAGGCAAGTCAACACTTTGGCAGGACTACGTGTGTCGGGTCCGCTACTGACATAAACATACTTTTAACAAGAAATAGATTTAAGAAGACTGTGATACAGAAAACTTTATACAAAACGTTCTTATATTTCTCTCCCTGAACCTAGTCCAATTTATAGGTTTCGGGAGGAATCAAAATTATCGCAGTACGTTATATATAAAAATCTGCAGCTTAAATTTACTTATTAATCTTTGATTTCTCTTTTTTCTCTTTAATTACAACACCATTATCTTTAACAAGGTAACTCACCTTTGAAGATAAATGTACTAATTGGGGTTATAAATTTAAAGACCTAAGTAAATAAGATTAATTAACATAACTTACTGAAGTAGGAACTTTGAATGGAAAAATCAACAACGACTTAAAACTAATAACCGAAGAGTTCCCAATAAAGTGCTACAAGGACACAGTTGCAAATATAGTTTTTTGTAGAGATTTCATAAAATACAATGAATCCCAGAATAAAGGTGTTACAATGTAAAAATGAAGAGTCAGTGTTCGATGACCTTTATGCATGTCAGAATTTCACTTAACAAAGGGGTCATCTTATGAAATGATTATTGATTAAAGTGAATGTGAATGAAAACAACGTCTTGGACATGCATAGGGAATTAGTTAGTAGTAAGAAGGTACATGGGAAGTGAGTGCCTAGAATGATATAATTTCAAGAATCATTTTTAAGTTTTTTAGGGTAATAAAATACATTCGACATTTTAAGTCCTATACTTACTCATAGGTGTATATGCAAAGTGTGACAAAGGCTAATTATTCATACTAAAATTGGATAAAAGCGTGACAAGGGGGGGGGGGGTGTCTACAATGAAGGAAATTTACGTGACGTACTTGCCCAGACTTTTTTTCTTATAGACCACTTTCAAAATTTAGCTGGTTCCGATGGACCCCCCTGCAGCTACATTTCTACCATATTCCCAAAACTCGACAAAAAATGTGAAGATTAGATCTAACTAAATTTGCTCTATATCTAAATATGGAATATGAAAGATTTTACAAGTAACAGTCGCTGAGCTTCTTTATATTATCTCCCTACATTGATAGATGAAGTCAAGCCAACATTTTAGTTCTTCACTATCTAAAGCAGATAAATTTTCGAGGCCCCCTTACGAATTGTGAACCCCCATTTTTTTGTCATGCCACCGTAGACCCTGTCGAGACTACCTTGGACCCCGGGGGGTTCACCTGGACAACTTTGGGAACTACTGTACTAAATGGATGGCCCCTTTCGATTTCCGCACGTAACAAACATTTTATTATTTTTGTTTGTCTTGAGACTGGATGTTTTCTCTGTATAATGTGTATGTAATTACAAAAAAAAAGTGTATAATATATTCATGGATTTTTTATTCGTTGTCTGGTATCCATAGTACAAGCCTTGCTTGGTTTGGGACCGCTGTGTGTGATTTCAAAAAATATTTACTTACCTATTCTGTTTATTTTTGTTTTGTAAATAGTACTAGAACTTTATAAATACTTTTGACGAAAATCGTTTAAAACAAATTTTTTTTCAGTTTTTCAGACATCGGAGATTTTTTATTATTCTCACACTACGGAATCATTTTAAATTTTCGCGGTTATTATCAATATATTTCGGATTCACCAGTGAAGATAGATGGCGCATACAACTATTAAGCGGAAATACTAAGAACATAATAAAACCAATCGTGGTTATCCCGAAACATATAAATACCTACTACGGAATCCTACCTTAATGCGTGTACTAATCTGGTTGGTTAGAGTTCCGTACCCAAAGGGTAAAAAACCGGAACCCTATTACTAAGACTCCGATGTCGGTCCATCCGTCCGTTCGTCCGTCCGTCCACCTGTCACCAGGCTGTGTCTCATGAACCTTGACTGTTAGACTGTTGAAATTTTCACAAAAGGTGTATTTCTGTTGCCGCTATAACAACAAATACTAAAAAATATTTACGAGGGCTCGCATACGTAAAACGTGATTTTTTGCCGTTTTTATATTGCCGTAGATAATGGTACAGAACCCTTCGTGCGCGAGTCCGACTCGCACTTGGCCTATCTTTTTATTCTTAGCTTGATCACCATTCCCTCTTATTTCTTATCAATTATCACTTCTTTGCAAATCCATATATAGCTAAAATAACCTGTATGCTGTTAACCACGATCAGATTTATAATAAAAAATTAACTTCACAAACATAAAATATCAGTTAACTATTAGCGCATATAATACGCCGATGACCCCTCTGTGCATAGATATCAATATCAGATGGCCTAACCTGACACTGAAGACTAATTTAAGACAGCTTTTTTTTAAATACTAATAACACGTAAAGATAACATAAACCATTTCTCCAGTTATTATACTCATCAAACGCTGCTAGTTAAGATAATATTTAGATTGACTGTTCCAACAGTGCTAATGAAGAGATGTTTACTTACAGCTTACGGCGCGCTAGTTGGGAACAATGCAAGCAAAATTATTTTACAGACTAGTTTAGCTGGACGCTAACTCTGATTTATGTAAATTAATGTAAATTTGAAGAATGCTACTAAATGCTGAACCGTATTGGATAATAATGACCGTATAAGTTACATCATCAAATCGACGCAAAATAAGTTGCTATATTCTATTTCACACAGCATGATGCGTAGCTTTTTGTAATTTTATTTCTAGAAATAGAATATAGATATAATTTATATCTTCACAACTACATGGGCTGCAATTTAGTAGGTACACATTCTCGTGAGTACCGCACCGTGCTAAGTAAATTGGTGTAAATATGAAATATCTTACTATAGTATAAAACAGATTCAATAATGGAGTTATTTTGTTGCTCACCTTGGTGGCGGTGGCGGCGGATCTCTTGACCACCTCGGCAGTAGTCTAGGACTGTTCGGAGTGCTAGCCGAATGACCAGCTCCACTGTGGTCCGTAAACCTCGCCAAAGGGTCAAAAATCTGCGACAACCGTCTCGACCTCTCTTCCGCCATTTTTGACACAAAACACAAAACTCACATACACTAACACAACAATTAAAAAAAATATTTAACAATGTCACATCACGACACGGCAACGTCACGGTTAAATCACAAATGAATATTTCGAACGGTACGAATGATTCAAACTGCGGAAGTAGTTACAGCGCACCGCTGACAGATGGCGTTTGGAGCGATGACGCGAGATTTGGCACGCAATCATCGCCGCCATCTTGTTTCGTCTGATGTTTTTCACAGTTTAATGCGTCTTTGCACCGTCGCCGTCGTATTTACAACACTGAAAAAGAAATAAAATGACATAAGTTGTCGAGTCAGATAATACATTAAGACAGGAAATTAGATAAGCCGCACCGTAATATGCATTAGATTTGGAAGACATTTTGTTTTTGCAACATTGCGTCAAATTAATCAAAATAAAACGACTGTTTGTTTTATTTTGTTAGTTAGAACGAGGCGAAACTTTTCTAGAAATAGGTACCATTAGAAAATAAGTAGCTTACCACAAATTACCTTCCAAGATTAATTTAAGTTTCATGTTTAAATACCTAGCTCAAATATACATTTTTACTAATCTATGGTCAGTACAGGGGTGTGAATTAGGTTACTAACACTTGCTAATACTAAATTAGATGTAAGAAACATAACACACCACACATCCATTATAACAAACAATTCATATTCATTAACCACACCACGGTGTAAGACAACGAAAACACCTAGATGTTTCCTGTATCTATAAAACTATTTCGGAACCAGTAAACTACTTGGCAAGAGCTCACTCCGATGATATATATCCGCTTTTTTGTTAATCTACTTAATCCCAGTCTCTTATTGCCGGATACGCGTGTCGGACTAGTCGTAAAACAAAACTCTAATATGTTATTATGTCTCATTTATGTTTGTTTCAATTAATTTTACTGCCGCAATTGAAAACGCGATTCAGTTCTCTTCTAATTTTATTTTGAAAGCTTTTTTATTTTATTTATAAAGACAATAAACCTGGTCTTAATAATGAAGATGTTTGTTACGTGATTCTAAATAAAATATTCAGTTCAGCTGTTTATTTTATACACCGATATTTCCCGAGATATTCCGTCATGATTTTATCGTGAACGTTCGCAACACGGCTCATCACTACAATACAAACAATAAGTAAAATGTATGCAAATATTGTCTATGGACGTCAACATTAGTTATAACATTATTGCAGATGGGAGTCATTCTCAAATATTTGCATGTATGTAAATTTTTGGTTTAACCAAATTTCTTTTGTTGTCGTCACGTCATTACCGTCCACGTCAAGATAGTGACGGGAAGTGACGTGCAAAATTATAACACCGTCCATGACAATATAGAGACTATTTTTATATATTTAAAAACCTTAGTGTACAAAAAATATATAATCGGCGGACTTAATGCTAAATAAATTTTCTGCCAGCCATGTTGATCATCAACAACATGCATTGCTATGCGGATGACACTACTGGAGACGCTTATTACACGGGTTGTGCAAACATCCCTCGTTCCGTTGCGGAGGAAAATCGCGGAGAACTTGTGTCTCAAATTGTGTTGTGGACACCACACTGTCCAAGGACTCTGACTGGGGACGCGTAAACTTGGTCCGATTCAACCCTACCAAAACACAAGTCTGCGCGTTCACCGCTAAAATAAACCCATTCACTGTAGTCCCACAATTCCAGAACACTCCCCTCTCAAAGAGCATTCTTGGTGTCGACATCTCCAGCGATGTTCAGTTCCGAGATCATTTGCAAGACAAGGTGAAGCTGGCGTCCAAAAAACTAGGTGTACACAACACAGCAAGGCAGTACTTCACAAGTCGCAAGTTTGGCCTCATATGGAGTACTGCTGCCATCTCTGGGGAGGTGCACCCGGATACCAGCTTGGCATCAGGTGCAAAAATAGTTAAGGGCAGTCAAAAAGCCGTGTAACTGATATTCACAATGTGCGCAGAGCCCACTCCTCATACCCGGTTTAGAATGGGGGCTTACAAATTCAAAAAAGGTGCGAAGGTGCACTTGCAGAAAGGCAATAAGGATCAAGTTGCGCGAAGGTCGAAATTGCAATATCGGTACCCCTATCGTCCTGGAAAAGGTGGAAAGGGATATGGACAACCTACCTCACGCTCCAGAAAAACGGTTGTCCCTTCTTCTTCTTCCCCGCACTGATACAGACTGGGTGAGATTCAGCCCAACCAAAAGGCTGAAAGTCTAAACTGTGTTCGTGCTTAGCAGTGTAAATATTATTTATAGTTAACATTTATACTTACGTTGTTTATTATATGATTACGTTTATGTGTTTAGTGTATGTTTACTTAAATGTTACAACTAAAATGTCAAATTCACATTCATGCTCGTTTTTAAAAAGAAAGCGTGCCAACAGTATTCAGTACAATGTTTTCATTATTTATCCGACTATCCGTTGTCTTGTATTGTAGCAAATTAAGTTTACTTTACAAAATTTGTATCAAATATACCAGAAAAACGCTTCCTTAAGGTTCGCTATTACCTTCCTCTCCAGGGTGATGTAGCGTGTGATCAACACACAGCTTCAAAGATACCTAGAAAAATACGACCTGGTCAGTGACCGTCAATATGGCTTCCGCCACGGTCGCTCGACTGGTGACCATCTGGTGTATCTTACAAACCGATGGGCACTAGCCATTGAGACTCAGGAGGAGGCACTGGCATGTAGCCTAGACATAGCTAAGGCGTCGTTCGGGTCTGGCACCGGAGTTTTCTATCGAAGTTGCCATCTTACGGAGTGCCCGAGGGATTGTGAAAATGGGTGGCTAGCCTTTTGTCCAGCAGACGCATACGAGCCGTATTAGTTGCTCTGATAGCATGGACATCAACGCTGGTGTATCGCAAGGCTCTCGCTGTCTCCTACGCTGTTTTTTTGCCGATGACAGTACTGGAGACGCTTATTACACGGGTCGTGCAAGCACCCATTGTTTCGTTGTAGAGGAAAAGCGTGAAGAACTTGTGTCTCAAATCGACACCACTCTGTCCAAGGTCTCTGACTGGGGATGGGAAACTTGGTCTGATTCAAACCTACAAAGACACAAATCTGCGCCTTTACCGCTAAGAAAACCCCATTCACAGTGGTCCCACAATTCCAGAACACCCCTCTCCATCTTCAAGAGCATTGGGATCCTTGGTATTGACACCTCAAGCGATGTTCAGTTCCGAGATAATTTACAAGACAAGGTGAAGCTGGCGTCAAAAAATCTTGGTGTACTCAACAGAGCGAAGCAGTACTTCACATCGGGTCAAAGGTTGCTGCTTTTGTTGCCATCACTGGACGGGTGCACCCAGATATCAGCTTGGCCCTTGACTCAGTTTATCTACAAGCTGTGAGAATAGTTGACGATCCCAAACACACTCGCTATATCGAGCCCTTAAGTCTGAGGGGAGACCGCTTTTACAATGAGATGTGTTCTGAGGAATTGTTTGAAATGATTTCTACCAACTTTGACTTTCTACCAACGCACTACTCGCCATCTACAGGGAATTCATTCTCACACTAAGAACCGAAATAGTCGCGTACAGTGCGGTTTCAGAGAAACTTCCTCACGCGAACGCTTGGGTTGTGGAATGAGCTCCCTGCTAAGGTTTTATCTAAGGACTACCTACAGTATGGGATTTTTCAAGAAAGAAATTATTAGATTTTTGAAGAGTCGGCAACGCGTGAGTGAAACTCCAGGTGTTACAAGCGTCTATAGCAGTGGTTCTTAACGTTTTTAGGTCCGTTCCCTTATGATCTAACTAGGGTCACCGATTTTACCCCTCCTTCCAACGACGAACTCAAACAATGCGTGGTAATACAAGTACGTAGACTTTATTAAACATAAAACAATTGCACATGAAAGTTTGAGATATTTTTACTCTAAATTACATTTGTAAGCTAGGTTTAACTCTACAAATATATACTAACTAAAATTAAATAACTTAGGAGTGATTTTACAATCGTCAGTTTAAAGTTTAAGGCAAACATTGGTATGATGAACGCTTGTGTTTGGGTGTTATTTATCTGCATGAGTATGTATTTATCTATGTGTGTATGTATGTATATCAAATGCCTGATACCCATAACACAAGCTTTGGCTAGACATGCTGTGCTGAATTGTCAATTTAAAATTCGACGTTCGAGACAACAATCAGCTCATTATTACCCCTGCAAAATATAAGTTTGACCCCTGCGGGAGATTACCCCCAGGTTAAGAACCGAGCGTCTATAGGCTACGGTTACCGCTTACCATCAGGCATACTGTGAGCTTGTTTGCCACCTTATTGGTATAAAAAATATATTCAAATACCGCCTCAAATGCCGTCTGGAGTACCTGATGTGGAACCCTAAGGCTACGTTCACACGGCTCAATTTTTCTCGTATACCGTATACGAGATTTTATCGAACTATATTCTGGCAACTCTGAAAATCGATCACACGGCATTCATGCGAGATAATCTCGCATTCGAGACATATTTTTTTACCGTCTACCGTAAGGTTTACCACCGGGAATGCGAGATTCTCGAAACGATTTTATCGAAAGCGATGCTCAGTGGCGCTTATGTTTACGTTGATTCGTTCACACTGAGGCAGGCAGCAGGCAGTTGTGTTTGTGACGTCTTTGGCGTATTGGTGGAATGGACATCGCACCGTGTGAACGGCCGTCTCGTATACGGTATAACAGCATGCGAGAAAATATCGAATCGAATAGTCGCCGTGTGAAGGTAGCCTTAGCCTTGTCATTTATTTAAATGTTTCATGCTCATATAATTAAGCACAGAAGATTCTAAACAAAATTACTCGTTTTCTTTTATCCACCTCCTAGACTTGGCTGTTCATGAGTTCTTACTACTTTTTATCGTCTAATCATCTCAATCAAGGCTTGGCCCATTTTTTACAGCATGTTTTTGTTCCGATTTTTTTTTTCCCTTAAGATACTTTTCTCAAGCTTACATAGATAAGTACCTAAACTGTACAAAGTTCAGATCAGATACTAACATGTGCTGAAATCCATCTCGGGCTGAAGTATTAAATGGCATTAGAATGATTAGTCGACGAACTAACTCGAAACTAAGCTCTGCCATCAAAGATATTAGAGGAGCTATGTATCCTGTATCGTATATCTTGATTATTTTAGTGTCGGTGTAATTTAGTCTAAGCACTACACAGGATATCCAGTAACTCATTTATGAAATAAACCAGATTCTGCCTGCGGTTTCGCTCGCGTTAAATTTATCGGGATTTCCTACAATGGGATTTTTGAGTTTGCTATAACTATACGAGCAGTTGCTTGACGTGGGATTTGGTTATAATTATTCCTGCGGGACTTTTTCTGGGATAAAATATGTCTATGTCTTTCTCCGTCTCTTCAACAATCTTTGCGCCAAAACTAAGCTCACTTTGGTGCTCTTAAGATTCGTTTAGACTAGATCGCGTAAATATACGCAGTTTTTGTGCCAATTTTGTTATATGTTATAAAACTTGCTTTAGTCTAGTCCATTACTTTGTTAAGAGATTGTCATTCATTCTAGTTCTTGCTCAAAAAAAACCTGAAAATGACTATTGTTCCTACACTTCTTTACGTGCATATTGCAGTTGGTTGTTAAGAAAGTCAGTTAGATCATTATAATTTGTTATCCAATGGCCTTGAGTATAAGTTCTTAAAGGCAAATAGTAAAAACGTTAAATGCCAAACACAAAATTAAAAAATTTCAGGGCATCATTTATTTCTTATGAGCCTCTTACGCCCTCAATTTTCAGGCACGGCCTACCATCACTAAGAGTAATTTGGGCATAGTCCACACGCGGACCCAGTGCGGATAGTAGACTTCACACACGTCTTTTTTTGACGAATGCCGGTTCCCTCACAATGTTTTCCTTCACCGAAAAGCCATTTGTGTGAATAATCAATATACTTGAGAAATTAAGAAAATTACTTATTGGCTGGAACTTCTGCCACTCAGGACACAATCGAAACCCCTGGGCCACCACCGATATCATAGTAAATTACTAATGAAGTAAGTAACAAATATATATTATAGTAATTTATAAGACATTGTGATTTGATCCTTAGTACATTTACATGCACATCATTAGTATTGTAGAAATTAGCTTTCTGCCATATACCGCCCTCTACAAACTAAAAAATAAAGAGACTTTTACAAGTATATATAAGTATACAATCACACGTACCCTGTGCACGTACCTAATGGTGTAGTGTTGGTTTAAATCAAAATCCACAAATAGGTTAACTAGGCTTGTGCGTTGATATGTCAGTCAGTATTTCTATCAGTATCTTCTTTTATATTACGTGTAACTTGTTCCTCATCTCAATAACTACCCCTAATATACTAGTTATATATAGTATGGGGTTCTTCAAAAAAGAAGTTATTAGATTTCTGAAGGGTCGGCAACGCGCGATTGATGCCCTTGGTGTTGCAAGCGTCCATAGGCTACGGTGACTGCTTACCATCAGGCGGACCGTAGGCTTGTTTGCAACCTTAGTGGTATAACAAAAATAAAAATAAAATAAGATAGCTACTTTTTCAATACTATCTATTACATATACAAGATGTAATTCGATATTTGTTCACAAATTTATAGAGTCTTACAAATAAAAATGTTGCCAAAGTTTTTAATTTGACCGGCTTCGTAGATTGTTATCGAGGATATTGTTTACTTACCGTTAAGAATGAAAAATCGGGAAGTCGAAAATTAAAAGGGCAGTGACCAGAAAATTGGCGACTAGTCCCCAGCGGGGGCTGTGTGCTTTGATTAATGTTATCAAGGACGTTATCTAGGGAGCCCCTTTAAATTGGGGTCAACCCTTTTTCTGGGACCAAATTTTGCTTTAACAAAATTTAATCTTGAATTATGGCTAAATTCTTCACATAATTTTGAAGTTCCTGTTCGATAAACATTTTATGGTTTGATTTTTGAGCAAAATTGTGCCTCCAACGTCCAACCAGTTTATGTCCAACGTTATTTATTTGCGAACTGAGTCAGCTATACATAAAACTGACTTAAGATTCAGGGAACTATTCTTGCTACAATTTAAGTACCTACTAGTATGTATGTCTCTAATATCTCAGCATATATCTTAATCAATAAACATTAGATAATTTTTATTAATTCTGGTCAAAGTGGGGTCCACTTTGGTGATTTAGTTTTGTATTTGATGGTATTTATTTTCTTGCCATTACCCAGCAGACCTAAGGGAATACAATACGTAGTGCCTCGCAGCGCGCTTCTTAAAAACGAATTTCTCACTTAATTTTGACACTTACTAATCAAACACTATGAAATTTTAGGCATTCTTTGGAATAAAGTCGGTTGTAAACAAGTGTCAGCTTTCTATTAAATTGTATTGTTCAAAAGATATACAGGATTCTAGTTTGTCGATTGGTCTCAAATCAGATTAAACGTTCATAAAAACATCTTTCAGGATTTTGGAAAACCAGTGACATAGATATTCGGCTTAAGATCATGTCCACAAAATTTGATCAATAAATGTCAAAAATAATTTCATTCGTATGGAGCACGCTCTGTGGCGCCACGAATTGCGTATTCTTTAGCTTAAAGACCGTCAACTTCTCGTTACCGGATTTGTAATTTTGGTCGCACTTCGGGCTCACGCGACAGTGCAGCTATAAAAAGTCTGCCTGCTTGTTTCCCCCTTTGCTTCAATTTTTTGAACTCATTTTTAACAAATTTAGCGTTACTTTGCAAACACTTTGGGTTAAAGTAAAAATGCATTTTAATAAATACACGCGTTTCTGTTTGTCCGTCTGTCAGTTTGAACTTTTAAGTCATTGTTATTATATAAAATTTTATTTTTATTTATTTTATTGTTCTTAGTTTAATAAGAATGAAAGATAATAATGAAAAGTCATTAACGCATACATATTGAATCGCTTTTCAAACACGATAAAGTCATGTCAGTCAAGCCGATGTTTACGAATAGGTAGTCAATGTTTAGCCAAGATCCTGGATGTAACAGGGACACGGGTTGGGTTCGGAGTTAACATGTGTTGGATTACTAAGGATTTGTCGTCCGACCGTGTGTTCTGATTTGTATCTACGAATTAATATGTCACTTGTTTATCGGTTGCATTAAACTTAAAAAAACAAGTAACTACAAATCTAATAATTAATATCTATCTTAATCTTTTTATTTATAAATAAAAATTAAAATTGGTCCTATTTTGTGGATTAATCTTTCCCTATACGTAAAAAAATTCCAAGTCACGAACTCACGGACGGAGTTCTGAGGTCAAAAACATAAAAAAAAAAAAATTATTAAGAACCTCCTCCTTTTTTGAAGTCAGTTAAAAATCAATTGCCACGTATATGGCGGAGCAGCAATTTTGAACAGCTCGTCCTAGCTGGCTTCTTTCGTTTTTGTCAAATGAGCTTTTTAAGATCTACGAGGCTATATAGGAGCATACAATGTCACACGTAAAGAACATGGGTTCCATTTGGGTAGCCTTGCATAAGGGCTGGGTCACACGACCAGACCCTACCAATTAGATTTAAAATTGCAATGTTTTTGTTTAGTTTTGATCTTTCTTTACCACATTAGAAAATTACCTGTTATTTTTAAGCAATAAAATTAGAGAAGAACACGTTTCCAAGTACAGTAAGTTTGCTTCGTTCGTCATGAAACATTTTTTTTTTGGCTGCGACAATCTTAAAACATTGGTATTCTGGAACACTTTTTGTGTTTTTCCTTTAATCTTGATTTTTTAAAGAGAACCAATTCTGTCATATATGATTTTTGCGAAACTTAAACCGTTTCGCAGCGCACGGAGCGGAAGCTCTCAAAAAACTCCCGATTTTGAAACATTCTTCATTGGTGCTCCGCTCCTATTGGTCTTAGCGTAATGACGTGTAGCTTATAGCCTTCCTAGATAAATGGGCTATCTAACACTGAAAGAATTTTTCGAATCGGACCAATAGTTTCTGAGATTAGCGCGTTCAAACAAACAAACTCTTCAGCTTTATATATTAGTATAGATATATTATAGTATACGTTATATACCTATATTATAGTATGCGATATATGGTATAGGTATAGACTAAAATTAATTACGTTCTGCACAACATAGTACATTGTGTATTAACGGCGGTAAGGAGAAAATAACTAACTTCTTAGGAGCCTAGGCCCGAAGGCTTCAATGACTAGAGTTTGTAATTTTAGTACCGCGCGTGACACACACAATGTTTTTCATCACATTTGTGAATAATAAATAAAAAAATAAGGTAAGTAAATGAATAAACTCACCAAAACTTAAAAACTTAAAACTTGTAATTGCTCGCTTGTAGTGTGCGCGTAGTTCATATTTTGAACAGACAGCATTTATATATATTTGACAGAATAGGCGCGTCATTATTGCCCTCGAGTTTTATGAATACGCGCTTTGCCTTGAGAAAAGTAAAATTTATAAAGAAAAAGCCCGTAGGAGTAAGCAGGGCCTTAGCACCCGCTTTGCCTGCATGTAATGACACTGTTAACGAGTAAGTATGATGAAAAATACAGTTATTTAACTAAGTTTCAGTTATATTTAAGCCGACTGACAATTCAGTTACCTAATTATGTTATCGTCTAAGGCAAAAGCATATTAATGCAAACGTTAAATAATATCCCAGTAGGTATTATGCAGTGAGTGATTAACGAATTCTGCGATAATTTAACTAATTCCATTATTTGCACAAGAATGCAGAACTGGTTTGTTGCCTAGGTCAGCCAGTCCCAGCAATAACGGCATACCAGCTACTACCCATTATAATAACCAATTAAGTTTCTTGCACAAAAAAATAATGCTAACCGAAGTTATAAAGCTTTCATTCTGGTCCGGTATCCAGATTCCGGTTCCAAAGGGTTTGAATATTTTTTACGATGAAGCCCGTATTTTTTTCCAAAATAGCGTCCACTAATGGGAACTTGCGTATTCCGATCATTATAAGCGACCAATGTCATATAAATAAATCTCGTAAAGTGTCAGGTTTTCGTGGTAAAAACGCTTTCGAAAAACCTAGAATTAGTTGAAGTCATCTGTGAATTCACTTCAAAAAGAAAGTACTTAATAGGGAATAGGGAATATATAATTGGGAAGTACTTAATAAAATAACACATTATAAGGCAATTTCACAAACCTCCAGCGATCTACTAAGTCTCTGTGAGGATCCTGTTAAAGCTGTAAATAAGGTTAATGATATTTTTGTAAATACATGTAAAAAACTAGTTCTAAAACTAATAAACAAACCACATTACCTAACACCAAAAACTCTTTTGTGCGACTAGAAACTGACATAAATGAGGTGATAGCCACAATAAATACACTAAAAACAGATAGTTCTCCTGGCTGGGACAACATATCCAATAAAATAATCAAATCTAATATACCCATTTTAGCGCCATTGATGTAATCTATGTTACATATCGTCTTGTTTTCCATCTCAAATAAAATATTCAATAATAGTACCTATACATAAAGCAGGTGATACTAAATCACCTAGCAATTATCGACCCATATCACTCCTTAACTCCTTACCTAATATACTAGAAAAATTACTAAATAAAAGGCTTGTCAACTACCTAGAGCACAACAATCTTCTCTCTTCCCATCAGTATGGTTTTCGCAGAGGGAAATCAACCAATGATGCAGTGTCGGAACTGACAAATTTTCTGTCACTTAAACTTGATGCAGGTCAAAAATGTTTAGGAATTTCCTAGACCTTGCAAAAGCTTTCGACCCTGTATCAGTCTCTCTCTTGCTTAAAAAACTAGAATCGAACGGAATACGTGGACAACAACTGCAACTTTTTCAAAGTTACTTAACAGGACGTACGCAGTCTGTCAGAATTGCATCTACTATAAGTGATCCTCTCCTCATTGATTATGGTGTACCACAAGGAAATGTCTTAGGACCAACCTTGTTTTTGACATATATAAATGACATAATCAATACAAAATTAAAAAATGGTAGAATTATCGCATTTGCAGATGATGCGGCTATTATATTCAGTGGTAGTAATTGGAGTGAAGTGTTTGATGATGCCCAGAAAGGTTTTGATAAAATTCACCAATTAATATACATAACAAAAACAGGAATGACTGTAAGCAGATAGTTCAAAGATATTTAATTACACTTGATTATACAGCAACCGAAAACTTCTTACCATAATAACTTAATGATTACTTCTACATAATAATAATAAAAAAAAAACATAATTCACACCTATAGATAATAACAACAACAGCATATACACGCCAGCGCAAGCACATACATACACCCTCACACACACACGCATACATATACGTACACAAGAACTTAAATACATAACTTAGAGTATAATATAGTCATAGTATTTAACACCAATTGTAACAATAATGTTTGCCCATCTGGAAGGGAATAAGTTCCTATAAGAACAGGCTAGACCTAGCTAGGTGCTTATGTAACAAATTTTGCTTTTTAATTTATTATATTTTAATTAATTTAACATATTGTAACTAAAAGCATTGTAAAAACTCTTTTAACCAATAAAAACTATTATTATTAAAGAAAAACCTGACGCTTTACGAGAATTTTTGGTTTAAATTATGCTGTCAGCTATCGAAATATGCAGGTTACTTTAGTGGCCGCCATTAAAAAAAATATCACACGAGTCTTTTTAACGTTTCCTCATCATGTTTTCCTATACCGAATTGTGACAGTAGAGCTGTGAACGGTAAATTATTTCGAAGCCAATATATCTTAAACTCGAATTAACGCTCGCCCCTAAGAACTCAAGGCAGGTACCGCCGAGACCAGTCTTCATGCTTGAAGTTGCCATTTTTTACAATATTTCAACTCCTAGTGACTTATAAAGTCCTAGTACATCAATCTTAAAAACACATAAAATCTTCATAGAAGTAAGAAATATAATATATAAATTAGAAATAATCTCTCTTCGTTTATGACTCTCTGAAGGTCTTAGAAGAAAATATATTATACATGCCATATCCATGGCTATATCATCAATTGACTTGTGCCGCGGTAGCTCAGTGGTAGAGCACTTACACGAAATGTAAGTGTCGCAAATGTAAGTATTTATTTATATTGATGATAACTTTCTATATCAAAATAGTTTCGGAAAAACTAGCTCGTGACAACAACCAAAGACATTCTATATCTTTTTTTATAAATTTGGACTAAAAACATTTAACTAGAAAAGCTGAGGAAAAACAACTCAATGCAACTACTTACAAACATGTACTCGTAACTAACGAAACTGATTTTAATATTAAACAATTTGGAATCGCGAGTTGTTTTAAATATTAAATGTGCAGTCCTAATGCAAATATAAAAATGCATAAATTTAGTAATTCTGTCGTACTTATAAAATGAAAATAAACATGCTATCCTTAAGATGGTTTCCTAAACCAGTATCAAAATCCGTACTTGTAAAAAAAATCAGTAGTGAGAACTAGGATCGAATCCTACGAGTAGCTATCTGCGCGAGAACCAGCCAGTAAATCCACTGCATGGGCTATGACGATAGTAGTGGTGTTATTGTTAGTAGGCACTTTACTGAAATACACAGCCATACATCAATTCACACTGTCTGTTACTAATTGGAAGCGTTGACAACTTCATTAGTGATCTGATGAGTCTATCTTGTTTGTGAATCACCTCGTTAGTTGGTGATACACATTGACAATACTAGTCAATGTAATCATGATTAGAATTCATTTTTGAGTACTGACAATTATTACTAGTTTTTCTTTGAGGAGTCTAACTGAGATCCCCCGTTGATTACTTTAAAGGTAAAAAAATTAAGACATGAAAATAGTTTTCTTGCTTAAGCTCAGTTTACAAACCTTTGGCGACATAAAAAAAATCAGATAAAGTAACTGAGTACTACAAAAAATAAAATAAGGAAATAATGAAAATAGAATTTCATTGATTTAACTCTAGTAACCTAAATCACTGAGGAAATGCAATATATTTATTCGCCTAAATTCACACAGACCCATGTCCTCTAATCAAGAAACGAAGACAACGGTCTTTCCTCAGATCTTTTTGTGTAATCAAATGTCAAAAGGTAATGAATTACAGAATTCAACGGAGCGGAAGCAACTCTCATGACACGGCGCTTTTGTATTACCTAATTCTGACATTTCATCATTTCACATTACATTTACTGTACAGCATTCTGACATTATTTCGTCAAATGCGAATCGAAATTACGCAATTACTTTTTTAAATTTCAAATATATTTACGTCGAGACAAAAAGACAGCGAAATAATGTTTGTTTATTTACTATCTTGACATAGTATATTTGACATCTCAATCTGTCATAGAATTAAAATCCCATATCCAACCTCCCTGTACTACTCATAATCGCCATATACTAAAAATAAATCTAACTTAATGTAGATAAAGGTCACGTGTCCTGAGGCGCGTTCCATCTTACGAATTTTCGATAAGGTCACGTGACCTGACGCAAGTTTAACATTTTTTATCCATCACAAACAAAAGTGCACATTCACACTTCAAAAATTACTGGAAAATTCTTTTTTCAAACTAGGGCACGAAACCACAGTATAAATTTTATAGTTCTGGAAAAACGACATTTTTGAAATTCATACTACAGTAGGCAGTGCGCGCCACGTAAATAGGGATTTAGCTAGCGGTGGAATTGTAGTGTTTGTGCAAAAGAACGACTTCGTGTTTGTGTATTGGGAACCTTAAAATTTTATCTATTTACACTTTTATTATTTGTGAGGTAAGCTACCATTATAACACATAATACGTAAAAATTTCAGGCTTACACCTAATTCGGTCTAAAAGATGGTTCGACAGACAGACTGACAGACAAAAGGACAAGAAATGTAGGCTTTAATAATAGGGCTCCAATGGCACCCTTTAGGTACGGAACTATAAAAAAAACTTACATTGACACACATTCTTTGCTCTTTTTTCCGAGTTACTATTTTGAACTCATAAATTTGATTGCTGTTTTCAGCAGTAAATATTGCAGGCTCTATATTAACCACCTCGCTAACTCCCGTTTCCTGAGTGGACGCCCTTATAGGCAAAATTATTCAAATAATATAAAATATAACAATGTATGTGTAAAAAAGGATTTTCTGTAAATTGTTAGATATATCTCAATGTAAAATCTTTGTTACTTAAACAACTCGTCGTAAAGGTCACAGAGGAATGTTTAAGTCAGTGATTCATAATTAAATATTTCGAAGGGTCAGAATGTTAAATTAAACGCGGGTAAAGGGTTTTAGGGACAAAGTTTAACGAATGTTGTAATATGACCCTTTGTTTATGTAAATCTTAAATAGATATAAAGAATGAAATGTAGCTATAGGCGCGGAACAGTATTTTGCTAACCAATTAACTTAAGGTGGATGTGAAGCAGATTTTGCTCATACAACCTTTTTTTTTAGTGCATCTTTTTAAAGCCAGATGGTTATTTTTTTTTTTAAAAGTTTTTTTTGACAATTTGTATGCCGTTGGGTCGGCAAGATGATTATACTGTGTGTCTGTTTGAATACTGTAAATCTTACGTGTTCTTAAATGGGGGTAGGTGGGGGGGGGTCAAAATGAACAATATCATCCTTACGTAATTAATGAACGGCCCCCAGGTACAGTCATACAGTGTTTTAGAAAACATGTCACTTTTTCAAATTATGCCATAAAAAGTCACTGTAAATCTATGTGACGTTCCGCCTACCGTTTATAAATCTACAAGCTTTCCATACATGGACATTTCGATAAAGACATCGGTTTCGTTATTCAGGTTGGTTTCATCAACAATACAATGAACCATCGAGTCGCAAGATAACATAAGTTCTCAACAATCGATTTGGCTCTGCGCCCAACACTTCGGAACTACGAACGGTACGAACGAGATATCCTGACCGCATACACTTAATTGACTATACGTTTGAATTAAATAAAATAAAAATAAAGGAAACTAGAAATTCTACTATTTTAGATACTAGATTTTCCAGCGGCTCCGCCCGCCCTAAAATCGGGTCGTTTAAGCTGGGTTATAGTTATTCTCGCACGAACTTTTGAAGTTTCGGAATAAAAACTATCCTGTGTCTTACTCCGGGACTCCAACTATCTTTTCATGTTTAGCGGCTTAAGCGTGGAGAGGTAACAGACAGAGTCACATTCGCATTTATAATATTAGTATGGATTATAAAGCCTGTCACACACGTAGCTATATAATGTATATTTAAGGCGCAGATACTATCTACTAACTACTCAAAGATATATTCTATAAATAATACGTAACGCCCTAAATATTGCTTGTAACTAGTTTAAATAATGTTGTTTATTAATAAATAACAATTTAGATATGAAATAAAATCTAAAAATAAATTTTGTAAGTACTTTTTATAAGTAAAACATTAATAAATGTCATAAAAAGAATACCTCATCCAAACCAGTCCCCTGTTGCATTGTACCAAGCACACGGGCGCCATTACCCCGTTTATCGCTTAGCTTCGACTGCGCAAATAAGCCTCCATCAATTTAAATAATTAGTTAGAATTAGGATAAAATAGGATTTTTTTGACGGCACTATTAATCTCCTAGTTTAATTAATAAAAAGATTTTTTTTAAGAATTTGATATTACAATTTTTTGGCTGTTGACATAAGTCACCTGGCAGTAAAATTTTATTAAATTCGACTGAAAATTGGCAGAATCATAAGGCTGTAAGTACCATGATAAAGGTTTCACTTTTGCTTTTTGTCAACGGAACTCTGAAAAAGGTTTAAAAAGTATACTACATACTTATCTATTATCTACTCGGCTGTGCAATGCGAGTAACAATGGCGACGTGAACATTTTTTGTCGTCCAACAGCGCTCATTACTTACATTGTGATTACTTGGTGTCTGAACAATGCGAGACGGAAGCTACTTATCTACAAAGACCAAGGCTTAAAAAGTATTTTATAAATATTAAAAGGAATGTTAGCTAGCTTACATTAGTTTGTTACCAGCCAGATAATACCTTTGCTAGAATTGTTTCACCATTTAACATGGTCAAATGTTTATATAGTATTTAATTTGTGACTCTTTTTAGTCCCTGCATATGTCATCAAATTTTAATAAGCGTTTATAGTTCAACTCGATTGCGTAGGTAGATGCCTACGCGCAATATATTTTTTCTAAAAGCCAACTTTATAAAACACTAGCTGACCGGGCAGACGTTGTGCAGAGCCATCTGCCGGGCTGATTTGTGAATCTAAACTATCCAGGGCGCCACCCAAACGCATACAAAAAAAACCATTCAGATCGGTCCAGCCATTTAGGAGGAGTACAGTGACATACACACGTACAGTAGAATTATATATATATATAAAGATTAACGTTTCGCAAGCCATGTAACGCATCGTTCTGGACTTGTACCATAACATTTTTGTAATGAATTCGTAATAACCGCTACACCACATTTGTATGCAACGCGTACTTACCACTAATTAGCACAATTACTCGGTAAACACACGTACCGATGGATCTGTTATGTTCTTTGTTAATGAACATCTATAAACAGTACACTGACCACTTCGTTTTTTTTCTTTCCACTATTATAAGATGTGGTGTAGAGCCTATTACCTATGTTAAGACGACTTAACACGTACGAGAATTCACAAATTTTAACCTACCGGTAAGCGAACTTATATGTAACTGTGTATAAAATTTCATCAGAAATTATACCTACGAAATATGAATGGTATAAAATTATCAGGAACATTCTGTTGGAACATTTAAAAAGAGTTTGTAAATCAAACTGGTATAAATTACACCTCAGAATCGACTTGTTCGCTCAAGTCCCCATAAGTTCTCACCTATCGATTTAGCTCCGCGCCCAACATCTTGGAACTAGAGAAGCTTACTGGTTCATATACTTACTTTTTTTTTTTTTTTTTTTTAATATCACTAAGGTGGCAAACAAGCTAACGGTCCGCCTGATGGTAAGCGGTCACGTAGCCTATGGACGCATACTTCTTACCATAAGTTAAATTTTAGCAGGCAAGACGCAACAGATTTATTGTAGTCCTAAAGGAAAAATATAGAGGGAAAAAAAAATGCCTTTAAAATTCCGAATAGGAATTAGCACTTTTAACAGTTTGAAATACGTTAGCTTTAACATACGATTAATTATTATCATTCACTCTGCAGTTAAACATTACTGTAACAGGCTCTTAAAAATATTTCATACCACGCTCACCTATTTGAATAAGAAACATAAACCAAGAGCACATTAAACATTGAGCTAAGTGGTTTTTTTTATCTTTGAAGTCAAATATCAAAAGTGGGTTTTAAAGGCGGGGTAATTTTTTTAATTATTTTTTATTAGTTTTAAATTTTTAGATGGTATGTAGTATACATATAGGTGTCAGTAGAGAATTACCCTGATTAATAAATCATTTTTTTATTTTAAGTCGGTACTTGGACACACATAGCATCAGTAGATAATCACATTATTAAATAAAAACTATGGGGTTTTGGGAATTAAGAAAGAAGTGATTCTAGTTTTAAGGGTCGCCAATGCGATGCGCGAGTACTCCCTCTGAATGGCGCTGTATATAACGTCCACATGCTACGGTGACTGCTTTACATTACGTGGGTCGGTACACTACATGCGAAGATATCGGGTCACATACACACAATTGATTCCGTCTAGAAATGCGCCGTTAACCCGACGACGTGTTTTTATAGTGATTGGTAAAAACTTTACAGTTCATATCTTGAAAACCACTGAACCGATTTTGATGAAACTTGTACTTTTCCGTAACTTGAACGATACATCCTACTAATTTTATAAATTTCAAAGTTTGGATCTTTGCTACTCAATCACTATAATACAATAACAATAATACATAGCAACCACTGGATGGAATGGGATGAAACATGGCACAAATATTAGGTTACTTTTTATCCCGAAAAATTCGAAAGTTCTCTCAGAAATAACTATAACAGAGCTTAAACGAACCATTGCTACAGCTTACTTCATTAGTAGCAAACTTTATTAGTACAAAAAATTAGTTAATTAAGGAGTTCCACGCCGATAAACCGGGTGGAGCTGGTGGCAAAATCTATAAATTCAATAAAAAAAAAGAATTATTATTTTAATAATATATGATTATAATAATTAAATTATATAAAAAAATCCGATGATTAGTTTTTAAATGTGGTCAAATATATATTTAGTTAGTATATACTTACAAACATACATACATTTATGAAAAATCTGTTTAGTAGCCCACATAGAGTAACATATATAAATATTGTGCAATTCTAACAATATTACATACGTATGTATGGGCCGAATTGACAAACTCCCTAACTTATATTGGTATCAAGTGAAAAAGTTTGCTGAGAAAAATTAGAAACATAAAATGACGGCACACCGAATTCAATATTGATTAAAAGCTTTTTTTAAAAACTTTTTTAATTTGGAAGTTATGTATATGTTTTTAATTATAACTATTGCAATAGTATCAACATGGAACCCTTGTAACTATCATGAAGTGTTATTACTTACTTAGGTATATAGTACAGTGTGCTGCTTAACTGTAGACTGTACTCCATTGGATTTCATCTCAACCCATCATTACCAAACCAATTCATCGGTCTAACGGTGACTTCGTTAGTGAAACACTACATATTCAATTGGATTTCATTGTTTGTTTAATTGGTAGGTAAATAAATTTGTGTTTGCCATGCTTTGTTTATTTTGTACTAATAAAATTCACCGGTAAGAAACCCTATTTTCTGAGGTTCCACAATTCCGAAATACACCTCTTACCATGTCTAAGAGCATTGGGATCCTTGGTGTTGACATCATCAGCGATGTTCAGTTCCAAGAGCTTTTTCTTCCAAGTCGACGATCCTATACTCACAAGCCATAGGAGACAGTTTGCCTCTCTGAGTTCTACCGCTTGCATAATAGGACGTGTTCTGAGGAAATGTTCAAAAAGATGCCCAGGGTTACATTCTACCATCACACCGCTCGCAAGTGGCAGGAAATTCATCGGTCGAAAAATCACCATAATCACCTCAAGTAATTTATGGACGCCTCCATTTTTAAATATGAACTTACTTAATTACTTACAAAAATCGAACAAGTGCGAGTCGCACTCGCGGACGAAGGGTTCCGTACCGTACTGTACCGGGTTACGGACCAAATATCATTGCAGATGCTAATGATGACCTTACCACAAACTTTAGGTGTAATAACAATGATAATCAACAGATCAATTAGTAGATCTGTTTACCCTGATGTGTGGAAGATCGCACTTGTTAGGCCTATTCCAAAAAAGCCTAATCCCAGCAATGAGAAAGATCTTAGGTCAATTAATATCTTATCATGTATCTCTAAGATCTTAAAAAAAGTTGTTTGTATACAAGTCCGTAATTTTATTGAACATAATAACATTTTAACTAAAACACAGTCAGGATTTCGGAACTATCACAGTACTACAACAGCAATAATAGAGTTATTGACAAAATTTTGTATTCACGGGATAATGGAATGGGCTCTATATTGGTATTATTAGATTTCTCCCGTGCATTTGACTCTATTAATTCTTCTCTTCTTTTATCCAAACTATCTTACTATGGTTTTGACTCTTCTGCAGTAGCTTGGTTCAATAGCTATCTCTGTAATAGATCACAGTAAGTAGAAATCATTAGGGAAGATGGCACAAAGAATACTTCTTCTATACAGCCAGTAGAACGAGGTGTACCACAAGGGTCAATCCTAGGACCACTTCTCTTTATTATTTATAGTGCAGATATCTCCACCTGTTTGCACCACTGTAATTACCATCTATATGCTGATGATCTGCAAATTTATCTGCCTCTCACTCCAAGTACCACACCAACATCTGTAAAATACATTAATGAAGACCTTAGTAGAGTAGTTTTATGGTCTAGTAAAAACAATCTGGCTTTGAACCCTACCAAATCGAAATTTATGATCTTAGGTTCCAAGAAACAAGTCCAGGATATTTCCAGGCATCTGCCTACAATAACCATCTTGGGTGAATCTGTTGAATGTGAAACTGAGGCACGGAACTTGGGACTTGTTATGGATAGTCACCTTAGATTTGAGACACATGTTCTGGAAGCTGTCCGTAACTGCTTTTATAGACTTAGATTATTGTAGAAACTGCGGCCATACATTAGTGTCAATACTAGAATCATGCTGTGTGAGACTCTAGTTTTATCTAAACTAAGCTATGCTGATGCTGCTTACGGACCATGTTTACTGGCTAAGACGTAGAGTCTCATAAAAAGGATTTAAAAAGCATCTGCACGTTTTTGTTTTATAAAACTGCCGTAAACATCCTTCTACTGCTGAGATAATTTGATAACCAGACATGTCCAATTCCATCTAAATATCTCTAATGACTTTATCAGTTTATTAACTTTTAGTCTTTCGGTAACTACTAATACAAATTCTTTTGTAACACACACAATATATAATTAACTAGCATTTTAAGTATTGATACGTAATTGGTTTTCTATATGTAACTGAGAAATGTTTGATATAGTTTTAAAGTGAGGTTATATTGCACGCCTCATAAGCGGAGCGGTGAGGTTTTGCACGCCTCATAAGCGGAGCGGTGAGGTTAGTGCTCTACTCTCGACATGTCAAAAAACCCAGTCTTTCGAAACTTAAATGACGTTTTTTTTTTAATATAACACTTACAGGATAATATGAGTGCACTAATATGAAGTTAAATAATCTGTCTAGCACATATGGTACATTTTATAAACAATTAATTTGTTTAATATAATAAATAATAACATTAAAACTAATCATTCTTGGACGTCCGTGAGTCTGTGTTTATGTGACCATGTATGTGGCAGAGAAATTGGTCGAAAAATTCATCTTACCGGAATACTTTTGTTTTTAATATATAAAGTATTACACTGTGCTGATTCCTAGTTAATATTAGCGTTCTAAGTACTGTCGTTTAATTATAATTTATAAAAAACTAATATAACACTGTATACTGTATATCTATATATATATATTCTTTATTTTTTATTTTTATTTTATAGTATATTTTTTCCTCACCTTATTTGTTATTTTATTTTAAAAAACTTGAGTTTTTGTTTTAGAATTTTTTTTTTAAATGTGAATGACCGCTATGAGGCGTGCACTTTTGGATTTTCCAAATTTATTACGTAGTACATGCATGCGTTTTTATTTTATTTTTTTGGATATACTTTCTTTTTTTTCCTTGTTTCCATCATCTTGTTACAGCAAAGGTATTATAACATATAGCCAAGACTGTTTTAAATATTTTTACTTTTATCTTATGTTCGTATTATGTTGTGATGTAAATTATTAATTTAAATTATTATTTTTTTCTGTTTTGTTTGCGGTCACTCTGGTTTAGTGACAACCAAAAAGGCTTTTACAGAATATCAGTGCTGAGGCTTCTGCTGCAGCTTAAACTGAGTAAGAGACCTTTTTGGCACTCAATTACCAATGTATTCTTATTTATTTTAAATATGTAATTGTTTGAGTGTCAAATAAATGTTTTTCTTCTTCTACCATTATCAACAAAAACGAGCAAAAAATCAGTATATTGTATGGGACCCCCCTTAAATATTATTTTTTTGTGTTTTAGTATTTGTTTTATAGCGGCACCAGAAATACATCTTCGGTGAAAATTTCAACTGTCTAACTATACGGTTCATGAGATACGGCCTGGTGACAGACGGACAGCGAAGCCTTAGTAATAGGGTTCCTAATTACCTTTCAAGTACCCTAAAAAGCAAATTGTCATTTATAAACATACTATTGTTTCAGTACCGTGGTAGACAGTCATTAAAAAAACAAAGCAAGATTAAACATTAGAAGTGAGTCATATGTAAATGACAAAGAACGGACTAAAAGAGATACACAGTAACAAAGGCGAGAGACGTACCTACACGAGATGCCCGAGGCCGTATCAGTAATTAAAACGAGCCCTTCTGGGACAAAGGACGGAGTTGCTGTCTATTTATCTGATGAGGATTGTCGGATTGTGCTTCTATTAAAATATTTACCAAAGATACTTGTATAGGTAATGTATGTATGTATGAGTTTTTTACAAAGATACTTGTATATGTATATGTATGTATATCAGTGATGAAATTGCAGCCAATAACATCTTGCTTGCTAGTAAATGTTACCTTTGCAAACTATCTATGTAAATTAGATATATAAAGATTAAAACACATCTATTTCATTGAGAATCTCACCGGTGAAAGAAAAAATAAAGGTCGAACCTTTTTTTTTTTCTTACTGTAAAATTCGTAAGTAAAAAGATATTTGTTAGTTAAATGTAGATAATTTGAAGATTTCAGAAGCGTTAATACAAGAGTGTATTGTTTTGCCTACGGAACCTTAAACAAATTATAATTTTTACAAATTCTTATTCCAGCAAAATTATTGAAGTGATTCGGTATTCATTGAAACATTTGAAACCGAATGAAGGAAATGAGGAAAATGCAAACATAAGCGTTCAAAGTTAATCCCTTTAAAGATTAAACGAGGAACTCGAGGCTATTTTCCTAATTAAACTTCTGCAATAGAAAATGAGGTCCCCACAGATAGATAGACATATGCTATCATCAAAGACATATTTGCAATAAGTATTTTAATTAGTTTATTTATACAGTTTCATATGGTTTCCTATAGTTTCCTTAAGTTATATATCAAAGACAACCTAATAGATAATTATATATGAGACGAATAGCCTTTACCACAGAACAGTTACAGAACTATTCTGTGGCCTTTACCACGCAGACTATAGCGCGAAGCTAACGACACTTTATCTGTCTAATATGCTTACATACATAGGGGCCATCCATTTAATGCGTCACACCCTCAGGGGGGGGAGGTCATGTAAAGTGTGACAAAGAGAAATTTTTCATACTAAAATTGGGGAAAAAACCTGACACTGGGGGAGGGAAGTCTAAATTACGGAAATTTGTGTTAAATGTATGGCCCCATAGATTGTGTTAATCATAAACCTATAGTCGGGTAATAAAAACACGTCTGCAATCAGTCAAAATTCAATGTTAAACCAAAGTAGATAAACCATATATTCGCTCGCAACCATAAATCAAGGCTGTCCAACAATAATTATACTGTTCTTCGGTCTCAAAAAACAACTAGTCTCCACTACATCACCCTACACTCAGCATGGCCGTGTCAGCTCTTGACCAGTTTTTCTTCATTATTTGGTTTAGCAATAAAAAATAATTTGCTAAACAAGAAAACTACCAAACGAGAAACATGTATCCAAAGTCCAAACTATGCTTGAGCAAGATAATTCGTTTATCCAAAGTCCAAACTATGCTTGAACAAGATAATTCGTTTTTTCTAAAATCCGCACCCATAATTAATAAAGGTAATAAGTATGTGTAAGAGTTTGTTTGTTTATTCGTACTTTCTTCACGCCGCAACGATGCATCCAATTAAACTGAAATTAAGCATAGAGATAGTTAAAAAGACGTGGAACAACATAGCTTATTTTTTATTATAACGAGCTGAAGCTACAGATATAGCTTGCTATAGCGAACTTTCTTACTATAAACTTAGGTAGTCGCCGTAGAAATCCCACGCCTAAAACTGAATTTATCCTAGGCGGAGCCGCTGGCGAAAGCAAGTATTAGAATGAAAAGAAAATTAAAACTCGAATAATTGGGAAAAATGTATGAAAACCCAAATTTAAATCTATCGCAAACTGAAGCCTTAAGATATTTCAATCGCAGTTTCTAAGCTATAGCCTGACCTAAGCAATCTCCTTGGCTAGATGCCCGATATCCTGTGTCTGGGATCGAGTTACTTACTTGTTACGACCTAGTTTACTTAAGGCCGCGTATATCTATAGATTTAACAGTAGATCACATCTTAAGAGCAGATATCAGGCTGCTTTCCACCACACAAACGTATTACCCTGTTTCCAACCTGGATTTTAGCATTAAACCTATAGTTTTTTATATACGATACATATACACAATACTGTATGTTTTGCTTTTTTAAACGACTTCAAAAAAAAGGAGGTTCTCAGTTTGACCCGTAACTGTGTTAGTATTTATCTATGTTTGTCCGCGATTTTCTCGCGTTCGGCTGAACTGATTTTGATGCGGTTTTCAGAAAAGTATTTGTTACATTCTGGAGAAGGTTTAAGTATACAACAAATGGATAGCCATGGTCCCATGGGCAGTATAATATATTGAAGGGATTCTAGAGAAATCATGGAAATTCCTTTTTTTTAATCTACTAAGCTGGTAAGCAAGCTTGCTGTTCGCCTGATGGTAAGCGGTCACTGCAGCCTATGGACGCTTGCAACACCTGTGGTATCACTTGCGCAGAGCCGACCCTTCAAAAATCTTATATCCCCATACTGCAGTGCTCAGAGAAAGTCTTGCCAGGGACCTCATTCCATAACCTAAGCGTTGACGGGAGAAAGTTTTTCAAAAACCGCACTGTGCGTGACCATTTAGGTTCCAAGGTGTGAGGATGAAGTCGCTGCCGATGGCGAGCGGTGCGATGGTAGAAAGTAGCCGTAGGCATCATTTCAAACAATTTCTCAGAACACATCTCATTATACACGCGGTAAAGCCCACAAAGGTAAAGTCTCGCCTCAGACTTAAGGGTTCGATACGGCATAATTTGGGATCGGCAACGACTTTTTTAGTGTACGAAAATACCTGTTTTAGTGCATCTTTATGAAGTCAGTTTTTGTTAAGAAAGTTTTTATTTTAAATTTAATTCGTATAAATAACTGAGGCCCTGCAAAAGTCCCAATAAATTCCTTTTTATGACATTTTTTTACTTGTGTTAATTTTAATTGTATTTTAAAATACTTTTGTGAGTTTTCGCTTGGGTCTGTTATTTCCTTTAAAGTTTTAATGTTTTTATCACAAACGTAATAGATGACGCGCCTATCGCCGTGCCGGGCACACATCAGAGTCGAGACAACTTTACAATTAACAAATTTCAACATTATTGGTAGCCCCTTAACGGGAATCGAACCCGGGACCTTTTACACAGCAGCTCCACCTCTTCGCCACTCGGCACTTTATCTCTGGGTATCACAAGGTATCTTTAATAATGAAATTGTAATAACAGGCAAGTCTTACCCACAAAGTTACTTGCGGTGTATAATCTGACAATAACAAACGACTTTTCTCTTTAGAAAATTAAACAATTTAATCAAGTAAACAGCCTCAAGTCGTGAACCTAATCTCACATCTCTTTGTCTTCCATTTTGTTTATTTTATAGATTTATTTAAATAAGTTTACTTATTTCATTCAACAGTACTTACTTATAAAACAATTTAAAATAATATTTGATTCCATTCACCAGTACTAACTTATAAAACAATTTAAAATAATATTCGAGTGCTTTCTCATTTATTTTATAGCAAATATAAAATAAATAAAATTGTAGTTTGTGATTTTAGACTTTCTCGGTTGTGATATATTTTCCTTTAGTTAATTAAGTACCTTCACCAGATTTAACGTCATAATGATGTTTTTTTTTATATCTCTGTGGTGGCAAACAAGCTAAAGGTCCGCCTGATGGTAAGCGGTTACCGTAGCCTATGGACGTTTCCAAAACTCCATACTGTAGTCCTCAAAAAAAAACACAGATGCATATTCGAAATTGTTTTTTACTAATTTACGTCCATAAACAAATCTATCATTTCATACATAGCTGCACATTGGGGTTTGAACTCCCGATCCTCTGCAGGTTATTGCAGTAGAACCAACCCAAAACGCTAGGCAATCATTTTGTTTCAAACCCAAACAAAAAAAAATTTGTTATTTAGTCAAAGCGTCATGTAAGTAGACGATATGAGTTATGAGTTAGAGTGTCCGATGCAAATGTACCTTCACTTTTATAACACGCTAATTAACGTTTTTTGATGTTAACATTATTTACACAAGTAAACAGTTTAAATAAAAATGGCAGTACCAACATAACCACTGGCCATTCGTTAGCAAACTCTTCCGTTCCGTATAACTAAAAGTAACGAAGAGAAAATATTTGTAAAAAGAGCTCATTAGCGTTCGGCTAGTCGTCTAGTCGTGCATAACTCCCTTTGTCATAAAAACTTCTTTTCTGAAAACCAGACGGCACGACAGGACGAATTGAATATAATTCATTTTACTAATGAGTACGGTCACTACAAAATCACTGCAATGTTTCTTAAAACGTATTCCTATAGATAGCTGACCACTAGACTAAACGCGCCATCATCTTTATGTTTTCAAGCAACCTATGACCTTCCCCGGGACTCAAACTATCTCCATGCCAAATTTCATCTTAATTGGTATAGCTGTTTAAGCGTGAAGAGGTAACAGACAGACAGAGTTACTATTGCATGTATAATAAAGCGGACCCGGCAGACGTTGTCCTGCCAGTAAAAGGATAATAATGGAGTCGCATTCAGTGCGAATGTTGAAATCAATGTCGTACATTCAATCTTTGACGTTTAGGAGATCAGTGACACACCGAGTGCAGCGCCACCTACCGGGTCCAACTGTGTTATCGAACCTTGCAGGGACCCACTCGAACGTACACAAAAAATAATATTAAAAATCTTCCGTGCCGTTAAGAAGATCAGGGTCACATCGACTGCAGCCCCACTAGCCGGGTCTACTAACTACTACTACTACTACTCTACTAACCGGTAAATTCAAACCATCCAGGAACCCAATGAAATATTCAGACAAAGTTTCACCCAAATCGTTTCAGCCGTTCAGGAGGAGTTAGGTGGCAAACACACTTAACGTTTTCAAGTAGCCTATGTCCTTTTCCGGGACTTACACTATCTCCATTCCAAATTTCACCTTAATCCGTATAGTGGTTTAAGCGTGAAGAGGTAAAAAACAGAGAGACAGAGTTACTTTCGCGTTTATAATATTAGTATGGATATAATGGGATATACAATTAAACTTATCAACTCAATTAAAACTTAGTCGAAACATGTCATTTACAAAAATTTAGTCGAAACATGTCAAAACATTTTTATCAAACGTGCAGTTCATGCCATAATATTGAAGAAAGCAGATTTTTGGTCAGTCTAGGGCGGCACCCCTTCGCCCTAGATGTAATTAAGCATAACAAGGTACTTTCTACAAATGATACCTTTCATTAAAATGTATTCATGATTATTTATCTAAAGGGAGTTTCATTATCTATCCCGCTACATAAAATTTTAATTAAGAAAATAGCCCGCGGGCTCTTCGTTTAATCTTTCATTTCTGAACACTTGTTTGCATCCTGTTCTACATTCAGCTTCAATGAAATTGAATGTTTTTGCTCGTCTTGCTCGAATAAGAAGTAAAGTCATGAACGACTAGCATTTTCCCGTGACCTCGTCAGCGTTGACTTTTGAAAAAAAGAAAGCGATAACTGTTTAAGTTTAGTTCTAAAGATATCGGAAATATCATTTACAAATACAAATTGTCATCCTCTATTTTATTTATTAATTTAACTCTTATAGTACATAATAATTTTAGTTTAAAATTAACAAAGTGATACTCATGTACTAAGGTGGACTTATCGCATAATGCGATTTCTTCCAGCCAACCTTAGGGTATTTCCGAAAATAGGTTAATTTTAATTTAAGTAGAGTCCAAACGAAAAAAAGGCATAGATGAACTTATTCCAAGTATATACTTACATAGGTACTCAAATATACAAATACATAATAAAAATACATTAAATGAGTATGTGTCTTTAAATTTGCAATGATTAAACAAAGAAGGATTTTAGGTTAGTTTTGAAAATATGATTTACAATCAATCAATCAATCTTAATTTTCAAGCATTTACTTTCAAAATTGACAGATTTTTATACAATCTTCCATACCCCACATTTAAACCCTTCAGAAGACGAATTTTGAAAAAATCCTTTCTTAGTGGAGTCCTACGCCAAGTAAGGAACCCCACATGCCAAATTTAAAGTTTCTGGACCCAGCAGTCTGGACCGTGCGTTGATATGTCATTTAATTTAATCAATTCAATCAATCAGTCAGTCAGTTTCTCCTCCTATATTTACAGAAAATGATAAAGTAATTTATGTATGTTTGGTTGTTAAATATTAATTCACAATTATTCATATCAAAATTTTTAACAAATTTTCGCGCAAAATGGGTCATTTTATAACAAAATAAAAAAAACGGAAAACATAAATCACTAAATCTATGTACATTCAGCCGCAGAGAAAAGTATTTTTTCTCTGACGCTGACTGTACATGACAACACATTAACACACATTCACAAGTCCTTGGTAATATCACATGAAAATGTAGATTGAGGCTTGAGTGAACCAGTGCTTTAAGCTTGAAGCATAAGTACTTAGACGGAAGCTTTAACTGCTTTAAACTTGATAGTACTAAGAAGCGAACCTTACGGAATAAAGTGTTTACAGAGTTCCTAAGAATGTACTTATAAATGACCTTGGTTAAAAAATAATATGGTGACGAAAACACACTGATTACGGTGCTTAAGATAAAAGTCAAAATTGCCTTTTAACAATTATATTTGGTCGATGGTTATAATTGTAATCCAGTCGTCGTTACCAAAACACGACCGTCACTATGGCTTTCGCCACAGTCGCTCGACTGGTGACCTAAAGTATCTCACACACCGATGGGCACTTGCCATTAAGAGTCACGGGGGAGGCATTGGCATGTAGCCTGGCTATAGCGAAGGCAGTCGATCGGGTCTGGCACCGGGGTCTTCTATCGAAGTTGCCATCTTACGGAGTGCCCGAGGGTTTGTGCAAATGGGTGGCTAGTTTTCTGTCCGGCAGATGCATACGAGTCGTAGTTCACGGTAGTTATTCTGATAGCATAATTAATGCTGGTGTCCCGCAAGGCTCTGTGCTGTCTCCTACGCTGTTTCTACTGCATATCAATGATATGTTGGCCATGAACAACATACATTGCTATGCAGATGACAGTACTGGAGACGCTTATTACACGGGTCGTGCAAACATCCCTCGTTCCGTTGTGGAGGATAAATGTGAAGAACTTGTGTCTCAAATCAAGATCACACTGTCGAAAGTCTCCGACTGGGGATAGGAAAACTTGGTCCGATTCAACTCTACAAAGAGACGAGTCTGCGCGTTCACTCCTCTCTAAATCTCCAAGATCATTGGGATCCTTGGTGTTGACATCTCCAGCAATGGTCAGTTCCGAGATCATCTGCAAGATAAGGTGAATCAGGCGTCCAAAAAACTTGGTGCACTCAAAAGAGCGAAGCAGTACTTCACGTCGGGGCAAAGGTTGCTGCTTTACAAGTCGCAAATCCGGCCCCATATGGAGTACTGCTGCCAGCTTTGGACGGGTGCCACCGGATTCCAGCTTGGCCCTTTTACCTCGGTTCAACGACGAGCTGTGATAATTGTAGACGATTCCAAACTCACTTGCGGTATCGATTCCTTAAGTCTGAGGAAATACTTTGCCTCCCTATGTGTGTTCTACCGCTTATACAATGGGTTGTATTCTGAGGAATTGTTCGAAATGATGCCCACGGTTACTTTCTACCATTGCACCGCTCGCCATCGGAAGGGAGTTCATCCTAACACATTAGAACCTAAATGTTCGCGTACAGTACGGTTTCAGATAAACTTCCTCACGCGAACGCTTGGGTTGTGGAATGAGCTCCCTGCCAAGCTTTTCTCTAAGGACTTCAATATAGGGTTCTTCAAGAAATGTAATTAGATTTCTGAAGGGTCGGCGACGCTCGAGTGATACCCCTTGTGTTGCAAGCGGTACATAGCCTACGGTGACCGCTTACCATCAGGCGGACCGTAAGCGTGTATGCCACCTTAGTGGTATAAAAAAAAATAACTGTGATTATAACAAGAACTATGAAAAAGATTTACGAATTTATTTAAAAACAATTCTTGCGGCAATCAAATACTATAAAGTAACATGTTTAAGTGCAAGTTACCGCACTCTCAATCAAAAACATTACCTACTTTATTTAACACAGGTCAATCAATCAAATAATATTTATTTAATTAGGTTTCTAAGAACACTTTTAAATCGTGAATACAAACTATTTAACAATTTTCCGGAGCCGGCAAGAGACTAAATTTGAATTTTAAAAAAATTTTAAAGTAATAAAATACAATACTTTGTTAAGAAACAACATATGTACAATCTGTATTAAAACACCTTAAAATATAAATTAGTTAGTAAATCTACAGTAGCATTAGAAGTACCATTTGGCAGAAGGGAATGGAAATAACGAAAGTGCCTATACTAACTTAAAATATACTTATACTTATCTCAGGGAAACGAGTGCAAAAGCCGCGGCGGCTGCCGAAAATGCAGAGCGCAACGAGCGGCTTAAATATATAGTAAATTACTTTCAGATTACATATTTGTGCCGTTTGCAGTAGAGACGCTCGGCTCATGGAGTCCATCTGCTCATAAGTTTTTTAAATCAATTTTACTGCGCTTAAAAGCTGCTTCTTGCAGCCAGCGTTCTTGGAACTCTACCACGCGGGCATACACTTTTTTTATAATAAGCTTTTAAGTTTCTTAGTAGGTATATCGTTTTGTAATTACAGTATTATTAATGTTTTAAATTTGATAATAACTTCATGTATACAATCTCATTAAAATTAACTATTATACTTATCCTGCTTCCAAGTGCATTCTTGTAAATATTTACTTAAAATATGTAAAAAAAAAATACAATAAAATTCTAAAACATGTGGTTAATTTTTCCTCAAAATAAATATAAAAATATATTTCAAAGCCAGTTTTATGAAAAAAAGTTATTACAAAGTTGATGAATACAATTCTTGGAAGAATGAAAACAAAGTTTATAAAATTAATAATTAAACTGACGATTTAAAAGTCTAATTAAATAAAAAAAGGTTTGTGTAACCGAGCAGTTTCTATATTTGCAAATTTACAAACTTTTCTGACAGCATAAGCTGCTGAGAAATATGAGATTATCGATAACTGATTCAAAGAATCTATTCGACAATGGAGGACGATACACACATACTATAACAAAACTATCTAATTATATATGGAAGAGCTCAATTATACGGTCTTGTAAAAGTTTAGCAATGTCTACGCATTCTCTGGCGTTTATTTTATTGTTAACAAGTATCAATTATTCCCAAGAATTGTATTGCCTCTTAAAATGCACTGCAGATACAATATGGAATGTTTAACCTTAATTTATATTCTTCTCGCCAATGCTCAGTTAATAATACCTATCATCTAAATTTAGCTCCAAATTATGTCATGCTCACTAAATTAACACCGTAGCCGTTTGAATGGACAATCAAGTCTCGATATACAATAAGATATTGCTAATCGATTTGGCTCCACGCCCGACGTCTTGGAACTCGATAAGGTAATATACTAAAACCTTACGTATTTACGTTTAATATCGCAGCAAATTAAAACCGACAAGTAGGTACTTACGACAAGACGTAACTACAAGAATAATATTCTAATTTGACAATCCTGATAGATAGTCGGGAACACCCTTCCTTCGTCTCAGAAAGGCTCGTCATGTCTTCTGCCTTTATTTAAGTGTATGTTTTTTTACAATTGACATGTTATCATGACCCATTCAGAATATACAATACCAAAGAAATTATTAACAACACGCTGGCAACACTAGAATACAACTACTACAAACATATTTTTACCGGTCTCATACGTCCTCACTTTTTTTGATTGTGGACTTATAACTTCCTCTCTTTTTAAAGTACCTGTGCAGGTTTCTCCACTATGTTTTCCTTAACCAAAAAGCCAGTGGTGTGAACAATGTGCTTGAAAAATGAAGAAAAAGTGTAATTGATGCACGACGCGCCGGCGCCGGCGCCGTGCGCAAACCGCCGCCCGACAAATAGCCAGGCAGAAACCAAAACCACCCACTGTGAAAGGATTGCAACAGTTTATAAATCTGTTACCCTATCACGCATAAAGAGAAACGTAAGAAAACAACAAAAAAAAAATTCGAGTAGGTACTCGTAAAATTATCATGACCTAAGACACTAGGTCATCTCTTCTGGAGAGTGTCACGAGCCTACTTTATACTAACCAGCCATTTTGTTGGCTATCGTCATATCTGTCGAATGCCTTTGAGTTGCATATTCTGCTCTCGCTCTGTGTCGAATGATATTCAGTATGGGGTTCTTCAAGATAGAAGTTATTAAATTTTTGAATGGTCAGCAACACGCGAGTGATACCCCTGGTGTTGCAAGCGTCCATAGGCTACGGTGTCCGCTGACCATCAGGCGGACCGTAAGCTTGTTTGCCACCACACCACAAAAAAAATATGTGTCGTGTCACCCTTTTCTCTCGGAAGAGACTACCAGGCGCAGTATTTTATTTATAAAATACAAAATTCAATCTTTATAGAGCTATTCATTCAGTTTCTTTATAAGGTAGTACGAAGCTTCTTTGATTTCACCATCAACGTTATTGAAATTCATTTGATATTCAATACCTATTCAGCTCGTAATTTAATTTAAAGATCAAAAGTAAACTTTTACACCACCTTGAGCTCTACTCAGACAGGATTTCAGACTTTAGACAGACTGAAGACTTTAATTTCTATAACGACTATTTAAACTTACACTTTAAATAAAGGTAGATTGCCCTAAGTAGAATTGAATTTTAATTGAATAAAATATATAATTTCCTCGAAAGAAAAAGTTACAAAGTTAACTCTCTTCTTTTGCCATTTTTTGGATTATTTTTATAACGGTACACATAATTTATCTAATTATTACAAAATATAGTGCTGCTATAAGCAAATTTAGGACCCGAAAACCGTGTTAAATAAGTAGTAACCCAGTTGTTTTAGAGGTACGTCGTAGTAATATAGCAAACAATAGTATACAAATAAGCGTAAAAGAAAATAATCAAGAAATAACTATAGCTAAATCTACAATCATAAATAATGTCCACTTTGAATTTTTCACCATTTCTAAAGTCAGTACAAACCCACCTAAACAAAGCAAATACGCAAATATTAGAACTAAAGGGATACAAGTACTAATGAGTTATATGATTTTCCGTCATCCCTACACAAAGGAACCCTAATTGATGCTACTTCCACATTTGAAAGTAAAATCCATACGAATGCTAAATCCATTCGATTTGTAGTGTGGAAAACAGGTAGCTAGCAGGACTTGCGACCTGAAAGTAGGTTTAAGGGGCGTCCCCTTACGATGATCATCAGCGCTCACCTACACTAGCTAACCAGCCAAAGTAGTAAAACCCTACTAACGCCGCCAAGGATGGACATGGATTACACATAGTAATTACTGTATATCTTGGCAGACCTAGTTCTTTAGTAGGCTATATAATTATTATGGCTATGGCTTCTACTTTTATATAAGATTTATCATTACCTAGCTGAAAATGTCCTAGAAACAACGTCCGTAAATATATTCCTTCCTACTAAGGTGATTAGAGGTTTCTTTCTACCATAATTTCTAACCGGCAAAAGCGGGCCCGTCATTTGGATGTTTTAACATTAATTTAGATATTTTTAAAACACAAACTAAAGAATTTCACAACGAACACACAATATTTTCACTGTAACTTCTAATATAAAAGTATTTACTAACCAGTAATGTTGGCACGATCTTGCTGTAGTTTAACTCCACGTGGTTCCTAGATTGTAGTGATCCACAAGCGTAGAATATGGACTATTGGTCGGGCAGCGTTTCAACAATTTAAACGACGGCAATCGAATGTTCTGTATGTAAAGGACCACGCACTTTTATCACCACTAACCCCTCTCTAATAACTTTCTCACCCCACATTTCAATCCCCTTCATCATATTTTTTATTCCGGACGGATGTCCGGCCTTAATTAATTTTAACAAAGAAAAAAGAATAAATAGAGTCCTAGATTAATATGAACGGTCTAGATAAACGGCCTAATTACCCTAAATTAATAGAATCCTAATAGAATATTAATACTATGTTCTAAATGTTCGTAAGGTTCTAACAAACCCCGGGTCATTTCAAATAAACTTACAAGTCATACCATTATACGGAATACGTGAAAACCAAGACAACTACCTTTAATCATTTTTATTGTACGAGGCTACCCTAATGGTTGTTAAACGACTTACTCAGGTAAGTCTCGCGGGCGTTTTCAATATTATAAAAGTTCTAAGTAACTTAAACTTTCGCGGTTATATTCAACATTATAAAACTCCCAATCAGCGCTCTGAAAACTAACACCAATCACATTACGTTCGAAAAAACCAATCAACGCTTGTTTTAAAACATTATCTAATCACTTTAGTTCCAAACAAACACCCAATCACAGTTAGTTTTAAACCATTCATTCTCGCACCACAGGTTCAAAATTTCACGCAACTTTATTTTGTCTATAGTTCGAATTCATAAATCGGAAGTTAGATTACTACCTACATTTAACAATTAATTCCGTGTTGATTTCTATGATTCGTAAGTTCATAACTTGATATTTTACATTTTAGTCATTTGTACTTATATTTTGTTAGCTTTAAACCTTTCATAAAATAAATCATAATTTCTCACCTAATGCATAAAATTACTGAACTTGAATATTTGAACGCGCCATTCTAATTTAAAGATGCATTTTGCTATTGCTGGTACATCGATTAAGAATTGTTTACTGATGAAAATCTTCGCGCTGAAACTTGAATAGTAGGACAGTTGAAATTTTCACAGATGATGAATTTCTGTTGCCCCTATAACAAAAAATACTAAAAAATGGAATAAAATAAATATTTAGGTGTGTATAACGTGATTATTTTGCTTGTTTTTGCTCGATGTTGATAACGGCAATAGGTATATTCACAGAATATTTCGTTATATATTCACTTTAAAAATCTAAAATAAAACAAATATTTAAGGGGGGCTGCCATACAACAAACGTGATTTTTTGTCGTTTATATAGATAATGGTATGGAAACCTTCATGCGCGAGTCCGACTCGCACTTGGCCGGTTTAAAATGAGGTAGCAAGCTGATGAAAATGGGTCATTTTAGGTTCAGTTTTCCGCAAAGTTTATTCATTGTTATTTTGTTTAAGTGGTGTTTTATTGAAAAAATCAATTTGACAATTTAAAAAAAAATACGATTCTAATAGGTATACTGAGCTCCTGAGCACCAGACGCTTATTGGAAACGAATATAGTTGTCACTAATTGGATGGGTGACCGCCTAGTGGCAAATTTTCTGAGCTCTTTCATGTTTCGAAGGGAACCTAAAACCACCGGCCGTTTGACATGTGATTGCAATTGTTAAGCCAAGTTAAAGGCCTTAAGCGGCTTGAAAACTCTGACTGTCGAGTGGCCACTATAAAGACAACGTCCGCATACCCTAGTACGGTGATGCCCCACCAGCGTGCTGAACTATTACCTAAGCCACCATTTCAAGGACAGGCCTGTGCCTCGGCAGTGGGGCGTCTAATGGCCGAAGTGAGGATATACAGAGCGTTACGGCTATCTTTTCTGAGGAACCTTTTAATTCTGCTAGTGTACGGTATAGGTATATACATACATACAGTGTTTACAGATCCATTGTACAGTTTTACCGTCCCGAACAGAAGTAACAGTAGATAATCCCGTCTGAGTGGAGCTTACAGGAAATCCTTCCAGTAATTACACATTTCCCATGTTTGTATTGAACATCCATTGTTCTATATTCTATTATTTATTCTATCGGCAACTGCAAAATGTTATATTTCACTTTTATTATCAGAATCGGCAATAAAGATCAAAAGTAAACTTTTACACCGCCTTGAGCTCTACTCAGACAGGATTTCAGACTTTAGACAGACTGAAGACTTTAATTTCTATAACGACTATTTAAACTTACACTTTTATTTTTGAAAATGAGTTATAAAGGTAGATTGCCCTAAGTAGAATTGAATTTTAATTGAATAAAATATATAATTTCCTCGAAAGAAAAAGTTACAAAGTTAACTCTCTTCTTTTGCCATTTTTTGGATTATTTTTATAACGGTACACATAATTTATCTAATTATTACAAAATATAGTGCTGCTATAAGCAAATTTAGGACCCGAAAACCGTGTTAAATAAGTAGTAACCCAGTTGTTTTAGAGGTACGTCGTAGTAATATAGCAAACAATAGTATACAAATAAGCGTAAAAGAAAATAATCAAGAAATAACTATAGCTAAATCTACAATCATAAATAATGTCCACTTTGAATTTTTCACCATTTCTAAAGTCAGTACAAACCCACCTAAACAAAGCAAATACGCAAATATTAGAACTAAAGGGATACAAGTACTAATGAGTTATATGATTTTCCGTCATCCCTACACAAAGGAACCCTAATTGATGCTACTTCCACATTTGAAAGTAAAATCCATACGAATGCTAAATCCATTCGATTTGTAGTGTGGAAAACAGGTAGCTAGCAGGACTTGCGACCTGAAAGTAGGTTTAAGGGGCGTCCCCTTACGATGATCATCAGCGCTCACCTACACTAGCTAACCAGCCAAAGTAGTAAAACCCTACTAACGCCGCCAAGGATGGACATGGATTACACATAGTAATTACTGTATATCTTGGCAGACCTAGTTCTTTAGTAGGCTATATAATTATTATGGCTATGGCTTCTACTTTTATATAAGATTTATCATTACCTAGCTGAAAATGTCCTAGAAACAACGTCCGTAAATATATTCCTTCCTACTAAGGTGATTAGAGGTTTCTTTCTACCATAATTTCTAACCGGCAAAAGCGGGCCCGTCATTTGGATGTTTTAACATTAATTTAGATATTTTTAAAACACAAACTAAAGAATTTCACAACGAACACACAATATTTTCACTGTAACTTCTAATATAAAAGTATTTACTAACCAGTAATGTTGGCACGATCTTGCTGTAGTTTAACTCCACGTGGTTCCTAGATTGTAGTGATCCACAAGCGTAGAATATGGACTATTGGTCGGGCAGCGTTTCAACAATTTAAACGACGGCAATCGAATGTTCTGTATGTAAAGGACCACGCACTTTTATCACCACTAACCCCTCTCTAATAACTTTCTCACCCCACATTTCAATCCCCTTCATCATATTTTTTATTCCGGACGGATGTCCGGCCTTAATTAATTTTAACAAAGAAAAAAGAATAAATAGAGTCCTAGATTAATATGAACGGTCTAGATAAACGGCCTAATTACCCTAAATTAATAGAATCCTAATAGAATATTAATACTATGTTCTAAATGTTCGTAAGGTTCTAACAAACCCCGGGTCATTTCAAATAAACTTACAAGTCATACCATTATACGGAATACGTGAAAACCAAGACAACTACCTTTAATCATTTTTATTGTACGAGGCTACCCTAATGGTTGTTAAACGACTTACTCAGGTAAGTCTCGCGGGCGTTTTCAATATTATAAAAGTTCTAAGTAACTTAAACTTTCGCGGTTATATTCAACATTATAAAACTCCCAATCAGCGCTCTGAAAACTAACACCAATCACATTACGTTCGAAAAAACCAATCAACGCTTGTTTTAAAACATTATCTAATCACTTTAGTTCCAAACAAACACCCAATCACAGTTAGTTTTAAACCATTCATTCTCGCACCACAGGTTCAAAATTTCACGCAACTTTATTTTGTCTATAGTTCGAATTCATAAATCGGAAGTTAGATTACTACCTACATTTAACAATTAATTCCGTGTTGATTTCTACGATTCGTAAGTTCATAACTTGATATTTTACATTTTAGTCATTTGTACTTATATTTTGTTAGCTTTAAACCTTTCATAAAATAAATCATAATTTCTCACCTAATGCATAAAATTACTGAACTTGAATATTTGAACGCGCCATTCTAATTTAAAGATGCATTTTGCTATTGCTGGTACATCGATTAAGAATTGTTTACTGATGAAAATCTTCGCGCTGAAACTTGAATAGTAGGACAGTTGAAATTTTCACAGATGATGAATTTCTGTTGCCCCTATAACAAAAAATACTAAAAAATGGAATAAAATAAATATTTAGGTGTGTATAACGTGATTATTTTGCTTGTTTTTGCTCGATGTTGATAACGGCAATAGGTATATTCACAGAATATTTCGTTATATATTCACTTTAAAAATCTAAAATAAAACAAATATTTAAGGGGGGCTGCCATACAACAAACGTGATTTTTTGTCGTTTATATAGATAATGGTATGGAAACCTTCATGCGCGAGTCCGACTCGCACTTGGCCGGTTTAAAATGAGGTAGCAAGCTGATGAAAATGGGTCATTTTAGGTTCAGTTTTCCGCAAAGTTTATTCATTGTTATTTTGTTTAAGTGGTGTTTTATTGAAAAAATCAATTTGACAATTTAAAAAAAAATACGATTCTAATAGGTATACTGAGCTCCTGAGCACCAGACGCTTATTGGAAACGAATATAGTTGTCACTAATTGGATGGGTGACCGCCTAGTGGCAAATTTTCTGAGCTCTTTCATGTTTCGAAGGGAACCTAAAACCACCGGCCGTTTGACATGTGATTGCAATTGTTAAGCCAAGTTAAAGGCCTTAAGCGGCTTGAAAACTCTGACTGTCGAGTGGCCACTATAAAGACAACGTCCGCATACCCTAGTACGGTGATGCCCCACCAGCGTGCTGAACTATTACCTAAGCCACCATTTCAAGGACAGGCCTGTGCCTCGGCAGTGGGGCGTCTAATGGCCGAAGTGAGGATATACAGAGCGTTACGGCTATCTTTTCTGAGGAACCTTTTAATTCTGCTAGTGTACGGTATAGGTATATACATACATACAGTGTTTACAGATCCATTGTACAGTTTTACCGTCCCGAACAGAAGTAACAGTAGATAATCCCGTCTGAGTGGAGCTTACAGGAAATCCTTCCAGTAATTACACATTTCCCATGTTTGTATTGAACATCCATTGTTCTATATTCTATTATTTATTCTATCGGCAACTGCAAAATGTTATATTTCACTTTTATTATCAGAATCGGCAATTATTTTTAATTAACTATGATGTAATCCACAAGTTTTCACCTTGCGAGATATTGTTAACAATATTAGGTAGGTTGTGGAGGTATTGGTAATTTATTACAACAAAACGTTTATAACACAAATTCCATATAAGAAAAATTGCGTGATTTAATTTTCTTTTATTTTTTGTTTTATTTTTAGTTCAAGCAGAGCCACGTGCGAAAGCTTATCATAGAAAGAAACTTCCTAATAGCATATTTTAAGTCATAACTTGATATGTAAATCCCAACTTATGACTTAAAACATACATCTTGTAGGGAATTTTCGTGTCAGTGGAACAAACTAAAATAAGATAGAAGACTAAATATAAATAATTTAACGTTGAGATATTAGGTCATGCCTTAACTTTTTTAAGTGATGTTTATTTTTCTTCTTTATCTTTTTTTACTGGTTTAAACGAACAAAGTCGCGGGCTTAAGTGAGTAAATAAATAACAGTAAGATAAATGGCTTTATTGGTATTAGATTAGGCACCACAATACCTTTATTTCTTTTGCTATGCACAAATACCTAATAAACAAAATTTCGAGGAGAAACATAGTTAACAAAAATGACAGTTCACCTGCAGAAATTGAACAACTTTCTGCTGAATTTCTTATTGTGACAAAGTCCTAGGACAATGAAAATTAAGGCAGCTGAGAAATGACAAAATTACCATGTCTATTTGAGACAGTTTCAATCAAGGAGACGTAGGACGGGTGAGTGGGGAAAAGGGAGGTTCGTAAACTGAACTCGTAAAATGGCTCTTATACGGCTTGCACCAGTAATTTGGATGAGGTTATGCTATAAAACGCCATCTAACAGGTTTTCTAAATCGTAATTTAGGCATAAAAATGATTTAGAGTGGCTATCAAATTTTCATGCGTTTCACTGACCGTCTTTCAGTTATGAAATTATTTTGGTGGCTTAGTTTTAGACGAAAATGTTTGAATAAAAAATAAAAAATTTAAGCCGATGGTGGATTAAGGGTTTTGAATTTCGCTTTGTGTTCTAACGGGCGAAGGTTCGAGCGCGGAATGTACCAATGAGTCTTTTTCTTAATTTCTCAAGTACACAAGCTTTTCGGTGAAGGTTCTATTCTTTATTTAGTGCGAATACATCTTTCCAACAGTATGTTTGTCTATCGGCCTTGTATAAATATGACCACTGTCAAAATAAAAATAAATAAAGAAAACATATTTTTTTTTCATTTTCTTATAAATAATAATAATATTATTTCAGGTACTCTTATATCTTGGTGCGTTACTTTATGACGTGATTATATTAATTAGCGCATCTCTCGCTAAAAGTCATTAGTAGCGGGATGTATTGTGACGACGTTTGTTCTGCCTGTGCTAAGTTACATGTCTGGAATGTACATTTTACATGGGCAGATACATTATGTAAAGGTGACGGGCAAATATACGCGTTGTTGTCTCTGTACTTATACGGAACATTAATTTAATACCATAATTAATCATTTCTTTATTACATTATCACTCTTTCGCGCACAAGAAATACCTAATCAGCTAAGAAATTCGAAAATATTTCGTAATATGATGTTAAAATCTCTGTTAAATAAAATGGCCAGTCTCATCCCAAATATATAAATAACTATCTATTCCTGCTATTTCACTTGCATGATATAATAGTCTATAGCAGGGATGGCGAACCAATGGCATTGATAGCACAATATTTTGGACACACCACCGATCACAAAGTTCATTATGCACTGAGAAAAAAGAGCTTCTATAAAGAAAATTTTCTTAAAGCAGCAAAACATATTCGTCAAAAAATAATTTACAATAATCATATAAATTATTTTTAACGGATTTCTTAAACCAAGAATTTTTTGTTTGGGCAGTAAGTTTTTTTTTTCTTGGTGTGTATTATATTACGAGAAAACCGAGTGGTTGTACGCTGCAATCACAATCAAAATTAAGTTTTCCTTTTTGTTTTATGTTCTTTTAAGTTGTGTGCCAAATGAGGCGTACAATAAACAAAAGAGTGTTTTGTGTTTTTAGTGTTTGCGACAAAAAAGGAGTGTTCGTTTCGTAAATGCATTTTGTATCGTTTCGAATAGAGTGAACGCTATCAGCTTGGCAGTTAAGACGCCATAAATCGCTGGTACCTACCCGTACTCGGCCTACTTTTGAAATGAATTCCTTCACTTATCTAACTCTTAAATTGAAGTATGCCGTACAGTCACATACAAAATGCATTTCGGTTCAAATGACAGTGACCGTAAGAAGAAAATACAATATGAAAAAATCAGAATAAAATTATTAGAATAGGTATTATAAACAATAGGAGACGAGACCTGGGATAGATTAATCATCACACCTCTCTTTTCGGTTCCTGACTGACTATAAGAAAATAGTACCAAAAATAACATTTTTAGATTTTTAATAGCCACAGTTTGGGTAAAAATGGTATTTTATAGGCTCTGGCTACATCTTAGAGCAAATCTGTTAATTAAAATAAAATAATTCGGGGTTGAATAAGTAATGGTAAAATACCTCTTTCCCGTCATTCGGCTGGGTTACCCGTAGCCATGCTTCTGCTAATTTCGAAAATTAGAGCATCTTAATCTCCACGAGCATTACCAGAGTCTTATGATATCAATTGAACCTTTCATCCGACCTGAAGCCTCCTCTGATTATGCCCACATTTACAGCTAGTTAATTTTATGTATAAAAACAATAGCATGCGAGTAAAACTCGTGCATAATAATTTGTTAATTCATAACTTTTTATTTTCTATTTTATGTTTGACTGTACATCTATCGTAAAGAACGGCATATCGATGGAGTTACTTTAGTTCCCCTAATGTTATAAATAATCATGTCGCGATGTTATCACGTGAAAATACGACAACGACCTGGGAAATAGTTTCCTGCAACCCGTCAACCCCCACAGGCGAAGAGGCAATTTTAATTGGGGAACTTTTTCAGGAGAAAAAGAAAAGCTACAGTAAATGAGTTTGTTTATGAATTTCAAGAGGTAATTACGCGTGTAAAAAATAACTGGAGTCATTTTTAGGGTCCCGTATCGGTGTGTTTTCATAACGAGAAAAAAAAACAATTGAAAAAAAATCATAAAGTAAAAATTTCTTCATAAAAGAAACATGTTTTCAATGTTTTTGATCTATCGTAAAAACAGTTATACATACAAGCTTCAAACTTGGAGTTATTATAGTGTAGTTCTAAAATAATACTAAAAATTATAGAAACCGGCACAGTGTGAGACGGGCTTAAAATTTCATTGAAAATTAGTACCATATAAGCGCCTTATAGCGAAAATAATCCAGATTAAACCTAAGTACAGTTTTTAAGTAACTCGAGGCCTTTGCTCATTATTAAGCAATATCGAGCACGGTCATCCATTGGATGGGTGACCGCCTAGCTGTTGTTTGTGTTTATATTTTTTTAGGTGGTACGTGTAACTAACCCCCCCTCCAAAGAACATACACTACCTACCCTTAACGTACCTACCTAACTAACCAACATGGACAGAGAAGATTAAAGACAATAAAACCAGAAACTTGAAAATTGAAGTATAAATTTTTCGAAGGATTGGCTATGTGATCGTCTAAGTGGTAGAACCTTTTTGTGTAACGTAGACCGCAGGTTCTTTAAGAGAAAGACTGAAACACCGTTCTAGTAATGAAAATAGTATCCTCTACCCCTATGCACTTTTTATTTTTCTAAAAAAAAATAAAAAGGCGGGAAGCTCCACCCAGCGCTTCCCACGGTACGTGTCCATACCGAGACTAACTTAGCGCACGTACCCCGAAGGAGTAGAGGTGTAAAATCATAAATGGTATAACCATTAAATTATCGTTGCAGCCGAAGCTGAAGACGGAAGTCTAAATATGTAGTTTTCAGGAACAAATCCTTGTGCGTGCATAGCACAAACACTCAGCCTTAGGCCTAAGAGTGTGACATCCGTTCGCACAGACACAGCCATGACATTGTCAAAAGAGCACGTCTCGTGTTAAGCACACTCCGAAGAGCAGGACGCATTAAACTCCACTGAACCATTTGTGTAGTAGGTAATAATTATTATGTACCAATGGAACAGCCTTGGAATTCACCAAGAGGGCACGCCCCATGCTTAACACACTCCGAAGAGCAAGACGCAATAAGCCCCACTGCATCCATGTAACTTCAGTCGTAGAGTATAAATGTTATATTTCGGTTTTCAAGCCGGCGTCCACACCATACATGATCAAGGATTCATAAACGGGTTAAATGTATAGGTATATTATCAGTTCAAGTACGAAGAATTATAGTTTAAAGTTTATTTGATCGATTAACGATAGAATAAGTGTGAGTTAGATTATTTATGTAATATTCAGTATCGCAGCTTTTCAGGAATTTAGTCGCGAGCCAAATATGATTCCATGAGTTGTTACCAGTCACGTAGGTGAAGTATCTCTGTCGCCTTCGCGTAATCAGCGTCCGACTCCCCACAACTTGGCAACGGTTTACGTGTCAATTTTAATAAAACAACAATTGCCTTCTTTCGCAGTTTTTCAACTCTGACAGACAGCTCGGGGCAAGGACCTTTACCCTTCTACACTGTGTAATCTGTTGTCGTCGTTCAAATCGCTCGGCACTGAACCTACATTCGTATTTGACCCAAACAAACGGATCGAAACGTTAGGCGAGAGATGTTCAAACCGTCTGTGAGCTCAGCCGATGTAACTTGAAGCCACTAACGAATGTTAACGATAAACATTCTGAGAGATCAGTAGGTTTTAGGCTTCCGATCTCCGGGCATGCCTCCATCATCTCCTTGTCTCCTCTTTACTTTACTCAGGCGAGGTCTTTTTACCTGTATTGTATAGCAGCAGTATAAGCAATCAAACATAAGAAGCAACATCCATCGCTAAATCAAGCAAAAGAGTCGCATTCCAATATTCAGGTCACTACAACACTACCACTTTTTATTAGCCATCAAAAAGGTACATAATTCCTCTCATATTAGAATGTATTCACTCAATAATACATTGCATTTCATATCAATTTATCGCATTTTGCATATGCCCACCTCATACGCTTTCTTTATATATTGTGGCCACGTGACGCTCGCCGCTGCCTATGTATGTCTACGTAAACTTATGCTGTCCCGGGTGTTCTAGTAATGAAATTTATTTTATTTTCGAATTTAGGTTTTTAACTACATAAATGTGTTAAGCCTCCACCGCCACGATCCTGGCTAACTTTTTCTAAGTCCTCGATCTTCCACGATCTTATTTAATAATAATTTTGATCATTATGTTAGTTTTATATAACAATTTTATTTTATATATTTTTTTTTCTTTTTTTTTATTATCAAATTTTATTTTTTTATAAAATTTAATATTATGAAGGACGAAGATGGCTTGGTAGACGGGTAGGCTAGGCAGATACGGAACTAACGGAACTTACGGTGCGCGACTCCGACTCGCATTTGACCGTTTTTTTTAACTATTACTTACGTGAGAAAAAGTTAACTATTTTTGACGTAAGGAATTTTCTTCAGTTGTGAATAATGTCTGCGAGCACGGCATTTCGATGTATTTTCACGCCTCTGTCTAGTAGCACTAGGTTATTGTAGAAGGCTAAAATTCTGTTTATGAAATAAGCTAAGGCTATTCTTAAGAATCGTACAAGGCATAGGTATTATAATTCTATATTGACTGACTGACATCTTCATGATCATTAAAATAGAACTAGTACCTATTTCCTAATACCGAGAGAGCTACAATTTGGCACTGATAGAGGGTTTAATGCTAACATAACATTACATTACAGATCCTAGATTTTCCAAGATTTACCTGATGAACCTTATGTGAAACTCCAGAGCCCAGCCAAACTATTAGAGATATGGAAATGCTGCCGTAGTGAAAAATGTTTAATATAATAAGCGGCTTTTGATGGCATATAAAAATCGAAGGTCTAGAGTACCTGATTATGTGAAACCCCAAGAACCCGGCCAAACTATAAGAGTTATGGAAATGTCGCCGTCTTCGTGAAAGTCGTTTAATCTCATGAGTGTTTTCTAATGGTCCCTAAAATGCCTATTGTAATAAGAAAAACCAAATTAAAAAAAAATTGTGCTCAGTTTCATAATTATACATTCTTGAATCTATATCATACTAAAATAGATTTTAAATATGATACACTTATTATCTACCTGATATGTACAAAAAAATCTTGTGTAATAAGATTCCAAATGTTACCTACGAAATATTTTTTTTTGTTTAAAGGAAGAAAATTCAACGTTCTAATAAATTCAAGTATCATATTGACGTCGCGGAAAAACCCCATTGTCAGCTCTCACGATATAAAAAAGGATAAAATTTATATCTACTAGTCAAAAAAAACCGTTCAAGTGAAAGTTGGACTCGCGCGCCGTGGTTTCCGTACCAGAAACGACACCTAAAAGGTGCCGCTCAGCGGACACTCATCCAATGACTGACCACGCCCGACTTTGCTTAACTTCGGATATCGTTTCCGATAAACAAATGTGTAACTGATTCTGTTAATAATCTGGCTAGACTATTTCTGCAAGATGACACCTTAGTAAGCGTTTAAACTAATATAGTGTTGGTACCACAGGAAAGCATTTTAGGCCCCATTCCATTTTTAATTGACATATTAATATATAAATTCCATAATTGGCGTTACTCAAAATGAAATGGCTTACATTCCTTTGCCCAATAATGACTTAGATACTTACTATAGTTTGTCAGGAAATGACAGAGGGGTTAATTTTTCTGTCCCAGATCTTTGTAGAATAAAAGTTGTGACTAAAATTAGTCAACATACAATCTATCAGAAGCAGTGTTCCAGTGAAAGACTCAACCCCCTCATGCAGGACTAAGTGGTTATGAAAAGAGGCTGTGCACCACAATATGATGTGGGTGTGAACCAGCCGCTAGTTACGCTGGGGATAAAAACCGTAAAGACATACATACATACATATTAGCTTATGAGATTTCAGTATTGTGACAGGTAAAAATAAGGACACTAAACAATATGAATATGACATTAATAATACAATTAATTATGGAATAGCTTGGAAATAATTTAAATGTAAACCTAAATAAAACAAATTTTATACAAATCCACAATCATGACGCGAAAAATACCTTAATAATAAAAATAAATATTTTTGGGCATTACACACAGCGCTGTCTGGCCCTGAGGTAAGCAAAGCTTGTACATATATATTTACATACATATCATACACATACACAAATACACCGAAACTTTAGACAAACACAAATATTTATCACATAAATGTTCGTCCAGTGCGGGAATCGAACCCACACCCTCTGCACAGCAGCCGGCCACACTACCAACTAGGCTGCGAGGAAGTATACTTTATACACCTTAATTTAAATTATAATGGCTAGAAACTGAAATTTTCTTGAACTAACAATTGATCAAAATTGCAATTGGAAAGGTCCCATAGAAAAATATTTCGAAAACTCAATAAAGTATCAAACTTCGAAAAACGGCTACCTAAGAAAGTATATGTGCCTTAAACGTCGAAAAACGGTTACCGGATAAAGTGTATTGGCCGCTTATCACAGTAATGCATGTATGTGGCTTCTATACTAAATTTCCAGGCTGTCTTCTTATTTGGGAGAAATCTACGGACCATACGAAATTATAACTCTTATAAGCTATTGTTTAAAACACTGAAAATTCTTACCGTGCCCTGTATACGTATATATGTTTGAATCTGCGTTATTTGTTAAATGTTATCTGTATGTGTTTAGAAAAATATTTGGCCGTCACGGGACCCCCGGCAGAGCTGATGTCGATTACACTGTAGTCGGATAGATATAGTAAATAGCTCATTCCCACGGGAATACGTTTTCCTTAGGGTAAAACCACGAGGCACGTCTAGTTTCGTATACAGGCGTAGAAAAAGAAACAATCACATATATTTGTACCTACGTAAAAAAGAGTAATAAAAAGAATAATACGGTTGCATAAACGGCCATATTTTATATGGGCTCCTTATTACAACCGCGCATAGAGTAACGCAAGAAACAGTGACTGAAAATTGGAAAAATGTATCGAATTCATTATACTTGCGAGCCACTCCTTAACATCGAATAGCTCTCCTTAAAATCGAATTGGGCTTGTTTGATTTGCCTTAACTAGTACTCTAGTCTAACATGACATCCAGGGTCTGATAATAAACCCGAAAGGTGGCTACAGTCACTTTGTAATGAATCAACGCAACCATATTGAATTTGGGTTCGTCTGATTGGTCGTAACAAGCAGTCTGGTCTTAAATGATATCTAGGGTCCGTGCTTAAACATTAAATCGTGAATTTAAGCCGAGACGCCCTTTTTTTCTAATTTTTCTAATGTAGGGTATCGTTTGATATATTCAGGGAACCGTTTACGAAATACTCAAGAGATTGATTATGTATTTAAGTCAAAAATATTAAACTGATTTTTGTTCTACAATAAAATTGTAGGCCTACAGGACAAGTTTCGATTAAATAAGAGCAAGTTGCACTTAGAAAATTAGTGCTTTTAAATAATTTATTAAATTTATTAAATTTGTTTATTATTGCTGCTTTAAATTAAATCAACATATAAAACAAACTGCAAATAAAAATTTGTTTCAAGCGTTTTTATTACTTTAATCGTATAAAAAAAAACCAAATACACATTTCCAAATACAATGGCTTGATTCGTACTTCAATAAACATACCTCGGCGTCTAAGAATCGAGGCGATTACAATACAACCCTGAATTCACCCTAACTCCCCACCAATCATCTCATTACTCATTATTATTGTGGCATTTGTATTAATTTTGTGATACAACTAAAAATCACAAATGTTCCTAAACGAAACGCTACTCTGTGTTAAACCGTATGATATACGAGAGCGGTCGGCTAGATCCGTGCAAATGAGCACAGTCTGACGAATACACGATATTTGTTTGGACCTTGTTCGTTAACCCTTCGCTGTCCAAATGGAATTACCTGTTTTACAAAGCTCAAAAGACCTTATTGTAGATAATCATGTAACAAATAAGTTAAGAAAAACATTACCTAGGTACACGACAAAAGATTTTTTGATTTAAAACTAAACACCGGTCAAGTTTGTATCGGAACCAACATAGTTAATTTCATAACTTTTTTTTTGTATTTTCCTAACAAAATCTTAATACTTTCTTAACAACAGGCTATACATTACAAGCTGGTAAGGAAGAAAGATAGCCCGATAAGATAGCAAGATAATATAGATGAGATTAACTAAGTTCGATACCGGTGTAAAGTTAACTGCCCAAAAGTTAGCATTAGAGGCGTTTAGGGGGGGGGGGGGGGGGGGTTAGATTCTCACCTAATCTGAAGTTGTTCGTTAAATATCACGTCATTTTATTTTCACCAAAAACAGGGGTCGAAAAATCGCCAAAGTCGCCTCACGTAATTTATGCACGCCATACTAACCCGACTTGAAAGGGAGACAGGAAATGACCTTAAATTGCCATTACTAAGCACGCACACCTAGTAGACTTAAGACCGTAATTGGTTGAGAACGAGTCGAAAAGATATTTAAATTAAAATTAAATTGAAATATAATGAAATGTAAAAATATTTTTGATATTTTATTTAGTTAAACAGGGACGGATAGCACTTAATCCCATTAACATCTAAATAAATTTAATATTTTCGTACGCGCAATACAAATTCAAATATCAGGGGCCGGGGCAAGGGCAGTGAGGTATCATTTTGATATTCTTGCAAGGGCTCTCTCCTTCAAAGGTCTCAATCAATCAAATCTAAGATGCTTTAAAGTTTAAGGTGATGTGCCCTCACCATCCATTTTAGTTTCTGAGATCTAATGCGCCACATGTAATTAAACTGCGTTTTGAATTTTTTTTTCATCAAATTTACGTCAAAAGGTATAGCTATAACAATAAGTTATATATAATATATAATAAGTTCATGTTACAAACTTAATACTACGAGAGGCAAGGCTGAGGCAAATAGGCAAGTCATGTTATACCGAAGATAGATCTTGTCACAAATTATAAATATTATGTAAAGGTACAGATAAGACAGTACGTCATCGTGGGGAGTTTGGTAGGCAATCTTTTTGCCGCTTGGTGGCGCTTATAAGAGCGCACAGTTAGGAATGGTCCTTCTTGATATCGTTTAACTCAACATTGCCAGTGTTGTAAAATACCAGCAAAAAGCAAATTATGTGAAACAAACGTGCGCATAGACCGTAAAAGTACAATATTTTGCAATAAATAAATAATAACATGGATTCTGGCTGATGACATCAGTAGCGCCACCAAGCGGCAATATTATTGCCTACCAAATTTCTAGGATTTAAAAAAATGTTCTAGCTGTCAATGCCGCGGAATTTGTTTACCTAATGAAGAATCCGACCGTTAGCTACATCAGTATAGTGGCGGAGGTATTAAAGTGGAAAAAAAATCTTTCCACTTTGATTCTGCCCCCACCCGAGTGCGGCTACTTAAGCTTACGTTTGTTTTAGTTGATACCTAAGCTATTACCTACTAAAACTAGGAATTGGTCGATACAAAATCACTTTTTATTATACCACTAAGGTAAGCGGTCACCGCAGCCTACTTCCTAAAGTAGGGTGCACCTTCCATATGAAAAGCAGGACAGGGTATATGAAGAGATGAATGCTGAGAACAGCTAGTAAGTAATAGAGTAAAACTATTACACCGAGGAATTGTTAAATAAATGGCGTTGATGACTTCAGATAAAAAGTAAATCAACGCTCCCTGCAGCGAACATGATCAAAGAAAAAGCGCTTCATTAGCTTTTCTATGGATCTACGGTTGGTAAAAAAGTGAGATAAAAAAATATATATCTTTAGAAAGTTAAAGGAAGAAGATGGGTACTTACTAAATTTATAATAAGATATTTTCTATGTGTCAGAATGTGATACAGCTACACAAATATTTGCTCTTCCTTCCTAAACTACTAGTGAAATTGCAGAAGCCAATAAGGTTTATTTGCTGACGGTACCCATTTCCTAAGCAATTTCCCAAGTTATGAGCGATACATGGCAGCAGCTGCAATATGCATTGCCAGCAATTTCGTAACTGTTTTTAGCTAGAAACGCGTAAGTGTATCATGAGGTAGCATCTGCGAATATTTCTATTTACCCATCTACTTACTTACAGTTACTACCTTGACTTTCTGCCAAACAATTTTCATAGTGATTTTAAAAATGAAAAGACTATAATGTTAAATAGCTCTTGACTTAAATAATAATATTAATACATATATCTTTACTCAAAATCTTTATTGCATAGTAAGTATAAAATATACATTTCGGAGCTGGAACCCAAGGCAGGGCCACGGTAGTCCCAACTATTGAACTTACATTCGATTACCACTTCGAAGATACGAACAACAAGTGACTTATAAACTCCTAGTACTAATCTATCTACAAGTTAGTAAAAAACAACCTATCTTACAAATATTCATAGAATTACGAAATCCATACTAATATTATTCTCTGGGTTTGCGAAAAGAAATCTCTTTATTTGACTAAAGTAGCACGCCGTTATCAAATTAGGGCGGGTGGAGCCGCTGGCAAAATTCATTAATTACTAGCTATCCCCTTAATATTATAAATGCGAAAGTTTGGATGTTTTGTTGTTAGTTACTCAATTACGCTTCAACCACTAAATGGATCAGGATAAAACTTGGCACATATATAGGCTAGGTCCTGGAATAGGAGAGATACTACTTTTTATCCCAGAAAATTTAAAAGCTCCCGCCGGAATAACTATAAAGTTTGTTACTCAATCCTGCCGCAACGAAGCATCCAATTGAGCTGAAATTGCACAGAGATAGTTGAAGGTACGAAAAAAGGGAAAAGGCTACTTTTATCACGGAAAATTCAAAAGTTACCGCAGGAGTAACTATAACTGAAATCCACCAACGAACAATAGTTGCACCTTTAACTTGCTATAACAACCTTCTTTAGTATAATCAAGAAGTTGCCGTAAGAATTCCACGCCGATAACCAAATTTAGGGCGAGCGGAACCGCTTGCAAAAGCTAGTACATTATAAATATATACCTAATGTAGTAATCTTTCTTCGTTTGAGACTCCCTAAATGTTAGAGTCTTCAAAGAAAATCCATACCAATATTGTAAATGCAAAAGTAACTGTCTGTTACCTCTTCACGCTTAAACCACTGAATAGATTTAGATGAAATTTGGTATGAAGATAGTTTGAATCCCGAAAAATTCAAAAGTTCCCGTGGGTATAACTATAAAAAAGCTTAAATTAACAGCATTATAGCAAAGTACATTAGCATAGTTAAGGAGTTGACATAAGAATCCCACGCCGATAACCGAATTCAGGGCGGGTGAAACCGCAGGCAAGAGCTAGTAAGAAATAAATTGGAATGGGCAATTGCTGTATATGAAATTTTTGAGATATGTATGCGAAATGTCTAATAAATCTCTTAGCGGTACATGAAAGCGTCCATTGGCTACAGAAACCGCTCAAACAGCGGTAGTACGTAAGCTTGTTTGCCACCTTGTGGTATAAAAAAAAACCATAACAGTTGTACATTGGATATCTACTGAATAAAGTTTGTGGAAATCGAAGTAATTTTTGAATATAACATTGTATTGGGTACCTTTTGAAATTGCTCTATAAACTTTTATTGCCTCAATAAAATTGGTAGCGAGCTGTTTGTTCATTAAGCAAACGATCTATACTTCAATTAATTCATTAATCGTTTATGTAGGTAGTAATTTAAATTATTTACTTTTGTTAATAAAAACTCACACATTTAACACAATATGCTATTTTCCTCCTCTTTTTATACGTAGGTAATTATGAAAGGTCACCATAAATTAGAAACATTAATAAAATGTTCGTCCGATTATTACTATTGAGATTTATAGTAATTTTAATACCTTTTTAAAACTTGACAAAACGACGCTCCATACTGAAATTACACTACAAGCTTAGTGACGTCACTCCCATTAAAAACATAAATGTAAGAAACAGGCCAACGCCTCGTAATACATCTTAAACACATGTATGAAACCTAAAAAGTAGGAACTTATGCCAAGTTTCTGACTTTTAATCAGCCGATCAAAAACTCGGTAAGCTACGGCTACTGTATTATATCCCGATTATTTATCGTACATACATACTGTTTTAAGGCACAAAACTATCAGCCGAGCGCTCGAGCGGTCAAATATGAAGCATTGCGGGTCGCTCTCTGACACTCTACCCCAAGTACTATTTATCCCAAAGAAGCTTGCGTTAGATATGGTCGCATACCGTAGCATGATTGAGAAAATGTAATTAACCTAAAACAATTTACTTTAATTTGTGACGCATACACGATGTTATCGGCGTTTTATTGGTTATTTGAACGACCATTGCGACAATTATTTTTTCAGTGAGCTTGCGTGACTTATGCCGAAATCAAATGCGATAGCTGTTTCAGGATCTATGTTTTACCTGTAATTTAATTCCTTTGTTGTTCGTTGTAGAAACTTATCTGAAAATCGCTTATTGTTGAAAAACAGCCATTGATGTCATAATCTTTACTAAGTACTAGCTATCCAATTCAACATCGTAAATTCGAAAGTTTGTTTCTTACTGCTTCACGCCAAAATAGCTAAACCGATTTCGCTGTAATTGGAACGGGGACCGTTTATACTTAGATTTATTACACATATTAAATTAAAACTACATTAATTAAAACTTTACATACTAGCTTTAGTTGGTGGTGGCCGAGGGGTTTAAATTTAACTTCATGTCCCAAGTGGCGGAGGTTCGAACCCCGGGGTCGGCGTGTCAATGAGTCTTTCCTCAAGTACACTTTATTCACACTACTGGCTTTTCGGTGAAGGGAAACATCGTGAGGAAACCTGCATACGTCAAGAAAAAAAAAAGACGTATGTGAAGTCCAAAATCCGCACTGGGCCCGCGTGTGGACTTCAGCCCAAATCACCCTCGCTTGTGAGGGTAGGTCGTGCCCCAATAGTGGGGACGTATGAAGGCTGGCAAGCAAATACTAGCTTTTTCCTGCTGGGAAAGACTGCGTGGCCAATATAAAAAAAACAGTTATGGTTTTACCATAATCTACTCCTCAGTTTTCGTAATAGTTCTTATACTTGCAATGATTTTACTAGAGGTATACTGCCTTCTCATAACAAATCCAGTCTTTTTTCATATAATTGAAAAACAAGACCCTGGTATGTGTAATGACGATAATAAAATAGGTAGGTAACTCGGTACCTCGTAACATTTTTACCCACACATACGGTAACTAAATTTACTTTAAAATTATAATAATGTTAATAATGGTAAAATGTAAGTACAAATATTTACTTACCTTTTACCATTTTGAAATACAATGAAATACTTATACAATGTGTAACGGAATACCCCCAAATCCCTTAAAGGGGTTGTAGGGTATCCAGTACACAAGCATTTAGTAATAGGCCCAAGGGTGAAATCATTAACCTGAAGCATCTGCAGCTTTCAAAAATTTGGTGAAAGCTTGAAAAGAACTTTTCCTTAAACTCAGCTGTGTGGGGGTCGATAACCGGTCATTTTGTCAAAATTTAAGATGAATATCTGAATCATTTTTTCTATTTTTACCTACGGGTGATGTCTCTATGAGGCTAATTTAATAAAAAAAAAGTAGTTTAAGACCTTATGCTTTAACTTTTTATTTTTAAATTTATGAGTGATATGACAAGAAAATTATTTCCAAATAATTTATACATCGTAAAATGTTCATCGCTAATAAAGATACATGTTTCGTTATTTTAATTTATTAATACGCTTGTTCAATTTAGAATATTAGTGCAGACCGGTCTAGTAATTACTAGCCACGTAACATGCAACATGTTAAGATTGTGTATTAAAAAATTTTAATAACAATAAAAACTTAGTCAATGTCGCTACTGCGATTCGTTGTTCTTTGAAGAACCCGGACATCATAAAATTGTGCAGAGTGAGAAGGAAGATTTTTCTCTTTTCTGCACATATTTTATCTAAAGGGTTCTTCATAAATAATTACATGTTTTTCGTAATTAACGAAAAATTGGTTTAAATTTTACATTAGTGAAAAGATTCCATCAGATTCTTTTTACAGAATATAAATTAAATAAAAAATAATAAAAATAAAGTGATTAAAATTTTAATTAAAAAAATATCAGAAGGCTCAGCTCTTGTATAAAATTTTGAGTGAAATAATAAAATAATTTCTACTAGATCATATCTCATAATTTTGTACCCATTACTAAGCTATTAGGGCAATTGAGTTCATTAAAATTTTCATAGCAGACGTTTTTAATGTGAGATTCTAGATTCCATGTACCAGGATTTCATAGAACACTGTTAGCATTTCGGACAAAGTTGATAAAAGAACAAAAATGTACCCCAATTTTCGGAATGAAGAATTCGCGCTTATAATTTGCTCTACGACGATTGGTCAATATATGGTCAACGCCCACCTGGAGCCTGGGTTGTTTGGGAATTCTCGGCAAAACTACCATACAATTGGGAATTATGATCACTATTAGTAATCACAAGAATTTCACTTTGTAATTTTTGCAAAAAAAGTAATAGCTACTTCTTAGTTTTTAATAGTCGTATTACAAAAATGAAACATCTATTATGTCACGTTCCCGTTTACGCTTGTATTTACGCATTTATTTTCAGGTAAATCTTATTAAATAACTTTTTGCCTGTCGATTGTAATCATGATTTGTTAAAATGAATAGATGATGATAAAGAAAACAAACTTAAGCCCCTCGGAGTACCTAGGATAAGATTTTGTTACCTGTGTAGAGTCGGCACAGATAACAGAATACCTACCTACTAACCGCGCCACAAAAAATCATACCTACTTTTAATGACATATCCAGGGATCAAATCAAATAATAATTATTTGAATTAGTAAGTTGCTGAGAACAATTTTGAATCGTCGATACAATATATTTAACAACGTGAATTTGTGCCGAAAAGAGCCGGCAAGATTCTTAATTATTATTATTAAAAGTAATAATACAATACTGTGATAATCAACTAACAAGTAGGTATACAATCTGTATTGAAGCACATCAGGATGATACTAATTCTATCGCAATGTCTTATCTACAGATGGTACAAAAAAAAACTCTGTATGGCAACACTTTTTAGTTTAAAACGTAATAGCACAATCTGGACAATAGGTCCTGTACCTACATACTTCATTCAATTTATCTATCGATCAAAATCATCAGTCAAAAGCCGACGGCACGCGACTTGACGCGACGTCATCGTTTTCTTTGAATTAAAAGAGTGAAATTCGTTATTTAAGTTGTTTTTTTAATAAAATGGGTGAATTTCATTAGCAAATACAACAAGATGATTCTGTGTGTTGGAGTCTTTGAAAATAACGATTTGAGTCAAGGACAAGATATGTATGTAGAGCGTTTTATCAACGGGAGACCATCGCAAGCATCAAAGGTTTCCGTTATATGATGCCTGCAGAAGCATGTCACTGCGGCTACAAATACTATTATATTATAATTATTATATAACACTATAAGTCGGCAGACTGGGATGGATTGCGAGAATTTTACGCATCGTACCCGTGGAGGCAGATCTGCTTTAACTCAGAAGATCCTGACGTCTGCGCAGCCGCAGTCACTAAGACAATCCTTGCTGGTATGGAATGCTATATTCCTAACCCGCGAGTAGCTGCCGGCGTCAAAAAACGACCGTGGTTTAATAGGTCTTGCAGAAAAGCTAAAATTCTTAAGCAAAATGCATATGAGGCTGGGACCACGGCTCGTTTTAATAAGGATCCGAATATTTCTGAGTTAAAACGCAAATTAAATGCTGCCTCGAGGTTCAGTAAGAAAGCAACTGCCAGAGCAAAATTCCAATTCATCGGCAAAATAGGTGGGCGACTTGCGAGCTATCCTTCTGGGAGTCGTGCTTTCTGGTCGCTTGCCAAAGCTGCCGAAGGGAACTTCTGCCAGTCGTCGTTACCACCACTGCGAAAGACCGATGGTGACTTGGCCCATAGTGCTAAAGAGAAAGCCGATCTACTGGGCAGTCTCTTTGCCTCGAACTCGAATATGAACGATGAAGGCGCTGTACCACCTACTATACCGTGGTGCGGTAAGACCATGCCGGAAATCTCCATAACGCAGCGGGAGGTCAGGCGGGCGTTGCTCTCTCTAGACGTTCATAAGTCGAGTGGGCCAGACGGTATACCAGCAGTGGTGCTTAAGCAGTGTGCTCCTGAGTTATGTCCTGTACTCACGCGCCTCTTCGCGCTTTCCTACCACACTAGGCAATTTCCGACTTCATGGAAGACTGCGAATGTGCACCCGGTGCCCAAAAAGGGCGATAGATCAGATCCATCGAATTACAGGCCTATCGCTATTACCTCTCTCCTCTCTAAGGTGATGGAGCGTGTGATCAACACACAGCTTCTAAGATACCTAGAAGTACACGATCTGGTCAGTGACCGTCAGTATGGCTTTCGCCACGGTCGCTCGACTGGTGACCTTTTAGTGTATCTCACACACCGATGGGCACTAGCCATTGAGAGTCAGGGGGAGGCATTGGCATGTAGCCTGGACATAGCGAAGGCGTTCGATCGGGTCTGGCACCGCGGTCTTCTATCGAAGTTGCCATCTTACGGCGTGCCCGAGGGTCTGTGCAAATGGGTGGCTAGCTTTTTGTCCGGCAGACGCATACGAACCGTAGTTGACGGTAGTTGATCTGATAGCATGGACATTAATGCTGGTGTCCCGCAAGGCTCTGTGCTGTCTCCTACGCTGTTTCTACTGCATATCAATGACATGTTGGACATCAACAACATACATTGCTATGCAGATGACAGTACAGGAGACGCTTTTTACACGGGTCGTGCAAACATCCCTCGTTCCGTTGTGGAGGAAAACCGCGGAGAACTTGTGTCTCAAATCGAGACCACACTGTCCCAGGTCTCTGACTGGGGACGGGTAAACTTGGTCCGATTCAACCCTACAAAGACGCAAGTGTGCGCGTTCACCGCTAAGAAAACTCCATTCACTGTGGTCCCACAATTCCAGAACACTCCCCTCTCCATCTCCAAGAGCATTGGGATCCTTGGTGTCGACATCTCCAGCGATGTTCAGTTCCGAGATCATTTACAAGATAAGGTGAAGCTGGCGTCCAAAAAACTTGGTGTACTCAACAGAGCGAAGCAGTACTTCACGTCGGGGCAAAGGTTGTTACTTTACAAGTCGCAGGTTCGGCCCCATATGGAGTACTGCTGCCATCTCTGGGCAGGTGCACCCGGATACCAGCTTGGCCCTTTTGACTCGGTTCAACGACGGGCTGTGAGAATTGTCGACGATTCCAAACTCACTTGCGGTATCGAGCCCTTAAGTCTGAGGAGAGACTTTGCCTCACTGTGTGTGTTCTACCGCTTGTACAATGGGTTGTGTTCTGAGGAATTGTCCGAAATGATGCCCACGGCTACTTTCTACCATCGCACCGCTCGCCATCGGCAGGGAATTCATTCTCACACTTTAGAACCTAAATGGTCGCGTACAGTGCGGTTTCAGAGAAACTTCCTCCCGCGAACGCTTAAGTTGTGGAATGAGCTCCCTGCCAAGGTTTTCTGCAAGGACTACAGTATGGAGTTCTTCAAGAAAGAAGTTATTAGATTTCTGAAGGGTCGGCAACGCGCAAGTGATACCCCTGGTGTTGCAAGCGTCCATAGGCTACGGTGACCGCTTACCATCAGGCGGGCCGTAAGCTTGTTTGCCACCTTAGTGGTATATATAAAAAAAAAAAAAAACTGTGCTGCGGCTGTGCTGTGGCTGGCACATGCTAGTCTTACGGTGTGAAAAAGAGGATAACAGTCGCGTTTAACTTCACAACAGTGGAAATGCTACGAAATGTGTGTTGCGGCGCGTCTCTTTGTTAACAACAATGGAACAACGGGAAGGAAGCAAATGTTTTAAATAGAAGTTAAAATACTCAAAAGTTTTTTTTTGTTTAGTGTTCAGTTCACTTTGAACCGCTTTTGTGAAAACGTACGTGACGTGCGTACGTACCAAGCTAATTCTTAAAATGGGAAGTTAAATAGGGTTTTAATTCAGTGTTTTAGTAAGTGAAGGTTACTTTGAATCATTTTTGTGAATTAAGATAGGTACCTACATAGGTAGTTAATGTTTGAAAAAGAAGATAATACAGTGTTAGTGAATATACCTATGTCATTAAACCAGGAACACATAAACGACAGGAGCGTACACGTTGTAGGTAGATAATTGTGTAGCTGGAGTCGTACGAATTCAAAAGTACTAGATTCTCATAAATTAGCGGGTGGCATATTCTAAAGTTCATTAAACTTTATGGTCAAGTCAGAAACGTAAAATTATTTTATAAAATTAGTATGAAAAACTTAAATGCCGATTTTCAGCGTGAAACTTTGAATAGTGATTGCTGAGTAGCTGCGCTCTTGCCCCCTTGAGGGATTTGGGGCATTTCCGTTACACTCTGTATATTATAGGTACTTATAGGCTACTTAATTAGTATTTTTCAAAATAATTGTACGTTACGAAATTGTTGATGAAGTTATGTAGTAAGTTGTAACTTTTAAAAAACGTGTACACTGCCTACTGATTGACTAAAGAAATGAAAGGTAACATAAATGTAACATTGGCGGTCAATAGATAATTAATAATACCAAAATAATCTATAAAGGTTGTAATTCGTAAACAATATTCGTAGTAAGTATTTTTTGAAATGGAGTAGGGTAAAACACCCACATGTCGGCCCCTTAACATGAAACGCAACTTTCAGTCCTAACCATAACTGAACCTTGAAATTATCCACCGTTGAATTTGCATTGTCGGGCTATTTGACATTTACACTTTATGTTATTTAGTATATATAGTGATTATAAACATCTTAAATTACGTGACAAAGAATAATAAGCGTTTAAACTTTTGTACGGCAAATTTCCCTAATATCGGCCAGCCTTTACCTACGGCCTTCTTCTATCCTAATGTCGAATCGTAAAAAGGGCAATATATCAATAAAAATTATTTATTTGTGTTGAAACTTTAACATGCATAACTTTAACTCTTTATAATGCCTTTTAAAATAGAAATCGTACTAGGTTATATATGTATTGTTGTTTTTCTTATTATTTAAAAATTGACAATAATAAATAAAATAAAATAAATTGTTGAAATTTCCAACGGTAACTGGTTTTAATGTGATAAACAGCATTGTGTTTTACAGCAAAACAATATAAACACACTGTTCTACACAGTTACATAAATAGACTTATTTAGTATTTTACCATACTGTATTTCATGGAAACAAATGAAGCTGGCCAAGCTTAGGTTGTTAGAGCAGCCTAATTTCGGCCGTGATTTTTATAGTCTATTAAAAAAGTAGAACTAACATTTTGAGGCGGCCGAACTTTGGTTATTCAATTAACGGTTTAAAAGCCCTAACTTAGGATACTCATAAATCCATTAAAATTTAACACTGCTATTTAACTGTCCTATCGTACGCTCCAGTGGTATAGAAGCTGGCGGCAGCAGTGCAATTTTATCACTAATTTGGCGGAAAATGTCAACTGATACCACTCTCGAAATATGTTTTTTTGACCATAAATAGCTTGCAATAGTTTTCTTACTGCTTGCGGACAGTAAAAGAGCAATGTTAAAGAATTTTTATTTTATTTTAGTTGTTTACTTTAATTTGTTACTTAGAAATAACGGGGCCCATGATAGGATTCTTACTTTGTTACAAAACCCTAATATTGGCCTGCGGCCGAGACAAGGGGGATGACAGCAATTTTGTAATTTATTAGTATCCTAAGTTAGGGCTCTTATAGTTTATAACGCGTTCCATACCCGTTAATGGAATGACCAAAGTTCAGCGGCCTTTTAATGTTAGTTATACTATTTTATTAGACTAAAAATCACGGCCGATATTAGGCTACTCTTACAACCTAAGCTCGGCCACATTTACCTGTTCTGATGAAATATAGGATGTTCAAAATACTAAATAAGTCTATTCATGAAATTGTGTGGAACAGTGTGTTCATAATTATTTGCTAAAATACACAATGCAGTTTGCCACATTAATAATTTATTTTTTAATAATAATATAAAAAATTTCATAATTTTATTATATTTTATTTATCATTCGTCAAATTCAGTTTTTACATGAAAATTATAAGAAAATACCTATATAACCTAATATAATTTCTATTTTAATACAACTTTCAATTTTAAATAACAATGACTAATAGTGCCTTCTTTTGTTTACGATTTAGAACATTCTTTACTGGCCGATATTAGAGTAAAAGAAGGTTGTATTATGGAAATGTTACAAGCGTCCATAGGCTATGGTGACCCCTTACCATCAGGCGAACCATCGGTTTGTTTGCCGATTTTTAATATATAATATTTTTTCTTTCTCAGAAACCTTCCCCGGCGTGTGCAAAATAACTTACCAAAATTCCATTAAAACCGTTTTCCCCTTTTTGCGCAGGCCTGGCTCGCACTTGACCCTGTCAGACTCGCACTTGACCTTTTTTTCTTTCTCGGAAACCTTCCCCAGGCGTGTGCATAACAACTTACCAAAATTTCATTAAAATCGGTTAACTCTTCATGCGCGAGTCCGACTCGCACTTGACCGTTTTTTTCTTTCATAAAAGCCTTGCTCTAACACTATCAAACACCACAAAAAAAATTACCCGAATTGGTCCAGCCGTCTTCGAGTTTTCCTTACTGCGCGAGTCCCACCCGCACTTGACCGTTTTTTTTTATAAAAACCTTGCCCTAACACTAATAAACATAACAAAAAAAATTACCCGAATTGGTCCAGCCGTCTTCGAGTTTCGCGCTTAGCAACAAATTTTGCGATTCATTTTTATTTATATAGATTACGCTAATTAGGTACCTAGTTAAAAGTCAAAAAAATTTTAAAAAAGTAAAAAAATCTAATTAACTTGCTGCGAAACGAAACATGCAACAGTGATATTTTCGTAAGTGTTTCCTTAGGTACCTGCCTACTTACGTCAAACGCAATACAAGTGAAGATTCGCTCACGGACGGCCCGCGACTGAATTTGCTACTTAGCCTCGCCTCCCCCGTCTCAAGCCCCCCGTGTTTGTCAAGCGAGCCAGCGTCACGCAGAATTTGAATTTTGCAACTTTGACTAATGATTTTTGTGTTTCGAATTATTGTGTTTATTCATTTAATTTAGTAAGAATGACAGTAAGGTTTTCTTATTTAGAAAATTAATTATATTATCTAGGTCTGTGGTGCTTTAAAATTATCGGAAACGTTTTTGTTATAGTGTATAATAGCACGAAGTTGCAGCTGTTTTGACCATAATTTACAAGTTTTTGGACTCTAATAATTTTAGAACTACACAATTTAACGTAAAACTGAAACACCAAAGACCTAGATATTAGTTATCTGGTCTTGTTAAAACAAAAAAAAATGAGTTTGAGGGATTGAAATTCATCAGAGGAGAAAAATCCTGTTGGATGGTAAGATTTAACGTTAATCTCATAATGTCCACCAAAGTGCGGACTTCGAGGCGGATTGAACTTCCATGAAATACGGTTACAAGATAATTCATTCGCAAAACTTTCATTATATAATTTGTCACGTATTTAGAAAGGTATCAAGTTCAGACTATGCGTTTTTAGTACCTATAAAATTTGTGGCATTATCGGAGTACATACAACATACTGCTCCTCTACGGGAAAGAAATCGTTTAAAAGCGGACATAAACATATTTGTGCTTAAGTCTGTCACCAACTCTACGTGAACTGCGCGGGTTACCAAGCATACAAAAATGCATAAATACGATTTTAAAGAACGACGCCGCGTTTCCGGTACGGAAGGATATTAATTGGAACAGCATAGTCCACCGCGGTAAGGGTGAAAGCTTTTGCTTCATTAACCCTACAGGCCTGTAAGTCACCCATAATCGGGAAATTAATAATTGAGCTGGTTTGGCTTTGAAACAAAAACTACACTGATGAACGATGCGACGAACTATACTTCGGCAAGATAAGATCCAGAATCGTTGACGAAGTATGGACATCAGAGCGGGGACCAGTATGGCAGTTGACGCGGTGATAGTGCTTGATAAGTAGTTCTACGACATGATCTTTGCGGGGGAGTAATGCAGGGTGCTGCTGCTCATACGACAAATCAGCATTTCGGAGACGACCACCGACACGTAACACATCGTCTTGTCAATAAACGGAGCTAATTTGTTGATGGCTGGCGAACATCGTTTATTTGATTTTAACAGGGCTATGTCGTCCGAAAGGTAAAGCGATTGAATACATTTTATTAAAGTTAATTCAGCGAAATTAATATCGGATGCGGTTAGAATATGAGAGATATTAAGTTCGCCAGCCATCAACAAATGCGGTAATATACGCAAAAATTTGTAAATATATGCGCTGGAGCGAAGTAGTTTAATCCACGAAGACATGCAACGCGAAAGAGATATAAGCGGGTGAATATCTTGCTGGTGTACAGCGATAAATGAAACTGTAGCTTTCTGTTCAGGTAAATTTGTAACAGCGGTATTATTGAGTTAATGGGCCACATGGACTCCTCTTGGCGTAGCCAAGAAGGACCAGTGAACCACAACGGATGGTTAAGTATTTGGGCTGGGGTGAGACCTCGAGAAAGACAATCGCTAGAATTGGATTTCCCAGACACCTGATAAAAGCATGATGCGGGAAGATTTGTCGTAATTTTAGTAATCCGAGTAGCTACGAAACATTTTAACTTATGCGGCGATGAGCGCACCCAGTCACGCCACCATGGGATCGGTAAAACAGTACACATTATCAATATTATGACGCCGTTTGTAAGTATCTACGACGTGACGGACTAACTTTGACATAAGTAATACGGCACATAACTCGAGCCGAGCTACTGACAAAGTCTTAAGTGGAGCTACCTTTGACTTTGCACACACGAGTGTGACTGTTGGCAGCTCTTGGGGATTATTAAAAACACGGACATAAACAACACAGCCGTAAGCATTTTCGCTAGCATCGGAAAATGCTATAACTGATATTTTTGAATTTTCATAAATTTCTAAGTGACGCGGAATACTTAAATTTTGAATTTCCGGTAATTCAGTTAAATATTGCTTCCAAATACGAACAATATCTTCCGGCGGTTTCTCGTCCCAGTCTAATTTTAAAACAAACAACTTTTGTAATATAATTTTAGCGTATACTATTACCGGAGCTATTAGGCCTAGGACATCAAACTGACGAGCAATAGTGGATAAAATATTCCGTTCCGTACACGGGCGATTCTCAACTGAAATTGCAAATTGAAAGATATCAGCGTTTGGTGACCACTGTAACCCAAGAACCTTTAAGTTATACAAGTCTCGTTCATTAAAGTCAATGTTAGCAGCGTAGTGTTGTGACTCGGACAAAGTGTCAAGAAGTTCTAGAGAGTTACTCGACCATTTCACCAATTCAAACCTTAAACAAGGCAAGCAGCTGATCTTTTATTTGAACCGCAGTGCTTATCTCCGGGGCTGAATAACAGATATCGTCCATATAACAATGAGACATAATCAAGTCAGCTGCGAGCGGTAGCGTTGAGCCTACGTCCTCGCACAGTTGGCGCAGTACTCTCATAGCGGGGAACGGGCTACCAAAACATACCCGGTTGAACTGGTAAGCAATTAAGGGAGAAGAAGAATCAAATCGAAATATGAATTTTTGGAACTTGCGATGGTCCTCGTGAACATAAATGTTTAAATACATTTGTTTGACGTCGGATGTAAATGCGATTTTATATAAACGAAAATTTAGTAAAATTAAAAATAAATCGTTTTGCAAGTTAGGTCATGTGTGTGAAATGTCGTTAAGTGCGGATCCCGTATCAGTTTTGGCACTCGCGTCCATCACCATTCGAACATTCGTGGAGACCTTGTCATTGCGCACTACGGCATGGTGTGGAATATAATATCCCGAGAGGTTATCATTGAGAAGCGGTATAGTATAATTTTTATCTAAATATTCTCTAATTATTGCATTATATTCCAAACGCAATTGAGGCGCGGTAACGAATTTTCGTTCTAGCGACATAAAACGTCGCACAGTGCTCACTGTGCTCTGTTTAGAAAATAATGTACAGAAAACTTAAGTATCTACAAACATCGTGAATACATGAAAAAGAATCGCGTTTCCGAAGTCACGCGAGTTCAACCCGAAGAACGACCTAAAAATTAAACAAGCAGCAGATTACTTTTTATTAATAAAAAACATTTTGAACAGGTAAATCTCTCGACCTTTTGACCTCCTACATGAGTAGCAGAGTACAGAAAATAGAAGATGGTGAAAGATTTTCGGGATCAGCAGTCACTACGGGAGTCTCTCAGGGCTTAGTTTTAGGTCCTTTTCTATTTCTTACGCATATACATTAATGATCTCCCATATCATGTAAAAAACCATGACATTGTCTTATTTGCTGAAGACACCTCTTTAGTTTTTAATGTTGTGATGAATTAAATAACGCCATTTCTAGGATTGTAAATTGGTTTAACGCTAATAATTTGGTTACTAAATGAGAAAAAAACCAAATGTTACATTACCAAATGTTTGTCAGATCCAGACATGAATTAATATTAAAGACGAGCAATTAGAACTTGTTGATTCAACAATCTATCTTGGCATAACGCTGGACTCCAAACTTCAATGGTCCTCATATTCATAACCTAACCAAAAAACTTAACTCTGCTGTGTATGCGATCAAGAAAATAAGACAATTGACCCATGTCCACATAGCAAAAATAGTAATTTTAGCTATTTCCATAGTTTAATGGCATATGGTATCTTATTGCGGGGTAGCGCTGCTGATGTAAATACAATATTTGTGTTACAAAAACGGGCAATTCGTGCTATTTACTAAATAGGATCAAAGATATTTTTAAGGGATAGGTTTTGGAGAAGTAAATATTTTAAATTAAGCGTCGCAGCAAATATATGAAAATCTTTTATATGATCATTAAAATATTAATAGTTTCAGCAAGAAAGAAGAAAGCTGTTGGTGCATGATACACGTCTACAAAAAATTAATAACTCTTTTATGGGGGATTTTATACACTTTTACAACAAAGTTCCTTATAATATTCAAAAGCTATCAATTAGTAAATTTAAATCTTTTATCAAACAAAAACTTTGTAAAAAAGCATACTACAAAATTTCAGGCTGTATAAGTGATAAAAATCCATGGGACTGAAGATGCTCAATTACAGGACGCATAGGTAAACCAAATGAAAATGGAAATATTATAAAATTGTATTGCTCAATTTTTTATTTAAAACATTGATGATTGTATTTGTTTTTTTATGATAGTATGTACTAATTATGTTGTTAACTAAATCTTTTTTTTTAAAACAGTAACTATCAAGTTTCTTTCCGGATTCTTATCGATAGAAATCAACGTTGTGAACCGGATTTCTAAAAATAGTATTTCATAACTTTAACGATTCAAAAATGTTTATAAAAACGTAATTTGTAGAAAAAAAAATGACATTCCCGCACAAGACCAACCATTATTATTTCCATTATAATATGTACGTTTTTTTTAAAAAAAAGTATATACACGTATTTGTATCTGTTGTCTGGTATCCATAACACAATCTTTGCTTAGTTTGGGACTGCGCGCGACCAAGACGCTGTGTCAAAACAAAAAAAAACGACTAAATTCTTCGGTAACAAAGCTATTTTTTTTTTCTTATGTCTAAAAAGAATAAGCATTAACTGTAAAAGAATTCATAATTTTATTTTAACGATTCAAAAGTGTTCTTGATATTTGATTCATTGATTAAAAAAAACCATTTAAAAATAGGGGAATTAGAATTACGTAACGATATAGAACTGTTGAAGTTATGCCGCGTTACAGAGTACAAATATATTTTTTCGGTACGAATTTACGGACGCCATCGTAATTTCCGTTGATACTCCCCTACTCGTTGGTAACATGCATGACGTAAATGTCACAAAAAGCCTATAATACCTACGGTTACGCTTACTTGCCATGTCATAAAGTAATTAACCTAAAACAATTACTATAATTTGTGACGCAGTAACGATACTATCGGCGTTTTACTGGTTATTTGTACGACCATCACCACAATTATTTTTCCGGAGAGCTCTTGCGGGACTATTACGGAATCAAATGCGATACCTGTTTTACAGTCTATGTTTTTATTGTTATTGAATTCTTCTGGTGTTCTTGGTAAAAACACCTTATATAAAATCGCTTATTGCTGAAAAACCGTCATTGTTGTCGTATGCAGCTTCGTGGCTCAGTAGGTATTAATGACTTGCCTGCTGGCCTGATAGTACGGTGATATTAGACCAAAAAATAAGAGTGAATATACAAAAATTTCATAAAAGCTGAAAGTTCGTAAAATTGTTCAAAAAAAAAATTATAAATATAATTTTAAAAGTCCTCATCGATCCGGTACCTGGAAAAAAGTTACTCGAGGCCAAAGGTAATAAAAAATTATGTTTTTAAGTTTTGTCATAAAATAGCTCAGACAACAATTGTAGATCATAAAATTATCGATAAAAATGTATAAATTACTTTTTCCCTAGAGCCACCGTTTCTGAGATATAACGATTCAAAAAGTTGGAAAAGTTTAAATTTCTGTCCTTTTTTAGGGTTCCGTACCCAAAGGGTAAAAAACGGGACCCTATTACTAAGACTCCGCTGTCCGTCCGTCTGTCTGTCACCAGGCATCTCATGAACCGTGATAGTAAGACATTTGAAATTTTCACGGATGATGTATTTCTGTTGCCGCTATAACAACAAATACTATAAAACAGAATAAATAAATATTTAAATGGGCTCTCATACAACAAACGTGATTTTTTATTCACAATATATTTAGTTATATAGTCACTTTAAAAATAAATAATTAAATTAAAACAAATATATATCAGGGGGGCTCCCATACAACAAACGTTCTTTTATGCCGTATTATAGATAATGGCACGGAACCCTTCGTACGCGAGTCCGACTCGCACTAGGCCGGTTTTAATTTTAATTTACACCTTTTTTATAATTTCCAACCCTTGCTAAATATTTCAATGCTTGCCCTGTCAATATGCAATAGAAACGGAAAAAAAGTATAGATACAAGTTTTATAGATAATTGATAGATAAATGATCTACAATTTTTGTCTGCGTTAATATTATGATAAAAGTTACCGTTTTGCTGAAAATCGCGAAAAATCCATTTTTTTTATCTTTGACCTCCACTAAATTTTTTTTCGAGGTACCGGATCGATAAGGACTTTTTAAATTTTATTTATAATTATGTTTTGAACAATTTTAACAACTTTCAGCTTTTTAGGAATTTTTGTTTCTTCGGATGTCTAGATTGACCGGGCTATGAAAGGGTTGGCGTGGGTTTGATTACCGCACAGGACAACATTTGCGTTTTTCTTGAGTCTGGGTGTTTTCAATGTATAATACATACCCATGTATTTATATAAAAAAGTATAAATATGAATTTATATTCAGTCACCACCTGCCGTCGGTCCACCGAAGTGAAGGATGTCCAACGCTTTACCTTCCCGTACGCCATCGGTCCTCCGACAGATGTGACCAACCCACTGCCACTTCAGCTTGAGAATTCTGTGAGCTATGTCGGTTGGTTGAACATGACTTTTATCTTTTCTAAATTCATGACAAGATGATGAGTGGCATCGAGAGGATTCATACAGAGAGTCTAACATTTGACTCTGCCATAACAAAGATGTCGTCGGCAAACCTAAGGTGTGCGACGTGCTTATTCGCCGTTCACGTTTATGCTCCGCCTAGCCCAGTCCAAGGTTTGAAGACATCTTCTACTGCGTAAGTGACCAATGTCGTCTATAAAACGTCCTCCTGTACGCAGCGGGATAGCACTTGTCTAATGGTCTTGGCACTAGACCAGCTATGTTATAAGACTAGCTTTGTTGTTCCTTAGCTAACTATATATGCTTATATAGTTTTATTTTTATATCTAAAAGTATTAATTAGTAGTCACACAACGGCTTTTACAATCTTTTTATACAACTCTGGGATGTATTTTTAGGGTTCCGTACCCAAAGGGTAATTAGTGGAACCCTATTACTAAGACTCCGCTGTCCGTCCGTCCGTCCGTCCGTCCGCCTGTCACCAGGTTGTATCTCAGGAACCGTTATAGGTAGACAGTTGAAATTTTCACAGAAAATGTATTTCTGCTGCCGCCATAACAACAAATACTAAAAAAAAAAAAAAAAAAAATATTTAAAGGGGCTCTCATACAACAAACGTGATTTGTTTACTCGATACTGATAACGGCAATAGGTAGACGCTTCAAAAATTTACAGAATATTTAGTTATATAGTCACTTTAAAAATAAATAATTAAATTAAAAAAAAACAAATATTTAAGGGGGCCCCCATACAACAAACGTGATTTATGCCGTTTTTATAGATAATGGTACGGAACCCTTCATGCGCGAGTCAGATCATACTTGGCCGATTTTTTTTCCTATTTGCTAATTCCGAAAACAACGAAAGCAAAACGGCGCGCGGTAGGTACTCCTAACTACATTAATAAATCTTCAAACATATCTAAACTACATATAGACAACAAATTAATGTAATTCACGGCATGCTTCCGTGCGCGTCTGAAGCGGAACAGTCACGCAAATCCCCGGGGCGGTACTATTGGTTCTTATTATCGACAAATGTTCGAATTTCTTTGAACACCTATCTATTCAATGACAAACACACAAAATAAACTGCGCAAAAAAATCTATTTCTACCGTTAAATAATTTTGTTTTGTTTTCATTACAAGATTGTATGGCGGTTCACATAAGATCATCTGTAAAATTTCATCCAGAGTCGATGGATAGATGTCAGAATTATACGGCTATGACATACATACAGACGAACGGACATAACTAAACTATAAGGGTTAGGTTTTTGCCGCTTGACAACGGAACTTAGAAAAGTACTACTCGTAACGATAAACCATAGATAAGAGCAACACGGATAGGGTGCCGTATTGCTCTATGCTATAATAAATAAATAAATAAATAAATAAACGCCTACCAAACCAAAAATGTTTCGAAGTCCTTTAGTTACCGCCTAGCTGTTACAAGAATTAAAACTTGCTAACTTACTGAACAATACAATTATTTGAATATCAATGCGAACCGAGACGACGACCTTGTGCCTGAAATTCATAACGAGGTTACTGAAATTTTACTGAAACAATACAATACTGAATACTGATATTATACAAAAGATATAAGTAGAATAAAAAAATTTTAGTTATAGCTGTGTGTGATGGAGGGATTATCCGGATATATAGAAACAGGAAGCAGGTGATGCAAATGGCCCATATGTTGTGTCTGACTGTTTTCAGCGCCTTCGTCCGCGTTGACTTTAGAAAGCAACCATTACCTTACATAATTTTCACAAAATCTGCGTATTTACATGATCTAGTGACTATATTCTAGTTCTTAATCTTAAAACAGTTTAATATACAATAGGCAAGTATATATATATTTAAAATATTTTTGGACACTACACACAGCGCCGCCGGGCCCCAAAGTGAGCAGTGTTTTGGATACCAGAAAACGGATACAAATACAAGCTTATTCCTTTTTGTTTGTAAATACATTCATATCATACATAAATATACCCAAAACACAAATGTTTATCCAGTGTTGCAATCGAATCCACACCTTCTGCACAGCAGCCGGCTACACTCTCAACTAGGCTGCGAGGGAGAATTTACATTAAATTTAGTTAATTCCTCTCCTAAGCCTTCTTGATAAAGGAAGAGATTAAACAACAAGGCTAGAACAAAAGAGACTCCAAGATATTGTAAAAAGTTAAATTGTGTTTTGCTGACGTCACAATGCAAGACAACTTCATAAAAAGTTATGATGAATTAAATCAGTTAAGTCTTTTTTAATCTTACATTAAATCAGGGGAGTTTTTATTTTGAATTGTATTTTTTCAAGGCTTCTTAAACATTTTACCTTTTTTTCTATTGTATTATTCTATTCTTTACAAGACGAATTAGAAATTAAAAAAATCTTAAATAACTTTATCATTTATAAAATATGTGTACGAATATAATTTATCTTCAATATTTTTTTATTTTGTTTTGTGATTCAGTTAGTATTAAGATCAATATAACATGTAGCCTTTACTAAAAAAAAAGTAAATAAAAATTTCAACTAAACTAAAAATAAACTATGCTAAATAAATTATTTATGTTCAACTTTCTATGTGTATCTTGAGACCTAATCTACTGAAAAATAAATCAAATAATTTGACCCAACTAAACTTATGGTTAGATGGTTAACTTGAAAGAGTTGGCACTGTGCGATAAGTCCGCCATGCACAAAAATATATTTATGATAACATACTGTAATAAAATTGTAATGCATGTATAGTCCCACAAACTTTTCTGACCGAGTCGTTACAAATCAGAACTACAGTCGCCATATTGAAATGGTCTGACCTTACAACGCCACCAGCGATCAACACCCAAGGTCAGAAGGTCAAAAAAGTTGCACTGTACGTAACCGTTGATAAATAAAATAAATAACTAAAATTAAAAATTATGCTACTGGTATTGCCAAAGCGTTTTTCCGCGTTGTAAATCTAATTTTAATTTAAGATTTCAACAAGCGTTTTATTATTTAGATTATCATGAAATAGATACTTACACAGTGAGCTCAGGGTCGCAGATTTCTGAAACAAAAATCATAATTGTAATTTCATATGCCAAAAAACTGAGGTGTAAAGCGGTCGCTTTTGGCAGAAATGCTATCAGCAACTGAAAGGTATACTCCAGATGCAATATATAAGTTATTATTTAAAAAATAGCTTATAACTAGTTCTATATAATAGGTTTGTAACATTTTTGAAATGTGTTTTGCAAACAGGAAATAACGAATATATTTAGCGGCGCTAGTTAGGTAGTCACTGCGCCGTATCATATATCTTATTCATTAAAGCCGCGCAATTCTAAAGTGATAAGAGAAATCTACTTTAGCCATAGTTGACCAAACTTTAAGCCCAGTAATTTAAGTCATCGAGTTTCTTCACAATTTTTACCGTCATTCTTCAACTTCACTCAATGGAGTAGCTAGCTTTTGGGCTAGTGTGGGGCAGACCTGGTATGAAATATAGCAAAAGTGTACTATTCTCGCAAAAAGGTTGTATATAGGCTCTTTGGGTAGTCTAGGGCGGGATAAGTGCCCAGCCCTGGATGTTCCTGGCTACGCCCATACCTAAACAGTTGGTGAATTTAATCGTAGTCACAAAAATGAAGCAAACAACCAATGTAAATCCATACTAATATTATAAATGCGGAAGTTACTCTGTCTGTCTGTCTATCTGTCTGTCTGTTACCTCTTCACGCTTAAACCGCTGTACCGATTAAGATGAAATTTGGCATGAAGATAGTTTGAGTCTCGAGAAAAGACATAAGCTACTTGAAAACGTCACGTGTCGGTTTTTTTTTTCTACAATTAGGGGGGTGCCGCTGGAATCCTACACCGATAACCGAATTCGGGACGGGTAAAATCGCGAGAAAATTCAGCAAAGAGAAAGTTTGAGTCCCGGGGAAGGACAAAGGCTACTTAAAAAAGTCAAGTGTGAGTCGGTTTTTCGATAACCGCATTAACGGCGGGTGGAACCGCGGGCAAAAGTTAGTAATATATTAACATCTACAAACCCAGTGTTTTTAACTGACTTGACCACTGAAGTTACTGTTGTTCTTTCATATCAGCTATGCTTCGATAGACAATAACCAAAACAGTTAATACAAACATATCAATGATACAAACCTATAGAAATAAGAGAAAAGAAATCAATTTTCATATTATTCAGCAGACGGCTAAAAACACCGAACACATTTGACTAAACTAAGAAAAACGTGATGTGCTCACAAAACATTACTCAGAAGCCCAAAATGAAACACAAACCCATTTCAATCCCATACCTGAGTACCAGTCCGCAAAAACTGCCATTATTCAAAATTAGATAACTCCAGGCACATCGGTCCCGTGACGACGCTTGGACAACTTTGCGAAAGGGTCCTGGGCGGAACCCTTCCTAAACTTTACAGCTTAAAATGTAAACTGTACAAGAACATGGCGTTACGATGTGTGATTTGGATTAATACAGGAACTACGCAACGGTACAAAACGTATTTAGCCAGATTATGTATATTAATTTTATAAATGCAAAAGTTTGGATGGATGGATGTATGTTACTCAATCACACCAGAACGGCTGATCGGATCTGGATGAAATTAGGCACAGAGATAGATTAAAGTCTGTAATAGCACATAGGCTACTTTTTATCCCGAAAAAAAAAGTTTCCGTGGGAATAAGTATAACCGGATTCCACTTGAACTAACTATAGCTATGGCTTTAACTTGTTATAGTATCTTTTTAGGGTTCCGTACCCAAAGGGTAATTAGCGGAACCCTATTACTAAGACTCCGCTGTCCGTCCGTCCGTCTGTCACCAGGCTGTATATCAGGAACCGTCACCAGGCTGTATCTTATGAACCGCGATAGTTAGACAGTTGAAATTTTTACAGAACATGTATTTCTATAATAAACTTGATTTTGTTTCGCTTGATTTTGCTCGATATTAATAGCGGCAACGGGTAGACGTATTCACAGAATATTTAGTTATATAGTCACTTAAAAATTAAATTAAAATAACTCCCATACAACAAACGAGATTTATTTGCCGTTTTTATAGATAATGGTACGGAACCCTTCGTGCCTGGGTCCGACTCGCACTTGGCCGATTTTTTTAGTATAATCAAGGACTTGGCGTAGGAATCTCACGCCACGTTTTGGGGCGGGCGGAGCCGATGGCAAAAGCTAGATGATTGAAACAAAAAGAGCTTTATAATAGATTTGTTTTTCGGGGGCGTGGGGGGCGGGATACTACAGTTTAAAGGAAAAAAAAATTGTGTAATCTGTGTTCATACATATCAGTGTTGTTGCGAATATCAGCATTCGCGGATTAGTAAAATTGTTTTTAATATCAGCATCAGCAACAATCGATGCTGATTTTTAATGTTGACATTCAAGTCATGGCGGGGCCTAGCGCAAGTCACGTGGAGTTTTAAGCCAATCATAGACAGTTATACAAACAATCGGCCAAGTGCGAGTCGATCTCTTTTTTTTTTCTTTTTTTGTGTTAAAATCTTAATGCGGTTCACAGAATACATCTACTTACCAAGTTTCAACAGTATAGTTTTTATAGTTTCGGAAAAAGTGGCTGCGAGATACGGACGGACGGACAGACAGACAGAATCCATAAGGGTTCCGTTTTTTGCCATTTGAATACGGAACCCTAAAAAAGATGTTAGGTACTTGTTCCCTCATTCGATTGTTTTGTCAACATAAATTGGTTGGACCCTAATGAATTATTCTATGACATGTGTAGTGTAATAATACAAAATAAGTAATCCATTAAACCATATCCGAATTCATAATACCTACCTCCTCTACTGAAAAGTGCAATATAGAATTATTTTAGGTTAGTGGACAAGGTTACAGACAGCACAGTGTAGTATCCTATTATTAATATTATAAAGGCGAAAGTTTGTGAGTGTGTGACTGTGTGAATGTGTAAGTGTGTATGATTGTTACTTCTTCACGCTTCAACCACTGGATGGATCGGGAACCGCTCAACTGATTTAGATGAAATTTGTGCCGGGGAAGGACATAGGCTTCATTTTTCATCACGGAAAATAAAAGTTCCCGCGGGAATAACTTTTAACGTTTGTTACTTAATCTTGCTGCACTAGGAGCATTTAAATGAGCTGAAATTTTGCACACAGAGATAGTTAAAGATACGGAAAAGGACAAAGGCTACTTTTTATCCCGGGAAACGGGAGTAACTATAACCGAATTCGACGAACGATCCATAGCTGCAGCTATAGCTTGCTATAACAAACTTCTTTAGTATAATCAAGGAGTTGCCGTAAGAATCCTACGCCGTTAACCAAATTTAGGGCGAGCGGAGCCGCGGGCAAAGTCTAGTTTGTAATAAAGACTATTCTCGTCTTTCCCTTTATGGGTATATGTGTTCAGTGATTCTCGTAAAGGACGTACAAATACCTCAAATAAATACCACTAAGGTGGCAAACAAGCTTACAGTCCGCCGGATGGTAAGCGGTCACAGTAGCCTATGGACGCTGCCTGGAGCATCAACCACGCGTTGCTGGCCCTTCAAATGTCTAATAACTTCATAATAGTATAACCATCCGCTAATACTGGTTTAAAAAAATTTGCATCAGCGTCCACTGATACATTAAAAACCCTGATACATATAAAGGATTATCTAATTAAACACCACAACTTTTACAAAGTAATTTTCATTTGGGGGATTTAGTTTTGTTTGAAGTTGGTTGAATTCTTTTAAATAAATTTTATTTACCCGTCATCTTTACCGATTGTGGACTTCGTTATGTAATTGCTGTAAATAATATATATTTACCCTTTAAAACTTTCGGTTTATATATATATATATTTATTTGAGTATACCTTTTCATACTACTAAAATGACAAACATGCATGCGGACCACCTGATGTTGAGTGGTTATATTTATAATCTTTGGGTGCTTGTAGCACCAGTTCTCTTTGTGGGTTATACTGTAGATGCAACAACGAGCTAATACCACAAATCTAAGCGTATTATACCATACACCATTTTTTCCCTACCGATGGAGAGAAGTACCATGTCAGAGGAATAATCCAACAGTTTTGTACAACGAACACACACAGGGAGGCAAAATCTTTCCTAATGGTTAAGGATCGAAGCGGGCGCCAGACCTTTATTCAAATAATTGAACACATAATATGGCACAGGTAAATAAGCGTTTGTCCAAATGCTGTGCTACGCTATGTGTTTAAATATGTATACCAATGTTTGAAGCCATAATATATCTCACCGGCATAAAAAGACCGAGTCAAAAAGTATCCAAGTGCACCCGCCCAGTGATGGCAGGAGTACTACCGTATAAGTAGCTTCTCTTTTATTATTAAATATTAAACATAATTTTTTAAAATCTGATAAAAGATTTGGATCTCTTAAATCCGATCAGATCTTAGCTTCATAGACATGAAAGTTTTTTCTAAGAAAATGGATGGTTCTGCCATCTTAAAAAGCAGTTTTTCTTAAAGATATGAATTTAGCATCCTAAAACGTTACGTTGCAAAAATAGCCCCCTTTATCAGTCCCCTAGAAGACGCTGTTAGCTCAGTTTTAATTTCTTGAAGCAATTTGTGTATTTCGTAACGCGGGTAAACAAAATAAATTTGTAAGAAAAGATGTAAGTAAGAAGCAATTATGGTTTAATTTAATAAAAGCCACTCTACTGTTGCGATCCGGGTAAAGAAGGCCAGACGTAGCTCTTGTAGGACATAATAATTTTGTTACATCACTTGATCCATGAACAAACAGTCTTTGTTATTAACCTAGAAATAGAATCCAGGGCTGTCGAACCTTTATTCCCAGCAAAAATTGAACAAAATACTCATAGGTACTCGAAGTGAACAGCTAAGAACCAGGTGGTTTAAATTCAAAACAATATTAAAATCATAGATATTGAAGTCGTGTTTTAAATCGAAATAATCATTTTTTTATATTCAATTATTAATTTCACTAATTTTAATTTCACACATCACCAAGAAAACAGCTACAGACAGCTGTGAAACCTTGAAGTTCCATGTTCTCAATCGCCATAAAAAACTAACTTTTACGATATAATTAATAAAAAGTTGAATTGCATCAATCAAACCCTTAATTCACACGAATTGGAATGTCACAGCTAAGTTCCCAAAAGCACTAGGTCCAATTTTTTAAGTTTATTTATTTAGTTTCAAACCCTTTTTCTGTGCCTTTCCTTCGAAATGAAAACTTAACTTTCTAATAATAAATAATATTCAATGTGTTAACAAAATTATCTCGTGGCGCGCGTGCCCTGGTTTGCCACCCCTTATCTAGACTATATCATCGTAGTTCATGAAGTGTGCCAGAGATAGATGTTTTTGTTAAGTCGTCTTGTTGTTTACGACAAGGCGAGAGATAAATTTTTGCTGAAGACACTTGTAACTAATGAATTGTTGTAAATAGCGCAAATAATAAAAGTAAAAGTGAGTATCACACTAATCACATCCATACGAATATAATAAATGCGAAAGTAAGTTTATTTGTTTATTTTTCCTTTTTTCACGTAGCAACAGAGTATCTAATTGGGAATTGTTGACGATACGGAGAAGGATAATTTTTGTACCAGAAAATTCAAAAGTTCCCGGAGGAATAACTATGACCAAATTCCACGTGAATGAACTATACCGTGTTATAGCAAACGTCGGTATATTTAAGGAATTAAAGAGCAGCCGTATGAATCGGACGCCGATTACCGAATTTATAGCGCAGACGAAGCCGCTGGTTACCCTTTTCTTTCTCGATTATGGCGATGTTAGCTATCCTGACCTTACAGTGGAGCAACTTAATAAGTTGTTGACTTCAAATTCACGTTTCAGGTTCATATATGACTTGCGCAAATTTTACCACATTTCAGAACACCGATCGAAAGCTCAAATGGCTCCCAATTCGTTTTCGCCGGAATACTCATATTCTATGCCTTCTGTATAAAGTTCTGTTCAACCCATCAGCACTGTCATACTTAAAAGAGCGTTTCCAATTTTTGGGTTCATCTGCACATCGACTTTCCACAAGCTTGTTAAAAATCCCCGCACATGTTCAAACTCTGGGACGCTCTGCGCTGGGTATAACACGTGCGCAAACTTTATCGATATTTAAAAATTGTTTCATTCTCATTTTCTGAATTTAAACCGATAATGTATTTATAAGTATTGTATTGTATTTATTTGTTATATATGTATTAATATATCTATATATAAAATATATCATCTACACTTCCTATCCCACATATTTATTTTGTAATTTTCTTTACCCACAGGTTGACTGGAAGAATCCGCTTATTAGCAATAAGACCGCCTACATTGTGATTTTCTTTTGTTTTTTTATTGTTATTTGTATCTTTTTATGTGTGCAATAAAGTATATTACTCGTAAAAGCTAGTCCATACCACAGATTATATAATACTATACTAGTATCCATACTAATATTATAAATGCGAAATTTAATCTGTCCATCTGTCTGTCTGTTACCTTTACACGTTCTAACCACTGGACGGATTAAGGTGAAATTTAGCATGAAGATAGACTGAGTCCTGGGAAAGGACATAGGCTACTTAAAAACGTCAAATGTGAGTCGGTTTTATTTCTACGTATAATTCTTCTGTACGTGTGTTGTGTCTGTCACCTAACTCCTCGTGAACGGGTGGAATGATTTGGGTGAAATCATTCTGGATTATTTAAACACCAATGGTCCCCAGTTGGCGCTGCAGACGGTGTGTCCCTGATCTCCTAAACGGTAGGGATGATTCTAAGGATACATTGTGTACGTTCGAATGGGTCGCTGCAAGGTCTGAATTCGCAAATGGACCCGGTAGGTGGAGCTACAGTCGGCGTGTCATTGATCTTCTCCTAAACGACAGGCAAATTTTGAATGATATTTTTTGTTTACCTTTAAGTACGGAACCCTAAAAACACTCAAAAGCTCCTCATTTTTAAAGCTGAAAGTAGAGGGGATTCGTTGGTTCTGGCGCACTACCCCCCAACCTCAACCCCTCGCCTAAAAACTTTGAGTGAGATTTCTATAGTAAATTATATTTTAGTTTTATTATAAAAATTTGATACTAATTTCTTATCTTTACTATAACCGTTTACAATGTTTTTCAGGCATAAAGGTAAATCTGAATTAAGATCATGTAAATGTTTAGGGTACTTAAGGTTACAGGTTAATTTTAAAATAGAGCTCATTTTGCGTGGCAAAAATATATTATAGATAGGTGTACAGCTTAGTGTAAAAAGAAGAAAATAAATAATTACAATTATATCACATTAGATATAAAAAATTCTAAAGTTATCAGAAATATCAGTGAGTAGCATTACATAAGTTCTTAAATATAGATTGGAATATTCCAACATATTTTTACATTTAAATTGGGCTGACATCGTTTTGAGCATGTTTATTATTATAATTAGATACATTAAAGAGTTAAAGAAAGCGTCTTGATTTGGAAGAGATGTTATTTTTGGACTCATAAGAATTAACAAATTCATGAAGAAAAACACCTTTCCTAATAAGTTTATTAAAATTCGTTTGTAATTGATTTCTTAATTCTGCAAATTGGTCTTTATATAACATCTATATATCTAAACTCTAGTAGATCATAAATTAAAAATAATCTAAAAACCGCAAATGAACTATACGACATATTAGGTTTATATGAGAATGAAATATATTTTTACTTATTTTGCGGAATTATTTTTATTTCTCAATCTTTAAAATTCAAAGCATGAACAATAAAATGAGCATCATAATTGTTTAGATTGTGAAATAGAATAGGAATGAAAAATGGAACACGATACTTTGTGCTACTAAATAATTCGTAACTAACACCTCTAAAATTACTAGTATTCCAGTCATAGTCTACTGTGATTTCATCACCTAATATAACATAATTGCGATTGTCTTATCCTTCTCTTCATTAGTTAAAGAAAGTGGACATTTTTGAAAACAATTTATCCTATGAATATTGCTAATATCATTTTTCAAAACATTTTTGTACAATTAGGCTCTGAGTATGTTCTGTATATAGACAGTTTATCATCATATGAACATTTTATATAGTATCCATAAGAACAAACTACATGTTCATGTATTGTTTACGTATATGACTTCGATGGATCAGGGATACAATAGGCGACGGGTTTTAAATGAGCTACAAAGTCTGCATATATTATAAAATGTAATTTTAATATTCTTTTGAAATTTATCAAAATAGATTTCATCATTATTTGTTTCCCTATTAAACCAATATTTTTCTTTTTTATGAATTCCTAGTTATTCAGTAAAAATTTGAGCACAGTCATGCTTCTGGTGATTAATTAAAACCCATTTCAACCATTGTTTAAAAATAATAAGTTAATTTGTAATTAATTAGAACATTTTGTAAAGATTTTTTTTCTTTGTTAAACTCTAATTCAAACATATTAATGCTAATGTCATTTTGTTTTTCTATCTTGGGTATATCAGATAATTTGATTGGGAACTGAATATTATTAAACGTTAGTTTATTTTGATGGCTAAAGTATGATGATACACTATCGGAATGTGTATTTGCAGGATATAGTCCACTTAAAACATTGTTGATCGTTCTTTTTTACGAATATACGAAGATCCCCGTAAGGGATTGAACTTATTAACATGCATTTCTAAGAACTGTTTTTTTTTTAAAGGTCTACCATTTTATTTTTTTTCTAAATCACTATGTGACATTACACATTTTATTTTTAATGTTATCACTTAAAGGTTCTGAATAATTTTCTAATTCACCAATTTTTATCCAATTCCTAATAGACAAATTTAAAAATTCAAAAGAATTTTTTAAATCTTTTGTTTCCTGATCAAAATCTGCATGAATAATAAAATAGTATTGATTCTTCAATTGATGCTATAAATACTTCACAAGTGATATAACAGACACATAAAGTAAATTATGATTAAGAATAAGACATTTCTATTTGTGTTTCTTAGATTGTAAGTGCTGAGCATAGAATCTTTGGTTAACCTGTAAATCACATATTTGACACATCATGTTGACGTCGATGCTAGTTGTAAATCTTCAACACTATTATCAGCTTTTCTCTTTAAACTTCGACCGACTTGAATTGAAGGTTTTCTGTAGGTATAACATGTCAAGTCATATCAAGCGTGAACCGACACGTCTCCAGGTTCAGTTTTTGTAAAGTGTGAGTGGACACACCCCTAAAATCTTGAGATACACCCTCGGGGGACTAGTTTTTGGAATGTCACCACCAACATCATTGTAATTAAATAGGAATAACTTTATTATGAACGGGGAAAAACATGATAACCCATTACGATAATGATGTAATTACATAACAAAACTAGAGACAAGTTATACACAGGAGCCACTGTGACGTCACGCAGTAGTTTTGGTCAAGCGTGAGTCGACATAGCCCCAGACACAGGGAGTGGTTTTAAGAGTGGTCAAGCGCGAGTCGCCACACCCCAGACACAGGGGTGGTTTTGAGAGTGGTCAAGCGCGAGTCGTGCGGGGCAGAAAAGTTTTTAGGCGAGGGGTTGGGATTGGGAAAAGTTTTTAGGCGAGGGGTTGGGGTTGGAGGGTAGTGAGCCAGAACCAACGATGTTTTGAGAGTGGTCAAGCGCGAGTCGTACAAAGCAGAAAAGTTGGTGAGCTTTTATTTTAGGCGAGGGGTTGAATCCCCTTTACTGCTGAATAAAAAACAACTTGAAATAAAGTTGCGTCCTACGTAATAAACACCAGTGTGATCCAGACAAATACACTACAAAATTAAATTTCGCCAAGACTTCAGATCAGAGCAGCCTATTTCAGTGCCACATTAGTAATACCACAGATCAGAGCACCTTTTGTCAAAGCCTCATTAGTAATACCACAGATCAGAATACCCTTGGGTAAAGCCACATTAGTAATACTACAGATCAGAGCATCTTTTGTCGAAGCCACATTAGTAATACCACAGATTAGAGTACCCTTTGTCAAAGCCACATTAGTAAAACAACAGATCAGAGCATCTTTTGTCAAAGCCACATTAGTAATACCATAAGACAAGAAGTAACCACAGAGATCATTTATTTGTAAATCAGACAGACGAGCGCGATCTCCTCTAAAATTTTACAACCGCTCCTGTAATTTCGTTTTATTAAAATACGTAGATTATATGGCTCTCGTCGAATTGCAACGCATAAAATTTAACTTTATTACGTAGAATTTTATTTAATTTTAGATGGAAAGAAGTTACGTTGAAACCAGACCCTTTCTTTTATAAGGACGTAAAAAATATAGGCTTTTTTAAATAGAAAACTGGTACTAAAATTATGTGTGTGTTCATAACATTCAATATTGATAAACGTGCAAATACGTATCACGGGGTTAATTTAGGGGTAAAACAAAACATCACAAGTTTAAAGAGAACCACGAATAGGTACTTAAGCCCATCACATACAGAGCTATAATGTAATATATTGATATAAGCGATAGTAAAGCGTATTACCACATATTTGGTATAGTAAACTTCCAATTCCCACACACGCAACTAAACTGAAATACATTTCTATTTCGTATGGATATATTTGGACACATTAATATATATCATAAATACGTGTGTAACAGGCTTTATTCTTCATGAATACCTAGCCGCAAAAATTATCAATAAAGTCCAAAGAGTGGGTAAGAACGTTTGGCACAAATTTTCAAGACCGGTGCGGTTACAAGTCTTTGTTTTGTGATCTGCTTGCCATGTGTCATTATGTGTCTGTAATTTTTAAGTACATTGTAAAAACGTCATTTCACGATGACGATTATCATCTTAAGAGGAAATACCAGGCTCCTTTTCCCCAAACAAACCTATTTCCCTATTTCTTTTCTGGATTTTGACATTATGTATAAAATATGTATGTTTTTTTAAAAGCCATTTACGTATATATTACTGCAAAGGTCCAAAAAAATGCCTCTTTTTATGACATTTTCAGACGTGCTGTATACGAATATGTAAACATTTTTTTTAAAAAACTTAACAAGCAGACATATAATAATTCATTATCATCCAGGATAAATAATTTCTATACAAGCCTGTTGAGATTTGGAGGAGAAAAGTGGGGAATACAAAACACCGATTTTGATGATTGTTACTAGGTATAATTAGTCCGAGGCGCAGTTGTCACTATCGCACATTGGTATATAAGCGCGACAGCAATTGTGTGTATACCTATTTGTGTATACGCTTGGGTCTGATAATCCCTTTTAATTAATCAGCACATCATTTAGAAATTTCAGTAAGCTCAATTATTTAAAACAATAGCTGCGCGACGCCGTCGGCAGCCTGACTTTAAAAAGCCCCCTTAGATTATAATAGAAAGCTTTTTACATATTTATTTTATATAAGTTGTTTCCCCGCACTATGACCCACTTAATAACGTATCGTTTAATTAATTTGGAGACAGTGCCACCTGTGAGATTCAGGCTTTGCGATTTGGTTTTGACATTAAACTAACATTCTATATTAGATAATGTTGGTCCATAAAAGTATAATTTGTCCTTCGTTCATTAAAATCCCCAGCTGAAATCCCTTGGGGATTTTTTGGATTTTTGTTCACATATATCCATAGATTTGTTAATAACTGCACACCATCTATCGGATCCTTGCAAAGCGAAATTGACTGCGCCGATTATAAAAAACAGTTCCAAACTGATTTAATTTTCTTATTTTATAACTAGTTGTGTAAATGCGAAAAAAATCTTATTTCGTAGCTGGCTACGAAAAATAGTTATGAATGTGCATGAAAGGCGATAAACTTGTCCCGGATATCGGTAATAGAGCAAAGGAAAATGTAACGGTAACATAGTCAACATAGTTATCTATTTTGTATGCCCATAGGCTGTAAAATCTGAAACAAATAAAATTAAATATAAATTATCCCGCCTTAAGCTGAATATCATTTTTAATTTTTATTGGTAAACGTAGCTTTCCGCACGCTACACGGTGATCCGCGCCTCAATAAAAGCGGTCAAAACTACACAACTTTTAATTATAATTTATGTTTCCGGCAAATGTTACTTAAAATTTTAAAATCAGACACAGGCAATGACTATTTATTAGTTATTTATTATTTATTTCGAAATACAAATTAATAAATATACATTAAAACAAAAAATCTAATTTATAGGAATACGTTTTAAAATATCCAAAGAATATATTTTAATAACAGTTCTGACTTAAAGTGCTTAATAATTTTTTTATTTACTGTATAGTTGTATTATTTTATGTACTGTACAGCTTATGTACTAAGAAACTACGAGTAAATATGAGCAAAACTCACAAAAAAGAAAACCTTTTTGGATGGGTGGGGAAAATCTTCCAGGAAGGAGTTATTAGATTTCTGAAGGGCCAGCAACACGCGAGTGATACCCCTAGTGTTGCAAGTCCATAGTCTACGGTGACTGCTTACCATCAAGCAGACTGTAAGCTTGTTTACCACCTTCAAAAATTCTCGGACCTTAGCATAAGTCTATTAATCAAATCCACGTTCCTTAGACTAAACGCTTTAAGATTTTTGTTGCTTCAATCAGCTGCTCCTTCAGAAAGCTCCCCGATCATGCATGAGAATTTTTTAAACGGTATCCGGGAGATTGTATCATAGACGTTCCTTAAACAGAAATGTGCAGTATATAAAAAAATAATTTTTCGCCATTAATACTAATAATTTGAATCCTGATGATAAAACTTCTATGATTACTATGCAACTAGCAATCAAATCTTTGTTTATGCCAGTAATTTCAGCTGATGTAGAAGGAATTATGAAAATAATCCGCGCCACTTTACTGTAATTTTCCGGATATACTTTTTTTCTATTCAAAACATGCCAAGATCTTCAATATATCACAATATTTGCTTAATACGTAGCCTTAAGTTAGTAGATTTTTACACAAACTCATAAACACGTTCGTCTAAATTTTCATCTACGATTTCATCTTTTGCGAATGCCGTTAGAAAGACCTCAAATACCTGTTGATATTTTCCCTTACTGGTTCTAGTCATATTAGTCAAAATCTCAAAGATTTATAACTTTTGTAATGATTGTTGTATAATTTGATGACAGTACATAAAAATAAAATAAAACTACTAAAATAATGCTACGCCGGAGCTACGACGGCTGAAGATCAGGAGGTTGCAAGTAGACGCAAATAAAAATAAATAGTAAAAATAGTTTATTTTTTAAGTACGCGATTTTTTTCTTATTTTATGGGGATTGGGAATGCCTCCTGTTATCATTCGTAAGTCTACGTTAAAAAAATGAGAAAATAAATATTCTACAAATGTGATACACCGCGTAGCATGCAGATACTGAAATATTTGAACAAATCAAATTGTCCTTAAACATATCAAATAATTTTCCAAAAATTCCAAATTCCAATTCCAAAAATCAGTTTTGCAAAATTCCGAATGTATAGGTGACTGATTACAACACGTTGTAACAATGCGGATGTGTTTGCTTCAAAGGTCGAAAAAATTAATGAATACAAAGTGTGCAACACATAGCTTTACGTAGTTTGGCTATAGGAGTATCGGTATACTCGTATACATGTACAGTTGAAGTATTTTATTAAGGTATTTTTTTTAATTTTGACCAATAGGCGTACCACCGTGCCCTGTAGGCATTGAAATTTCAAGATTTGCTGAAATTGAATTTAGCAATGACAATCTCGGCAAAACAAATGTTACTTATTTTGTAAATATGACCTAGGTCGTTTTTTTTTCTTTTATACAACTAAGGTGGCAAACAAGCCAATGGTCCGCCTGATGGTAAGCGGTCACTGTAGCCTATGGACGCTTGCAACACCAGAGGTATCACTCACGCGTTGCCGACCTTCCAAAAATTTAATAACTTCTTTTTGAAGAACCCATCGTCCAAGATCATCGTTCAAGTTGATCAAAAGTTACGCGATAAAACCCAAACACAATAAAGAATATAAACATAAATAAAGAGTAGAATAGATACAGAAGTTAGAAACATGTAGGTAATCTAACAGCGGAAATCTTTGACAGCATAAAAAAAAATTAAGATCATCTATTCCTATATGTCATCGTTAAAAGACATAGTTCACGTTATAAATAAAGCTAACTAAAAAAACTTCACATTTCTTAGCGGTCTAGCAATTTAATAATTCACGAATAAGTTCCCGCCACAAAACTTGAGTAATAAAGAACGAAGAGTCTGAGAACGTTTTTCATTACTTTGTGCAAATTGTCGCACAATACTTGCGGTAAACAACTGGAATGAAACCGGGACACCTAACTTCCTTCGCTGCTAGGTTTTAAATTTTCTCTTCTTTAAGAATTTATGACTTACCGACGCAAAACCAAACAAAATTAATTTAAAGAAGAAATTATTCTGTTATATTTATGATTACTTTTTTATGGAACTGTGGTAAAAAAAATATATTTCTTTTCTCTCCTAATTGTGTAATTTGTTGTGGATGTCTGTCTGTATATTTTCAAAAACATTTTGCCCGTTGTTTTTTAAGTTTTAAATATTAACAAATGTATATATTCTTTTTATTTTATTATTTCAAGCAAAAAAAAATAATTTTTAAAAAAACATAATTTATATAACATGACTATAGCAGCAAGTCGCTACAAACACAAAAGAACAAAAGACCAATTAAGGGCGCCACATTTCTCCCAACAGTAAAACTAAATTAAATCTAGGAGAACAAATTATTTAGATGAATAGTACTAAATGTTACAACGAAACGTTTGCCCCGGGCCCGCAATCTCTTACAACTATATTGATGCAAATTTCACGACTCAACTAGTTAAAATCTTCAGACCTGCTATTGTATATTTTTGTGTTTAATACAGTGACGGATCTACGAAGGAGTTAGGGGGTTAAATGTATTTATGTGTGTTTTATTTACGGTTTTTAATCGTCAGAAAGGGAAAAATGGATACACACCCATATTATAATGTACTGTAAACAGCCTCTTTTGAACCAACCACTACAGTCCTGTGTAGATCCGGGTAGGAATCTCGGCTGGCGGTATAGAAAGCAAAAGAGAGTAACGAATATGCTTCAAATGTTTAGGACCTTATATCTCCTAATATAGTAATCCTAAAATAATAAAAAACAAAAGAGAGACTATGTACCACAATTTATTGTGAAACCAGTCGAGTTCGAGAACCAGTTCGATCCCTCATTTTTATCCCTAAAATACGACAAATAAAATCAAAAATTTTGTTACGAGTACAGATGTTTTTCTAAAAAAAAAGAAATTCGTCACTCATAAGTAAAAATTAAAAACCATTTAACAAAAAAAAACCACCGGTTTCAAAAAGATGCACTAAAAAGATAAAAAATTTAGTTTCATGCAAGTGTAGGTACACCAACTTCAAACTGTAATTCAGATCAGATTTTTGGAAATAAGTAATTATTATTTTAATACATCTTTTTGAAGCACTTTGTTTTATTTTGTTTTTACATTTTGAAGCCTCAACCAGAAATCGAATCCAGAACCACTTGCCACTTCGATCGTCAGCCATAAACCAAAGCAACAAAAGTCACTTTCAAGCCGCCCACAAAGTAAATTGGCAAACCACAATGTTACCTACTTACATTTGGACATGAGAAAACCTTTTGATACAACATAACCAGCGACGTGTCCCGCGGCTTTACATCTATTAACTTTACATCAAAGGGTCCTTTTAATGCCCTCCGCAGGAGCCGGTGACCCGGAGGGCTTTTCAAGGGCCTATAGCATTTAGGGACTCCTAGAGTGCTTCCGGTCGAAGGCACATTATTTCCGCCTCCAAATTCGTGAACTAAATAAAATTATGGGTTAAAATATGAAATTGCCGTTGCGTAATGAATAATTTGAACTATTTTTTTTTGTAGAATGAAATTTATTTATTTAATCAAAGTATCTACCCTCGTTGTCTATAGATTTCTTTCTACTTTATAACAGGAAAATCATTGATACCTTTCAGATAAAACTTTATGGACCTGGACTCCACAAACTGTGTAAAGGCGTATTCTGCTTCCTGGGAAGACAATTATTTTCCGTGGAAAAAAATATCCAAATCGCGAAAAAAGTGGTAGGTAGCCGGTTGGTGCAAGGTTTGGCGAGAATGGAGGATAACGGCTGGTTACTAACTACAGTTCGTGTAAAGTTTTAACTGTTTTACGAGCAGAGTAAGGTCTGGGGAGTTATCGTGGAGCAAGTTTTTTAATTCTAACGATTTGCTGAGAATTTGTCAATATAATTAGTCAATATAATTCGCTAATTCTGTGGTAGTTTGACACGGATCGGCTTTCACCATCACCTTGAATTCATTGTTATTTACCTTGGTGGCGGGTATTCCTCGTGGTTTATCCTTTAGACCGAAGTTTTCACTAGAAAGCGGTTAAACCAATAATAAACGGTGCGTTCGTTAGCCGTATCCTCTCCAAACACGGTATTGACATTAAGAGCAATTTCTGTTGCTTCAGTCCCACGTCGGAACTCGTATTCGAATATTACTCTGATTTTCGCTGCATTAATCTTCATGTTAAAGGCGAAATGTAAAAACATTTGAAAGTCGAATATCAAATGCTGTATTTTTTTAAATTTAGAATTTTATAAGTTTCGTGTGAAAAAATTTTACTCTGAAATCTGAATAGTTGCTGGTTCATAACAGACTTCAAAAAAGGAGGAGGTTCTCAATACGGATGTTTGTATTTTTTTTTTATTCAAAGTGGCCAGTGCGTTTAAACGGCAATTTCATATTTAACCCCTATTATTTATGGAATAGGCAAGTACATAGCCGTACAGGCGAAATATCCTTTGTCATTAAAGGAAATTGCTGTTTGCTTAACTTTCTGGTATAACACAGTTTAACAATAAGTGATTCAAATTCTTAAGCTTTTGCTTAAAGTTGGGAAAGGTAGAAAAGATTTATTTCCTGTAATCAAAACTCTAGTGGCTATTAAAATCTGAAAATATTTTCAAAATAAATAGTTATGGATTCAGTAAACAAAAACGACAAAGATATTTAATGGTCAAATACATTTTTTTTTTATTTTTGACTACAACAGCTTAGCTGTTTCGAGAATTCCGTGTTTTGTTTCTGATCAGGGCAACAATAAATTGCAACAATTTGAATTTTTTTTCAAACCTTAGTAAAGGCCTAAAATACCCGTTCGAGTCATGTCTTGGAACTTCGGAAAGGAGACTTCAGCTGACTTATCACGTTGCGATATACCTTAGGACAGACAGACAGACGTAGATTAATATAGTGAAACATTACCGGTTTCGATACAAACCATTAGGCTACTGTAACCATAAAATGCAAGAATATATATGTCATAGATCGATCGATGGCTGAATATTTTATCCAGAAAGCTGTAAAAAACCCCAATCAAATTTTAATACAAGTATTTATATTCCTTTCACCCTCTGATCGCAACTTTCTCAGCATAAGCGAATACCTCCTAATATACAATTTAAATTGTGTCCCCGAAACTCGTAAATACCGTAATCTGGACTTACAGCGTTTATGCTAACCCGTCCCTTTAGTTTTTACTGCTGACCCTTTAAAATGAGTTGTGCGAAATATCTTTTCGAAAAACTTATACATAACTTAACAGTTTAGCAATATTTTCGTGCGGGTTGGCGTCAAATTTTTCCCTTACTTGCAACAAGTAATTCTTGTAATATATGTTATACCTGACTCAGAGTCTCTTTGCAAATCTTGTAAACATAACCTAACTTTACATAATGTACACTTTTTTTGGTAATTTAATCATAAATCATTAAAATACTTACATGATTACCTTTACTGTCACATTCTTTAACTGGTTTTCAAATCACGACACTGATTAAACCTAAAATATACAAAATTCCAAATTTACAATGAGAAATATTATACGTATCTATGTATATGTTGCATAGACTAACAAAGCGAAAGACGCTTGTCAAGGTCATTTTTGTTTACCCGAATTGCAAACAGATTCCAAGTCCGGTTTATACATATATATATATAACTAGCTTTTGCTCGTGGTTCCACCCGTCCTAAATTCGGTTATCAGTATAGGATTTCAACGGCAACTCCGCAATTATAGAAAACAAAACCGACTCGCACTTGATGTTTTCAATTAGCCCTATTTCCTTCCCCAAAACTTAAACTATCTCCATGCCAAATTTGCCCGCGGTTCCACCCGCCCTAAATTCCGTTATCGGTGTAACATTCATCGGCAGCTCCGCAATTATCGAAAAAAATCGACTCACACTTGACCTTTTCAAGTAGCCTATGTCCTTATTACGTGCCTGGTGGCAGCAAAATACGTACACCTTCTTCCCAGCCTTATATGTCCTCACTGTTGAGACACGGCCCACCCTCATTTTGAAGCAGGACGATTTGGGCCATAGTCCATCACCCGGGCCCAATGCGTATTGTGGACTTCACATACATCTTTTTTAAGATATACAGGTTTCCTCACGATGTTTTCCTTTACAAGTAGTGTAAATATTCAATGAACTTATTAAAAAAGGCCTAATTAGTAGACGCTGGGCTCGAACCTCCGCCCCTCAAAACGCGAGGCAGACACTGAAATCCTCAGGCAACCAACGAATAATGTACCTACCTAACGCAATTTTTTCTACTTTTATCCGAAGTTGCTTTAAATATAGGCTACTGAAAGATTAACAAAACATTGGAAAGGTCCATGAATTCCCAAACTAAACGTAATCTTTGCACCTGGAACCTCTCACCACTTACTATTCAAATATCCTCCGATTTGCATTCGGATGGCTGCAGCGAGTGTAGAGAGGGCTTTAAACTCATTTCGAGATTTAATTTTCTACGTATTTCACAAGAGATTTATTTGTTATTTTTAAAAACTTATAATTTTTAACTGTTTCTTTTATTTTTGGGCTTCTGTTGCAAACTGATACAAAAACTGCAAAGTGCGTGATAAACTTAACAGTTTGGGTTCCGTGGAATGAAAATTATTACGGATATCTAAAAACATGTGGATCAAACAACTCTGAAATACAATATAAACAAAAATAATAAAAAACGCAGTTTTTACCGAAATATAACGGGTTACCTATACACAAATCGTCGCTTACAAATCCCAACCTAGCATGGTGTCCCATCAATTTCCACGATTTTAAATATTGGCGTATGGCATAATTAATTATTATAGCGGCGAAATATAGTTGCGGAAAAATTAACTGCTTGTTAAAAATTAATACGATGATGTGACAACTACTTAGGCTGGGTTGCACCAACATAAACCAACCTAACAAAAGGCCGACGGCTAGTCAAATCCTCGGTTAAGCAAAAAATGGAGTGCACCATCTGACAATTGTTAAATTACGTCATAACTTAAACGTTAGCAATTACCAGCCGAAAATGTATGGTTAAAGTTACAATTGACAAGCCGCTAAATGATCATAAAATGAAGATATTTATGTAAAATACAACAAATTTGAATTACCTAGTGGTTTCAATATTATGTAGCTGGCATTGCGGTAAATTTTTACTTCTTTGCACCACGTCATTTTCTCGTAAAAATGATTTTAATGGATGAAGATGCATTTCCTTATAAGTACCCAAATGGAAAGCAGAAATCAGCGGCCAAATTTTTTTTTGTATGGATTTTTGGAAAAACACAACTTATTAGTATTAAAAACACCCCTCTGTGGGCTGCACACGCTCTGCATGGAGTTCTTCAAGAAAGAAGTTATTAGATTTCTGAAGGGTCGGCAACGCGCAAGTGATACCCCTGGTGTTGCAAGCGTCCATAGGCTACGGTGACCGCTTACCATCAGGCGCATCGTAAGCTTGTTTGCCACTTTAGTGGAAACTTTTAAACTTTTTTTACCCAAAAATAGCTTGGTGCAGAGAAGTAAATATTTACCAACATTGCTAATGAAATACATTTATTAAAATTGTATTTTTTTAACTATGTAGGTACCTATCTTACAAAATTTGTATAATATAATTGTAGATTGTATATAGCGTCACTGAAAGTTCTACTTTCTATTATTACTTATAAATTCGGTAAAGCCTAGTCGTAATAGTTATTTAAACCTTTACAAAAAACAGTTTTTGATATGTGTATTTTTTTAAGCATCCATAAAGATATGTTATGAAAACTAAGTAACAATTTTTAGGGGCAACTCTCCATACCAAGGAATGAAAACATTTTTTTCGCAATAGGCTTTTAAGAAACATTTTCTCTAAAGTATATATTTTTTAATTTATTGACTTCCAAGGTTGAAAATGTGTCTAATTTAAACCGCGTAATCTAAAAATCTTCAAAACGCTAATATAGTCCGGGTCCTATTGACATGAACTCTGCAGATTGTGACCAAAGCATGAAACTTGGTACAGGCGTAGCCTAGATCGAAATAAACAGATTAGGCCAGGCCTTTACCAGTTCCACCCCCAGAGGTGGGGAGGAATTAAGGACGAGGAATTCAGTTTTGAAACTTTCGTAATACCTATCTATACAAAAAATGTTTTTTTTTTAGGAAAAGTAAAATTACACGTATTATTTTTCAGTTAGGTTATGTGTGACTTTAAAATTGGTAAGTTATTATAAAAATTAAAAATAGTGGAGTCTTACCCTTCTATTCTAGTTTTTAGAAATATATAATTTATAAATACAAATATGCTTAGAAAAATCCAAAACCCTACGCGGAGCCGAGGTCAAAAGACGCTGAAAGGAAGGTTAATATAGGTAAATATTCATAATACTTAACCATCTGTAATATATTTTTGAATAGATTATAGAAGTAGAAATGACTGGATTGCGGTATTAAAACATGTGTATTTTTACAATATTTCTATACTCTGTGGTGTTTTCCACTGCATACACACCTAACCGTTTGCGGGAGGAAGTTCCTCTGAAACCGCACACTATTTAGGTTTCAAAGTGTGAGGGTCAATTCCTAGCCGATGGCAAGCAGTGCAATGGTAGAAAGAAGGCTTGGGCATCATTTCGAACAATTCCTGAGAACACATCCCATTACACAAGCGGTAGAATACACAGGGAGGCAAACTTTCACATAAGACTTAAAGTTTCGATATGGCTTGTGAATTTGAGATCGTCGACGATTCTCTCAGCCCGTCGTTGAATGGAATGGAAATCTTCGTGATATCCTGGTTCCAGACATGGCAGCAGAACTCCATGTAGGGCCGAAGTTGCGACTTCTAAAGCAGCAACCGTGCTCCGAGGATCCAAATTATCTCGGAACTGAACATCGCTGGAAATAACAACCCTAAGGATCCCAATACTCTTCTGAAACTGTGGGACCATAATGAATGTGGTTTTCTAGCAGTGAACGTGTAGACTTGTGTCTTCGCAGGGTTGAATCAAATGCAGTTTTCCTGTCAGAAGACCTTGGACAGAGTGGTCTCGATTTAAGACACAAGTTCTCCGCGGTTTTCCTCCACAATGTAACGTTGGATTTTACAGCCCGTATAGTAAGCGTCTCCAGTACTGTCATCTGCAAAGCAATATGTATGTTGTCAATGGACAACGTGTCATTGTTATGCAGTAGAAACAGTGTAGGAGACAGCACAGAGTCTTGCGGGACACCAGCATTAATGTCTATGCTATCAGAGCAACTACCGACAACTACGGCTGGTATGCGTCTGCCGGACAATAAGCTAGCCACCCATTTGCACAAACCCTCAGGCAGTCCGTAAGACGGCAACTTCGACGCCTTCGCTTTATCCAGGCTACATGCCAATGCCTACCCCGGACTCTTAACGGGTAGTGCCCATCAGTGACAAAAAAAATATTTTTTTTGGGAACCTTTAGCAAGTGACCAAAAAGCACGACTCTCAGAGGGATAGCTGGTAAGTCGCCCACCTGTTTTGCCGATGAACCGGAATTTTGATGTTAAAACCACACAACATGCATTGAACCGTAATAATGTCGACGTTATTCAGTTGCAGATTTTCTAAAACTTACGTTTTCCGTCTTGGTCAGATGTGACTTAAGCAAAGCTCTTCTCTTCAATCTTGCAATTAAGGGAACTTAATGGATGTTAGAGGTTTTAATAGGGGTTTGAGAGGGGACGCTAATGCATCTGCTGATATAATTATTGTTATAAAAATCCATCCATTTTACTTCAAAAACTCAAACTTAAAGCTATTACCAAAGTTTGAGATTAATTTCAGTTTTAAGCTGTTTAAGTTCAGTTTTTAACGAAATCTACCGATACATAAATTAGTAGAAAACCACAGGCCAAAGCTATAGTTGATATTATTAGACTTTTTTTATTATAAGAACTTAACAACTGAATAATAAAATCAACAAAAACTTTCATCCCTCTCGTGTAATGACGGTCAATTTGTGTTTGGATAGAGTTAATTTATTTGCTCCCTTTGTGTTTCATCCGGAACTAGATCCGCTGGAGGGGCTCATTTGTGTGAATGAAGCAAATGTTGCCATTTTTGTGTGAATGGAGTTAATCTTAAGCTCGTTTTATCTCGTTTGTAGCAAACATACAATTTTTTACACTTGCGGCGCATTTTGAGCATCACATGATTGCATTTCAATGCCGCGTATCGAGAGGGACGTACTTCAGCACGACGGGCTGATGGTAATAGCTGGATGTGGAAGCAGAGTACCGCAAGACGTGGCGCGCCATGGAAGACGCTTATGTCAGGCCTAGGTAGGGGTAGGTATTTAACTTTTTCGAACCTTTGGTCTTTCTTTAGTGCTAAGAAAAACACTGAGCTGTAGTACATGTCTGTCGCTAGTGTCGCATAAGATTACAGCATTTTTCATATGAAGACTGAAGTTTTGATGTCTGCCTCCGGATCAGAAAGGTGTACCAACATACCACAAGAGCTCTCGGCCCGAATCGTTTTGTAAGCGACACGGTTTTTGTTCGCGCGTCGCATCCGTTTGCGAACATTATGTGGAGACGTCAAAACGTAAAATTATGATTAATCACTCTCATGTTTGTTTCGCAATTATCAGGAGTTTTGGAGAAAGAATTATTTTTATGATTTTTTACCTGATTTTTTACCATTGAGTCGAAAGTTCAGAAAGAGCTGTTCCAAAAGTGTTGGAGCATTATGCAAACAAGAGTTCATCTTAGAAAATAAAAATTGCAAATGGTGCCAATGGCTTATTGATAATTTTTAAAACTGCTATGGATCTTTAGCAACGAAAGAATAAAAGAAAACACCTCTGAATATAGGTTTATTTAGAAAGCTAACCTTCAAAGCAAAAGGGAACCAAAAACTATATCATTGAGGATAAAGCATTTTATATGTATAGAGATGATGAATTTGCAGAATTATAGGTAAAAAATTATGTTATTTTGTCCTAAATTTTGATTTAAGTTTAATGACTTGCGAATAAAAATATGTCATAATTATCAATTACAGTTAAGGATGACTTGAATAAGTCTAATTTTAGAGTTAAGTCCGCCTTGTGCATAAAAGATGAAGCTTAGTTTATTTGAATATTTAGATTTATTTAAATTACAGTTAACTGTTTTTTTTAATTTATGCAATAAAGTGTACTTATACAGATTAACAAATTCACTTTAAAAATAACTGTATTTGAAAACGGCATATGTGAGGAACATATTGATATGACATCTCCAACAAAAAGGACGTTTCAATAACGTTCCAGAAACGTTTCCAATCGCCACAAACTGTGCTTTCGATTAGCTACGTGCCAGTCGAGCGCAAACAAGCTGTAAAGCACACCCATGATACTGGTGTTAGATTAAATTTTAAAAAGTTGTTTTGTAGAAAATATTTTTGCAACTCACAGGAGTGTGTAAAATACTTATCTGAATATTCTCATATAGAAGGTAGGTATTCCTGTCTCAATTAGAAAAGTCCAAACACTTTCTGTATTTAAACAACTTATTAAAGTTTATTATTTAACTGTATCTTAAACTCTGCTCTCTTTTAAAGCTAATCCTTTTCTTGTAATATTTTTTAATCTATCTGCCACATTTTTCTTTAAGTGTATGTATGTATTAATTAATTATTTTTTCTTATTTATATTTATATTTATTTATTTATTATATACTTATATTTATATATATATTTTATTATTTATATTATTTGGTATGTAATTTTTATGTATATATTTTATATATGTAGGTATATATAGAACAATAATATTTATTTAACTTTATATAAAATGTAGTAATTTTTATAAAACGAGTACACCACCTACCTAACTCTTTATTTAAATTATCCTTTAGTCATAGATTGTGCAGCAAAAAGCGCTGCTTGGCGATAACACCGCCTATTGTACATTCCATCTTATTAGTATTTAGTGTTTCTTGGATTAAGTTATTTGTTTGGTGTACAATAAAGAATATTTATTATTATTATGATTGTCTGTACTGTCCTGCCTGAGAGTTAAGCGATGGAACTTTTATACAAAACTACTTTCCTTCTTTAACAATCTTAGATTATCCAAAAATGACGAAACACGTCAATCTTTATTTGCAGCTTTCTACTTGCCAATTTTCATGGTCTAATTTTATACGTCAATTTGAAACAAATGTTTCCTTATTTTAAAAATGACAGATTTTCGAACAAATTGCCAACCCCTATTTAATTGATGAATTTGGTAAAATCCTTTAATGCGCCCAACATCAGCACCACCATCACCAACCCATACACTGTCCAAATTTCATGATTCGGCTGGGCAATAATGATAAGTTAGTCAATCAATCAGTCAGAACATTGCAATATTGATCACATGCAAAAAAGGAATGTAGGAAAGTATTCCATACAATTTAAACTTCCACAATACAGATTAGGAAAATGTCACAATAATGCTTTTCGAATTGCTAATATAACACTATTAAGTGTTTTAAAAGTTGTTAAAACAAGTTAAAAACAAAACTAATTTCCTTAGGGCGTTATCAAACGGCACACGAAGCGTTAGACGAGCAGTCATCCACCTTATCTACGATCACCCTCTGCGTCTGTGAGGCCCTTATCTCTAACCTGTCATGTCTGTGAAAGCCCTTATGTTGGAAACATACAGCACTTTACAACAACCTGAGCCGCAGCAGTTACCTAGCTGTCAACATCACCCCCGCGTCTAATACACACAATTAAGTTGAAAGGCCTTTAACAGGCTGATCTCTAAGAGTCCCATTTTCACTTATGCCACTCAAAGTAAAAGTATAAAAATAATCTAAAGGTTGAACGTAAGCCAGCAGTCATCAGCTTTGATAAAATTTGTGAGGTAAGTAAAATAAAAAAAAAACAGGTTGCACTCCGGGAGTGCCGGCACAAGTGAAAACTTGAATATTAACGTTGTGCATTTTTGATATTTTGGAATGGTTAGGAAATAATTTTGCACGAATCGCTTTAATTATCAGTATAAAAGTACTATCATTTATGTGGTAAAATACAATATTCATTTATTGCGCTATCGTGCACAAACATGATAATTTATATAACATTAAAAATTTAATGCTTCAGACTTTTTGCCACAAGGTAGAAAGAGAGGGCGATACTTCCTCTCCTACGCCGCGCCCCGGCGGCCTACAATCACTCCGTCTTACGAATTTTTGATCAGGTCACGTGTTCTGACGCAAGTTTAACATTTTTTACCTATCACAAAAAAAAATCACAACGCCGCTAAAGAAGTTTTCACTTCAAAAAAACAAAAGTCGAAAATAATCTTTGTTTAGCCTTAAAACTTTAGGCAGTAGCAATCGAAATAAACGTCTGTATTTTTTAGTTTCCCAACGAAGAGCGTTATCTTCCGTGACGTCACATCAGTCCGAGCTGAGGGATACCTCTATACGACGTGATTTGTAAAAAGAAGACATACTGAAGACACGCACGACTGTGTCACTGTAAACGACATCAACCTACACTATAAAATTAGCTATAATCAAAAAACAATATCATATATTCAAACTAGCAATTCTTGTACATATCTAGACTAATATTATAAAGAGAAAAGATTTGTATTTTTGTAGGTGCGTAACGAAAAACTCAAAAACTACTAGACCGATTTAAAAAAAAATCTTTCACCATTAGAATGCTTCATTATCTCTGAGTTACATAGGCTATATTTATAATTAGGAAAAATTAGGGATCCCTACTAAAACTTTCATAAAGTAACCCAGGGTGTAAAAAAAATTACCATGAAATGTCTTTCATCGCATGCGCTGCGGAAACTATTGATGATAGAACAAAAAAATGTTCTACAATATTAAAGAAATATTAAATATCGATATCTAAAAATATGTCCAACTTTTGTAGTTATGTCACTATAACTACTTTTTTACATTTAAGAAGTTAATAGAAATGCCGACCAAAATCAGACCATGTTTTGCACACCTTTATATTAATCCTTATCCATATAAATCATTTCGTATTCAAGACTTTTTCAATACCTGTGTTTTTTTTTCTTTTCAAATCGGCCATTCCATAATTAAAGTCCACCTGTGCGAAGCCGGGACGGGCCGCTAATATATATTTATATATACAACGTAACGGCTTAAACTATTTGTATTGGATTAAAAACTTTCTTGATGAAAAAAATGCATGAGATTAATTATTTTTTGTTAATAATTTACTTGATGATTTGTATTAATTAAATCAAATTTAAAAGAACGAATCCTGGTAAGTTTCTTTCGCCATTTTTTTCTAACCAAATCGCCAATTTGACTTCTAATCTATTAATGACTTCAAAAAAGTGATATGATATCCTATTTTTAAGAAATAAATAAATATTTTTGGACATTACTCACAGCGCCGTCTAGCCTCAAAGTAAGCTTGTGTTTTAGATACCAGAAAACGGATACGGATATATGTTACTTTTTTTTTGGAAATACATACATATCATACATAAATACACCTAGACTCAAAACAATCACAAATGTTTGTCCAATGCGGGAATCGAACCCACACCCTCTGCACAGCAGTCGGCCACACTGCCAACTAGGCTGTGAGTATTTGGATTTTGAAATTTAATAATTCGTGTAATGTACCCAATATAAAATTTCTGAAAATAAAATAGCTTTCAGCTGACAGCGTCTGGCTAACGTGGGGCTAAACGTTAGCATTAAAATTTAAAACTGTCTCAGCCATGCAAGTGACATACTTACGTAATTATGTCACTGTGACAGTGTACATAAGCTGTCCTTTACACTGTTCATCATTACGCATTCTGATTACCAGCCATCAAGGGCTCGAGGACCTTCATAAATAATCGCCAGGAACTTCAGACTGTTGGGCTGTAAATGGAAGGGTGCAGGAAATTAGGGCTCTTTGGAAGGAAGCTGTGCGTTAGCAAAAGGGTTGTACACCGTAAAAAAGTAATATTGTACACACGCTTGTGAATTATTCAACCAGGGAATAACTTATGATGTTGGTGGAATAAATGTATGTCTGTTAATTTTTTTGTTTATTTTTATATCTGAACCTTGTAGAAATTAAAAATCAATTCCAATTAAAGGAAACTCAATAAAAAATCAAAAAAGGACCGTGACAGTTCACGTCAGAGGTATGTAGGTATAAGAAGCGCATTGGTACCGTACACATTTATACGTAATTGATGGTTCCCATATTTGGTATGTTATATAATATATACATAAATAGAACCTAGTTCTCAATATTAAAATCTTCATAAAGGATCGACTTACGTCATTATTATAGTACTCGAAAAGACACACAAGTGCATTTCGTTTGTATGAGAATTATTATTGCATCTACCTAAAACACATCTGAAAAGATTGTGTGCGCAAAAACTTTTATTGTGATTATTTAAATTTTTTAGAACACTAACCTACTTGAAAAGTTACAATATAATTTTTTTTTAACTTTATCTAGGAACTCGCAGAATGTTCGAAAACGACATCCGGTCTCAGAGCTAAGCTGTGGACAGACAGACGGACATGGCGAAACTAAGGGTTTCTTGTTAACTACGGAACCCTAAAAAGCATGGCGAAGTGATTTCTCATGATAAATTCTGTAAGTATATCACTTCTTAGAAATTGTTGAAAATTTTTTTTTGTGAAAAATACTCAGTATGATATTGTCTTAACCTACTTATATTTACAGGGGATTCTGATGAACAAATAAGTTCACTGGGATCCCCTGGGGGATCGTGCTAGGGGATTCTGGTGGGCAACCCGCTCACACGGGACTTCTACTTTTGTTTATGGAGAGCACTAATTTTTTTTACCAAAATATACCATAAAGTGTAGGGCGATTTTGGCGATCCATAAAATTGCATCAGAGTCCATGGAAACCTAGCACGATTATAAGGGTTCTGTTTATGCCATTTGGCTGAGAAAAACCTAAAAAGATACGTAAATAAATAAGATTAAGAACAAATATATAAATTCTTTATTTATTATCATCTTTTAAATCAACTGAATCAGCTCCTGTAAGTTAGTTCAACTAGATTGTCCCAGTAGTTCAACTCTTAAAAAAAATTATACATAGTACTACTGCAACAAAAAATTCCCATTAGTTCAACGGTTGAACTAATTGGGTGTACTAGCGGGAATGACCCTATTTTATCACACCTGGTTTTTGCCAACATTAGAAATCGAAGTCTTTTAAATTATGTGTACATTGAAATTATCAGATTCCGTTAACCGTAAGTACAACCACACTATAAATTAAGTTTAATAAAGTTTGCACCACACCAGCCCACCACCCGATACGTTCTGATGAGCCATGCATTAATTAATTATTAATAGAAGAGGCAGCTGGAACGAGGCGGCGGCATGGCGTGCATGTAAATACTGGATCCCAGTTCGACGCCTGCCAAGAACGTGCCTGTGCCACACATTGCTGGATTAAATATTGAATCTGGCAATACTATATATATGCACCTTTATCTGTAGTAAATCAACGAATGGCCATAAGATTAAACTAAAATCAAAATATTATGTACAAGTAACCAGGCCACGGGCGAGTTGGACTTTTTTAGGGTTCCTTACCTCAAAATCCTACCAATATTACAAATATAAATTTTTTTTAAGTTTGTTTGTTACTCGTATCACGCCGCAACGAAGCATCCAATTATAGCATTATTCCTACTGACAAACACAAAAGTCTCATTTAGCGGCACCGACTCCATGGGGCCTGATAATGGCCTTCCAATTTTGACTCTGAACAGTAACTCTGATACGCCAATACTATGGCCAATATGGTTTATGGAGTCGGCCTGGTCTCATGATATGTATAGGAACCCTCGTTGCAAAGAGTATACTATATGGTAACTAGTACTAAAGAATATATGTAGTATATAATACTGTAATGGCAAGACTCCGAGGTCATTCTAACAGTCTTTTAAATTTTTTCGATAGATTCTTAAACAGTTAAGAAAGAATTTTCAGTTTTAATTAATTCGGCTTAATTATTTCAGTCGGCTCCGTGGCCTAGTGGGTAATAATCCGACAGCAGAATCAAGGGGCGTAGGTCCGATTCCCACACAAGACAAACATTTATGTTATTCATGAAATGTGTTTGTCTTGAGACTGTGTGTTTTCTATGTATGTAATGCATGTATTTACAAAAAAGAGGATATATTATTATTTGTATTTGTTATCCGGTATCCATAGAACAAGCTTCGCTTGGTTTGGTACCATATGGCGCTGTGTGTAATGTCCAAAAATGTTTTTTTATTATTATTTTTCATTTTAACAGTGCGTATATTCAAAATATATTGAAATACCTACACATCGGCATCTTTGGAAGACGTCTTCAGGGTATTTCTATCAATCATTCCCGAGAAGCCAGTGAACACGGCTCCATCCATTACAGGCAGCCTTTACTCGATAGCGGATTGGGAATTCAATATCGGATATGATACGATCCGTAAAGAGATAGGTGATACATGATTGTTTAGTTTAATGATATTCTTTCTACGTAATAACTCAGAATGGGTTCGTACCATTACCAACGCTAATAATTAAAAAAAAAACAGTTTTAGTACGAATAAAAACATTTTCAACACATTTGCTCAAAAATGCATTTACGAAGCTTGTATACATTGTTCGAAAGTTCAAAATTACGCATTATACGGAACGTGCGGTAAAAATGGTACTCTGATATAAGTACTTGTTTTACCGCACACTCCGATGTATGGCGCCATGCGTATCCATTAGGTTTTTTTTTTTTTTAATTTCGATCAAACCTCCTTGGAAGCGCTTTTGAATCTATACGTTTGACTCACTTTAATACTGAAAGAAAAAAGAGACGAAAGATGTTGTTCTAATTTTACCCACCCGCACGTGACGCCATTTGCAAATGCGCGCCATTTTGATATTAGAAAAAAAATTGTTGCGATTATCCGACTGATATCTATTTACAAAATAAAGAGTTCAAGCGAGGAAGCCGATATTAATATGGAATCTATAATAATAATAATAATAAAGCCTTTTTATTTCCTTAATAAGTACGTAGTTACATGAAATATGTTTGATTCACAGCATGTTGTTATAGCGTGCACTTTAAATATATACTTAATCTATATTATATAAACAGTTTAGTTTTAATTAATGTTTATTAAGGACCTCTTCATAGAGTAAAGGCCTCCTCCATTTTCCTCCACGTAGTTCTATCTTTTGCTTTTTCAAACCAGTTTTCTCCTGCTGCTTTTAAAATTTCGTCGAGACATCTCTCCGCCGGTCTGCCTCTGGCTCTTTTTCCTGTGGGTCCCTTCCATGAAGTTATTTTTTTGGCCCACCTGTCATCACTCATTCGTACAACATGGCCGGCCCACTTCCATTTTAACTTTCTGCTGTGCTCCAGAGCATCAATCAGTTTGATTGTTTTTCTTATGCATGTACTGTTTCTTTTATGTTTCAATTTCAGATTAAGAATGCTCCGTTCCATGGCCCTTTGTGTTGTTATTATTTTGTCTCTGGTTTTTTTGTTGAAAATCCATGTTTGTGACGCGTAGGTAAGCGCGGGTAAGATGCAAGTGTCTAGTATCAATTTCTTTGCTTTAATTGAAGTATTGGACTTCAGGATTTCTTTGAAACACCAAAATTTGTTCCAAGCCATATTTACGCGTCTCATTAATTCATCATAGTGTCTACTAATATGGAATCTACTCCATCTGAAATCTAAAATGAGGCGCAAATTGCAGAAGATGGACTTTCAGCGCCAAAATCGCTAGAGCGATATTTAATGGCTGACAATAGTTTTATATAATGGTAAACTCGAAGAAATACTCAAGCATTCTCTAAAAATGTTTTAATATCTTATTTCAATGAATTATGTGTGAAGTATAAACCGTCCTAAGTTTTGTCAATACATTCGATGTTGAAAAGCACTCTTAAAACCAACAATGACATAGATTTATCAAAGTAGCTACATAAAGTTACACGTATTTTTAAAATGATATTCAGGCAGTCAGGGCTATACAAGCAAAAAATCTAAAGTATTCACTGCAGCTAACGTAGAAAAATTTCTAAATGACGCGCCAGGTGAAAAATATTTATTAAGGTACGTTTTTGAAATCTTTGTTTACTTTAAGGCTGAGAGTAAACAAAGATTACCTATAAATTAAACTGTTTTCTCGCAAATGTGTTGAAAAACGTTGTATGACATTCCTGCGGAATTGGTATTTACAAACTCGTGACTCGACTTCGTCTCGGGCTTACATTCGTCTACTCGTTTGTAATAACCAACTTACCGCACTAATATCAAAAATAATTATTATAAATAACAAAATAAAACTTAAGCACATTTGTTATGTTTTTAGGATAAAACTGCAAATTGAAGATAGCACTTCTGCTAAAAGTGGCCGTTTTTACCAGATATGCTATGTACAACTCGCAGTTTTATCCTAGAAACAATACAAAACATTCTGAAAAAGCTTAAAATCCAATCACTAGTTTCTGAGAAATACGTGAACGTATACATACATACAGTTATAAAATTGGCACATCTGTTTAAAAGCCCACATAGACTATTACATACATAAATGTTATGCTATACTACAAACATTCAAAATAAATTAATAACCTCCATTTATTAAAGTCAGTCAAAAATATAAGATAAAAAAACATAATACATGCTAGCATCATCAAAACTAGTTGTGTTGTTCATCGTTTTGGCAAAAAATGTAAAATAATATTTGTACAACTTTCCAAATATAAATCAGAATGTGCTCAGCGTCACATCTTCCATCAAAAATTAGTAAGTGACGCCAGGAGTAGTACCAAATTGTTATTCATTTGCTTAAATTACAAAAGATCAAGGGAATCGTCAGACAGATAATCAAAATCGTCTTCAGATTTCACAAAATATACAACATTTGACAATTTTCCCTTGTAAAAGTCTGGAACTCCGCGCGTTTTAGCTTTTTTAGGAGGTATTTTTCTAGCATTACCTGGCCCTCGTTTTCTGCCTGTAGTTTTTGATGTACCTGGTGAGCTGTCAGTGGCGTTGTTGTCAGCAGTGCTTGACGTACTCGGAGTGCCATCAATGGCGTTATCGTCATTTTTTTGTGGCATGTTGTTTTGGTCTGAGTTAATTTTGTATGTATCGTCTTGAATTACACCTTCATTACCATCTTCAGCACCAAAGATGCCGCAAGTACTGTTATTTTTGTTTGAGTTTTCATTGTGAGTTTTATCATCGTGAGGTTCGTTAACCTTTGCATCCATATGACTATAAATACACAAAATACTCTTGTTTTGTTTCGGAATATCTATGTTGATTTCTAAATCTTTTAGAAGCACTACATTCTCACTCTCGGCATTCGAAATGTCGCAAATATTCTTGTTTTGGTGTTGAATGTCTGTGTCTGTTTTTTTATCTTGAAGTACATCCACTTTTTCATCTTTAAGACTAGAAATACACCAATTCTCTAAATCTTTTAGCACATTTACCTTCTCCTCCAGAGCTTCCGAAATATTATGTATATCGTTTTGGTCTGGAGTGTTTTTGTTTGTGCTGATCATCTCTTCATCCTGAAGTGCGTCTACCGTTTCATTGTCAGCGATTGAAATGCCGCAAATCTCATTTTTTTTTAGCGCAACTACCTTCAAAACACTTGAAGTGATGCAAATATTCTTGCTTTGGGGGACAGAGTCTATGTTTGCGCTAACATCTCGAGTTGCATAAGGCTGTTCATGCTGAGCTATTGAGATACCGCAAATCTTTAAATCTGTTGGGACAACTACCTTCTCATACTCAGCATTCAAAATGTTTTTGTTTAGATATTTATTGTGTTTGTTTGTGTTTTCATCTTGAGGTGCATCTATCTCCTCATGCTTAGCCATTGAGATGCTGCAAATATTCGTTGCTACATCTCCTCTTTCCTTAAAATCTGGTGTCTTTAAAGTCATGGGTTCAGTAGCGTTTCTGTAAAACCAATTTATGAAATATGAATAATATCTTAAGGCCCTAGTGACTAAGCTTCGATGTGCAGGCTTTACCTTAGCCCATCAAAGACGAAGCTATAATATGCATAAATATAAAATATAGCAAGTCATATTACGTATATTTTTAATAGCATAAATTTTAATTTACCACACACGCAGCTAAAAATATATTTTAGTTTTCTATGAAAACATACTAATATAATCGTATATAATACCTTCGTGTACCTCCGGGCTTTAACCTTTAGCTGAGAACCAAAGTGTTTTAGTATAGTATTATATAATCTGTGTAGTTTTGTAATTTGTCCTATGGACTGCACAATAGCCTCACAAAATTGGCCACACTTTAGAAAGAGACAAAGCGAACCTCTGGTCTCTTCTCTCTACCTAAAGAGACAACTCACCTAACTCTTGCCCTAAATTTGGTTATCGGCGTAGGAAACTTACGGCAACTCCTTGATTATACTAAAGAAGTTTGCTATAGCAAGATTTATCTACAGCTATGGTTCGTACGTAGAATTCGGTTATAGTTGTTCCGGTGGAAAATTTTGAATTTTCTGGATTGAAAAAAAAGCCCATGTCCTATTCCAGGACCTAACCTATAAGTGTGCCAAATTGCATCGCGATCCATCCAGTGGGTAAAGCGTTATTGAGTAACAAACCAAACATCCAAACTTTTGCATTTATAAGTATGGATTTGAAACGTGTAATCATTTAAACAAAATTTTGATTCTACACAACTCGTGGCAATAAGACTTTAATAGAGCAGCCTAAATAGAGAAACACAAATAGGTACCTGACATAATTATCGCGTAAATCTTTTATATTCTGACAGTTTTCCTCGGGATTTAATTTAGTTTTCCTGTGATCCGAGTTTTCCGTAGTATTTACTGATGACATTTCAGATTCTGAATTTCTTATTTCCCCGGGTTCCATGGCTAGTAAATTAAAATAAATATTACCAAAAAATAAAACTGCGAAATGTATCTGTCAGAGTTACGTCACGGCATCGCGGGTTTATGTTTAAGAAAAAACATCTATAAGAGGTAAAAAGCTTTTCCGACCCGGTGGTCAAAAATCAAAACTACAGTCGCCATATTGAATTGGTTTGAGCTAACAGCGACACTAGCGACCAAAAACCCAAGGTCAGAAGGTCAAAGAAATTTGATCTACTTTTATCAGATTTAATCCTCCTTCGACAAACACACTTTTAAATTTTCTGTAAAAAAAGCTATTATAATTTGACGGGCTGGCCAAAAAATATTTGAGACCTTAAATTAACACCAATTTTTTCTTAAAAGTTCTTGAAACATAACTCTAAAGTAAGGATTTATAATTGATTGTCCATTGGATAGAGAAGAAAAATTGTGTCACTAAATATTTTAGAACAAAAGTTACAAGGTCATCAAATTTTGGACAGCCAAGGAAATTAGGTAAAAAAAACCGGCCAAGTGCGAGTCTGGCTCGCGCACTGAGGTAGTTCATGAGATCACGTCTGACAGGTTATGCCTTAATTATCAGTTTTTTTCCTATATTTGTGATGTTAAATCTTGCTTCTGGCTAAATTTTATGATCCTAAATCAACGGGAAGTACCCTATCGCTTTTATATTTATTTCATCCACAATATGCGACAAAATGACTGTATTTTGGGTTTTTGTTTTTTATTGCATTGACTTAGAAGTTTGGTTTTTTTACAACTTTTGTTGACCGTAAACTTTAATATTTGATATTAATTTCAACTTGATAACTTAATGCGTTTTTGAGTAAAAGGGTATTGACAGACATTTTTTTTTTTAATAAGTTATTATTACAAATCAATGAATTTTAGATTTTTCCCTATATTAGTGATGTAAGACATTGCTTTGTGTCCAATTTCATGACTCCAGGACGACGGGAAGTACCCCATAGGTTTTGATTAATTTGAAAGTACCTAAATATGCGACAAAAATGGCTGTATTTCGGCCGTATTTTTTTATTGCGTTGACTTAGAAGCTTGATAATTGTTACAGGTTCAAGGAATATTAATAATTAATTTCAACTTGATGCCTTCACGCGGTTCTGAGAAAACGGGAGGCAGACAGACCTTTTTTTCCTTTTGAGTGCGAAACCCTAAAAAAACAAGGGACATAATAAAAGCACTTCTAGGAAATTATAAATTACAAACTATTATTTATTTCTTTAAAACTACTAATGAAATATAAAAATAGTGGAAGTTGTATGTCAAAAAAGTATGTTTTCATAATTTTAGTCAATAAACTCCTACCAAAATTTGGCAAATCCAACCAAAGGACCGCATACTTTGGCATATAGTTGGTAAATCCTTGGTAACTTCCATAAGATTTTAATCATATTTTTCTAAACCAATACTTTGCTTGTACATACTGTCAATTTTATGATAGTTCATAATACACTTACAAATCTTTCACCTCCAGCTACTACCACTTTCCCATCATTTAGCTTATCACAATTAACTGATTGTGATGTTAAGAACAAACCTACTATCTATTACTCCAGTGCCTTGGCAGCGACTGCATTTGTCCTAAAATAATTTTCGTATTAGTAAGTATATTGCTTGTATATATTGATATAAAAGAGAAATACCATTCAGCCACTAGCCATACCCTTCCAGAAAAATCATAGCTAGGCATATGTTTATTCTATATATTATACGGTACAAAATACTGGAAATAGATTCACCGCCAGTTAAGGAGGTATAGCAACAGGGCCTAAACTAGTAGGATTTAGGTATACCTACCAATAAAATAATGAACTGCCTGAGTTTTTTTTTAAATAAAATAAAATAAATATTTTTGGACATTACACACAGCGCCGTCTGGCCCCAAAGTAAGCAAAGCTTGTGTTATGGGTACCAAACAACGGATACAAATACATAAATATTACTTTTTTTTTGTAAATACATAAATATCGTACATAAATACACCCAGACTCAAGACAAACACAAATGCTTTTATTATGACATAAATGTTTGTCCAGTGCGGGAATCGAACACACACCCTCAGCACAGCAGTCGGTCACACTACCGACTAGACTGCGAGGGAGTCTTTTATTTGACTAATATATCAATTAAAATTTAAAATTAAATAAATCCGCTTTGCCGTTGGATGCCAAATATAGACTACCGTCCGTGGTATTTATATTCTGTATTGGACCCTCAGTGCGCTAATCCGATTCATACTTGGCGTTTTTTAACGCTACTACAACAACTTCCTTCTTTTAAAAGTCGTTTCAAAAAGAATGGTGTTTAGTTCAGTATAAAACCTTCATAGCGTCAATCCGACTCAACGTTGTTTTAAGTACGAAAACTTCATTCCAAAACCTTCTGTTTAAAAGTCTGTTAAAAAGCTTAAATATAATATGTAGTTGTACGAAGGGCCATTAAAATTTCGGTTTTACAATGTTTACCAATATTTAGTTGGTCCTCGGGGAAAAAAAATCCGTCAGCTATGTCGGTAACTTTAGTTCTTCCGCGAATTTTATCGCGCAAAGAAACACCAAGCATAGCTCTTTCCATAGCTTGCCGAGCGACTCTGAGCTTATTCAAGAGACCAACAGTAAGAGACCACGTTTATGTACCATAAATCATCACTGGCAACACACATTGATTATAGACTTTAGTCTGCCTTTATTGTTTTTTCCTCTTTTTGTTTTTTTTTTATTTATTTTTTTAGGGATGCAATTTAGATATCTATAGCGTAGTAATTGAAATGTTTATTGGTGCTTGTTTATTGTTTTTGTTTTTCCTTCACTAATGTCCATGAAGTGACGCGGTTAGGGCTCCCACTGAAAATCAGTATCACTATCACTACACGGGTACAAGCGTGCTGACGGGGAGGCCCTTTTAGCTTACGCACTTTTTTTATTTTTATTTTTGTGTTTTCATTTGTAAACTATTTGCGTTTGCTAAATAAAAAAATAGGCACTGAGGTATTTTCGACGAAAAGATGTTGCGTAGTTTCCTGGCCGCTGCCCAGCCGAGCTGGATTCTTCGTTGAACCTTTTTCTCAAAGTTGGACCTACCTAACTGGACTACTTGTCCTAAGTATGTGTATTCGTCAAAAACTTCGAGGGTAACGTTCCCAACAATTACCAGTATAGGCGCGACATAGACATTGAACATTACTTTCGTTTTATCCATATTTATGTTAAGGCTAACCTGTTGCTAAACTCTGCTGAGGTCTCCGAGCATCGTGCCTATCTTTCAGCGATTCTGCCATGACCACTATGTCGTCGGCAAATCAAAGTGAGTGGTGTACTCGTCATTTATGTTGACCCCACTCTAGAAGCTTAAACACATCTTCCAACGCAGTTGTGAACAGTGTTGGAGAAATAACGTCTCCCTGTTTTACACCTTTCTGCAGATGGGTTGGTTTCGAGTTCTGGTCTTGTTGTCGGACAGATATCGTGGCTCTGTTATAAAAACACTTCAACTCTTTGATGTACCGATAGTCAATGCGGCACCGCGGGACACTACAACAATTTCTAACTCTAACTTATAATCTGGTGAATAATTCCTTTTTCAGCCGCCGAAGCAGAGTTATCAAGGAAGAATCCCACGCCAATAACCAAATTAAGGGCGGGCTGAGCCACGGGCAAAAGCTAGTGAATAAGTAAAACACGAAACAACTCCAAACCATTTACGTAGCTGTAAATTTAATAAAGTAAAAGTAAGAGAGCCGCTCCGTTTTCCAGCATTAGTCTTATTACTACCCCGAAATTCATCACCTTGCTCCATGACGGCAGCACAAATACCGCAACACATCCGACTTTATATTCTAAACGCAATATTTCAAGTAAATTCGAGGCAACTTGCCAAAGGAAGTACTAGCAAAACATTTCATTTCGGCAGGTTACGACACACAAGGGAACAATGTTTAATAATTAGCTTTATAATTCAAGGGAAATTTACCTCTGGAAGTTAGGGTAGAATTCGGAAGTCGAAATTAGGTAAAGAAGCATTATAGGCCTAAGTATTAAGAGGTTTTAGGCTACGGCTTATAAAGCAGTAACTTCAAGAAGGTCGTAAATTAGACGAGGAGTGTAGCCGCCGTCCGAAAGGCAATGCTTCACTTTGTCGAGGTGTTTCGAGTCGAGCGTACCTACTTCGTACAACATTGCCCAACTGTTTTACGCCAGTCTCATAATGGAATTGGCTATTTATCCGGAAGCCTGCTTCCTAGTGCCGTAGATATAGTGTTACTGGAAGTGTTTTTTTTTTATAAAATTTTATTATTTAAACTCTTTGTAATCATGACTAATTTGCAGTCTTCGAAGGCGGTGCAGAATGGGGTATCAATAATTTAAGATTAAATTTCTATGCGAAAATAAGGACTTCTTATAAAAATAACCTTTATAGTTTCGCCATATTTGTCTGACAGCCACAGTTGGTATTCAGTAATTTTATACTATGTGCTATGTGTTTAATTTTAAATCTAAAACTAGAACGACTTAAACACAACATATAGCTGACAAAGTTAAGTTTTTTGGGGGTCCCAAACGACGATTGTAGTAACAGCTAAGAAATACTACACTAAGCATGACATGCTTTTGAATGCTTTTTATCACTGTTTTGTATTGCTACACCTAAAAAAGAATTCAAAGACAAAGCTACTCATTGCAATCTTCTAGCTACACAAACATAGCAAACGAACGCATTTCTTATTTTATTTTTATTTTCCCAAGGGATATTCTGTATTGTCTTAAATCTTTGGTGAAGTCACTTGCGCCCTTTCTAATGCCTCAATTCGATTTATGTCGCTTTACTTTGTGTCGCAACTCTTCTGCTAGTAATTTACGATTTTCACACTTGGTGAGTATCGAGATCAATTTCCGTAAGCAATCCACTCTTAGATACAAAGTAATGGTAACAATGTATAAGATAGTAGCTAAGTTAAATCAGTGTATGTATGTAAGTTTTAAGATGATTGTGACCAACATGGTGTTTAACATTGGTAGTTTATACATTAACTTGAATCATACAGAGCCTTGTGCGACCTTATTGTGAAACCTAAAATTACATTATACATAGACATTTTGCCCGCGGTTCCGCCCTCGCTAAATTCACTCATCAGCGTGGGATTATAACAGCAAGTCCTTGATTATAGTGGAGGAAGTTAGCTATAGCTGCAGTTATAGTTTATACAAGAGAACTACAAAGGAAAAAACATTTTTTGAACGTTATATTCACCTATATCAAACCGTTTAGGCCGCGCACGCCGATCAATCAACGCGTCAGCCTGTTTTTCGGAACTAATTGACAAATATTGTTATTTCACATTCAAAATATTATTTATCACAATCAAATATAGCCTATGGCACTGAGGAATAATGTAACTTTCAACTGCTTAAAAGAATTTTCAAAATCGGTTCTTTGTTCGTGCTTCAAACAAACTTTTCATTGTAATATTATAATATTTAGTATGATAAGTTTTAATGGAGATCGTAGAACGAGAATAATTGCGAATATCCACGAATATCTAAAAAAGTTGTGAACCGATTTCGTTGAAAACAATTTTCGTTTAAAGCGTTTATAAATATATCTACTTTTTTATTCTTGCTTTTTAGAACACACGGTTTAAGCTATTTTTGAAGTGAAAACTACTTTAGCGGCGTTGTGCACTTTTTTTGGTATGGGTAAAAAATGATAAACTTGCGTCAGGTCACGTGTCCTAATCGTGGAAATTCGTAAGACGGAAACCGTAATGCCACGCCTATTATAATTTTTATTTTTTTATTGAAGTGAAAACTTCTTTAGCGGCGTTGTGCACTTTTTTTGGTATGGGTAAAAAATGATAAATTCGCGTCAGGTCACGTGTCCTAATCGTGGAAATTCGTAAGACGGAAACCGTAATGCCACGCCTATTATAATTTTTATTTTTAGTATTCGCGATTATGAGTAGTACAGGGAGGTTGGATATGGAATTTTAATTCTATGACAGATTGCGATGTCAAATATACTACGTCAAAAAAGTAAATAAACAAACATTATTATTTCTTGACAATGTCAAAGACATGTCTTGTGACATATTTGAGTGTTAAGCGCGGATCGTGTGTAAAGGTTTTCACTTCTGCCGGCACTCCCGGAGTGCAACTCTTTTTTTTTTACTCAGTTTTCATAACACACCTTTCTGTAAAATTTCCTTAGAATCGTTATAAAGACGGCGGAATCATAAGGTTGTGGTGGACGGCAATGACGCAACTATAAGGGTTCTGTTTTTGCTATTTTTAAGTTGGGTTTTGGAAATCCGTTATTTTTAAAGTTAAATCCATAAAAAATAGTAAGTACCTGTGTGGCCTTTAAGTTGAAAATTAATATTTACGTGTGTAGCCGTTTCTGAAATAGGGAGAGGGGATGAAAATTTGTAAAATTATAAACAGTCAAATAATTTTTTTTCTCAAAAATCCACGTGGACAAAGTCGCAGGAAAAAGCCAGTATTAACTAAAAAAATAGATTACGAGTTACGACGTTGTCTTGCCAGTATGTTAATTGTATATGTGCTTTGGGAGTAAAATAATTCTAAGCTTTGTAACGTCACTCCCAGAGAGTACCATATTTATGATTCAGTTATCTCGGAACGCACTTTCCCTTCGTCATTAAAGACCTCGAAGGACTCATTAAATGCTCGGAACACCCGTGTCTGACTCGATTTCAATGCTTTCCTTATGGTAATGGCATTTTTACTTCTATCATTTTTTAAGGTTCTGTTGTAACCGTTAACGGTACGAGCCATGGTAAATATTTATGTTTTTAGTTTCATTAGCGGTTAATATATTTTAAAGCCAATTTGCCAATGCCATGCTTCGTTGTTTAGTTGACAAGAGGGACCTGCAAGTGACCTGCAGTATTACTCGCTCTAATATTGCAGTGGGAAGTCTTTGGTAAAATCGGCAAAAGCTAAGAACGTATTTTTTGGTCACTTTCGGAACGGTTATGTCGTCATAGAAATGAGAATGAAATTGGGAAAACTGTCAGAACTAATCTATTACCAAAACTTGTTATTTCTTCGTGGAATTATACGTTTGTACATATTACGACACAATACATTTGTTTTGACGTGAATTTAATAAAACGTCTTTATTGTTCAACATACTTCCTACCTATTAAAAAGATGCGGCACTCAGATTACTTTGGCACCTAAGATCTTTAAAACTAAAAGAGATACAGCAAGGTAAGGCATATCAACCTTAACTTAGTATTTCGACTTACCAAAACCAAATACCCAAGTGTCAGACATTGAGACTTTCAAAGGAGCCTTGCAATAAGTGTCTAAAATCGGTATGTAGAGATTTCTTATATTTCGCTAAAACGACTTACAACTCTAGAAGTATGGGTCAGATCGACTCCAAACGACAGAGAAGGCTTGGTTGCCCTTTCTTAAGATGGTATATATCATTTTTTTTTTTAAATCAAGCAATACCGGAACGACAAAAAATATACGGCCATTGTTGAAAAACAGGCCTGGGATTTCAACTGATTTCAAGATTAGATATATGGTAATAAACTGGTTATTTTGGGAATGGCAAGAAAAGGTCTAAGCCTAGCAGTGGACGTATAGCGGCTGAAAATAATGTAGTAATTCTCATATCCCAAAAAAGAAAATGCTATTTAACCTCATTTCCATCCATTAAAATTTCTGCCTGACGAAGCCGTAGACATCAATTTATTCTTATTAAATAAGCATAATCAATTTTAAGTAAATTATTTTTTTTGAAACGAAAATTCGAGAGCTTAAAAACTTTCTATCGAGTGCGGGCTAAAAGCTCAAATATCTTGGAATTGCGACTTCTGACGGTTACTTCCATCTTTATCGAGTTGTATGTTTATCCTACTAATATTGTGAATATGAAAGAATGTTTGGATGGATGTTTGTAACTCAATCACTCAACTACTGGACGGATCGAGATGAACTTTGTACACATATAGGTCAGTTCCTAGAATAGGATATAGACTACTTTTTATCGTTAAAGTTTCCACGGGAATAACTATAACCGAGCTTAAACGAACTATAGCCTGTAGCTATAGATGCTATATAGCTTGCTATAGCTAACTACATTAGTATAATTAAGGAGTTCCACGCCGATAAGCGAATTTAGGGCTGACAGAGCCGCTGGTAAAATCTAGTATTATATATATTATTATTCAATTGTTTTGACGTTAATTTAATTAAACGTCTTTAACCTCAGACTCAGTATTTAACAAAAAGATGCGACACGTAGATTACTTTTGTCGCCTTGGATTTTAGAAACTAAAAGAGATATTGCAAGGTTAGGCACATTTACTTAAACTTATTTATTTCGACTTACCATAACGAAGAGAAAACCCGAGAATCGTTCGATGACGGTTATGTCCATCTGTGTCGAAGTAGGTAAGTAAATTATAAAAGTTAAATTCAATTAAGTTATATAAAGTTGAGCTTTCCCGTCCCCAGTCAGAGACCATGGAAAGAGTGGTCTCGATTTCAGACACAAATTTTCCGCGTTTTTCCTCCACAACGTCAGGAGGGATGTTTGCACGGCCTGTCTATTAAGCGTCTCCAATACTATCATCTGCATGCATAACAATGTATGTTGTTGATAGACATGTCATTGATATGTAGTAGAAACAGCGTAGGAGACAACACAATCAAAATTACTTTTAACATTAAAATATTGCTTTTCACTAACCTTTAAATTTTTTAATTTATTTATATACGGTCTTTTTAACCGATTTTGCGAATGTAGGAAGAATAATGTTCTCCAAATTTCAATTCAACTTTAAAAAAAAATATGCAGTGAAACATATAACCTCCTCCTTTTTAAAGTCGGTTAGTATTTGTCTGTCATAAATTAAGATATGGAACAAAAAAAAAACACACTGAAAACAAAACTGCGAAGGATAAGAATAATTTCAATTTCACGGACCATAATGTCCTTTTGATGGCATCCTTACTTAGGGGTCCTCCATAAGATCACTTAAGTAACTTAATTGCTTTCGGATACAGTAGACCACCTGCACACGATAAAGATACATAAACATTTGTTGAAATCGTTTTACGAAAAGATATTTCAAGAATAACTAAATAACTGAAACTATTGGGGTACCTTTAGAATGTTTGCTTGAAATTTATCGCCGCGGACATCTTGAGTTCAAACCCAGGCTTGTACTGTATGTGCCTTTTTTAACTTTGAGACTAGAGAAATGTAGGTCTTTATTTATCACTAGCTTTTTCCCGCGGCTCGTGTTAAATTTGTAATAATTTAAAATTTAGAAAATCGGCACCGTGCCTGCGCAAAACAATATATACAATTCATATTTTTTAAATTAATTAAAAAATAACGAATTTCCGTACAAACTATGCGATAGGATTTTTATTCCTACAGGAACTCTTGATCGGTATTTATTATTATATATAGCTTATATCCTTTTCCGTCTCTTTAACTAACCTTGTGTCAAAATTCAGCTCAATTGCGTAGTATTTTAAAATGGTTTTATTCGCCAAAATATTGAATATCGCGAAAGGTCCCACGGGAACTTTAAACGGGGAGTTTAAATTCTTTTCCGTCTCTTTAACTATCTCTGTGATAAATTACAGATCAATCATATAGTGTTTTCCGCGCAAAGTTTAATTAACGCGATAGGTTTTCATTCCGGCTAGTACTCTCGATCGGAAAAAATAGCCTTGTCCTTCTTCATTCTTTCAACTATCATTATGCCAAATTTCATCTGAATCGGATGCACTGGTGTGACGCGAACGTGAAAGAGTAAGAAAAGTCACATAAAGTTATAATTATTCCCCTGGGAACTTGTAAGTTTTCCGAGATAAAATGTAGCCAAAGTGTTATGTCAAGATATAAGCTACCTGCACTTTGAATTTTAGCCAAATCGGTTCTGTTTTTTGAATTTTTTAATACATATTTACAACCCCTATATATCCCCCCAGGGAATGATTTTCCAAAAACAGCGAAAAACATCATGCTTAGTTTTTAAGCGAAAGGTCATACACCAATTTTCATCCATTCAACTTTAAAAATGACGGATTTTCATGCAATCTTTGGAACCCTGTTTCACCCCTTTAGGGGGTGAATTTTTGAAAAATCCTTTCTTAGTGCACCCCTATACCTGATAATGAACCTACGTGCCAAATTTGGGATCTTTAGACCCAGCGGCTTGGGCTGTGCGTTGATATGTCAGTCAGTCAGTTTCTTCTTTTATATATTTAGATTACGATGTCGATCTGAACACTGTAACAACTGATTTACAACTTTTAATTAATGAAATAGTTTTATAAGAGGTTTTGGTAAGTTTTATGAAGGTTTATGAAACCCACAGTGCTATTAGCTATAAATTTCAACACAGACTTCGGTTGGACAACTTATCTGGTTAATACCTACTCTTATACTTATTAAGGCGCTAAAAAAAAACGCCCATCCATACATGAAAAAAACATTTTAAGTAGGTACTGTATGTATGTATATATAAATATCTTTACGATTTTAATTCCCGAAGAGGATAATCAGCATCTGGATACACACCTATCTCTTTTAACTAGGTACTTTAGTCCTGCGTGACAGGCGGTGAGCCTATCGATATAACGCCGCATCACTGCTCCTAATCTGGACAGAATAATACATATACCTACCCCTATTGCTAGCTCCTGAGGAACTATAAGAAGTTACTCAGGATTGGGCAGGTATTTCTAACAGATGAACATTATATCAACATTTATGTGTGTTTAACATTGATATATGTAGGTGTACAGATTACGACTTATTCGAAATACAAAAGCAAAACTAGGCAAACCTTGTGCACCTAACTGAAATTCCATTAAAACTTGAACTAACAAAGCCGCTATAATCACAACAGCCCGCCACAGTTGCTTATGCAAACAAGACTCGGCCGAGCAATAATTCATACACATCGCCACAACTACAAGCAGCGGGCTGAATTAATCTCCCTGCGAAACCCCGCTAGACTCCAACACTGATTTAATTTGAACACGGAGAAAAATCTGACACTAAATGTTTTATCATGGCGGATAATTACACTGTAGAAATTTTACTGCATTTTAATGCATTGGGATTGCTGGTGCAGACTAAAATAATGGCCATTTTGCTACATTTGCTATGTAAACGAAAGATATGACGGAATATGATGATTTTCTTTTGACTTTTTAATAAAAGGGGCGTTTTGTTGACAAGCATTGAGAGCTATGACATCGCATCGGCATTGAAATCGTTTTGTTCACCAAATGTAAACAAACAATATGGCCGTTCACTATTTGACAGCGCATCCACTAGTCTACCTCATGAGCATGTGCAGCCAATGCTTTGAATGCCGTCCGGAAGTGACGTCATAGCGCATTCAGTTTTGGTCAACAAAACGATCGAATGTGCGCATAAACAGCATTGAGCGCATTCAATGCGTATAATACTTGTCATCAAAACGCCCCTTTAGAAGGATTGTTGCGATCATCCAAAGATATGAGTTTTGATGGAAATTATTTGTAAAGTTCTTACCATGTAGCTGGCTAAATATGTATACAAGTTGCATTAAGGCCATTAAATCAAAAAATAAATAAAAGGTTATGTCAGTGTCAAACTATCACTAATCCTTAACAAAATATTTGGCTCTCAATCTTCTAAAGTAAAAGTATTTACCATTACTACTACCTCAAATGAAATCTGTAAAGATCTGAATTCCCAACACTGCCTCGTCACAATGTCGGTTAAGAAAAGTCTTGCACCGAATCGTAAACCCATAGCTAACGGTAAACTGCCGAGACCTTTTAGTCCAAAATCTACATCTAATACTCTATCAGAAGTCGCCTTGGCCGCTGTTGCGTCTTCTAAAAATCAAAAAGTAGTCAACGAGTTCATTAACTTTTTTCTAGAATCTCTAGAACGTAATTCGAAATGGATCAGCGGTTTGGTTGAAAAGCAAAACAACTTCAGGTGTGCCTTATTAACAGGTGCAGGTCCAAATAGATTCCAGATGCAGCAAATCCTTTATCCTACAAATGAAGACGAAGATCTTCAACTTCAAGTTGAGCTAAAAGATTCTGAGGACTACGATAAAATAGGATTAGCAGCATTGTTAAAGTTGTCCACAGCAGAAGTAAATCGCTTGATGGAATTCCTTAAATCGGGGTTACTCGATAATATTCCTCTAAAAAAAGATCTACGGAAAGGTAAAGAGATGGGGATAAACTTTTACGTTTTGCGACCTGTAACTGAGAAACAATTTCGTGTGGTTGAGAGAATTGGAATTGGGAACATACCTCCGAAGAAAACGTATGAAGAGAAACCATTAATTAAAAGTATCAAGAAGTTGAGACGTATTTAAATCCATTATAATGTAGTGTAAATTAGGTACCTATTGGAAACCAAAAATCTTCACACAAGCCCAGAAAATCGTATAATGTCACATAATAACTGTAATTTATGCAATAATGTTGATAGAAATGGTTTCGAAAGCAAATTATAGTCATTTTTGCCACGGTCGCTTCCGATTACGAGTGATGAATGTGTAATGTGGGGAATATGAAATGTTCTCAATATTTCCCTATTTGTTCATTGGTAATAAATAATTCACTTGTTACAATGGTTTCGATTACTAATTATTGCGTGTATTATTATGCAAAATGATTGCAGGTCACGTAGTAGCAATAAGAACCTTATTCATTTCATGTAAGAACATATTTTTAAATTGTAACTGCAGAGTATTAACGTCTTTGTTTTACAAGTAACATAACCAAATAATGCAGACTTCTGTGTCTTAATCTTAGATTCGACTCTTTTGTATTAACTACCAGACGTTTGCTTAAGCTATCTTACTCTCATCAGTTCATCACAATATGACAAAAGTTACCTTACTATTATACGGCCTAAACCTAAACGGTTTTTTAGAAAAATAGTTAACTTGGACTCTGAAAAACCCTCATGAATATTGATCATTGAAAAAGAATTTTGTTTTTGCACGTCCGATAAACGGTTTAGGAGATATAACATCACGCGTTTGCTAAGATGGTCGCTCAACCGTATCACGTGGATAAAAAAATCACTAGTGTAAATTAGAAAAAAGAGGCCTGTCGAATGGGAATTATTTAATTTCATTACTCTCAGGAGAATCATAGAACCATTTCGAAAACTACAAAAATATATGCGTCAACTTGTTGACTCTTACCAAGTGGATTCATAATCCAGAAAACGCTATTGAAAATGCTGAAATGTCACAAGATTCATTCAACAAGCACATTGTATTTTTTTTTAGGGTTCCGTATCTTCACAGGGACCCTTACGTACGTGTTTGTCACAAGGTCCATCCGTCCTACTGGCACAAACATTTGTTTTAGAAACCGTTAAGCATTTAAACTTGAAGTTACGCATAGTCATGTATCTTCTAATATTGATCTCTCAAAAAAATGCTGAAAAGATTATTTACAGGGGAGAAGATGGTTGGAATGTAAAGTATTTTTTTTAGATTATGAGCATTTACCTGTGGATGGAGTATCATTCTATCATATGTTATAACCTAAAGAGTACATTCTTAATTTTATTGTTCTTACAATGATAAGACTGTTCTTACATTATTCCTAAAGTTTCCAATACCATAAACAAGAAGTAACTCCTATGAGCATTTATAGGAAGACGCATAGATCACGAGAAAACCCAAAAGAAGAAATATAAGTTCATGGATTGGAACCGTCAGTCTGACTCGCCAAACCCAGATCAATAAAACGAGAATCATGGCAGCCGTGCGAGAACTAACTAAAGCCACAAATCTTTCTTCAAAACTTATTAAACAGTTCACTGCAAACTACTGCGAACAAGAAAAACAAATAGTTTTCACACAAATTTTTATACACACTTTGAGAACCAGAAATTGCTTTCTATAGCAAAGTTTGGGAAACTTTATGATCTTTTTCTTAGCAAGCATACATCATCGACAGAAGACAATATTTACTGACACTTTTTCTCAATGTCAAAAATTACCGACAAGTGAACTTATTACTTACTACCTCTGCCCACGACTTCGTTCGGATGATAGTAAATATGTATCCTTATATTTAAGCGACGCTAGCAAGGATGTATACAAGCTTCACTATAACAGATTTCTGATCAAAATAAAATTCTAAATTGTCATTTTTAATTCACTTGGACAGAAACCTTGTCAAATTAAAAATTTTAGAATTTTATTTTGTTCAGATATTTAGAAGTTCCCTTAGTGATCGCGCGCGAATTATACATAATATTATGCATATATGTACGTATAACGTTATGGAGGGGGTAACCAGCGGCTTAGTGACCTTCTTTAAAACCAGGAATCTTTTAGAGTAAAAAAACATCACCATACTAGTTATGTAACCACAATATAAAACCAACCCTACATAACTAACCAATCCGCAATAGCAACTTCTCACAAACACACCCGAGCTCTACAAAACTGATTTATCTAAATTGTCCACCCCTTTTAATAAAGGAGGCTTACAAAAGTCCCTATTTTTCTAACATATCTCGTCACAAGCGCAATTTGTCTTTGATGCGGTCTTAACTGAGCCCCATATGCGATAAACCCTTGTTTGAAAGCGGACGTATGTTGTCCGAAAATCTATAAGTGATGCGTTGGGTGACTATTTCCTGCATTTAACCATTTTCTTTTCTATATTATTTTCTAATATTAGTCCTCAGTATGTTTGCAGAATTACACAAAGTGCATAGTAAATCTACAATAAAATTTTACCTCTAACTTTAGACGACTTATTCAAAACCAGGCTTAGGTAATCTAAGAAATAAAGCAATTGGTACAATATATAGGTATTTATAATGAATGAGAAAAACATTAAGGCTGGGTTGCACCAACTAAATTTGGCGTTAACTAGCCATTTGCATAGTCAGCTATTTTTAAACTTCAGCAAAGTTCAGCAAACCACTAGCTGGTTAACTTTAAAAATAGCTGACGAAAGAAATTTCTATACAATCTCCCATTTTTGGCGACTGGTTAAGGTAGTTGGTGACCCAGCCTTAATATTCATCAGGCCCACAATTTGCAGTTTTGATTCATTTTCTACTTGTGTTCTTGCTATTTACACATAATTCTAAGTAAATTTATCAAATTCTAAGTTATATTATAAAATTCTTAGTGAATATACAAAATTATACGTTTACAAATTTCTCAGTTACTTTGCTTAATTTTATGTTTTTTTTACCAGTACCTTATCTGGTTTAAAAAAAAACGGTCAAGTGCGAGTCCGACTCGCGCACGATAGGTTCCGTACCATTATCTATAAAAACGGCAAAAAAATAACGTTTGTTGTATGGGAGCCCCCCTTAAATATTTGTTTTATTCTGTTTTTTAGTATTCGTTGTTATATCCGAAATAGAAATACATCTATGAAAACTGTCTATCACAGTTCATGAGATACAGCCTGGTGACAGACGGACGGACAGCGGAGTCTTAGTAATAGGGTCCCGTTTTTTACCCTTTGGGTATGGAACCCTAAAAACAATTTGTCCACACCATATTGAATGTTTACAGTAGTATAAGAATAATGGAGTAAAAGTCAAACATTATAGATAAGTAACTTTTAAAAAATGTTTTAAATATAATGGAAAACTGGGACAAAAGTTTTTTTTTTAAATAAATATTCTAAATAAAAAAAATATTTGCAATTTATCATTTCAGTAAAAGCTTCCTAATATTTTCGGATGCAATCTAGGGTTCAGCAACCTTTTCGGTTTTTTATGGGAACGTTCAACTTCATGACCATCTTAAGATATCCACTATCGCAGGTTGGCCAAGTTGTTAAAGAACATAAGCAACCAAAAAAGGTGGTCTCTCCTATAACTTAAAAAGACTACCATCTTAGTTCTAAATATATATTTTTAAAAGAAAAACAACATTGTTTTTCAAATATACACCAACAGCATTGTTTTATTCAGACGAATATAGTCAATAGTTGCCTATTCTGTTCCCGTTCCAACATCTTTTGATTTATTGTGAATTTAAATAGAAAAAGAGATGAGGAAATCCTGGTATTTTCTGAAGGAAGTCATAAATATTGTTTGATAAATATGTACGAGAAGTATTGCCTTCTGTCACGTCCAATAGCTTCGATTATTTTCATTCTTTACATTTGAAAGGAGAATGTAGTGGTAGGGCGTTATGACAATCCCTGCACACTGAATAACTGCATTTTTATTAGGGTACCGCAGCCAAATGGCAAAAACAGTAGCCGTATAGTTTGCACACCTTACTATGTCGGGTGTCGTTTCATAGATCTTCAAGAATGTATTCCTGGTTCTTAAATTTTTTTTTTCTAACATGTATATTGGCTTCCGAAATTGAACAATTTGTGTTTCCCTTCCCTCTTACTTTTAAATTATGGGTTTAAAAAATCCTAAAAAATCAGATCTTTATACTTTTCTTTATCTTTATAGTTTCAACTTAAATTATTTTAAAGAAAAAAGGTTTTTAAATTTTTCAAATATCTGCAATAATCCTCACTCTACGGAACGGTTCTGTATACTTGACTAATGAAATGACAAATATATTATCTTCAGTTTTTATCCCCAGAATAAAGGGGGTTAAATCATAATTTAGGGGACAGAGTTTTGTCATCAACTTTAGCCGTGTGTAACAAGTGGCATACGAATCCTCGCAACACTGTTTTGTGCATAGGTATGTCCCATAAGGCGTAAATTGAAAATATGACGCATAAGTTGTAAATTGTATACTTACATATCTCATAAGTTGTAAATTGTACATATGTCCCATAAGTCGTAATTGTATATATAATGCCCCATAAGTCGTAAATTGTATATATGTATCATAAGTTGTAAATTGTATATATTTCCCATGAGTTTTACGTTGTATATATGTGTTCCGTAAGTTGTAAATTGTATATATATCCCATAAGTTGTAATTTGTATATATGTCCCATAAGCTCTACATTTTATATATGTCCCATAAGTTGTAAATTGTATATTTGTCTCATAAGTTGTAAATTGTTTATATGTCCATAAGTTGTAAATACAACTCCTAATGACTTATATTATAAGACTTACATTTATAAGTTGTTAATTGTACACATGTCCCAAAAGCCGTACATCACTAGCTTTAGAGTAATTAGTGGTAAAATGAAAGACCAGGGACAGAATAAAATACCACCTTACTCAGTTCTTGACGAACTATAAGAAGTAATTCAGGACTTTAGACTCCTTCGCAGCCTAGTTGGTAGTGTGGCCGACTGCTTTGCAGAGGGTGTGGGTTCAATTCCCGCATTGAACAAACATTTATGTGTTAAACATTTGTTTTTGCCTTGAGGCTGGGTGTATTTATGTATGATATGTATGTATTCACAAAAACAGTAATATAAATGTACTTGTATCCGTTGTCTGGTATCCTTAACACAAGCTTTGCTTACTTTGGGGCCAGACGGCGCTGTGTGTAATGTGTAAAATATTTATATATTCTTATTAATAGGCAAAACAATAAACAAGTTATTAGTTAAAAATCAAAGTAAGAAAACTTAAAAATAATATTTTAACAAAACGATAAACTTATGAAGGTACACGTCCGTCCCTTTCGGAAGCCGGATAACGAATGTCCGAAACCATGTCCCAGGACGGGTTACATGATACGTAAAATGGATATGTCTTTAAACGTACTCGTAAATCTTATGTGCCAGTTTCTTGTTTTATTTTTCCCTAAATGGCTAAAAGTTTTCCTAAACAACTTTAAATCTTTTACATTTGCTATATTTTATTACATTACATCAAGTGAACACTTTTCTTATTCAAAATGTCAATATGATTATGTCGATTTTTGTTTCAGCTATCACTTTTCTTTTTTAATGGTTCCATCGTACCTAGTATAAAGATGGTTTTCAATTTCAGCATGGGATTTTTTTCAACGCTAAAATAACACAACTGGTTTTTTTAATTTTTAATTTACTTAGTCATGGCCGTGGTGATGGGCTAGCCGTTTTAATTTTACATATTTATTTCAATGATTAAAATAATAATAAGTTTTATCACTACTATTTATGTGTATTGATAAATCTCAGTGTTTTTTTGTTTTAACTTTAGTTAATTGATTTCAAATTCTTAAAAATACTTGTGAATAGTGATTGTGGTGCCTCTGGAGGGGCTTAACACATTGTAAAAGACTTATAAAGGTAAATGCGTAAAATAAAAAGGATTGGGCCGCACCTGACCGATTTTCGGCGACCTCTTTTCCGTCGTGTACCCTCGACACACTGACGGATTATGGATTTTTCAACTATAAACCATTTAATATTTATTAAGTATACCAAAACAAAATCACTTACGATCACACAAAAGCACAAAAGCTCTTTTCCAAACCTGAAACAAGAGAAAAAAGTTTATTACCTGCACAATAACCTGCTAAAATATAGTTGCATGCCTATGTGCTTGTAATATCGGCAACAATTATGCATAATCATTAATATTTCACTTGGTAACCCCGCGAACGTTGTTGTACGCGAAAGGTAAAGAACGGAAAACCTAATACTAATACCCTTAAATATTTAAGGGAGCTTCCATACAACAAACGTGATTTTTTTACTCATTATAGAAAATGTTACGGAACCTTTCGTGCGCGAGTCGGACTCGCACTTGGTCGATTTTTTAAAATAAATGGCCAGCCACCTAATCTAAAAGGGTTGTACTAATTCAGAAACCTTCCCCGGCGTGTGCACAACAATTTACCAAAATTTCATTACAATCAGTTTACCACCTAAGAATTTTCTGTGGTTTACCCTTAGTGCGCGAGTCCGACTCGCACACGCGCCAACAATAACGAAAACAAAAAAATAGTAGTTCATGCAATTGTTGCGAAAGTAAGTACTATTTAAAACGAGTGCTCGTTTGTAAAACGAGGCGCAGGAAATAGAATAGCACGAGTTTTAAAAAGAAAAATTTCGTGCAATTGCTTACACTGCTTTTTATAAAACCAGCAAAAAAATTATAATATTAGATTTTAATACAGTAAAAAATTTAATTTTATCCAAATAAGTTTTGCTTATAATAGTAATTGTTACTTAAATTCTGGATATTAAAATGAATCACAGGGGGTAATGTACTACTAGTTGAGGAGGACGGGGGTATATTTATATTTACTTCATTATTGTTTTTCTTTACCCGTAATGTCTACTCAAGCAAATTACGCGGCGAAAATGTACCATAATTTTTAATAAAACGCCATCTAGCGAAACCTGTGGCTCGTATTCTTTATTCTGTGGTGTACAGTTTACTAGCCTATGTTCATACTTTAATGTTAATCTTTGCTCGTGCTTTAATGTTAGAAGAACATTCTTTATGCATTGTGATAAGACTACTAGTAGGATACGACTTTTGATTTTATAATGTAAAAATTAAAGTAGGTACGGGAGTATAAGAAAAATAAATAATAAGCTAAATTTCCTTACTGCTTTCTTGTTTTTTTTTTTTTAATATTCCTCTAAGATGCTGTTAAATCTAATAATAGAAACATTAGAAGTACTATTTCAGATTTAAAAACTTACTTGCTATTTTTCCTATGATCAAGCAGAAATATAGAAGTATGAAATAATACCATCGCCCCATTTTCCCGCAATACATTTAGTTACGTAGCAATAGATGCCAGCAATTTTGCAAAGTCACGTTTTTAATTAAAACCAACCTACATATGTATGAACGAACACTTTTTTTATGTAAGTAGGTATATATTACGGGCAACACCATTAAAGTAGGTACAATACTTGAGTTTATTAAAAAACTTTGGGCTGAATTCGAAATTTAGTTCAAAATATACCAAGGTCATATTGACCCAATGCTAGAAAGGTAAAGTTGGGTGTTGCATTTTTACGCATGACTAACTACATTTATTTGTTATGTGGAACTACTTCCAAGATTGTGGGAAAGGTTAGAAAGGTTAGTATATATGTAATGAGAAAAACATAAGAAAAAAAATTACCTTAACTATCAAAAGAGAGTTAGAAACCTATTCTCAATAAGTATCTCTTAAGGGAACAGAATAGGCCACTATTGACTATATTCGTCTGAATACAACAATGCTGTTGGTGTATATTTGAAAAACAATGATGTTTTTCTTTTAAAAATATTTACTCAGAACACAGATGGCATAGTTCGTGCCACGTAAGTTGAACTAAAATGGCGGCCGTCTGCGCAGGCACCGTACGGACAAATGTACTAACGAACTAAAAATGTGTTACTGCGCAGGTTCAACTTACGTGGCGCGATTTATACCTAGTCTTTTTAAGTTATAGGTCAGTCCAAACTTTTTTGGTTGCTTATGTTCTTTAGGAACTTGGCTAACCTGACTGCAATAGTAGATCTCTTAAAATGGTAATCAAGCTGAACGTTCCCATAAAAAATCTGACAACGTTGGTCCACCCTAGATTTTACCTAACTTATTAAGAAATTTTTACTGAAATGATAAATTGCAAATATTTTTATTTATTCACAATATTGATTTAAAAAAATCATTAGACCCAGTTTTCCATAATATTTACAACATCTTTCAAAAGTTACTTATCTATAATGGCTGACTTTCATTCCATTACTCTTATAAAAGAAAGTCATAAATATCTCATGTCATTTAATAATTGGTAATAGCGCGCTTAATTATTTTTTTAATTTAAACCCCTCTAGTAGGGGTAGCAAATAGCGCTGATTTTGGCGCCAATTCAGTCAATTTCAAGTTTGTGTAGAAATCGGATATATTCTGCTTGCTCAGTTTCTGATGATGGTTCAGGGATCTGGAAAGAAAAAGCCATCTAAATACCGTAAATCTTTGCAGCGGCGCGTGTTCATACATGTCTGGGCATACGTACCAATGTGCAATATATTTATTTATTTTCGATGAGATACCTATTTAAAAATCTAAATTTAAATTATGCTGTATAGTATTTATTATCTATTATTTACTCATTGAGAACGCTTATGAATATATTTTTTTCGAGCACCAAAACCTCCTTGCATCCTACTTTATGGTGTATAATGAAGGACTTAAAAATTAAGAATATACTTTATTTCGTGCGTGAAATAGAAAATTTTATTTAACGATCATTAATCTCTTTCCACATAACTTCTCACATAAAAAAGAAGACTTTACAAGCATTGAAAATATCTTATTCATAGCCAGAGCACATTGGTCGGTGGTAGTATCGGAAGTATGAAAAGCGTATCGTGTCATTCCATATCAGACATTTCTATGATATCTATTATATCAACGCATCATTACTCCCGAAGCGAACATAAAATGTTCAATCATGATCCCGAGATCAGTTCCACCCTCATATTTCACCCCTAACCTCGCTTTATCTTCAGTATTTTGAATTTTTAATAAAGGCTTACGTGCCTCGTCACTCTTTTCGCAACATTTTTAAGGTAACTTGTGGTTTCTATATAATATATTTAAAGTATGTTTACACAAGGAGTTGATTTCATGGTTATGTTTAAATAAATGTCTGTAAAAGCAAATATTTTGTGTTTGTAATTCAAATTCAAAATAATTTTATTGAAATGGTTTCTAAGAACACTAGGCTTTCGAATCGTCGATAGAATAACTACAATTTGCTTTACAAACTAATCATAATTTTTTTTTGCCAGGATCCAATAATAACTCCTTGTAAACCAACAAACGAAACATAATATAAATAAATTAATTAGTACACATTTTGTATTGAAACACTAAACAAAAAATCTTTAGAATGTAAATAGGTAGTTTAAATTAAAAAAAAATCCAATCTGTTACAGAATTTTTCTTCTTTACTTTTGCCTTTCAGTAACATTTTTAGTGAGAATATAAGATAGGTTTTATTATGCTAAAGCATTTATTGAAAGGCAATGGTACTTTCCAAGGGTTACGCTAATGTTAAGACATATTCCAGAAATGTACATGTTCATACGCTGCGATAACTGCTTACCATCAAGCGGACCGTAAACTTGTTTGCCACCTTAGTGGTATAAATCTTCAATATTGGTCATTAACTTTCAACTAAAAACAATATCTGCCGGGCCAGCTAGTTTAGCAATAAAGCATAGAACAACTTAAATACCGTAGGGAATATAAACTGTGAGGCGTCGTCTATCTGGTAAAGTTATAGCATGAGGGAGTAACAATCGATACCAATACACTCTGATTCTATAAAAAAAGTTATTCTTATTTGTTAAGACGAGAACATTCAATGAAAAAATAAAAAGGATAAATACTCACGTATAGCCAGCGCGGAGCGTTAGTAAAGGTTTCAATCATGGAAAAATTTAATTAAGTGAACTCTCACGGGTCTGCGGTTCTCCGAGATTCCCAATCTGTTGGAGCAGTTTTTACTTCATACTTTTCCTTTCAGTAATATTTTTATTGCAAGTATAAGAAATACTTTACTACGCTGTAACTTCTGAAGATAAAAGACAATGGTACTTTCCAAGAGATACGCTAAGTTGAAAACATTTTAAAGAAATGCTTAGTAATAATGTATACTTATACAAATTACAATCTTTAATTAAATCATTATAAACAATACATTTGTACATGAAAATAAAACTGTTTAGGTTTACAAAAAGACAAAGACGAAACTAACCTACCACTAAAGCTATATTTATATAATTTTATTATAACAAGAATACCACGTCTAAAGTATAATTTTTAGGCATGGTGCCTAATATACTGGCGGCATTACCTCGCTGCATGGCGATTCTCAGCCTTTGAGCGAGGTAATGACCAGCTTTGTAGTCTCCAGATGCAAGGACTAGTCGTTTGGAAAATTCTTCTATAAAAACCTTTATGTTTGACGACCATGGACCAAACGTTTCCACAGCAAGTGCCACCTACTCGTAATTATTACTAATTAATGAGGAAAATTTGCGACGCTTGCGTAACTGTGCTTGCGTAACTGCTGCAGCGCCGGCCCTAACAGAAGTATTTTGGACGAAAGAAGGAGCTAGTTTCACTTCACGGTAGTAGTGTTGCGCCATCCAGCCTTCTTCCTTATACAAAATTTTTAGCCCATAATACTTGTGATACACAAAGAAAATAAAGATCACAATATATGTTTGGACAATCCAACTAATCAGAAAAGGATTAAAGAAGGTACTGATTTTGACTTGAAGAATTCGGTGAGAATTTTAAACTATTGGTCCTGGCTGTGTTCTTATATGACAGCAATATTATATGAGGGGTTATAGACGGCTTGAAATATCTGACAGTCGACTAGTCACTAGCTCGACCAAGGTCCACCAATTCACATTTGGCCAGCGCAGTGGACAGTGACCAAACCAGCAGAACTGTCATTGGCCTTTGCAACCCAGAAGGCTTACCGTACGTTGGAGTTAGACAGTGCTGGATTAATCAGACTGGCCCGAACCTTCTAGCCGCCCGAATGTCTCTGACACGGCTCAGTCACCACTCTCATACAACAAGAAAGAGCCCTTAACATATCGTCCAAACCATACGGTATGGCACAAATCGGTAGTGGTCACTCATTCAACGTGTACCGATGTCTTACTTAACTTAACTTTACAGAGCGTTTCCGGTTAGCAAGCGCGTTAAAGAGTTCCAGGGCTAGGCCAAAATAGACCAGGCTAGGCCAGGAAAATCCAAAATAAAATTGATTGCAAGTAGGTATTACAATAGATGGTCGCAAGTGATCGAATTGAGTTTTGGCACAGTTTTATATCCCGATTTAACAAATCCCGTAGGATGGCACGGGCCAAACCGGTGGGCAAAACTAGTAATTGTTTAATTTCACGAAGATCAAAAAGAAATATTCGCTTAAGATCTAAATATACCAACATCAATACATATAAAATAGCAATAATAGGGTGGACAAATTTATTCATCGAAAAACTTACCTCCTAAAAGACATTCTAATTTTGCTCCGCGTAAACAAAAAGCGTAACCGTATGAGTAGGAAGGATCTAACTCAATTTGTTAGCAATATGTTGTCAACGGGAAAATCATGCTGCGATGTCGTTTTAACACGACTTCGAGGTCCATAAACTGCTAGAATCGTATGAAACAGGATTTTCTTACAGTATCAAATAAAGTTTGTAAAGGAGGATAGAATGAATCAGTGAATATATTAGATGCGTAAATGTATGTTGTTTTATAACATGTTTTGTGATATTTACATGTTTAATCAATTTGACTTTATTTTAATAATTTGACTATTTTTTAAGAATTTATATAACTGATATGGGAATTCTTGAAAGAAGTTAGGAATTCTTCAAATAAACTAGGCAGGAGAACGTCGGGTAGCCCCGGACGGCGGGTAACCCCGGACATTTAAATTTCTAAGAAACTAAACGCGTTGCGTAAATAAAGCGTTGTTGTAAATGTGCGCCCTTAAGAGTAGAAAAAAATGCAGTTCAGTTGTAGTAGTGCCAGATTAGGTTATCTCAGAGGGTGTTGGGACGACTAAAATTTGCGATCGGCGACCAGTCGCCATTTAGGCTATCTCGAAAAATGAAATTGGGCGATTTTAGGCTCAAGCAGTGTTGCCAACGCGCGGCAGGATTTTGTTTTAGTAATTTGAATGTGATACTTCCTTGCTACGAACTTTTTTCTATGAAAATTAACCTATAAAGTCGAACATCCTCCTACTAAACTAAAGTAAGAACAATATTTTACTGAAACTCGTTACACTTTACGAAATTATTATTATAATATATAGTTTTGTTGGGCGCTGTCAGAGTCAAAAAAGCGTTAGCTCTAGCGCCGAAAGCGCTAAGTTGGCATCAGTGCTCACAAGTAACGACAATGATGGCCGGCTGCTGATAACATGACAATTTTTACACAATTTTTTTACGTATGGTCGCGGTCAGAAAATGTTGACCACCTTAAAGATCACAATTGCATGCACACATTTAAGTCACAAGTTCTAAATGTCTATTTCATAATAATTTGATTTACCATAGATTATCTTTTTTCTAATATGACAATCAATCGCTCTAGGACAGGGATGGCCATTTTCTATGAAAAAAACAATACTGTACCTATGACGTGCCGTCAAAAAATCTGGGTTACTTAATAATAATGGAGAAAAATTAAACGAATTGCTGTTAACTTAAAGCTATTTAGATACTTGCAGCTCGAAATGTTTACAGCAATCGAAATGTTTAATATTTATATTCAAATTAAAAAAAAAATTAGTGTGTTTTCTGCTGTTGCAAATTAGGTGCTAAAAATCTCACATTAGGGCAGGCTCGTACTTTGTTAATAAGCAGTATGGAAACTAAACTAGAGTTCATTTCTAAAAATGACTTGCAAGCATACGTAGGTGAAAATAGAAATTTCATAAATGATTGGCGTGCCCGAATTGCCATGGGTTGAACCACGCCACAGTAGCACGGGCTGTGTATATCCGTGCATTAACTTGAACGTAAGTAATGTGTGGGAATTCCGTTACAGGATACACTACGCGCACAATAGGCAGCATCACTTCTTCCAAAAGCGACACATAATTAATGGCCGTAGCCCTATTCTCTAACGACGCCAGTTCTCCGACGCCGTCAAGGCTCATCCACCCCCATAAGTTTACTGTAATGCGACCTGACTCGTTTTGAGGCACAATATGACCTTCATCATACCGAGTTCGATTGTAGCGCCATAAAGTTAATCTTCCGATTTGGCTTGACTTGAGTTTTTTCATCGGTAAATATAGTATTCGACCAATCAAAATCGAGATGTCGTCGCGCAAAGTTAAGCCGGGCTGTTTTGTGGTGAGGTTTCAGCTCCACTTTAACAGCATGGTGTCTGTAGTGTAGTCCAACATTGTGCAAAGCACGTCGGATCGTCCGAGCACTCACACCATATAAAGCAGCAAAATAACTAGTTGGTGTGAAACCATTCTCTTCGTAACGACGAATGATTTCTGTTATTTGCACGGCGGTTAGTATCGGTCGTCGTCCTAAATTATTTCTATGATCTGTTAGTTGCCCTTCTTCGCCGTGACGCCTGATCCAAAACCTCACAGTGAATTGCGATATATTGAGTTCTCGTGATATAGCACTAATACTATGTCCATCTTCGAAGAGAAATATTATTTCAGCTCTTTGCTCCAGGGTTAAACTTGCCATTTTATTTCGTTATGTTTCATAATCTTTTGTAAAATTTTACTCTTGTCAAAACGACGTTCAAACAATATTTTTTAATAAATGTCATTTCAACAAATAAAGATATTAGTTTCATTATCAAAGAGTCATCAATAATTCTTTTTGTATTTTTCTCGATGCGTCATTTTGCATAATAGCTTTTGAAAGGTAATAAGTAACTTGATATGGCATTTTAGAGTTAGTGAAAAAAGTGTGATATAGAATCTAATTTCAAAACTGGTAAACATTTTCTGACAGCGACCCTACATACACTCGGGTGAGTAAAAATTGTATTGGCAGTACTATAATTGCAGTAACTAATTTTTGATAGCAGGATAGCATAATTCATTTTGCTACAATATTGAAAGATACAGCACGAAAATAGAACGCGGTAGATTAGAGTAAGGTTTTGAACTTGACTTGGCTTCGTTCCAAGTTTTGGTTGTTTTAGTAAAAAAATTTTATTAAAAAGAAAGTTTTGTCTTAGTAAAGATTGGTATTTTTTTATTATGTTGCGTGAATAATTGACATTCATGAACACAGAAATATAGAAAATTTAGGTTTTTTCATTTTAGGTTAAGAGGAAAAAAAAACGATTTATAAAAGTTGTAAGTACCTACTGTGTTACGAGGAAGTAAATTACGTATTGCATTTATGACAGTAAATGTTTTAAAATATTTTTTTTTATTTGTGGCATCACTCGCGCGTTGTCGGCCCTGTAAAATATTATACTTTTAATTTTTTTATTGTTTTCATTATCCTAATGTGTAAGTGTTGATTGTTATTATTGTCTAAGTGCAAAAACCGATATTAGTTCTTTATTATAATCAAGTAGGTTACTTGATACAATGATGATAAATGAATGTGATATAAACCCAGACTTTTATTTTGTACTTATACTATGTTGTTTTATTAAAAGATTTTTTTTTTACTATCGTATGTAAGTAGATAACTAATGTAAATAGCCACTAAGGCTACCTGACTCAAAGTTAGGCGATCTTAGGCTACTTTTCAAAAATAAATAGTTGTGCGAGTTTAGGCTACTTAAACCCAAATTCATCTAGCAACACTGTTCAGTTGCGGTGTGGGCGCCGCGTATGTTAGTCTCAAGCCGGGTCTCCTGCTCGTGCTTTACTGACACATTACACAAAACATGTTTAATTTAATGCACGTGTTGTCTTCTGCTTTGGACCAAGTCGACAGCTTTGTAGTTATAACAACAAAATAGTTTTAACAAACAATAATTTATGAAATGTATCTTAAAATGTTATTAATGTTGTTGCAGAAAGACTTGAAATATGCCGAAATTTAATAGGAGAATTAGTGAAAGAGGAAAATGGGATAAAAAAATTAACGAAGCAGTTAAATTGTAATGGAAGGCAAGATATCAGTAAGAAAAGCAACCAAGAGATTGCTTTTACACAAAAAATATGTTAATTTGAATATACATTTTCTAAGAATTTATATTTTATTCTACAAGAGTGCGGATGGATGAACGGTGATGTGTTCTTGTAATGGTTGCAGAATTTTAAAAAGCATGTTCAGCCAACTGAAATAAATCTTGTCCTGTTAATCTTGCATGATCATGCTAGTCATAAGCAGTTGGAGCTTTTTTAGAGTTCCGTACCTGAAAGGTAATTAGGAACCCTATATTAAGGCTTCGCTGTCCATCCGTCCGTCCGTCGGACTAGACCATGTCACCAGACTGTATCTCAGGAACCGTTATAGTTAGACAGTTGAAATTTTCACAGAAGATGTATTTCTGTTGCCGCTTTAACAACAAATACTAAAAAAACAGAAATAAATAAATATTAAGGGGTCTCCAATACAACATACGTGATTTTTTTGCTCGTTTTTGTAGATAATGGTTGGTTGGGCGTGTATTTATACATAATTCAGGCGTGGAGTAGTCTTGTAATGGTTTCTTTGAATTTCCTACCCAATCCTAATTATCATCCATATATATGTTCCTATATACCTACCTACCACGTAGAAAAAGATCGCCGCACCAGTGCCCTCTGCGACCAGTGGTTTGGCAAAGCTCAAATAAGAAGCATCGAACGCACCGCGCCGCCGCTGCCTATATATCTATCATTTAATTTGAAGTTTAAAAATAATTAGTTATAATATTGTTTATTCACACGCGTAAGTGTTTTTAACGAAAACGAAGAAGAGTGAACTTTTGGATAGACTTATGTGTGTACACTAACTACGAACTATTGTAATATAAATAAGTATTCTACTTCGGCATCTGCATAAGCTATAAAGTGGTAAGTCCTGCCTAAATTTTCCTTCTGTGTTCTTAGATTCTAAGATTCTATTCCAGGATTAACGCCACGCCTGAAAACTAATAAATACCACGCTTCCATACATCATCTAAAACCAAATACAGTCCACTAACGCGTCACCAATGGTGTTAATATAATCTAACTATGAACTTCTTAAGAAGTTTCTTATTTTATTTTATTTTTAAAATAAAGTCAGTAATTTCGTTCATTTGTTTTTTGTGTCATTTTATTCAAGTGTTTGGGGCTACCTGATCTTCCCCTACATAACATACATCAACAAGCAATACAAGCTTATAAGTGGTTTGTATTGACCATGCACTGACAGCACAATCGCAGTCGGAAATAAGTGCTTTATATTTAAATTCTTCACAGTGTCTGAACGAAACAAGCTTACATATATTAGTAATCTGTGTTGTCAAACGAAGTCGGATGTAAGAGCTAGTGAACTGAATATTTATACCCCTTACATTGTCTAAACGGCCCATGCAATACAAGCTTATATCTTCGGACAGCTAAAAGGGTCAATAAGTTAGCTGGAGGCACATGTGGACGGAGCCATTACGCCCGTCCGTAATGTTGGGGCCTTGGTACACGCGCTCAAATAGCCATAAAGCTGAATTTTATCGCAGTTGATTAAAACTTTTATCTTAACCGTATGCTGTAATAGACTTAATTTAAGTACTTATACTTTGAATATTTTTTTGGTTATATGAAACTAGTTGTGCCATGAGGCTTCACCTGCTAGATATAAGTATAGAGGCTGTTCACTAATAATAGTGCGTAGATAACTACGTAAAGAATGATTTTGTCCATTCTTGATTTAATGTGATGTGACATACAGATTTACAAACATAAAACTTTATAAGGGTTAACCCTAAAAATGATATGGAATTCGTATCATAGAAATAAATAATAAAGGTCTGCGTGTTATTTATTCTTATGCTAAGTGGTAAGTTACAGCGGTTCTTCAAAAATGGAATGATTCTATTTATTAACGCGCGAGTTATGTCCCAGGTGTTTGCAAGAGCCTATGTACTATGTATGTAGGCTACGGTGACCGCTTTGCATCAGGCAGACGGCAGGGAAAGGCGGGGCAGTTTGATGAAAGGGGCACATTGATTCACCAAATATATATCCTAACAGATTAGATGTAATCAAGTTGTGACCACATCAAAACTTGTCTATAGTGCCTTAGTGCTACACTCTTGGCTGCGCCGCAAATATATATATATATATATATATATAAATGTATACATACCAAAGGTGAGCTATCCCATCAATAAATATAGGTTTTTAATGCTTTTTCTTAATACATCAAGTGAATTCATATATAATGTTAATTTTTATTAAAAAAGTCCGTTGGGGCACAAAGATACGGTAAACTCTGGGGCACTTTGATGTCTATCATTCTGCAGTTTCCAGCCTATAAAATCAGTAAAAAGATTTTTAATATGTTACGTTTGATATAGTTTTATTTTGATCTGATTGGTAAGTAGTCTTTTACGTCTTTTTTTTGTTTTGACTGATTTATATCGAAAAAAGACGGTTATAACGACATAATGTTAAAAGTAAGAAATGTGATTTATTGATAAAACGCGTAATTGATAGTGATCTCTAAACAATAAAAGTATTATTAGCATATTATTTTAATATAACTATAAGTATAGCTTGATAATTTTTTTTACATTTTATTTAGAGAGTTTCTTTTGATTACTATAACAATATTTATACATGTAGAATGCAGCAAATATAACAAATATGAATATCAAATACATATTATAACTCAAAAGTAACTTTGAAATGTTATGCAGCAATCTGCTCAACTCACCCCTAAGCTTGCTTGTATCAAATCCTTGTCAAACTAAATAGACACGCAAAAATATAGCTGAACTGATAACAGACAGCCTAAAGACAAAAATCACTGAAAGTTCTAGTTAAATTAAGTATTATTAAGTAGTAAAAGCTGTGACATTTAAAACTAGCAAATAAAGCAGCAGGTTTTCTTTAAAAACCTCTCCTTCAACAAGTATACCTACCGACTACGAGCGAAGCGCAAAGCCCGTGAGGTTTTGTTTAATTAAAACTCGTGATTAAAGCCTCTCGACATCCTGTGCAACTTAATATTTCACCCCTTTCACTTGGTTCTCTGTAAAAAGTAAGTAGTCGCTGTGGGAATAATGAGAAAGGAAAAATTATGGCAAAGGAAAGTCAAATAAACGTTATTGGGCATAGACCTAGTTGCGAAATAAATAATAACGCTACCACAGATCACTTTGGCTACGAATATCATACTTTGAAATAGATTTTATAGGAATGGACATTTAAATAAAAAACAATAAATTCATATATTCATTCTGTTTTTCAGTATAATCAGTCAAAATACTATGACACATTCGTAACTTACCTATTCGTTACTGTCCTAAAATCAAATTTCCACCGACAATAGACCATGAGTTCAAGTAAGTTAAATTTGTTTTTTTTAGTATGTAACCCTTTGGCGTTACAATGTGGATAGGTACATTAGGTTTTTTAGAGATCCGAGTATGGATAAACTAATGACAATATAATTAACTTCATAATTCATAGAGTTTTCAACGTTAATATGTGCAGGTATGATTAGTTCTTTTTAAGTTTTAAACGGGAAAGCGAAGTGACGATCGCATTGTTAGCTTGCTAATTTTTCTTATACGTTGTATGTAGTAACTAATGAATACATCTTGTCTCTTAAAGGGTTCCGTACCCAAAGCTTCCAGAAAGGGACCCTATTACTAAGACTCCGCTGTCTGTCTGTCTGTCCGTCTTTTACCAGGCTGTATCTCATTTACCGTGATAGACAGTTAAAATTTTTACAGATGATGTATTTCTGTTGCCGCTATAACAACAAATACTAAAAAACAGAATAAAATAAAACAAACGTGTTTTTTTTTGCTCGTTTTTGCTCGATATTAATAACGGCAACAGGTAGACGCATTAAATATTCACAGAATATTTAGTTATGTATTCATTTTAAAAATAAATAATTAAATTAAAATAACACAAATATTTAAGGGGAGCTCCCATACAACAAACTTTTTTTAAAAAAAGCTCGTTATTAGACTACTGCTAAAAGCAATGCTTTTTACTAAAATGTCGAGAACCAAAAAGATTAATGTTTCGTTCGCTTGTAAGACCTGCTAAATATAAAAGTACCTGGTAGACCGAGCTTCGCTCGTTTTTTTTTTTAACAAGACCATCTATTGTCAAGTAACTTTAGTGTTGCTGTGTCGGTAAAAATAATAGTATTCCTACTCGCTAATAGATGTCAGACTGAGTCCTATTTTTCAGTTTATCATTGCCTAACGGCCTAACACGGAAGACTTTATCACTATTCAAGAATTGCTTTTTTTTATACCACTAAGGTGGCAAACAAGCACACGGTAAAGGTTTTAAAATATATATAAGATAATAGTGCTAAAAGAAAGACTACTCTTTGCATCTCGGTGACGTTGACGTTGAGCAATGAAAGCTTTGCAAACTTAAAAAAACACAAAAAGCAAAAAATATTCAATAAATAAAATTAATGAGCCAAGAGTACAGACACATATGCTGGAAGTGCGAGAACAATAAAAAGCTTATCTTTTATAAGCTTCTTGAAGCTGTTGCACCTGGGGTACCTGGCATTTGTTACAGCTTACGTTACGCTGTCCACGTGTAGTTAGAGCTATTGTATGTAATACTCGTAGGTAGATAAGCTTTCAGCATTTTAAAAAGCGCACTTACTTCTTGTATACGGAATACGTAACTTGAAAAAATCTTATAAAAATATATAACTATTAACAACTATTTAGCAACCTTGTTGTTTTTTTTTATTTTAAATAGCACTTCACCTTGCATATTGAAAGAAATATCATCGTAAAACAGTTCGTTGATATTATTGATACAACCCACTACTTAAAAAATTAAAGTTAACTGTGATTTATCTTCCTTTCCTATCAGTCAACTTTGCCTTTTCATAAACAAACGCTTAAGAAACTACTACAGCATTTTACGTGAAAGGGGTGTAACGGTATAAAGGGGGGGTCACGTAAACGAAGTAACTTATAAAGTTTAATTAACGAGTATTACAAGTTCTAGAGTGGAGTCAGGAGTCTAAGAATCTATTATTCCGTGAACTCACGCTGCTGGTGTGGCGCCCAGCTCGGGGTAAAGTCAGACATAGGAACTTTATTAGGTTGTAATATTAACATTGTATACTAAGTAAGAACTTACACATGAACTTAGTAACTTACTTAGAACACATTTAATTAAAAATAAAAACTTAAAAAAAAAAAAACAATCGGCTTCAAAAAGATGCACTAAAAAAGTCAAAATAATTACTTATTTCCAAAAAACTGATATGAAAAATTACAGTTTGAAGTTGGTTTCGTGCAAGTGAAGTGTGTTATAAACTGTTACTGTTATAGCTGCTTTATTTTTGTTAAAAAGTTTTTATTTTTTAATAAATGTGTTATAATTACAAATCATATCACATTTGAAATAATCCCAAACTCACTTGCGGTATCAAACCCTTAAGTCTGAGGAGAGATTTTGCCTCCCTGTGTGTGATCTACCGCTTGTACCTATTATAGTATTTGTTAGAAATGATGCCCACGGCTACTTTCTACCATCGCACCACTCGCCATCGGCAGGGAATTAATTCTCACCCTTTAGAACCGAAATGGTGCGGTTTCAAAGAGACTTCCTCCCGCGAACGCTTGGGTTGTGGAATGAGCTCCCTGCCAAGGTCTTCTCCAAGGACTACAGTATGGGGTTCTTAAAGAAAGAGGTCATTAGATTTCTGAAGGGTCGGCAACGCGCGTGTGATATCCCTGGTGTTGCAAGCGTCCATAACTGACAAAATTCGGATTTTCCCTATATTCTTGATGTAAGACCTTGCTTCGTGTTAAATTTTATGATTCTAGGACAAGGAGAAGTACCCAGAGGTTTTCATTTATTTGTGAATAACTGAATACTTAAAATTGCGTCACAAATGGCCGTATTTTTTATTGCGTTGACATAGAAGATTGATTTTATTAAGGAACAAATCGTTATAATTAAAATTGAAAAGAGCGACAGCTGGAGAGTTTCTTTCGCCGTTTCTTCTCCCCAGAACGCCATCTTGATTCCGAAATGGTAGTAGTTTATGAATTCCTTGCATATTATACTGACGTCAAAAAAGTGATTTTGTATCCTATTTTTGAAAAATAAACTATTTGAATTTGAATTTAGACCATAGACCTCAGTATTTGATATTAATTTCAACTTGAAAACTCCACGCGTTCTTTAGTAAAAGTGTCTTGACAGATAGACTAACTTTTTTTCAATGAGTTATAAGTAAATATTGGATTTTTTCCTTTATCTCTGGGGTTAGAGTTAGCTCTTGCTTTTTGTCAAATTTCATGATTCTAGGACAGCGGGAAGTATCCCATAGGTTATGATTTGTTTGTGAATGCCAAAATATACGACAAAAATAGCCGCATTTCGGTACTATTTTTTTACTGAGTTGACTTTGTAGTTTGATGCTTTTACAGCTTCAATGAACCGTAGACCTTAGTATTTGATAATAATTTCAACTTGATACTTTACGCGCTCCTTAGAAAAAAAGTCTAGACAGACAGGCAGACAGACGGAAAACGTAGTGATCCTATAAGGGTTCCTTTTTACCTTTTTAGAATCTGTTTACTTGTTTATTCTTTCTTTATTAGAGACATCTGAAAGAACATAAACCGTGTACACACACCACGTGGCACTATTCGTTCCTTCACAACAGAGCAACAGGGTGACTGACTTTTGGCATAGGAATGGTTGAAGAAGTACATAAGTAGTTTTCTTTTGATACCGATGGAAATTCCCCACGGGAATTGATTTTTTCGCGATATTTCTTTCTAAAATTTAGCACCTGGGTTGCCCAATTTTTGTCCCGTCCTGTTACAAATGTTCCGAAATTCCGTGCATTAAGGTAGACAAATCTAGACGCAGACTTATAATTCTATTATATACAGCCTTTTCTAATATAATCTACCACCTAATACAACCTCCTCATACCATATTTTTACTATTTGAAGAGTTTATATTAAACCAATGTGGTCATTTTTAACTACCTAATGAACCTTAGTAAGTACTACTTCGGAATAAAGTAACACAATATTTTAGAGAAAAATATTAAGAATTTTCTCGCTTGACTTAAATTAATCTAAAAAAGCTAAAAGCAAAGTGCAAAATGAGCCAAGAATCGACGCAAGTTCATGCTAGAGGTGCTACTACAATAAAAAGGTAATATTTTAAGCTGCTTGAAGCTGGTGCACCTAGTGCCTGGCATTTGTAACTTCTAATAAAGCCAGGTACTTTCTTACATTACTGCGTTGTTTTCCATACTTAGTTCGTGAAATTTAATAATGGTGCTCTTTCAGTGGAACATTTCGCGTAAGGCTTTTGGTTCTATTATTCAGTTTGTTGCAAGATAGAAACCAACGTTTAGTATGTGCATAATGACATTTTCACTAAGAAGTAACTAAATAACCGGGACTTAAATATCCAAAATACCTATCTAATCTTTAGACGAGGCCAAAGGCAGCATTTTTTTCAACCATTTTTTTTTATATAGCAATTTTTAATACAGTTTGTTATTGTTTCGTTAACTTTACTTAGGCGAATGTTAAAATCTTATAAAAACTAGCATAATCATTAACAAAATTTAGAAATTAAGGATTACTTACTTATAGCAAAATCATGCCATAGCATACTGTACAATGCATATCGCCGTACCTATGCAATATGCAGTAAAAGTTCCTCTACAGTATTTTCGTTATGTTCCGTAGCCTTTAGTTTCCAGCCGCATAACAATTTTAACGGAATGAAATAAAATCAATTGCAAGACATCTCCGACAAAAAAAATGTGAGAATGAAAAATACCCTACTGATAATATCAAGCGAAATTCTCAAACTTGAATAGAACTGTTGCTGCTAAACATTTGGTATCAACATACTAGTACGTAAGCATACCTAATATCGTAACTACTGAGTAATATTTCGCTCGTTTCTTAGATAAACAACAAAACAATCTCCAGAGAAGTTACTGAGCTCCGGGTTGGGCGCCACAACAGCGGGAGTTCACTAGATAATGGATTCTGAGAGTCGCTCTATAACTTTAACACTAGTTAATTAAACTTTATTAGTTAGTGCATGTTCGTGACCGGCTCTTTCCTTCGCTCTATCCCTTTGCTCATGAACATGAAACACGCTTTGATTACTCGATATTTAATATATTGAAGTCTTGTAAACCTAGAGTAGATTTTAAACATATATCACATAGAAAAAAGAAAATTTTGAGGCTTGGACTACGGCTCGTAATAATAAGGATCCGAATATTTCTGAGTTAAAACGCAAATTAAATTCTGCCTCGAGGTTCAGTAAGAAAACTACTGCCATAGCTAAATTCCAATTCATTACCAAAATAGGTGGGCGACTTGCGAGCTATCCCTTTGGGAGTTGTGCTGAACTTTGGCCCGTCATCGTTACCACCACTGTGAAAGACCGATGGCGACTTGTCCCATATTGCTTAAAAAAAATCTACTGGGCAGTCTCTTTGCCTCAACCTCGAATATGAACGACGAAGGCGATGTACCACCTGCTATACCGTGGTGCAGTAAGACCATGCCGGAAATCGCGAAAACACAGGTCCGGTGGGGTTTGCTTTACGGTCTTTAGACGTTCATAAATAGTTCCCAGTAGAGCAACTTGAGGTGCGGAGGGTGAGTCTAGACTACGCCGCAAACTAGTCCTGCCAGCCATGCGCACCTACCCCGCTATAAACGCGCCTACTTGGCGCACTCTCACGCTCCTAAACTCAATAATATCTTCACACGATATAGATTTATTCTTTAACACATTATCGTATTTGCAGCACATGTCCATATTTCATTACAACCGGACGAGTAATACCTACTGCTAAATAGTTTTTATGTTTGCTGTGTTGTTTGACTAAGACAAATTGCTATTAAATTGCTATTATTATTAATTTTAGATTATGACATTATTGAATTATTTGTTTAAGTAAATTCATCTAATTAAATCACTGGACTATTAAATTTTTCTGACTACAAAGGTATTAAATTATAATATTATTAATCATCGGAATTATTGTAAAATTATTATTTAACAACCAAACTGTCATTATTAATTATTTATTGATATTAAGTTATCCAATTGTTATTTGTGGAATTGCCTATCATTTGTAAATATTGTATTATGCGTATTGTGTTATGTGTTTATTATTGGAACTATTGTATTAATTGTGTAAAATGAATTAATTCTAGCGTGTATGTAAACGTTTTGGGTGTAATCTGTTAGTTTACATTAATGTCTGTTAAATGTATAAATAAATAAATAAATAAGACGATTAGGTCAGACGGGATACTAGCCATGGTGCTTAAGCAGTATGCTCTTGAGTTATGTCCTGTACTCACGCGCCTCTTCACGCTTTTCTATTTCGTAGGCAATTCCGTCTTCATGGAAGACTGCGAATGTGCACCCGGTGCCCAAAAAGGGCAATAGATCAGATCCATCAAATTACAGGCCTATCTCTATTACCTCTCTTCTCTCCAACTGGAACTGGAACGTGTGATCAACACATAGCTTCTAGGATACCTAGAAAAACACGACCCTGGTCAGTGACCATCAATATGGCTTTCGCCATGGTCACTTGACTGGTGACCTTCTTGTGTATCTCACGCACTAGCCATTGAGAGACAGGGGAAGGCATTGGCATGCACCCTGGAAATAGCAAAGGCGTTCGATCGTGTCTGGCAACGAGGTCTTCTGTCGAAGTTGCCATCTTACGGAGTGCCCGAGGGTTTGTGCAAATGTGTGTCTAGCTTTTTGTCCGGCAGACGCATACGAGCCATAGTTGACGGTAGTTGCTTTGATAGCATGGACATTAATGCTGATGCTGTCTCCTAAACTGTTTCTGCGCATATCAATGACATGTTGGACATCAAAAACATACATTGCTATGCCGGTAACAATACTGGAGACGCTTATTACACGGGTCGTGCAAACAGCCCTCGTTTCGTTATGAAAGAAAATCGTTGAGAACTTGTGTCTCCAATTGAGACCACTTTTTCCAAGGTCTCTGACTGGGGACGGGAAAACTAGGTCCGATTTAACCCTACAGACACACAAGTCTACGCTTTCACTGCTAAGAATCCTACAATTCCAGAACACTCCCCTTCTCCATCTCCAAGAGCAAGCATTGGGATCCTTGGTGTTGACATCTCCAGCGATATTCAGTTCCGAGATCATTTGCAAGACAAGCTAAAGTTAGCGTCCAAAAAACTTAGTTTACTCAACACAGCCAAGCAGTACTTCACGTCGGGGCAAGTTTACAAGTCGCAAGTTCGGTTCCATATGGAGTACTGCTGCGGTGTCTGGGCGGGTCACCCGGATATCAGCTTGGCCCATTTGACTCGGTTCAACGACAGGCTGTGAGAATTGTCGACGATCCCAAACTCACTTTCCGCATCGAGCCTTTAAGTCTAAGGAGAGACTTTGCCACCCTGTGTGTGTTCTACTGTTTGTACAATGGGATGTGTTCTGAGGAATTATTCGAAATGATCCCCACGGCTTCACACTTTAAAACCGAAATGGTCGCGTAGAGCGCGGTTTCAGAGAAACTTCCTCCCGCGAATGCTCGGGTTGCGGAATGAGCTCCCTGCCAAAGTTTTCTCTAAAGACTACATTATGGGGATCTTCACGAAAGAAGTTATTAGTTTTTTGAAGAGTGGGAAACACGTAAATGATACCCCTGGTGTTACAAGCTTCTATAGGCTACGGTGACCGCTTACCATCAGGCGGACCGTAAACTTGTTTGCCACCTTAGTAGTATACAAAAAAAAAAAAAAAAAGTTGTTAGATTTTGTCACAGGTCTTATTAATATAAGCCCTATCGTTACAGAATGCCCATCGCTATTGCAATAAATTATGGAACTCTTTGTAGAAGTATGAAAGTGGGAGATTAGGAATAGACCAGCGAGACATTTGCAAAATTCATAGACCTAGTAGTTTGTTATCAATATAGGTAGTAAAAAAAAGTTGAATAAGGGGGCAGAACCTATCCATACACTTCTAGGCAAACTACGTAACTTAACTACAATGCCGTAAAACCTACAGTTTTTTGACTGATAGCGATACACTTTTACAGATTATTCATGAATCCGTCAGTTAAAACGATCCCTTTTTTAGATGCAAAAGAAAAACCCGCGGGTTTTTTCTAAGCAGTCATAAATATTGTAAATAAACATGTATCATTGTCCCCGTCATAAGGGTGGGTGGGTCGTCTTCGATATAAAGAGATATTTTATTTTCTTAGGTGAATATTGGAATAATTTACAAGTTCGGAATAAGAATAGAAGAAAAACTTACAACCCAATTCGTTTACTATCCGCTAGGCACTTCAGAAAATTATGCGAGATAACTCAAAAATGAAGTAAAAGTTGTTTCATTTTAGTGACTGTATTTAATGAATGTCTTAATTATAAGATGTATTTGATAGTTTTCTTATGCTAACAAAATATACACCGCACTGACAAAAAAAATCATGACACATGAAGTGAATAAAATTTCTGTCCAAATTTGAAATCGCCTATTCGTGTAGTGTTGGCAGGCCCGTATAGTTTCATGCAAAGATATTAGAGAAGCATAGACTGCCAATGATTCTAAAAATGTATGAAAACCACATCGACCAGTTTACGGGGAAGCGGAGAAGTAACACAATTGGTCAATTTTTAACTAATAGCGAAGTAGTTGCGACCAACCAGAGCCAATTAAAAATCTCTTATGTCAATTAACTAATGTACAAAATCAAATATGATGGCAATCGATATATTTACTTAGCTATGTATTGCGCCGCATCCAATTATGTATATATACCGATTCAACTTACGGCTCTGTATGCTATATTTTTTCCCGTATTATGACAATACGCATATAATGCGTGAAATTAAATACGTTACCCGCACATCTGGATGAAATAACACTACAGAGTATATAATTCAACTTTTTACAATAATTAAATTAACACAGTTTAATATTTCTTGTTTCTTATTTTAGTATTGTTTTATTTGGCAATATATCTAAGGCAAAAGGACTTAGTCCATTCGAATATATCAGTTACGCATATGATATGCATACGAATTATCGTATGTTAACTGCTAAAAAAACAGTTTTATTTTGTAAGTGTGGACCACACAGTGGGTATAATTTACCAAAGTTTAAAAACCCAATGGTTCAATCGCTAAACCTTTGCCAATGGAATCGAATCGACTAGGTATTTTTGGTTGAATTTCGATTTCTTTTTGAAGTTTAACAAATTATAATATATTTGAATATAAGTTTCATAAGTTTATAAGATTATTTATGTATTTAAAGTGTTACACTTACACTGGTTCATGACAACCAAAAAAAAAGGTTTGTTCAGAATGCCTATCAATTATATGTGACTTTGACTTAAACTTAAAAAGAGATTTTCTGGCAATTATTAAAGATTGTTTTCTTTAGCAACTTATAGGTAGATAAATAATACTACTCTAATTTACATCATTGCTTTTTAATTTGCAATTTGAGAGCTAAGCAAATTTTTTTACTTCTTTGTTTTTTTTTTATTTTGGCTGAAAATGTCATAAGCACTTTGTTGATAATCTGCTACTTAATAAAAATGTTACACAGACTGACTGACAGATAACGCAGAGCCTTGACCGATGGGTAACCGAAAAAGCACAGGAGTAGGAAATTAGAAGTTAGTAATATGTCTAGTTTTATCATAGTAGAGTAAAAACGTATAAGTTAAAAATAACTGATATTGTTATGCTCTATATCCTAGCTGAGACAACGTTCGTGTGAACCTCGGCAACTAACACAACAAAAAGAAATCTGTTATTCCGCCTTCAAACATACCTACATTCTTACGCTTAAGAATCACGATATATGTTTTTCCTAATATTTAGGGTTAAAATGTATGCTAATTTTAGTAAACTCCTTCTTACAAATTTTGTCGTGCAAAATAACAAAATTTCCAAAAACGGTTAAAGCGGCAAATAGACTTAATGATTTTTTGGTGTCACGAGCTCCAAAATCTTTGTTTGGGTTTTAGTAATTTAATAATTATATTATACATAATATAACTTTGTTTGTTGCATTGTCTGTTAGGTGGACCCAGAGTGCAAACAAATCTTGAAAAGTTGCAAGTATTATAATCCTATGAATATAACGGTAATATTATATTAGTATCTACCTAAGTAAGTAAGTAAGTAAGAAAGTGGAAGAAAATATAAGAAAAAACGTTTTATAAATATTCTTATTTTTTAAAAAGAAACCTATAAACGCAAAATATACATACCTTACAGATGCAATCTAATTTGCACAATCCAAATAATTTTAATTTTATGTTTTGAATGCATAACATGGGTATCTAAAGTGACACGCTGACTTTGCACATAAATTGTAATAGAACATCAAACTCGGCTGTATTACATTGTTCCATAGCCCTAATTTTATAGATAAACTAAAAAACAACTGTTTTTTAAATACGCGCGAATTTATTTTATTGTATGGTTATATAGATGCATGCTGTGTGCAAGAGACCAGGTGGCGGGGTTCAAAATCAAGAAAAATTGGAAACGGCTATAAATTACTTTAGCACGGTCTGGAAGCTAAAAACGGTGTAGGTATAATACTTTCGGAATCACTCTCCGAGAGACTCGTCAACGTTGAACGAATAAGTGATCGATTTATGGTAGCGAAAATTGCCTTAGATAACCAACCATGTTTCAATATTATATCAGTGTATGCGCCACAGCCGGGATTGAGCGACACAGAGAAGGAGACCTTCTGGGATACTATAAACAAACTCATGTCCGAAATACCTCAAGACGAAATGATACACATTGGAGCAGACCTCAACGGTCACGTTGGTGAGCAAAATACAGACGTCGACAGGTGTCATGGAGGTTTCGGCTTTGGAACCCGAAACACTGAAGGGACCACAATAATCGAGTTTGCTTCTACCCATGACCTCGCTATAGTGAACACTTTCTTCAGAAAGCGAAATACCCACTTGATCACATACAAAAGTGGTGGTAGGAGCACACAAATCGCACAAATTACTCGCTAGCGAGACGAAAACACCTGGGTCTTTATAAGGACAGTAAGGTTATACCAGGAGAACATCTAACCACACAACATAAACTTTTGGTAACTGTATTTAAACTTCCCAAACGCCTAAGGTTCAACAAAAAATTTGTCCCTAAAATTAAATGGAATAAACTGAAAGAGACGGCTGGGCACAACCTTGTACAGGAAATCACGGAACACATGACCCTAACAGACGAGCACTGCGTACTAACCAGCAACGAGATGTGGAACTCTTTTGAACAATCCTGCAGAAGTACAGCAGAGAAGCATCTGGGAAGAACTAAAACTAAGAAAGGCCCATTTAAAGACACACAATGGTGGAAAGAGGCGGTTAAAAACGCGGCTGAAGTCAAGAAAGACGCCTTTAAGATCTGGCAAACCACACAAGAGCCATCACATCTCGAACAATACAAAGTAGTAAAGAAGGAAACCAAGAGAATAGTCGCAATTGAAAAATCGAAAGCAAACAGTAAATTTTATGAACAGCTGGAAAGTGCCGATTCAGAAATAGATATATACAAAACTGCTAGAACTAGAAATAACAATTCAAAAGACTTTACATCTGTAAAATATATAAAAGACGCGAACAATAAACTTTTAACGAAAGATATAGAAATCCAAAATCGATGGGCTGAGTACTACCAACACCTGTTAAACGTTTTTTACCCACGTAGAGAGGATGGTGCCCGACCAGAACCAGTGCATGGCCCACTACCATCCGTTACACCAGATGAGATCCAAAAGGCCATACAGCAAATGAAGAATAATAAGGCGACTGGACCAGACGAAATACAAAATGTGGGAAAGGATCCTGAACAACAGACTCAACGCTATCATAAATGTTACCCCAAATCAGTGTGGCTTTGTTGCGGAGAAAGGCACCTCGGATGCGATCCAAACTGTCCGAATACTGATAGAAAAGGCCAAGACTAAGAACAGCAATCTACCCATGATATTCATAGATTTAGAAAAGGAATTCGATCATGTGCCCCGTGAACTGATCTGGGAAGCGCTTAGGAAGCAACTGGTACCTGAACATTACATCTTACTGATTCAGGATATGTATGACAACATAACCACCCAGACTGTAAGACCAGCAGGAACAAGTGATAGGTTCAAACTAAATGTAGGCGTCCACCAGGGTTCGTCACTTAGCCCACTATTGTTCAACACCACACTTGACTACGTGACAAGAGAATGTCAACAGCCAGTCCCCTGGAACATCCTGTACGCGGACGACGTGGTCCTTATGTCTGACAATGCAAATGACTTACAGAACAACTTCAATCTGTGGATTAAATAACTGGAAGAAAATGGGCTTCGGATTAGTCGGAAGGAAACTGAACAAGCTAGCAACTGAGCAAGAATGGTAAAATCGACCCCAATGTATAAGTTTCATAAGTTTATAAGATTATTTATGTATTTAAAGTGTTACACTTACACTGGTTCATGACAACCAAAAAAAAAGGTTTGTTCAGAATGCCTATCAATTATATGTGACTTTGACTTAAACTTAAAAAGAGATTTTCTGGCAATTATTAAAGATTGTTTTCTTTAGCAACTTATAGGTAGATAAATAATACTACTCTAATTTACATCATTGCTTTTTAATTTGCAATTTGAGAGCTAAGCAAATTTTTTTACTTCTTTGTTTTTTTTTTATTTTGGCTGAAAATGTCATAAGCACTTTGTTGATAATCTGCTACTTAATAAAAATGTTACACAGACTGACTGACAGATAACGCAGAGCCTTGACCGATGGGTAACCGAAAAAGCACAGGAGTAGGAAATTAGAAGTTAGTAATATGTCTAGTTTTATCATAGTAGAGTAAAAACGTATAAGTTAAAAATAACTGATATTGTTATGCTCTATATCCTAGCTGAGACAACGTTCGTGTGAACCTCGGCAATTAACACAACAAAAAGAAATCTGTTATTCCGCCTTCAAACATACCTACATTCTTACGCTTAAGAATCACGATATATGTTTTTCCTAATATTTAGGGTTAAAATGTATGCTAATTTTAGTAAACTCCTTCTTACAAATTTTGTCGTGCAAAATAACAAAATTTCCAAAAACGGTTAAAGCGGCAAATAGACTTAATGATTTTTTGGTGTCACGAGCTCCAAAATCTTTGTTTGGGTTTTAGTAATTTAATAATTATATTATACATAATATAACTTTGTTTGTTGCATTGTCTGTTAGGTGGACCCAGAGTGCAAACAAATCTTGAAAAGTTGCAAGTATTATAATCCTATGAATATAACGGTAATATTATATTAGTATCTACCTAAGTAAGTAAGTAAGTAAGAAAGTGGAAGAAAATATAAGAAAAAACGTTTTATAAATATTCTTATTTTTTAAAAAGAAACCTATAAACGCAAAATATACATACCTTACAGATGCAATCTAATTTGCACAATCCAAATAATTTTAATTTTATGTTTTGAATGCATAACATGGGTATCTAAAGTGACACGCTGACTTTGCACATAAATTGTAATAGAACATCAAACTCGGCTGTATTACATTGTTCCATAGCCCTAATTTTATAGATAAACTAAAAAACAACTGTTTTTTAAATACGCGCGAATTTATTTTATTGTATGGTTATATAGATGCATGCTGTGTGCAAGAGACCAGGTGGCGGGGTTCAAAATCAAGAAAAATTGGAAACGGCTATAAATTACTTTAGCACGGTCTGGAAGCTAAAAACGGTGTAGGTATAATACTTTCGGAATCACTCTCCGAGAGACTCGTCAACGTTGAACGAATAAGTGATCGATTTATGGTAGCGAAAATTGCCTTAGATAACCAACCATGTTTCAATATTATATCAGTGTATGCGCCACAGCCGGGATTGAGCGACACAGAGAAGGAGACCTTCTGGGATACTATAAACAAACTCATGTCCGAAATACCTCAAGACGAAATGATACACATTGGAGCAGACCTCAACGGTCACGTTGGTGAGCAAAATACAGACGTCGACAGGTGTCATGGAGGTTTCGGCTTTGGAACCCGAAACACTGAAGGGACCACAATAATCGAGTTTGCTTCTACCCATGACCTCGCTATAGTGAACACTTTCTTCAGAAAGCGAAATACCCACTTGATCACATACAAAAGTGGTGGTAGGAGCACACAAATCGCACAAATTACTCGCTAGCGAGACGAAAACACCTGGGTCTTTATAAGGACAGTAAGGTTATACCAGGAGAACATCTAACCACACAACATAAACTTTTGGTAACTGTATTTAAACTTCCCAAACGCCTAAGGTTCAACAAAAAATTTGTCCCTAAAATTAAATGGAATAAACTGAAAGAGACGGCTGGGCACAACCTTGTACAGGAAATCACGGAACACATGACCCTAACAGACGAGCACTGCGTACTAACCAGCAACGAGATGTGGAACTCTTTTGAACAATCCTGCAGAAGTACAGCAGAGAAGCATCTGGGAAGAACTAAAACTAAGAAAGGCCCATTTAAAGACACACAATGGTGGAAAGAGGCGGTTAAAAACGCGGCTGAAGTCAAGAAAGACGCCTTTAAGATCTGGCAAACCACACAAGAGCCATCACATCTCGAACAATACAAAGTAGTAAAGAAGGAAACCAAGAGAATAGTCGCAATTGAAAAATCGAAAGCAAACAGTAAATTTTATGAACAGCTGGAAAGTGCCGATTCAGAAATAGATATATACAAAACTGCTAGAACTAGAAATAACAATTCAAAAGACTTTACATCTGTAAAATATATAAAAGACGCGAACAATAAACTTTTAACGAAAGATATAGAAATCCAAAATCGATGGGCTGAGTACTACCAACACCTGTTAAACGTTTTTTACCCACGTAGAGAGGATGGTGCCCGACCAGAACCAGTGCATGGCCCACTACCATCCGTTACACCAGATGAGATCCAAAAGGCCATACAGCAAATGAAGAATAATAAGGCGACTGGACCAGACGAAATACAAAATGTGGGAAAGGATCCTGAACAACAGACTCAACGCTATCATAAATGTTACCCCAAATCAGTGTGGCTTTGTTGCGGAGAAAGGCACCTCGGATGCGATCCAAACTGTCCGAATACTGATAGAAAAGGCCAAGACTAAGAACAGCAATCTACCCATGATATTCATAGATTTAGAAAAGGAATTCGATCATGTGCCCCGTGAACTGATCTGGGAAGCGCTTAGGAAGCAACTGGTACCTGAACATTACATCTTACTGATTCAGGATATGTATGACAACATAACCACCCAGACTGTAAGACCAGCAGGAACAAGTGATAGGTTCAAACTAAATGTAGGCGTCCACCAGGGTTCGTCACTTAGCCCACTATTGTTCAACACCACACTTGACTACGTGACAAGAGAATGTCAACAGCCAGTCCCCTGGAACATCCTGTACGCGGACGACGTGGTCCTTATGTCTGACAATGCAAATGACTTACAGAACAACTTCAATCTGTGGATTAAATAACTGGAAGAAAATGGGCTTCGGATTAGTCGGAAGGAAACTGAACAAGCTAGCAACTGAGCAAGAATGGTAAAATCGACCCCAATGTAACACACAGAACAACCACCGGATGGATGAAATGGAGACAGCTCACAGGCGTAATGTGTGATCAGAAAATGCCACTCAAAGTGAAAGGCAAACTCTACAAGACAGCAGTAAGACCAGCTTTACTCCATGGTGCGGAATGTTGGGCAACCAATAAACACCATCTTAATAAACTGCACACAACAGAAATGCGCATGCTACGCTGGTCAGCAGGCGTTACCATGTTGGATAGGGTTAGAAACGAATACATCCGGGGAAGTTTTAAAATCGCTCCCATAGTCGAGAAGCTTAAAGAAAAGCGCCTACGCTGGTATGGACATATACTGAAACGTCCCGAAGATCATATCGTAAAAACAGCCATAAACATTCCCACGACGAAGCGAGGGCGAGGAAGACCCCCCGCCACTTGGTTAACGACGGTCCAAAAGGACCTGAAGGAGGCAAAAGTAGACGCCCAAACAGCGCAAAACCGTGCTCAATGGAGAAAGAGGACAAGGAGAGCCGACCCCGCCTAAAGCGGGACAAGGCTTAGGACAATGATGATATAAGAGGTTCTAAGTGCGGATTTAAAGAATGGACGTGCAAAAGCTTGTTTATTTTTTAAATTTAGTCTAGTAGGATTCGACGACAAATTTCAGCAAATTTTACAAAGATCTGTGAAGAATTATGCATCGAAGACTTATAGAGGGTAAAATGAAAACAATAAAAGCAAGTAACTGCGAGCAAAATTGTGAAAATTTGCAGTTAGAGCTCCGACGAAATGATGATTTTTGGCGCCATTATTGGTGTCATAATGTGTCTATTCTAGGCTATAAGGATTCAACTTCCAAGAGCCTTCCAAGACTTCTGATGAAGCTTGGACAAATATTAAAAATATATAAGTAATATTTTGTACAACAAGTGTCTTTGGCAGTTTGTAGGTATGATTGGTAAGATTTCTTGCGGTTTTATTATTGTTCGTAATTAAAACTTATTTGCTGGTTTGTTTAAAGGGTCCATCGACCTATCAATTATTTTACGTTTAAAATAATTTTTCGTCACGTTATAAAAAACTGAATGATAACAGTAATTATAGGAAATAGTTTTATCATTTTTTTCTCAACACAGAACACTATTAATTTTGTACCTGAATAAAAAACTACCTATAGTAAGTACTACCTATACATATACCAACAGAAAAGATTTTTTCTATTTCGCCGAGCTATTCGAGGCGAGCTATTTATTTCGGCGAAATAAAAAACTTTTCGTAGTTTTTTTTTATTTTTCACACCGATACTTGCATTATTTCTTTAGCATAGTCTAATCTCATCTAACAAATCCAACGACATATTCGACTCGACACTTCGACGCTTACACTTCAAGACGGTCATGAAAAGCGCCATAACAAACATATTATATGGAACAAATAATACCTGCGATGGCGTAAGGCAAAAAAAGCCTTCATAAAAAGTAACTGCTTTTAGAGTTAAATTTTTATTTTAAACATAGAAAGGGATTTTGATGGCCCTCCTACGTCGTAAGACCCGTTATCTTTAGATTTAATGCGGCAATAATAAATAGGCAGCCCTATTCTATTGCCAGTTCTTTGCGCACAATGCTAGGGGTGTCGCAGATTTACTAATGAAATTTTCATAAGTTACCTAGTTATATATTACTTAAACCATAATTGAATTTTTACACAATTCAATTTTTATTACCCAATGATACGTTTATTTTTGGAATCGTTAAAATTGGGGTTTATTTTTTTATGGAACGTATATTGTAATGTCTCAAAACAAAATACAATAATCATTCTTTACCACAAAAAATACAACATATAGGTATTCATGTCGCAGGGAAATGCGCCCAGTGATTTTGTGAAATTACTAGGGGTACAACAAAATCACGGATGTTTTAGCAACTTCTCTTAAGAGTACTTTTTTGACATTTGAGAATTTATTCATGAAGATTTTTATTGCCCCTAAAAAATGATTTTTTTAGCGTTAAAAAACAAACCGCTGCTGTTTTTATATTTTGTGATTTGTGATTTCGAAATGTGTGCAATCGTAATTTCAATCCAATCGCAATTTGGTTTTGGAGTACCGATGGAGATCGAGTTTAAGCTTGCCACGAAATTGGATTGGGATTGAAACTGATATCAGTTGTAGGCTTCCATGTCTCAAAACGAGAAGATAACGCAAAAACGCAAATTTAGCGATTTCGATTTTCGGACCTATTATAATAACTTCTCTCATGAGAAGTGAAAAAATATGCCTCCCGCATATGGTGACGGTTCTAACACTATATAATTGTGATCTGAACATTGCAGAACTGAAGAAAAAAGTTGAAGTTTAAAGAACTATAAGACTTTACAGATCGGGTACGGAACAAAATGATTTATATCGAGCAAGGTGCCATTAAGTTATCAATTACAACTACTAATAATGATTAATACTACTTACTACCTACCTACTGTGACTGTCTGTCCGACTTTACAAGGGATTTATCTTTCAGAGTGTGTGTTTTATGTGTGGATATGTATTATTACGGCAGATATCCTTTTTTAAATACATCTAGTTGTTATTGCGAAAAGTCTCGAGCACTCCACACTCTAAAATTAGAAAGAAAATGTATGTAAGTAAGTCTTAATTAAAGTGCTAGCATATATTCTACTTCTGAATTCACGAGTCTGACGAGCTCGAAACCTTTTTTTCGCAATAAGCTCTCGAGAGCTAAGATGTAGTTCCAAATATTTTGCCCCCGCGAACGCAAGACCCAGGTACTTCAGACTTCTTCGCAACAAGCTCACTGATCCAGCACCTGACAAAAAGAATTCACCTACCTAGCTTACAGTATTTTTTTTTTATAAAACCTATCTCCAAAATAACTACCTTCTAGAACCATTTTCCGTTGATTTCAGTTTTGATCAAAACTGCTTGTCGTCAAGCATTTTTGACGATCCATTAAAGATGCTTGACGTCGAGCACTTTTAACAAGCCAACAAATATGCTTGCGACCTTCCTAGGCGGTCAAAAATGCTTGGCCAGCACGTAAATGCTTGGCAAGCATTTTTGATCGTCTAGGAAGCCTAATACGGCGTGAAACCCAAACCCATCTGTGCGCGCCACCGCAAACATCGACAAGGCACTGCAGAAGCGAGGCATTGTACTGAACCCTTAGTGCATTACTTACCCTCAGGGTAAAGCTGAACCCAAGACTCCCCAAGTAGAATGATGTACAGTATGGCTTAAAACGCACTGTATCTTTATATCGTGAGAATCATCGTGCCAACATGTTCGCCCGGACTGATACGGCTCTGCGCTCCGGTTCCATATCCACCTCATCTCTTAGATCATCAGTAACCTAATGGCCAAGAAATTTAAATTGGTACACTCTGCTAAGAGCAAAATTATTGAGTTTGAATGGTGTGATAAAAGAGGGACATTTGGTACCCGGAAAACCATGTTTACGATTTTCTTAATATTATATATCAAACCATGTGAAGTGGCATATGACTAACATACAAACATAGCGCTGACAGAGGGGGCTAGCAGCACAATATCTATATATTATTCAAACTATCTTTTGCCAACGCGAATTTCGGTTATCGCGGTGGTGGTGGGATAACTATGGCAACTCCACGCTGTAATTTGTTTTTCAAACTAAATCATAATCTTCAAGGTTCCGTGAATAACAGTTTGTATTTTGATTTCAAAAAAGAAGAACAAATAATTAAGTGCTCGCTCGCGGTTCTTGATTTCATAAGATTCTGATAAGCCATTAATTTTGTTTTATATTTTTTTGAAGTTATTCTATGCAAGAAATTCCGGCACCTTTGCAGAAATAATAACTAATAATATAAGATTCTATATTAATAGTTATGATTAGGATTAGAATAGGACATCAAAATACGTAAAGGTACTTATTACTATATATACAACCATTGATACGTCATCGACAACATAGGTTATTCTTTAACTATTTTATTTGGATTAAAGTCTATTACACAGGATAATTACCTTATCACGCAAAACATCATACTTATATACTAGTAGGTTCCTGCCTTACCTTTCTTTCAGATTCAGATTTTCAGATGATTCGCACCATTTTCAACATACGAATTCGCATCAAGTTATGCAAATGTTTCCCGAATGAGAATGTTGTTCAGATGGGGTCAAGTAATTAGAGAACAAATAATAAAAAATCGGTCAAGTGCGTATCGTACAAGAATTTAATTAGGGTTCTATGGAATGGGGTTTAGTGCGAAGAGAAAATGAGAGAAAATGAAAACCATAATTTTGTCCTAAACAAATTTTACTGTAAGTATTTTTACCGCTTCATTATCGTCATTTGCTTTCAGATTTTCAGAACATGCTGCGGTTTAAAAGTAAAAGTTTATTATTTTCAGTGCATGCTCCAGTAGCCTAAGATGTCATCGTGGAAGGATGTTCAAACATATATACCTATAATGTGTTGTCGTCAGATTGATATTTACAAAACATTATAACTATCATTTTTGTGACTTTTTTAAACTCTTTCGTAGCATAAAGAATCCACATCAAAAAGAAATTTACTTTAAATAATAAGTTTCTTAATAAATAGAAATAATCTAGTAGGTATCTGAATTATTACTCGGCTATCCATTATAGTGTGAGATCCTTTCGAATAGAGCGTATGAGAACAGTAAATTGATTAACTGGAGACAATGGCTCTGAGCAAAGACCTTCACAGTAAACCGATAAAGAAGCTATTAGCAGATCTTTGAAGGATCTTTTGTTGATGCTTTATTTGAGATAAGTTTATCTAGGATCTACGTCAGCTGGCGACAATGGCCACGACTAAAAGATGACGGGCGAGCTGTTTTTATTTGAGATTTTTTTAGGATCTAGGATCTATGGTATACAATAGCCATATATATAGGGCTAGTAGGTAACACCAATATATATTTTACCAATATTTCTGTGCCTTGTTCTTTTTCAAATTCAGTGTCAATTCTATTTATAGTGGGTAGGTAGACATTAAAGCAAGCGTAGTACGCTCCAGTTTGTTTGATATGTGTAAAAGTGTAAAAGTAAGTGTGTAACTTAATTGTACTTCCGAATTCTAAACGGTAAAATTTCCTAATCTTTAATTTTATTTATATACTTATCTTTATATATATTTCTTCTGTACGTGTTTGTATTATATAGTACATACGTACTGCTCCTAAACGTCTGCATGGGATCGCCCGATTGCGATCAAAACTTTGGTGCACGTCAGCGAAGGCGAAAGTGTCTAATTTACTATGACCACTCTACAACCGACTTTCTGTCTTTTTAACAATATAGTTTTTTGTGTGTTTTCGGTGTGAATTGATGGGTGATATGGACGATGGGGACACAATAAGTTTTGCAACTAACAAACAAACGGGAGCGTAGGGCGCGTACTAGCAAATTAAACTTAATGTAGATACATTAAGGGCGCGTTCGTTCTGGGATTAAGAGTTCCCACGAATGATACTTTTCACACTTTTGATAACGACAGTTTTGCCACCGACACCTACCGTTCGTTTAGCTTTGAAACGTTACTAACAAAATGTTTGGTTACAAAACCTGCAAAACGAACGCTTGACGTACACACACTACGATAAAACACACAAACACTACCATAAACAATGAATATGTATAGGCAGTTTGACAGATTAACACAAAAACCCCACCTCCAGACATGGGTCTAAAGTTTCATTTTTCGGTGGCAAAAGTGACAAAAATAACAAAAATATCGTAAACGAACGCATGACAGTTTGTCACAGATGATACTAAAATTTTGATACTTTTGATACCAATGCTAAACGAACGGATGACAGGTGGCAAAAGTAATGAAAATAATGATTCTGCATCCCAGAACGAACGCGCTCTAAGTTTGTTTTAGTTTGGAAAATTAATCGTGATGAGATCACAAGCATACAGTGCTGCCACCTCTCTGAGGCCAATCAGCGCTAAAAACGCTTGAAAAAAGCGCTAGATTCCGCTAATTTGCTTTAACAAAAAATAGCGCTAAATTCCGCTAGCTTTGCATGAACAAAAAGGCATAATAGTAGTTTTTATTTATTTCAATACAAATTGGCATTATTTTAAATCTAAATTAATCTTAATATTAATAAGTATGGCTAATCGCTTTCGATGCCAGAAGGATCAGGTTGAGTTGACTAAATTCCTGAAGTTCTAGGTTTCACATCGTAAACCAACAACCAGAAATAATTTATTTTAGTTGGGGAATACCCTAAACAAATGGAACGGAAGCTAAACTAATAACGGTGTTTCTGCGTTATAACTACTTTTTGGCAAGATTGCGATGTGATTACAACTAAGTTTGGTCTGCCATAAAAATGCGCTGTTTTCCGCTAGGAGTTAATATTAAAATTTCGGCGCTATGTGTCCCAAAAAGCGCTAGATCTAACTCCGAAAGCGCTAAGGTGGCAGCACTGCAGGCATATTATTAGTGAAAAGCGGCCAAGTGCGAGTCGGACTCGCGCACGAAGGGTTCCGTGGTTCCGTACCATTAAATATGAGCGCAGCTGCCTGTGACACGCTCGATTCGATGTTGCGCCAAGCGCGCTGGCTAGTCCAATGCGTCATTTAAACGTAACTATTGTTATCAATTTTAGAAGAATGGTCTGGTAATAGTTAAATTACATGCGGCTTTAGGCTGTTTTGTCAGTGAATTTTAGTGTAACTGCTGTACAGTTAATTTTCATTAGGTATGAGCCTAGGCTTGCCAGATACCCCGTAATTTACGGGTTACCCCGTTTTTGAGGCCATAACAAAATAGGAACCCGTACTCAGCAAAATGAAATACGGGGTAAACAACGCTTGTAATGTTACGGTATTTCCTTAATTTGATTTGTTTCTATTATTATGAAGAAATAACAATCTTATTTTGACTTTATGTGAGAAATAAGACTATGGACCTATGTATTCGATTTCTTTTAACATAACGCCGCTGATCGGTTGGGTTACAAAATTAGTAGGAACATTTTTTCAAAATATTTGAGAACCACTATGATTCTTTAATTTACGTGGGCTAAGATCTAAATACCAAAAAGTTGCCAAAATATAATTGTTCGTTTTTTAAAAGGCATGTGACTTTTCAAATTTTCAAAATATTCAAGGGGAGAACTTTAAAGTTAAATATAATGACTATTTCAGAAAGTATTCCGGACTTAGTATCCCGACACCTTACGCTCTTACCCCTTCGGCAAAAAAAGTTCTAGTTTTAATAAGTCTATGACAACTTCGTAGGAATTAGACATATGAAACATCAAATATCTAATACCTATATTTTATGTATGTATAAATCAAAATAATGAGACACATTTTGACAATGTTAATTATAAACATACCTACCCGACATCTTATACAAAATTGTTATCAAAACATCCTACCCAACCCCGTATTAGAGGTTACTAATACGATTTAACAATATACGAAAACTATCAAACAAACCAAACCAAACTGTGCACCTTATTAATTTGTATAACATACCTACGAGTAGATAGAAATACCTAAGTAGGTAGGTAGATACATACCAAAACAAGTAAAGGTAGCTTATGTTATCTTGTCCTGTAATGTTACTGTGGCTTTGCATAGCAATCGTGGTAAAACTGTACAAAATAAATGTATATTCTGTAACTAAAAGTTACCTAATTTGCAATTTACAAGAAAAAACACGATCATGAGAAATTGCCTTTCAAAGTAAAAAAGCGGGCAATCGTGGCCACGCATTGAGGTCAAACATCGAACAGCGCAAGTACAATAGGGCTTTCTCAGCCAAGCGTGACCCTGCTAGGTTATGTTTTAGTAAAATCAAAACAAATTCTCAACTTACGAAAATCTCGGTAACATCCCGTTACAAGGATCGCTTCAACGGCAATGCCGTCGTCATCTACTACCGACCTGTCGAATTACACTCACACTAAAGCAAAACGGTAAACGTACTAACGTACACGAGTTAATTTACACTATATAAACACGGTTTTATACACTGCCAACGATAGATGAAGTGCGGAATACTTCCACCTATCACACTTTACGAGGACAAGCCTTAATTCAATCGCGAATCATTGAAAAAACTTTAATTTTAGGCGAAGACATCGCGATCACCACTCCTTTTCTCTCCAATTTCTATGCATACGATACAGAACAGCTGCGCCGAATGCAGACAAAAACAAACACCAGTATCGCCATCTACAATTACATGTGAACAATACTTAGCGAACTGGCACACCAACTTTATTTCGTGAGCTACTTAAGCTATTCCTTCGGTAAGTTTTTTTTTAAATGGTGACATAGATGGCGTTAAAATTGTAACTTTAATGGGATATTAACCTGCATAGACGGCGTTAGGCTCGAACTACATGCATCCGTAATTTCTCCGTCCGGAAAAAAAACGGCTCCGGATTAGCCCGGATATCATTTCGGTTAATATCGACTAGGTACATGCGGCCGGTTTGGATCCGGAGAGAAATCAACTCAGTCCACAGAGTACATTATATTTACTGACTCAGTCGGCCTCCAGCACTTGCGTTGGATAGTTGTATTTGTTGAGATTTTGTGTGTCGCTGTGGTCGGCAAAGTTTTATTACAGTATATCGCTGTACTGGTGTTACAGATGCATTGGTGATTTTCAATTACGGTTATCAAATGTTCAAAATCAACCATTTTAGTTAGACCGGAAGCGCGCGGAACGAGGTGTCGTGTGGACAGCTCCGCACATTCATGCCGAAACATGAGCAATCTCCGGTTGCTTTTGGGTAAAATTCAGAATCTAATGATTCCGAATCCTATGTTTTCAATGTAGGGGAAATATTCAAATTGTGTAGGATTGATAACGTATTGGCTTTTGAGCGCACATTTAAGCGTTCAAACGTGTGTACACACATTTATAGTAAGGCATTTGCATACCTTGGCACACGTGTCCGAGCGAAACGGTCGTTTTGTAAAGTTATTCAAGATCGAGTAGGGGAACAAGTGTTCTTGAATTTATTTAGTTATTTCAAATGGAGCTCAGTATATGGAATCTAAAAATTAGAAGTCGTAAAAAACTCAGATTTAATTATATTTTATTTTTTGCACACATTAAAAAATTACACAGTCATTTATCCCGTTAATTGTCTATTTGATAACTGTGAGCTCAAATGTTTGCAAAGTATGTTCGGCAGGTACACTCGTTTGCGACAACATATGTACAATCAAATATGCCCTGGAAAATCTTCAAACTTATGCACACATATTTAGAAAAGGGCACATCTCATATGTAAAGAATATATAAAAAACATATACAATAATGTGTGACATCAAGTATTTCAATAATTTTCGATTACCCTTGGCCATGAGTAAACCTGCATACGTCAAGAAAAAAAAGACGTATGTGAAGTCACAAACCGCACTGGGCCCGCGTATAGACTTTAGCCCCAACAGTGGGGACGTATGAAAGCTGGCGAGACTGAACATTTTGATATTTCAGACATGTGCCCTTTTCAAAACTGCTAAATCAGTAATTACTTTCGCCTTTTAAATTTATTTTGTGCAACTTCTTTATTCATCCTTTCAACACACAATCAAATAGAGATAAAATCTACCAATAAAACAAACAATATAAATACACCTGTTTTTATTACAAAAATATATCTCTGGCGGCTCCAATGCTCAGTAAGTAATCACCTGCCTGCTGGCGTGGGTTCGATTCCCGCTCAGGACAAACATTTATGTGATGAACATTTGTGTTTGTCTTGGACTGTTGTCTGGGTGTTTTCTATGTATAATATGTATGTATTTACGAAAAAAGTATATCAATATATTTGTATTGATTGTCTGGTATCCATAGTACAAGCTTTGCTATGTTTTAGATCAGATGGCGCTGTGTGTAATGTCCAAAAATATTTATTATTATTATCTTTTCTTAATATACTTAAAGCCTCTATTCCATAATAGAAAAGACACCTCAACCGTCATCATTATTAGTTTTATCTAGAAACCTCTGTATACCAGGACCTAAAGTTTCTATAACGGCAGCTATTCGTCCAAAAACATGAAGGAATTGCTCATTTTGCCTTATCCTAGCCATCTCCCTTTCATGTATCATTAACTCTCTCTCTTTTTGAAACTCCATAAATTTGTCAGTAATATGTCGTAAAGCATCATCCAGCTCGATAACCTTTTTCTTCCTTTTCAGAGGTACCTCAGATGAGGAAGAGCTGGACGATGAATCCTCAGAATCTGATGAAGATTTTTTTCGAGCTTTAGTTTTCGTTTTCGTTTTTGCTGCTGAAAAACCATAAGAAGAGGAATCTGATAGTCTGCTGACTGCAATCTAAAAAAAAAAAAAACAAATTTCATAGTTAGTTTTAGATGATTGTGTCAGCATTTAAGAACTTATTTGTTTCCTGCAATAATTTTCATTAATCTTTGTTTTTAGGGTCCCGTACCCAGAGGGTGCCAACGGAGCCCTATTACTAAGCCTACGCTGTCTGTCTGTCCCTCCATTAAAAGGCTCTATCTTTTACACCGAAACAGGTAGAAGCCTGAATTTTTCACAGAACATGTGATAAAAATGATGAGTTCAGAACAAATAATAAAAAGTTAAAATTTAAAGTTAAATTTTTTATTGTTTGGGGATACAAGATTCTCGTTGTTTTTTGCCCTAGTGTAAAAACAGTAAAACATACAAACTTCAAACTTGCAGTGAAAAATAGTGTGAACTATAAAGTACAACAACAAATAATAAAAACCGGACAAGTTTGAGATGGGCCCAAGCCATTACTATTTTCAATCACTATTATATTATTAAGAGAAACAGTAACACATTTTGGTTTTTGGTAACGATATTCAAAGTTAAGCAACGTCGGGCTTGGTTACTTGGATGGATGACAGCTTATATGAACACTTTTTTTGTTTGTGTTTGTAAATTACATTAATGGTGGTAGGTGCGGAACCCCTTAGTGCGCGAGCCCAACTCGCACTTGGCCGGTTTTTTAAATATTTTTAGTGTTCCGTACCAAAATCCTAAAAGTGTGAAACTTATAAAACCATCCTGCCTGTCTATCCAACACTGAAAGCTCACATTTAGCATAGTTATGGCAATTATTGGCTGAAGAGCTGGCTTAAAGACAATAAAATATTTATTTTCTAGTTTGGGGGCACAAAACAGGATTCAAAACTTAATTTTTTTATTTGTACATTATCATCTCATGATTATTATTAATGCAATGCGAAATCAAAAATTCTCTATAAAAGTACAAACAAGTAAAATTAAAAAAACAAGCATTACCAGTATCCACCTCGAAAACTTGTCAAAGTAAAGTGAAAATGTCAGTTCTACACAGATAAATAATTACCAAAGAAGTTTAGAACCAAAGAATATTAAACAGGCACTTATTTATACAATCACTCATATTAATCAATCAAAATATGAGACAACAATATAAGGTTGTCCATATATTGTTATATTGGGTATGGCTGGTTCCAAAAATTCGCATCCCATTCTGACCGCGTGTGGATACATACTTATAAACTGATCTATGAGAATGGTTATTTTTAGTTTTTTCTAAATCCTTTTTAAGTTTTTTTAATTTGCAAGTCTGCATTTAATCAATAATAAATAGACTACTAAATCCATAAAGAAAAAGAGACAAGTTTTATTTTTCATTTCCGACTATGGCATCATAACTCATTTAATTATTAATCAATAAAAATAATAAATGAATGTGAACAAACCTTTACCATATTGTCATTATCATCATTATCTTCATCATTTTCATTAACTGGTTCGTTTAAACTGGGATCATATTCAAAACCAATCAGTTTTAGTACTCTTTGTTCCACACTATTAATCGCTACACGTTTTTTACCACATAATTTGAGTCTCTGGACTTTGTTCTTTGTTTTATTCTTTAAGTCACTCCAAGCCTGAATGTTATCAAAAAAAAAAGAAACATTAGTTAGTCTATAATATGGTAATTTTAAATTTAGATATCGCTTGCATATTAGGTTAAGTTCAGAGGAATTGTTCAAAATGAGCTACTTTTTACTATAACCGCATAGTCGCCAAAGGCAGAAAATCCTCTTTACACCTTAGAACATAAATGATGCACTTTACTAAGTGCTGCTTTCTCTCACTGGATGTGTATAAGTTTCCTGCCTAGGATTAATCATCAGTTCTTGGTTCTAAAGGGTCAGCATTGCGCAAGTAATGTCCCAGGTATTGCAAGTGTCCATGTTTAGGTAACTGTATAATATCAAGCCGGCTGTGAGCAAATCTAAGCAAGATTAGACCTTACCAACTAAAAAAATAAATACAAAAAAGTTTACCCTTCGCCATTTCTCAACTGGTTTAGGTGCACCTTGACGTGCAAGAATACCAACAAGTTCTGCCCACTTCTTATTGTTCTCTAATCTACCTTCTGGATATGGTGATGTCTTACTTAGGTCACCATGTCTGCAATTTTAAACATAACATATGTCATTCTAAGATATTTTACTGAGTTCTTTATGAAGGAAGAAGCCCTGTAGAAATAAATCTTCTTTTCACAAAATCCTAGCTGGAGTACTTCAAGGATCCATACTTGGAGCAATCCTTTACATCATTTTTACATGCAATCTTCCCCAACTGTCATCTTTGGTTAGTGTCGATACTTTCGCCGACGGCACAGCCTTCCTTTTATGTAACAAGGACCCTATTAAGGCAAGATACCAACTTCAAAACCAGCTTAAAATCACCCAAACATGGTTGCATCAGTGGCGAATAAAGGCAAGTGCGTCCACGTCTAATTCAAAATCTTCACTGTAAAGGGTTATTAAAATTAGGAGAAACCACCCTTCCTCAAACTAATTGTGTCAAATTCCTCGGTTTCTACCTAGGCTAATGGCTTACATGGAGGGACCACATCAATAAAATATGAGATGAAATCAATCCATGATTTAGGAATTTGCATTGGGTCTTGGGAAAACAATCTCCATTGACACCGTCCAACAAACTCCTAATTAACAACTCTATAATAAAACTGTTTGAGATCTATTACAGGTCTGATGTTCAAGTTCCAACTGGGTTTGAACTATCAAACCAAAATGTGGCCCACAGCAAGCAAATCAAATGTTAAGTACCTACAGAGAACCCAGGACAATTTTAAAGGGTGATTGCAAAAACACCCTGTTATGCTCAGAAATCAACTCTTATCTCATAATCCCAACCATTGCTTAGTAAATACAGCGGTCCTGAAAAAGCTACAAGGATTGGCTTACTACCCATCCTAATCCTCCGACCAAAATTTTGTATCAGCCAAACATTTAAAGACTTAAAGAACAACCAACCTATATTTCTAAAATATCAACTGTGCTAAAACTTATTTGATTATGGTCTTATATTTTCGCAACTGATGGCAAATTTAGTAACAGAAAAAAAAAAAACTGTCTCAGATTAGTAAATATGTTGTACCAGATAATTTTATCACTCCCAATTAAAATTTTCATACCTACCACTTTAACAGCCTTCAAACTATAAAACTTCGAAATAACTTTGGAAGCTTACAATTCTAAAGTCTGGGAGACAAAGTTACTAAAAATGTATGGCTCGGCTAATCACAGTAAGAATCCCGTAAAACATTATGTGAAATAGTGATATTGACTGTAAATCCCCTATCTGATTCACCTCAAGTCAAAATCACAGATGTATTCGGTATTTTTGATGCTTTCTATGCATTGTTTGTTCATGAAAATACAGAAGTCGTCTAAAATCACTGAAATCAATAACAGCCAAATTTTAATGTGCCAATTATGGTAAACAAATCTCAGACATTGTTCAAAATTGTTTTATTTACTCTTTTAGTTACTCTGACCTAATAATAATTTCGTTTATTTAGTCTCAAAAAGTTTTAAATAATAAATACAATATAGCATGTACACTGAATTAAAATTTTACTTTGTGAGACTCTGGAGTCCGAACTAGGTTTGCACCTGTAATTTCAGATCACCAGGCCTCTACCACCAATAGTACACAAAGTTAACAAAACTCAAATAACATATTTACAATAATAATAATACACCGATGTAGCTTAATGTAACGTAAATATTTAGTTAATAAAATTTAATTTTTGAAAAGAAGGTATGAGTTGAGAATATGTTGGAGCAAATGGACGTATATGACATTGTGTGTGTGTGTGAGGGTGTGTGGGTATGTGGGTGTGTATGATGGTGTGAGGGTGTATAATTAAGATGAGGTACAGGTTATTGTAAGGTAATTGGGTTCTTAAAATCATTTATTTCACTATTATATCATTAGTAATAGCTTTTCAGTTTCATCATAGTTTAGGTTTTGCAACCATTTAGAAACAGCTTTCTTGCATTCATATTTTGTTAATGAGTAGATATTTAGGTTATAAATTAGTTTATTATAAAGAAATGGACCAAGAAAACAGAAGAATTTGTGTGAAAATTTTGTGCGGAAATTTCTAGAAGTGCATATTTTGAGTTTACGTCGCCGTAAATTTATAAGTAGCTCAGGGTTGAATGTTAAATTAGAGTGTTGTTTGAGTATGGTGTAAAGTATAAATAACTGGCGTACTGTTAATAAGTTGTAAGACTTATAAAGGTCGTGGGTAGGATAATAAAATGGTAGGAAGGCGCTTACTTCTACTTGACCTATTATTATGTGGCAAAATATTTTTTAACTATTAGACAGATTTTTTACTCATAGTTGGGCATCCTAATATGTAAATTGAATGAGAATTTTTTTTCTCAGCGCCCCCTCTTGTACACCCCAACCGAGCCTTTTTCTGATACAACGACTTTAGATGCATGCAAAGCCAATTGTATCTTGTATCACAGTCAAAGCACTATTTTACCAAAGTTATTTCATATTCAACCAAAGTTACATTAAATAGTGCCATGTTGGGTAAATTAAAAACTTAAGAGGGTCTCTCAAATCGTTGAAGTAATAATGTTCTTCGTCTGATTAACAAAATAAAGACTGCACAACCTAAAGTGCGAAGAGCGACAGAATTTGTTAGGTACACAGTAACTGTATCAAATCTAATGTTTGTCTTTCGGTGTGATTATGGTCGGGGTTCTTTTTTACCTTTTAGTTACTCTGACCGTGATTAGTTTTCTCTGTGGTACCTAGTTAAACATGAACGGTACATAAGACGAATATCTTTACCACTTACTTACATTTCCATATAGTCTAACATAATTTCAAACTGCATTTGAGTACACCTCATTTTTATATCTCTAACTTGATCAACTTCTATGCACAAATTATAGGGTTTTGGGTGATAAGAAATAAATCCACTACAAAAAACTACACTACATACATAACATAATAAATAAAATAATAAAAAAATATCGATTTTTTTTTTTTAGAATTTTATGACCTGGTAGCTAAGTCCTTTAGTAAAACGTAGTGATTATATTCTCTTTGACCATAGAAGGTCATAGAAGATATCGAAGATATGGATAAAATAGGGAGAAAATTTCTTGGTTATAAAATACCGACATTTTTTCAGAAAGCAATCAATTTTTTTCTTAATATTTATGATCGCGTCAAACGAAAATCGTAAAATAATGGATTAACAATTTAGATTTTTGTTTCTACCTACCAAATGTATATAATTGTTATACTGGTTTAGTTAATCGGTAATATAAATAAATAGAATTTTCTATAACTACTGCATGTGATTTTATACAAATACATAAACCTATATATTTACACGTACTTATGTGTTACATGTTATCTATATAAGTATCGATTCTTATAAAGCCGTTATATTATTAAAAATAAATATTTTTCTTCTTTTAGCGTGATATCTTAAGAAAAAACCTTTAGATTAGGGCTAGTATTTAACTTTAATCAAAAAATATTTCATTTTCAAAAGAAAAAAAACCCAATCCTAACCAAAAATAATGATTGCACAGCAAAGAGTTACCTCAAAATATTATTATTGTAACAACAATTTGAGTTCGTAACGCATCGCTATTAATTGAAAAGCGAATATTTTTTATGAACGCATATCTAATAATAACTAGCGCACAAAATAAACTTTGTAATTCGATTTTGATAAAACACAGCGTCTAATTTTTTATCCCCCCGACCGACATCGGCATGGTCGTGAAAGCATCGTTAGGCGGCCTCGGTACTAACGGTACTAACGGCCCCAGATGACGATTTCGCTATCGGGATAGTGAGATAAGTCACAACGGCCTCCCTCCAAACACGACGCCAACGTCCCCGAGTTCGTCGGCGCCCGCAAGGATACACGAGGTATCAAAGAGTGCCGGGGCGCTTCTCACCCCCACCCAATAGCAACCGTACCCGCGTAACGAGGAACTTCCCTCCTGGCGGTGACTCACCTTCGGGTTCGAGGCTTACGCCGGTTGAAGGGACGCCCCCGAGAGCGACAACCCAAGCCGAGGAACCCCTGCGGGGAGCCCTTAAGCGTTGGGCGCTATGTGGGCTGAGGCTCCTTCAGAGTTTCGCCCCAAAAAGCCCGGTGAAGCAGTAATGGCTGCAACAGCCAACTGCATTGTCAGTTCGGAAAAAAAAACGCATAAGTCAATTTATTTAAGTGAAACACTTTTTTACCTTGTCATAATAATCTAACCATTTGCTACAACTGAGTAAGATCTAAGGAACCAAAACTGATATATTGAGCCACTAGCTTCCGCTTGCGGTTTCTTCCGCCCTAAATTCGGATAATTGTAGGATTTCAGCGGCAACTCCTCAATTATAGATAAAAATCCGACTCACACATGACTTTTTCAAGTAGCATATGTCCCTCCCCGGGTCCACGCCGAAAAACGATGCTCATAACGTCCTCAGTGTTGTAGCACTTTAGCAAGTACCTTGACCTATTGCAGCTAATCTCTAATGTAAACAGGAAAAAAGTTATGTCAACAAAAAGTTACATAGAAATCATACAATTATTGCAGTAATAAGCTATCATTTTCAATTCGATACGTTAAATTCGATTTCAATTAGGTCAATATACGTTTTGCTATAAATCAGAGGCACAATCACAGGTACCAAGTGGTGAGGCGGGGTGAAAGGAGAGAGGGTTTTTACATTACTTTACCTATCTGGTTTCCTTTACTTTTATTTTAGATTAGTACCTTATGGAACTACCTTGAGCGTGCGTGTATTTCCTCCTCTCCTTGCTATTTCATAAACCACCTTGGACTTGATACTGGAATGTTATTTTGTATCTAACGATTGAAGTTACATTGGATTGATTTTGACAACTACTTGATTTTTTTTTGTTTGTTTTTTTATACCACTTTGGTGGCAAACAAGCTTACGGTCCGCCTGATAGTAAGCGGTCACCGTAGCCTATGGACGCTTGTAACACCAGGGGTATCACTCACGCGTTGCCGACCCTTCAAAAATCTAATAACTTCTTTCCTGCAGAACCCCATACTTATAGTCTTTAGAGATAACCTTGGCAGTTTGATTGGCCCCAGAAGTGCATGGGATCATAACGCAGTAGAATTCGAACATACTTAGTAATCTAATTGTTTTTTACAAAAATAAAATTAGTTTTTAAATTTACGCGTTCCATTTAAAAATAATAAAACGGGATTAAACGCGTCATTTGGCAAATTATATTTTAAAAAATAAAATTGTGGTAAAATAAACCATTTTTTCTTGTTTAAAATGTGTTTTTATGTCAAGCTCATAAAAAAGAATGATACGTTAAATGCGCAAAAAAATACACAAGATAGAATTGAACATTCTGATCATTTTAAATAACTTCATTTATTATATTATTGAAGAAGATTATATTTTTCTACCTGTCCCGGCGTAACTTTTTATGGGTTAAAACAAAAACATTGTAATTGCTAAAACAGGCCTGTATACATTTTGCCCACTTAAAGTCATTACATAGTTGTGACATTTGTTTGCATTTTTTCATATGTAAATAACTTTTTTTGTATTCACATAACAGTTTTACTGCCTTAAAATCAAATACTGACATATTAATGGGCCTTTAATTGAAGTAGGTATCAAAATGCTACAGCTCTGGGGACGGGGTCCATACAATTTTGGGCATTGTTCTTTGCCCGCAGTTCCACCCGCTCTAAATTTGGTTATTGATGTAGGATTTCAACGGCAACTCCTCAATTATAGAAACAAAACCCTGTAACACCTGACGATTTCAAGTAGCCTATGTCCTTTTTTGGGACGCAATCTATCTTCATGCCACATTTCATCTTAATCGGTACAGTGGTTTAAGCTTAAAGAGGTAACAGACAAACAGAGTAATTTTCGCATTTCTAATATTAGTATGGATTATTGAAACCATTGGTATAACTGATTCTGAAGTATTTTAATTGAAATGCGCTAGTTTTAATAAGAAAATGATATATTAAGTTATATGGTAAAATCTAGGTACTATTTTACACAATGTTCTTTTACAAGAATATGGCAAGGAAAAGAAAGTAGAAAAAGTCAAGGTTTTGAAGAGTTCGCAACATCGTCCCCGTTCTCAAGAAGGTAGGGGAATTCGCTTTCTTAGGGGTCGCTTGAGTGTTCCAGCGGAGGTCGTAACATCAGCTACTCTAACAATTCCATCTTGGCCCAAATATAAACGGGTTACTTGTCCATGAGGCCAGGTTTCTCTAAGTAATTGATCATCAACCACCGAAACTAAGTCGCCTTGCTTCAATGATGTTGGAGTACCGCCCCCTCGTCGAGGTAGCAACGTTGTATTCTTTTATCCATCTTTACCAGAAGTGGTCTAGAAGCCTAACAGCCTTGCGCCATCCAGCTCTAGGGTCGAGATCTCTATCACTCAGCGTTGCGGGCATAAATTTATTGCAATTTATGCCTGTCTAGTGGAATCTTCCCAAATTCACTCAAAACATCAATTGTAATTCCTATTTACAAGGATGGTGACAGAGGTTGTGTCACAAATTATAGGCCGATATCTCTCTTATCTAATGTCTCGAAAAATTTAAGAAAAAGTTATAAACATAAGGCTTAAAAATTACCTAGAAAAAACGATCTTCTAGCACCTAACCAATACGGATTCAGGAAAAATACCTCTACTACCGATGCTGTGGAACATCTCACAGCATACGTGGCCAAAAATGTAGACAAAGGTGATAAAACGATTAGAATATTTTTGGACTTAGCGAAAGCATTTAACACAGTCTCTGTCCCAATCCTAATTGAAAAACTATCTAACAAAGGTGTACGGGGGCTACCATTAAAATTGATCCATGATTAATTATATTAATTATCTTAACAGATAGAAAACAAATGGTAAAAATTAACAACATTCTTAGTTCTGAAGTAAACTTCACCTACGGAGTGCCTCAAGGGACTACATATTTTAGGGCCTTCTTTATTTTTAGTCTACATAGATGATCTGTGTCGACTCCAACTACAAGACGCCGAATTGGTCACTTTTGCAGATGACACAGTGTTACTCTTCAATGGCAAGTCATGGAACAAAGTAAGAAACAAAGCTGAAAGTGGTTTTTTGACAGTACGTGATGCACTAAACAAAAACTTGCTTACTCTTAATATAAAGAAAACACACTTTATGACTTTTAGTTTTCGTAAGAATACTCAACCTGCAACTTCGTTCTCTCTAAAAGTGCATACTAACAAATGTAATGGCAATTCACAATGCAGTTGTATTTCTCTTACAAAAAAAGCATCGGTGAAATATTTAGGTATCATTGTAGATCAAAATTTAAACTGGAAAGAATAAATCACAATCCTGACCCAAAGAGTGAGGAAGCTCATTTACATCTTTAGAAAACTTAGACACTACTGTGACCCACATCTACTAAAAACAATATAATTCGCATTATGCCAGTCTATAATAATATACTGCATCACATGTTGGGGCGGTGCCTCTAAAATTTTCCTGCTTAGCCTAGAAAGAGCGCAAAGAGCAGTTTTAAAAGTGATGTCCTTTAAAAGAATTTTATACCCTACTGACACATTATATTTGGAACTAAATGTTCTATCAGTCAGAAATTTATTTTTCAAAAATTTATTAATACGTCAGCACAAAATTCCTGTTCATATAAATTATCGAAAGAAAGTAAATATATATAGTACAGTCTACCAATATTAAAAACATCATTTCTCCAAAGATTCTTTATTTTCCTCGGCCCTTATATTTACAATATAATTAATAAAAAATGCAACATGCAAAATCTAACTTATTACAATTTTCGTAAAACAGTCTCAATCAATTTAATTGACAACCTTTCAAAATTGATCTCAGTGTCGTGTGTGCTGATTTTTGATGGTAGTTCGCAATAAGTAATTTTACGGCTGTATCTTTGGCATCTAAAATGATCGGGTGTTTTATGTCATCACTTATATCCTGGGTTTGGTCTATTCTACCACCCAGTCTTATGATTTGATCTTCATGTAAGATAGTTGAAAGGTTGTATTTGCGAAAAACAGCAAAAGAGAAAGCAAAGCTAAAGCTAAGCGACTTAGTCTATGGACTTAGGTATTGGTTTAATGCCTTTAAGACAGGAAATCTCTTCTGCAAACGAATCTATCTGACTTTTCCGTAGAATATGGACCTCCGCGAAGCTTAAATCATAAGAAGTTAGGTTTTTCTGAGAACTTTTGCGTCTGATACGCGACAAAAACTTGTGGGATCTTGCAGTTGCTCTAACAGTTTTCCACGAGTTTAAACGTTCAGCATTAACTACCAACGGCATGCAAGATGGTGATGATAAAATGAAATAACAATAATGTGCTAAAGGTTTTAATTCTAAATCAATATTAGAATTACTGGCCATATCTACTGATGGTAATGGTAATGGTCTCTCTCTGGTCCAAGCAAAAAATGTGGGCAAAAAATCCAGCGAGATTCCAGAGTTAAGTGCAACACGTTTAATACACGTCGCATCGTCGGCAACATTTTGTGAAGTTGGAATACATTTCCAATCGTTAGTGTTAGTCAGCTCGAAAATCTCGCCTATCTCATGCCCATCTTGAGCAACAAATGGTGTGTATGAACGAGCATCGCTACGGAACCAACTGAGAACATTTTGTAAATAGCACCAAAATGCGTCTTGTTGGCTTGTATTTATGTGATTCGCAAATGAAGTGTGCCAAACGGACTGAAAGTGAGGCTGTTAGGAGCTCGGGTCTTGGAATGGAAGTATAACGGAGCTACTTTACTTTTACTGCCTATGAGAGCGAGCTTCAGTGACATTTGAATAAAAATCGCCAGTATGCTACCATTTCGTACGCTAACTCACATGTCTATCACAAAAAAAAATCGGCCAAAGTACCATTATTTATTAAAACGGCAAAAAATCACGTTACTTGTATGGGAACCCCCCTAAAATATTTGTTTTTTCTAAATTTAATTATTTATTTTTAAAGTGACTATATAACTAAATATTCTGTAAATATTTTAAGCGTCTACCTGTTGCCGTTATCAATAATGAGCAAAATCGAGCAAAAAAAATCACGTTTGTTGTATGGGAGCCCCCTTAAATATTTATTTTATTCTGCTTTTTAGTATTTGTTGTTATAGCGGCAACAGATATACATCTTCTGTGAAAATTTCAACTGTCTAACCATCACGATTCATGAGATACAGCCTGGTGACAGACGGACGGACGGACGGACGGACAGCGAAGTCTTAGTAATAGGGTTCCGCTAATTACCCTTTGGGTACGTAACCCTAAAAAGCAATTCGTCACTCAAAAGTAATAAATAAAAACTTTTCAACCAAAAAAAAAATACAAGTGGCTTCAAAAAGATGCAATAAAAAGGTAAAAAAAATCCAAAAATCTGATGAATTACAGTTTGAAGTTGGTGTCTGTGTACCTAACAACTTAACTTGCATAACACCAACTTCAAACTATAATTCAGATCAGATTTTTGGGCTACATAGCCTAGACATAGTGAAGTCATTCGATCGGGTCTGGCATCGGGGTCTTCCGTCGAAGTTGCCATCTTACGGACTATCCAAGGGTTTGTGCAAATAGGTGGTTAGTTGTTTGTCTGGCTGACGCATACTAGCTGTAGTTGACGGTAGTTGCTCTGATAGCATGGACATTAATGCTGGTGTCCCGCAAGGCTCTGTGCTGTCTCCAACGTTGTTTCTACTGCATATCGACAATATTCAATGCTATGCAGATAAGAACGAGACGCTTATTTTACAGGCCGTGGAAACATCCCACGTTCCATTGTGGAGGAAAACCGCGGATAACTAGTTCCAAAATTGAGGCCTCTCTATCCAAAGTCTCTGAACGGGGACAAGAAAACTTAGTCGGATTCAACCCTACGAACATATAAGTTTGCGCGTTCACCGCTAACAAAAATTTATTCACTGAGATCCCACAATTCCAGGACACACCTCTTACCATCTCCAAGAGCATTGGGATACTTGGTGTTGACATCTGCAGCAATTTTTAGTTCCAGGATCATTTGGAATATGGGCAAGAGTTGCAAACTTTTTCACTGAGTGTACATTATCACTCTTAACATTTGTTGAGGCACGACTTTGGGCATAGTCCACACGCGAGCACTAGTGCGGATTGTGGACTTTACATACGTCTTCTTGATGTATGCAGGTTTCCTCACGATGTTTTCCTTCACCGAAACACCAGTAGTGTATATAATCAATGTTCTTGAGAAATTAAGAAAAATACTCATTTGACACGCCGGTCTCGAACCTCCCCCACTCAGAACACAAGGTAAAATCGAATGAACTTAATTAAGATAAAAGTTATGATAAGCGACCACGTTAATCTGGAACCTAAAATTATCGTCGATGACATACTTACTCTAAAATGGTTAAAGAGTATATCTTACTTAAATAGAAAGCCAATCGTGGATTCATTTAGGTTGGGCAGGATTTAGGAATCTTCGGCTCGTTTCGACTAAATGTAGTCCATACCACAAAATTAGAAGTTTTAAGGCTAATGTTTTCAAGAGATATGGACACAGCTAGTGTGGTAGTCTAAGACCATTGTAGTAGTCCATAAGCTTAAAAAAGCGGTACAAGAACTATGCTCGGAGTTTCGCTTAAGCATTGGATCCACAATCAGGTTATGCGACAGTATACTAGTGAGGGTCGGCCTTAGTCAGAGGACGCAATGATATATACGCAAAATTTCTAGAAGCGATCAAGTGCGTTAGACGCAGGATCGTGTATAGTAGCGCACCTTAAGCAAGGTCTATATTCAGTAGTGGTGAGCAGGATAGGTGGGGTGGATTCTAAGAAATAACAGTAACACCATAAAATATTGGAAAGGCTCAGCCCCCAGGACACAACCACTGGGGGAGAGGGCATAAGCACCATCCTTATGGCGCTGCTGGTGGACTGCAGTGGGCTGATGATGCTATAATAGATAAGTATTGCACAAGGCGATCGCACGGTCGCATGCTAATACGACCCAACATCATCAAATACTTACGATCTACGAAAAGTTATGCTGTTACTGAAGTGATAGCGCGCCAACACGACTAAACATCGAAACACTCACGAGCTGCATCTCTACATGTGGTTGAACGAAGAGTTTGAGTATTGGACGATAGTGTAGTAACGGTATAAAATGCGGGCTACGCCCTTGGGTATTATCGCTGTTGTCCATGTGTTTTATTCTGTCTGAAATTATAACTGTTGGTATTAAAAATAATGCGTCCGGAAAGTTTACAATAATAATAATAAAGTTTACCGAGCAGAAAAAAAGCATTACAGGTATTATAACCTATTTAGTACTTCTGATACATTAGTTTGAACGCCAACCTCGCATTTCAAAACCTCCTCGTTTATTTAGATCAACAATTTCTGCAACTAAACGAGCAGCCTTTTTTACGGTTTCATGGGATCCCACAATTAATAATATAAATTGAGTCTTATTTTTTGGCAAACAGTGTGACTTTTCTTTTGAAATCTGAAATGTAAATGTAACCTGTATGTAAATCATTAGCTGGAGAATAATGCGATATGTGGTAACGTGATCTTGACAAAGAGGGCAAAGCTTTTGTTACACCGATACTAGGTTGCTCCAAATTTAGTTTGACTTTTTGTGGACCTTCATGAACTGTACCATTTTGTAACTATTTCTCTACACTATCCTGATTACTATGGTAGCTACTACCCCTAGAACTCTTGTTAATTTCAATAGCTGCGAGCTGAACACGAAACTCAATCTCGGCAACACTGCGTTTTAAATCAAATTGTTTTGCTGACAATTCAGCAAGGCGACGAGCGTGTAGTGCTTGGTGTAGACCCTTACCACTCTTTAGGTTCCTATTCTGCAGTGATGTTGCCTTCAACATACATACCCACATACATATGTATCTATATAAAAAATTAAATCCATATAGGATGCACACAAATAAAACATGAAAAAAATCATTGCTATCGTTTATTGATTTAAAATACAAAACTTAGTGACATAAAGCTCTATCCTTTTATTGTTACAGTGCCTGCGAACTGACAACCTGATAGGAAATAAACATATTTTAGCTTTTTCGCATGCCAGCACATTACCACACACTCCACTTGTCACAGTACAAATAAATAGGACAGCATAAACATTCAGTTCATTTATACAGTGGGCCATCGAAGGTGATTAGACCGGCTAAGCGGGGACAATTCAGGAGTTGTCCAGCCAGTTAGTACATTTTGTCTCAGCACTGCAAATATCTAGACGATGTCTGAATTTTCTTTAAAGCTGATGACCGATTGTATGGATAAGATGAATGTTTCAAGCTGTGTAAATAGTATACTATATTACATACTCAAGCAAACATCTAGGGCCACTCTTGAGTAACGGGTTTAGTTACAACTATTCAAATTTAATAAGTTGGTGTTTTGTGTTTTTTATCACTTGATTAGTCGGCTATGAAGAATGTAACAGAAATTGTCAAATATACTACAAAAAAAAAACATTTTTATTACAAAATAATATGCAGAACAGAAACTCTTCAGTATCATTAATTTTCATTTATTTAAATCTCAGTGTTTAACGTAGTTGTATAATTTTATAAGAGGTACATCATGAAATTGGGTATTTAAACAACTTGAAATCTATCAAAACATTTGTTTTCTTTACTCCTTCATTTCGGTTTCTTATATATAATTATGTATACATGTTTGCATGAAGCAGAAAAGTATCACAGTAAACAGCAGTTGTCTGAAAAATTTATATTTAAAACACCAAGACTTGTGTCAGATTCAAATCCACAATTCACTATATGAAAATAAAAATTACAGCTATTTGATGAAATTATTATACAATTTATATATTTCACCAAAATACTTCTTTATTAAAAAAAAAACCAATTTACCATACATTTATTTATAAAATAATCCATACATGGATTGTGAGTAAATATGTCACAGTAACATTTTATAAGTATTATAATTCAGCTATTTTCGTACTGTAGTATTGTAACTATGCAGCTTTATTGTGAACTGTTATTTCAGTCGATTTCATTAACTACAAAATAATTAAATAAGGAATAGCTAAATCACAATAAGTTCACAATAAAGCCGTTTACTGTTAAGGCCCACTGCACAATTACTTTCTTGGTTTCTTTTTTTAAAATCAAAATCAAATTAAAGCAAGAACTGGGGTAAAAAAAAGGCCAAGACTCAGTGACGTTATACAGCCAGTATAATAACCAGTCGCTGTATTTAATTAGTACTTAGTACTAAAGAAACCAAGATATTTCCTAATAGTAATATTTCAACAGGGGCCTTATTCTGAAAGTTCCGGCACAACAAGGCAGTGATACAATATATAAAATATTTTCCATTAAAAAAATTTTGCAGTCTGTTGCAATGAGGTTAACTATTGTAGATTCAAATCCAAAAACCGTTAAACAATAAATATTCAAATTTATTAAATCCTATCTGATACCAAAAGTGTTTATATTCATATGAATCAACATTCCCGTAACCTACAATTACATTTTTTTTTATAGAATTAATTACACACTATGTTTACAAGTGTCATTTGAATATTCCATTAGGTTACAAAATTAATTGGTCACACACATAGTATGTTTTGGTTGCACATTGGTGTGAAAAAAATATATCTTTAAAGATGTGCCATAATAAAATATATATTTCAGATTGTCCAAAACAGTGCATTGGAATAGTTTTAAAAATTGCAAGCCATGTAACGTAACACTTACCACCAGAACACTTGTAAAAAATATTTAAAATCATAATAATATATAGTTATTTGGACAAGTATAGGAAAAATACCATAATTTAGTTATTATTTATTAATAATTAATACATATATAAATATGTAAATGCATATTTTGAGATTGTCACGATATTTTTTAAACAATAAGCCAATTAATTTCCTGGAATACTTAAAAAAGGCTCTTGCATCATTTAATTTTTCAAGAAAAGTAAAAATCTTGGATTGGACAATCCAAAGAAGAGGAATATTAAAAATAAAGTTGACCCTTTGCGTTTCAGTCATCAGTTGCCGACACTTTTCATATTTAAATAATATAAAGCTTGCAGTAATTAAAACTGAACGAAAGCCTAACTAGCATAGATCGTAACTAAACTATAGTATAACCAGTTTACGATGCAGTCTGTATCCATTAGTTTTGATTTACTAAATTTTATGTACAAATATTTATTTTCTACCATATTGCGTCCTTGATATGCATTGCGTAACAATAAAAAACCTAGCTTTTATGCCCACTATGCATCCTGATGTGGTGGAGATACTTTTGCGATAGTACAGAACTCTATCTAAGTACGGTCCAGTGAAGCAATTAAGAACAAAAAAATACAATACATGTTACAACGTAACAATATCGTCACCGATATACCTTTTTTTTTTTACAAGTCAGACTTATCGCTTTAAACAAAAATATAGAATTATAAATATGGGTTCAGTCCTTGAGTCCTGTGGCGAATTGTACTAGGTTCCTAGTTCAATGTCAAGGTGTCTCGATTTCTCTAGAATTACTCACTACCGCCGTTAACCGGCGAGACTATACCTTTCTCTATATATAAAATATAGAGTGATTTAACTTATACACCAACTCGCACTCACATTCGCTTTGGGCTTACAAAATACTAGAGCAATAATAACCGATCGTCTTCTATTTAGGAGTGGTATCACTCAACGTAGTAACATTGAGTTCTCTCCATTTTGTTATGATCAGTTTATTCTAAAACTTAACGGTTTACACCGCATTTTGACTAACAATTTCTTCAATCTATCGGCACACACAACCATCAAAACTTTTGCCATTTGAGCACTTGTCATTTAACGTTGTTTTAACGACTCTCACGTAATAGTTCGCCGAGGATATACTCGATTCGTCGCGAATTACTCTATAACGCTCCGCCATAGTACAAAATCACTTAAATAATTGCCTATACATCGCTTTCTTATATCACTAAGGGCGTCCGTACGGTGGTATATATCAAGTCACTTTCATACACGACGAAATTGCACGCTGCTTTACTATTGACCGTCACTTGAATCCATCACAAAACACTGAACATAGCGTCACTGAACTAAAAGTCAAGTTATAGGAACTGTTTTAAAGTGAATATCAGTGACTGCAACACATTTGGTCACTGGCACAACTGGTATATGAGCGCACTGTCTTCCACATATTTTAAGCCCTCAACGTTCACGTTAGCTCGAAACGTTTGGGGTTGAACACTTTAACACCGTCGCGAGCGCTGATTGCGCTAGTGGATAGCTACTGGACTGTGCTGGAGCTGGCAGACTGGTTGCAGCATGTCTTCGTCGCGTCGAACGCCTTCTACCTCCATACGCTCCGCTCCGCCCCACAGTCGTGCACCGCCCACTACTAATAAAACATCACTTATAAAAAAAATAATAAAGCATTTTTTTATCAAAATAATATCATTATTTTTTAAACATATTCATACTTAATTTTATACCTTGTTTTATTAGGAAACACCCTTAGTATTGACTTGTTATATACTGAATACAATTTTGTACGTCACTCATTATACACTCAACGTTAAAAATCGTACCTATTAAAAATTCAATAATCAGACATGTTTCATCGGAAAGGTAATTTATACAGTTTTCAGTTAAAATAAATTAGTTCTGCCTTACTAATTCATACAAAAAAAAAAGTTAATTGTGAATAAATAAAAAAAACCGTTTAATATTGTAACCAAAAATAAGACTAAATACACCCCCCTTGCCCTTGATTGCTTTCAAATGTTAACACTAGATTTTAAGAATTTTATTGTTATTTTGATTCACGAAATAAAAGGGATTTTTTGTTCATTCACGATTAACTTGTTTTTTTTTGAAAAAAATGTTGTAAATAAAAACGGATTTTTTTTTCTGAAACCTGAATAAATAGCCTTTTCAATGATGCCACATCGTCATTGAAGAATTAGGGTTAAAAAAATATTTAAAGGGCATTTTGAGAAGCAGTAATACGTGACAGAAAACTTGAGTAAAAACAAGGATGACGCGATATGTAACTGAGCGTGCCTAGTGCAGCTACATCTCAACTCACTGAAATTTTCATTGATATGCATGAAATAAATTAATAGTTTATTATGATTACACATTATTATCAAAAAAATATCTCAGGGTCTAAAGCACTATCACGGCTATGATTAAGGAAATTTGTAAACTAATAGCACTTAGAACTTTGCAGATTTGTTTGCCAAAACTTCAAAAAAAACAGAAGGCCTTAACAGAAGCTTAGGAATTCTTTTATCGAACAAAAGTTCATTAATCGTGTTTTCACGTTTTTAGAGTCTGAACTATATCCCGAAGAACAAATTCATTAAATTTTAGTAGGACCTGCTCAGCGGATCCGGAGATTTGCAAAAAAAAAATTAATTTAGGTAGAGGTGCGATTTCTGTGACGCCGAGTGTATATTTTAAACACTTTAAAAGTGTTTAGCCTGTTTATAGGATATATAGACATGTTTAAAAGCAATAATAAAATGGATCAAATAAGTGAACATCTATGTTTTTAACATACAATACCTACATTTTTAGCAACATAGTTAACTCCAATTAGTCACAAATAAATTTATGATCATAAATTAACAAGTAAATATATTATCCAAAAACAAATGAAAAACAGTTTGACCTAATTTTTATATATAAATACTTTTAGGTTTTGATTACCTACTTATTTAAAATTCATAGATATTCACTGTGATCAAATAAATTTTTAAATACTTTATTTGGGAGATAAAAATTGCTACAGGTATTCTATGAAATTACAGCTCTAAAGCATTCTCGGTTCATCATAATATTCATAATCGGAAGTAAACATTTTAAAGAGCCAAGTCATTTAAAAAATGTTAAGTACTAAAAGGTCATTATGAAACTAAGGATATAATATATGTAGAGAACATATGATGCTTTAAAAGTATGACGAAACTCACTTCGCCAGTAATTGGTACAGTCGAGGTCTCCACCGCTTCGTCAGCCTTAGGCGAGCGCTCACCCTGGGCCTACTGCCGAAGAGCAAAAATAAAGAGAATCTCGCCTGAAACTGATGAAGCGACGAAGACCCAGAATGTATGAAGGTTAATAGGGTACGAGGGCTAAAAACATGCTACATCGTGGTATAATTGTTAAAAGACAAAGAAGGGATTTACAAAAAAAATTATAATTTCATCTAAATATTTAATTGTATTTCAATTTGCCAATATATTTTTTTTATATTTAAATGCTGGGCCTCTTTTGATTTGCTTTTGGTCTAAATATTGGATTTTACTTAGCTCTACTTATGTAAATGGATAAATTAAAAAGCCATGCAAATGATTATAGCGAACGGAATCATGCCTGATTCACATTCTAGGAGTAGGGAGCAGGGGTTTGGTTCTGATCGTATAATAGGGCAGACCTGGGTAATTATCGTTTAGGCACAATGGTGGCGTTAGGGTCGCGTTGCGGGCCGCACCGCTCTAGTCATCGCGGGTCCGACGGGCCATCTGCCGCGAACACCGAATAGTAAACATTCATGTTAAGGGTCCACATATTCAAGTAAGTTACCAAAAACAAAAAGGGATTTTTTAATACATTTAATACATCTATTTGATATTATTATGATTTAATTAGTAAAATATATATTTTAGGAAAGTTACCAAAAATTTAAATGTATTTTTTCGTATGTATTTATAATTAAATTTTATAGTATTGTGTATTACTGACTAGGATCAGACAGTTTTTAAATTGACTTGAAAAATTGAACTTGGTAGCTATTACAAAACACAAAAAAAGTTTGGTACGCAAGTGAGGTGGTAACAAGCTAGACGCGTCACATTAATTCTTCCTTACGAAGTCACTAAATATGTTAGTGGATTAAATTTAAAATAATAAATAAAAAAAAATGATTTTTACACACCAAACCATCTTCTATATTAAATAATAAAAATAATCCATATTTTAATATTCAGCTAAAGTGTAAATTCTAATTAATGAAAAATAAATAAATGATAACTTCGATGAAAATGTGAACATGAAAATGAGTATAGTTATAATAATATATCAATACACATCCACCGTGAACGAACATATACCATACATAGTTACATACATACATACATACAACATACTTGAACTTTACAAATCAGTTAGTAATAGCATGATATAATGATGAGGCACTGATTATTAACAAACATAAATACACGCTTTAGACAATGCTTTAAGGCCATCCCTGCGGTCCACTAGCGCCGCCATTGGATACTTTTAAATGCGGCAATAATGGACCGCAGTTATAGTCTTAAGACGAATATTTTAGGATATTGATTATACACACAACCTATGTTTGTATTGAATATCTGATACTATACAATTTACAGAAACAGTTAGGTACCAGAAATTACTAGGTGAGTTATATGTGAACGCATAGCACTGTAAATTTTAGTACATTTGGTATTGCATGCGAAAATCAGCTCATAGTAGAGGTCCAATTTGAGCTCCAAAAATTCAGCATCATCCCAATTCAACAACAAATATTTAAGAATAATTTGCATGATATGCGCTTCATTGATTAATCGAAAGACAGGAATTATTGCAATCACGACGTACGTCATGCCTCTATTAAACAAAATGTTGAGTTATGTGTGTTGACCATAAACTAAGCACTTTTTTATGTTTTTGAAAATCATCTCACCATTTTGATTTTACTATTGAAATAAATCCCAATAGTAAAATCAAAATGGTGAGTACAATAAATATTGTACCCCACTTAAGAAGTTTTAATAGCGTGAGACATATTTATTTATTTATACATTTAAAATTTATAGGTTATACAAATAAATATATTTATTTTCATAGCGAAGATGCAATTAAAATATTAACCTCAAACAAAGATTGAAAACCTCAAAAGAAGAATCTCAATGGAAAAATTGGGAAATTGCATTATTTATGTAATAGTCAAATGGTGAAATCTGTCAAACTTGGGGATTGCCTGTTTAAAGCCCGGTTCATAGAAATTTAAATTCGATTTGTATAATTTCTTTGATTTGGGTTAAGTTGCATTAAGTTATTTAAATTTAAACGACTTTACTAACCAAAATTAGAACAACAACATATCAAAAATCATAATAAAAATATTTTTTGTGCGATGTCAAAGTTTGTATGAACCCTTTGACTTGCCAATCCACAGGTATGACGAATTTCGCCCTTTGATTATAACTTTTGACTATGCTCCCAAGTAGTTGTGTGTTTACTAAATTTAATAAGTAATTTACTAACCATGTTGATGATGTGACTGCGCTTGTTGGGTATTCGTCGATTCGTCTGCTGTTCTCTTGAAGAAGTTGTGTTGTAAAGCGTAGTACGGCGTTACTCTTTGCTTTGGGTCATATTCGAGCATTCGCTGAATAAGGTCCTATAAATTAAATATATATTGTGTATTATACTTATTATTAACATACAACTACTTAATTATAATGACACAACGAAATAAACAACTTATTAAATAATTTGGACATTAGGTTGTTACTACAGGAAGCATTCATTGTACTACTGTATGCAAAATAGGTGTAGGACAAAAGAAGCATAAATTTGTAATGTCAACAGGCTGTTAGGTTCTTCCAATGGCATTCAATTTATTAGTTATATTATGAGTATTACATATGTTTCTAATTCTTATAGCAGTGAATGAAACTTTTGATTAACATTAAAAAAACATTAGTTTCTCATTGAAACATGAAATAATTTTACATATATTTTATAGACGCATCTTAATTATACAACATTATCATGCAATGATTATTAATAATTACATTATTTACATTGATTGCGGCAGTGCTGTAATTGTGAAAGAAAATGTTCAACATCGCGAAACTTTTAAATATGAAGAGCTAGATATATAATCCGTTGCAATTTGTAAAAATCGGCCAAGTGCGAGTCGGATTCGCGCACGAAGGGTTCCGTACCATTATCTACAAAAACGAGCAACAAAATCACGTATGTTGTATGGGAGCCCCCTTAAATATTTGTTTTATTTTTATTTAATTTTTAAAGTGACTATATAACCAAATATTCTGTGCATAGTTTAAGCGTCTACCTGTTTCCGTTATCAATATCGAGCACAATCGAGCAAAAAAATCACGTTTGTTGTATGGGAGCCCCCTTTAATATTTATTGTATTCTGTTTTTTATTATTTGTTGTTATAGCGGCAACAGAAATAAATCTTCTGTGAAAATTTCAAATGTCTAACTAGTACAGTTCATGAGATACAGCCTGGTGACAGACGGACGGACGGACAGCGGAGCCTTAGTAATAGGAACCCTAAAAAGCAGTATCCTCTTACAGTAGCAGCCATATACTGTCCACCGCGATATACGATACGAAAAGATTCTTATGAGCGTCTTTTACCATCGCTTGGAGAGCGATTTATAGTAGGAGGTGATTTCAATGACAAGAATGCGTATTGGGGCTCCAGAATAATGAACACAAAAAAAAGGAAACTCATGAGTGCCATAATAGAAATAAAATGTGACGTGGCATCGACAAAATCGCCTACCTACTAGCCAACTGATCCGTTGAAAATTCCTGATTTGATTTAATTTATAAAAATGTATCTTCTAACTACCTTTGCACAGAACTGAGCTATGATATAAACTCCGACCACTTTGCAATATATTTAGAAATAAGTGAAAAGGTTTTAGATTTATTAGATTAGATTACTACAAAAGAACCATAAACTAACTTTATTAAAGAAAAATACAGACTGGGGTTTAAAATAGAACTAGATAAAAACGTAGAGCTCTGAGTACCACTTAAAACTCGAGAGCAGTTAGACATAGATATAGACAAAATTAAAAAAAGGACCACCAGAAATAATAATAACTAAAAACTATGGCACCAATCACTCTAGAAAGCCACGAAAATTATGTAACAGCCGATTACCCAAATCCCACCCTTTAGAATTGGTCCTGGACCGTAGGCTGTTAGTAATGAAGAAAAAGAGAAAAAGTTTGCTGAGCATCTAGATAAAAATTTATACCAAATGAAGGTCTAATAAATCTAGAACCTTCAACAGATGAAGCTCTATACGAAGACCTCAACATAAAGCCTGTTTCACCAAGAGAAGTGCTACAGGAAATTAAATATAACATAAACCCAAACACCTGGATTTGATCTCAGTTTAGGCGAAATATGTGCCAGACCTATGGAAAGTAGCTAAAGTAACAATGTTAAGGAAAACCGCATAGTGACGCGGCATCATAGACTAATTTCCCTGTTACCAGTTGAAAAGCTTCTGTAAAAAGTACTAAAATTTATACTAATAACCAAGGACCTTATCCCAGAATTCAGTTCGGTTTCAGGGAAAAGCAATCTACAGTAGACCAAGTTCACAGAATCACAAACATAATTGAGAAAACTCTCGAGGACAATCAAGTCTGTTCTACTGTCTTTTTAGACATAGCACATGCATTTGATAAGGTATGTTATGAAGACCCAAATCATATGCTGACATTCTAGAATCGTACTTACCAGATAGAGTTTTTAGAACAAGACAAGAAGATGTATACTCTGTAAGTAAAACTATTTAAGCTAGGGTGCCACAAGGAAGTGTATTAGGTCTGGTCCTGTACCTTTTGTACACCAGTGACATCCTTAAATTAGAAAACAACACAATCGCGACCTTTGCTGACGACACTGCTATAATGGCGGTTGGAAACTCTCATTCCGAAATAACCGAGGGGTCAAAGAATCGATTAATAAAATCCGTGACTGGACAATAAAATGGAAAATAAAGCTAAATGAATTTAAATCAATACATAAAGATGAGTAACAACCGATATTTACTATCAAAAAGATCAAACCATACAAAAATACAGCAAAGTATTTAGGCATGACGCTTGACGCAAAGCTGAGCCGGAAAGCGCGCGTTAAGAAAAAAAAAGGAGGATAAGAACTACGGTACAAAAGGATGTAAGGGCTACTTGGAAGACATTCTACTCTGGCCGTACACAACAAAATATTATTATACAAACAAGTCCTAATGCCAGTATGGACTACATCTGTGGGGCTGTACCAAAAAGAGTAACATTCTAATCATCTAAAGATTTCAAATAAGGTACTCAGGGCAATAGTTAATTCACCCTGGTACATAAGAAACAATGATCTCCACCGGGACCTTAACGTAGAATTTGTCGATATTATTATTAAAAATACATATTGCATACTGCAAATGATCACGAGCAGAGACTTCAGCATGATGCGAACTTCGAGGAAATCCAGTTCTAGGACAATACGGACAAAGTGAGAAGGCTCAAAAGAACTAAACCTTTGGAGTTTGTGTAGTGTTATCAATAGTGTAAATATAGTCAAAAACTATTTAAACAAATATAGAACACAAGAACAAACTAGTCCCTTAATTAGAGACTGAAAGAAAAGTGCCATTGGACACATTCTTAGATATGATTACCCGTCTATAAAACTAGGAGAAAACCAAATAACTCATTAGCCTGCTATGCTAGATTGCAATAATATTAGGGTACAATGTTTCAATATTGTAACCTAGGTATAACAAAAAAAATACATTGGTTCTCAATTTTTATTTAGAATGTTACAGTTTACATTTGACACATGAAAAAAGTACATAAGGAAAATAGGATGCCAACGTCAGTACTATAAAATGTATTATTGTACTTTATTTCGGATCTGCGTACTATATACTGTTCAAGAAATACAGTACGCAAAAATAAATATAATTCAGTTCCTTGGATTAAACCTTTTTTTTCAAAATCAAAATTAAAAAAAAAATTTAAAAGTTTTTTCTTAAAATTACTAGTCAGTCGAAAAAACGTTGGCAACCCTTTCTAGACACATGGCATCAAGAAGCTATCTATACATTCCCGAGTTACCTTAAATTTGAGGTAGTCAGAGACAGAATGGCCAGGCTCCCCCCTCCGCCTGGCCGCCGGCCCCCCTCCCTCAACACCCAGTATGTCGTGAAGCCTCCGTGTGCCGGCCGCGCGGTATTTCCTAAAACAACATTAAAACAAGGTTAAAGTAATATAGTTTTTCTTAAAAAGTATTTCACTACAATTAAATAATAAACGTTCGGCAACAATCGTACATGTTCGTTTAAAATCGAGCAATCCCTCCACAAATAATTTGAGCCTGCTGAGAATATGGTTCTCTTGGTAGACAGTAAAAATCAACCAAGACTGAACCAAAATGCAACAGAAGTTAAGTGATTTCCGTCCATCTCTGATCAATTAATCAAATATGAAGTTAAATTATATTTACACTGGCATTTATACGATTTAACCAGATACAAAAAGCCCTAATGGGCGCCGATATGGCACCTACAAAGAACTACTGGACAGAGAGTATAATTTAGAACGCAGCCTAAGAAAACAACGCATATGCAACAAGTTTACCACTAATATAAATTTATAAGATGCGACTTAAGTCTGTTCTTTGCACTAAGCAGTAACCAAGATGGCTCAATTTTATGAAAATTTATGAAGATGTGCAAAATAGTATACAGCAACAACCAGTTATATATACAAAATTTCACAATATCTTGTGGGGGCTCACTAATACCCTTCTCTGCATCCTATTGTCACAACTTTCACCTCCCTATCAACCATGGCGGCTATGTAACTAAACCGAGCTACATAACGTTGACTATGCTCAAAACAAGTAGAAACAGCCTACGAACTTTTCTAAGTTACCCCGTTCTTGGTATCAGGCCTCTTTTTAGGTTGTAGGAAGTACTTTTTCTTTTCCACACGGGTGCTCGACAAATCGCTTGGCCGTGCAGTCAGTCTTATAAATTATTTATGCATATGGATTTTACCTTGTTCAAAAGCTAAGTTTATTATCTAGAAATACTGCAAAATATAACAGAATCTTTGCTCACCTCCCATCTTTCCCATTGACTTTCTTTAATACATAACCACCACCCTCTGACGCTGGTAATTTGTCAAAGAACTTTCTCGTTTTGTGAGCCTGAAAAATAATACATTCACAGTTTAAAACCAGAGTAAGATCCGTAGACATAGGAGTACAGACGCCATTTCATATATAAGATTATCGGTAAGTTTACGATCAATTGCAAAACTTGTACCAAACAGACAGACAAGAAAGGAACTTATTAAAAAACTGTGAAAAAATAATAAATAAATTAGGCAATATTGCCTAAACCAATCAATCAAAAGGTTTCATTCAATAATATACTAATGAAGCAACTGAAAAAATAGGTACCTGATCTAATAAATGGTCAGGAGGCATTCCAAGTACTTCAACAATTTTGTTCATCTGGTCCACCTCATTAGCTCCACTAAACAATGGTTCTCCCGTGTGCATTTCAACTAGTATACAGCCTAGTGACCACATGTCTATCGCTAGGTCGTATGGAATGCCCAGTAGAACTTCTGGCGATCGGTAGAACCTTGACTGAATGTATTGGTATATCTGAAAAGAAATATGTGACACATAAATAAATAGCAAAAATATAGGATATGTACAGATCTAACTTGGAATATGATGTGTATTTTATAATATTTTTTTATGGAAGAGCAAAGAACTTAAAACCTAAGTATAAAAATGTCCAAGAACAAGCCAAAATAATATACCATTACGACTCTTCCTCGGAGGGATGGTCAAAGATATTACGAACGACAAAACTGTTGCGCCGAACTGTTAACAAACGCAACATCTACGTTTCACCGATGGTATCCTATCCCATTAACGTGAAAGGTCACCTGCCTATCGCCGTACCGGACACAAACGGAATCAAACCTGGGACCTTCTACTGGCAGCCGCACATTCTGCCACTGCGCCACTCGGTCCTCTATAATATATAATCAATAAATCATAGCCTCGTATCTGTTAACCGTTTATAACACCTGCATTTTAGTTTTATTACGTTTAATATTTTTTGAGATTACTATCGCGCGAAATATTCATTCAATTTCACAAAACAATAATGATTTCGACTAAGTAACACAATTAAATTTAAAGTAATAAACGCAAAGATATTAAATATCGTGTATAGCTCTACCACTCGATAAAAAAAACTTTACAGCATTTAACATTTCAAAACGTTTTTAGTTTCAATTAGCACATAATTAACTGCGACATTATCGCAAGTACTTTCACTAATAAAATGGAGTAAACGGCTCCATTAAAACATCAAACGACATATTTATCGAGGTCCAATAACCTCTTGTATATGAATAATTTAATTGTATATTAAAACGTCGATTCTAGATAACCTGCGCCCTGAAGTATACTGAATCACACCGTCTCTTCGTGATTTATCTTTGCAATTAGCGAGTGATGTGTATTCCATTAGCAGTAATACCGGAATACCGCATGTATAATAGAGATTGGAATTCCGATAATGTAAGTATTTGCATACTTAGATAATAATAATAACTGTGGTAACTAACAAAAAATATACACGTGAATAGTTCTCTTAAGTATTAACTCTTCAATATACTTATTGAATCGAACGGCATCTACATCATCGTCATCATCGCAATATATATAATAAATATCCTATTATGAGTAATACCGGAATACCGCGTGTATAGAAAAGTTCGGAATTCCGGTAATGTGAGTATTTGCATAGTAAGTAGTATATACTTTGATAATAATAATACAATGGCCATCAACAAAAAATATATACCAGTTTGTGAAGTATCTAATTATGTTCATGCACGTTTTTAATTGGCGGCAAGAATTAATATAGCCCTTTTTAACAATAATTGAATTTAAGCCATAAATGTATCACAAAACTATCCAATAAGTCGTGTAAATACGATAAAGTAGCAGAAGCAAATTGGGAATATCATTTTGACTAATTGCACCGTAGGTAGGGTACTATCCGTCCAGATTTAGCCGGTCATGTCCGGACATTCGGCCCTCTGTCCGTACTTGTCATTTGTCCGGACTATTTTGTACTTTAGCAGCATTTTTTACAAATGAATAAAATTCGACTAGTTAATCAATCTCACTCATGTCTCATCTTAACTTTAAACATTTAACTTATAGTTAAAACTTTCAACATAAAATAGGATTTAATAATTTATTTGATTATGTGACTATGTCCGGACATTTTAACCTAAATAAAATGATAAATCTCTGCACCACTTCTCTGCACATTGTCAAAACGACGCGGTCTGATAATATTTTTCATTTTAAGGAAAAAAATAATGTGGAATAAAGCATAATTCTATTGCTGTTAATACAGTAAAAGTTGGCAAGCGGATTAAGAATTCAATAAAACATAAGTCAATTGGAAGCAAAATTAACAGTAAGTAAAACTGAAACTGTTTAAAAGTAAAGATATATATACACATAAGATTTGATGAAATCTAACATTTGCGAAACTAAACGGCGAAATTGTCCAAAAAGGTACTTAGTAAAACGCCTTCACGTTCCATTAGATTCATTCAAACTGGGCAGAGCAGGCAGTTAAAGGTAATTTGCGGAAACTAATAGCAATTGCACACTCACCCTTTGCCCTAGTTGACACGAACTGCCGAAGTCGACGATCTTAATGGCCGACCTCTTCGGGTTGCATAGCAATATATTCTCGGGTTTTAGATCACAGTGAATTATATTTAGTTCTGAAATAGAAAGCAGTTAAGAATTACTCATATAACTTAACCACGACATTAAATCAATATATATATAATGGAGGCGATGATATTTATGTTCAGTAGAAATTTCTATATTTGAAGGAGTCTTGTAATATATCATTAGTTTATGGTAGGCAGGTATGTTGAACCAACACTATAATAGTTTACTACCATGCAAATCATGATAAGGACCTTAAGGTCTCGACAGCTATAACGAGGTCGAAAACTTTCACGGATAAATTACACACCGTTTTAACTTTTAATGCTTACTTTAACCAAGAATATGCTTATTCAATCCCAAAGTGAGTAACAGACGGCAAAGTCTATTACTTCTCTTGGGGCTCTAACCAGACCCCAGGTAATATAATATAAATATGAGAAGATTCTTAATGCTTTGTCCAGGAATTGCAAATCCATTTATTAATGTGCCATTTGGAATCACGTATAAGAGGTCTACTAAACATCTGAGACAATATCAACAAGATGACAAACACTTTGTCCGTCCTTATGTAAGTGAAAAGCCAACTACAAGCATATAGGTCACTCTTTACAGTTGGTTCACACTAAGCTTAATTGACCTGTCCTAAAGGTAGTCATTTATCAAGTTCAATTAGTAACAATACAAAAATAACGCAGTGCGGACTTATACGATTAATTAAAAGAAACGCCGCAAAAAATTAATATCATAAACAGCTACTTAAACTTTTGACTTTAAATTGTATTATAATTTAAGTTATAGAACAGCAAGTATTATTTTTTTAAAAGGATGTCACAATACTGGCTGTGTGTACTATGTAATTTTTTCATTCTTCAAATTTATTTTTAACTTAAACACAAGGCGAAGTGCTTAGCTTAAAGGCTAAGCTACACTTTGGCCACCTGATACAAAAACACCGCGATTCGTGGCAACCTACACGACTAAAAACAAATCTGTGCGTGTTCTTGTACGCACGGTCACAGAACGGTCACAGAGGGTCGTTGTTACTTACGTATACCTACTGGGGTAATAAGACTTACAAAGGTACTTACCTGGTTGACTAAGGAACAATAACGCGGTGCATAGTTGTTGCGCGAACTTGCGCGTTAGGTTGAGCGACACCCCACGGAAGTTGGTGTTCCGCAGCAAATCGTACAGGTTGTACGACAGTAGCTCAAACACTAGGCACAAGTGGTTCCGCCACATGAAATGGCGCTTCAGTTTTACTGCAACATAAAATATCTTATATGCAGATAAATTGAAAAGAAAAGTTCACATGTAAAACATTAGACGCGAATAAATTAGGCCGAACATCAGAGGGAAAAGCGAGAGAGAATATATGAATGTTTTAATATTTAAGTATTTAAAAAAATATATTGATATCAGTAGATAATGTCAATAAATAAATAAACACTATTCCAGTATTAGGACTAAACTTCAACACGATTTACGATTGTATTGATTAATTAAAATTTAAAAGAGCAACTTCAGGAGTTTTACTTAAAAAAAAAAATTGAAAAAGCATTCCACGTCATTGTGATGTCATAACTCCCTAAGGGATCGTTTTCAGATTTGTTCGCAGTCATTGTGATAAAATTATCTGAATTTTGTGTGGAAGACATAAAACAAAGGAAACCGGAATAAAGAGGGCAGAGGTGTTAATGAAACGACAGACAAACGACAAGCGTTTGTCGTTAATCTGTCGTACACGGTCATAAATTTTACAGCCGCCTCACAACTGTTGTCTCAACTTGACAAGGGAGGAATAAGTTTAGCGTAAAAATATCGCTTATACTCGCTCATACTTGAATAGTAATGTTTCCAAGAGGTTTGCGAAAGTTTTGTTTTTTATACACTTTTTGCGAAGTCTAAAATCTAACCAGAAATAAATAGCAAATCGAGGTGTACGAATTATTATACCGGTCAGGGCCCTGCCAGATGGACCCCTGTGATGGTTCTAGGGAGCAGTTGGTTACGGGTGGCAGAGAGTTGCACGCTGTAGAGGAAGTAAGGTGAGGCATGTGACCAGGAGTGGACCTTTATATTGACAATGGCTAAAAAGTTATTCGAAATAATTATAATTATCACACACTGGTGTGCATACACGTATCAGTGTCAACTTTTGTGTACATTTATAAAAGAAAAGCCTTTAATCACAATCCTTTGGCGATAGCTAATATACCTAACGTTTACAAAAAAAAAAAAAGAAAATTTATTCGGTCAAAATAATTAAATATTACTTTACATATTGCGAAAGACAATACAATAATTAGGGCGGGAGACCTTGTACTGAGAAGAACCGGCAAGAAACTCAGCAAGGGCATTTCTTTTCTCCCTTTCTCTTACAGCGTCCAATTAAAATATTGAAAAATGTCCTCCCTATCATAAAAGGACACTTTCCATTACAAACATAAAAAACATGAAATATCAAGCACAAGCACAACATAAAAAAGTATCTAATATAAACAAAAGACAGTTTATGTATTCATCACTAAGAAATAATCAATGTCTTACAGTATTAATAAACAAAACAAAAAAGTAAGACTAAATACTAAGAATACAAAGAAGTTTGCAAGAGCAGACCAGCCTCCATAGGCGGCACCCGTTCACGAGTATGACACATGAATCAGCCATCGCTTCGCTCAACCATGTTTTAGGGAACGTAACGACCCGACACACACGCCACCACCGCAGAGACAGTTAAAGTTAATATTATTTTGAGATTTTTCGAGAAATCTGCTATATTAAATATTAGCATCAATAAGCACTAAGAGCTAACTATCAGTTCTTAATTCTAAAACTATATTCAGGAAATCGAAAACTAAAAATTTGCTATAATTTTATGTACAAGGCAATTTTGATGTAGATCAAAGTATTTGTAAAACAATTTTTGAAATCAGATGACTAGTTTCGAAAATTACCTTCTACATTTAGACTTACAAACTTTACCTATGTATAATATTAGTGAAGATGTTTATTAAAGTTATGCGTCGGGAATAGAGATCGTAATAATGTGTAGTTTAGTTATTCTATGTCTCTTTATTGTTAGCGCTTAAAATATAGAGTTACTCACCTATATAATACTTATTTTCAGCGTCTGCTCTATTCATCATTTCTAGTAACTTGACTTCTATTTGTGCCTGATTTAGGAAGGGTTTCTTATTCTTAATAATTTTAATTGCTACTTGACACTGATCCTCATGGTCATACGCTTTCACAACCTGTAATAAAAAAAAAAATCACATTAACTATATTATACATGTAAATAAATTATGAAAAATCTGTTTTTCCCCTGTCCTATCCTAATTTACTTATAGTTCATCAAGAACTAGCAGTCTGTTTCTGATATTATTTTTATACAACTAAGTTGGCAAACAAGCTTACAGTTCGCTGATGGTAAGCGATTACCGCAGCCTATGGACGCTTGCAACACCTGTGGCATAACTCGCGCGTTGCCGACATCAATTCTCATAATCGCTTCAAAAATCTCATAACTTCTTTCTTGGTGATTAACGAATCATGGGACGTAGGTTTTTAGCTTTCTGATATCTGATAGTATTTCTGGGATGAGTAGATATACTAACAGAAGCAATGTTACAGTGATGGGCTGCAGGACTTATTGGATTATGATAAGAGATTGTCCCCCACATTATGAAAAGGGTCAACCAGCTACTGGTTACCCTCTTCTGAGAATTAAACGTGTTTGTTTCTTGAATTCGTTCCTGAAAGTTTCTTTTTTAGTAAGTAGTTACTTATATTTAGAAAAGCCTATATTTAGCATAATAAGTATCTATCTACATTTTCGTACATTATAAAAGAATGTTAGTCCCTCCCTGATTTTTTAAAAGTTAAAAGCAAATTAAAGGATAAAGGGCAAAAGTTTAAGGAAAGTTTATGGAAAATTAAAAGTTGCGCCCTGCCCCAAGGAACATATAGTGCATTTGGTAGACAAATCTTTTTGTATGGGACTACAAAAAACTATCCTACAGGAAATTATATATAGTGCAGTATTCATCATAAACTATGGTAGATACAAAATCTTTAAAAGGAAATACTTCGATTGACATTTATTATATTATAAAAAAACTGGTTGCCTGTAAAGTCGGTATACGGGCGAAAGTTTTACGTGACAATGATTTTATGTCTGTCTCTCTCGCTCTTAGGCGGGCGCGTGCCTCTCACTCGCTCTCATTGTGAGCGCATAACGTGAGCGGAGCGTAACGCAGTTTCTTGAAGTGTCACCCGGCAAACCAATTTATAAGACGTTGTCACGTCAATAGGTAACTTCATGCATCATCCATTATTTAATCAAGAACAGCTTGCCGTATGTGTAATGGTATTATCAAGAAAACGCAAACTTGCGTGTTAGTTTAATGACATATATTATCAATGAATATTTTTAATGAAAGAGGCCAAAAACTATGCTCTATGATCAAATACAATACTAAAATCCAAACAGCAGGATAGATTGTTATGGTCCAATACCAAAAAATAATGTCATTAAACCACTCTTCCAAATGCACTTTGTATTAACTCTAGGGCAGACCTTGGTTTTTTATGGACCAATTTGCCCATTATCCTTTCAATTTTAAAATGTGTTTGATATTAATTAAAACCGATGACAATAAAAATCATTTTTATGTAAAAAATAAATAGAGACAACGACGAAATAAAATTGAACGCAAACGACAATCATCAAACTAAATAAATAAAAGTCGAGATGAAAGATGATATATGAGTGGTATCGGAAACGAAAGCTAGGTCACAGGCGTCGAGCATGTTCCAATGTAAACAACAATCTTCCGCAGTCCACAACATATTGGGAGTCACACTAGATCAAGGTTTTCAACATTGTGGAAAAGATTAAATACTTCCTACAAGATGACGGAAAAGTATCAACAAAAACTATACATAAATATATACAGACTGAATATTAAACAATATCAACACCAGGGGCGATTCGAAATCTTCTATTGCCACCATGACGTGATTACTTTACATGTCGAATTTACAGTTAGCATCATTTAACTGTGGTATTTTATAATATTAATAGTTAATTGGAAACACCTTGGTTAAATAAATATTTTTGCAATAAGTATGTTAAACTTTCATCCTAGAAACACGTTGTCAGTGTTGCCTTTTTAACCATCAATAGACATTAAACTGAATAAAAACACCAAGCGGTGATTATTTTAATTATAGTGGCAGGTGTACAACGGCAATTTTGAGCCACAGTTCCTCAAAATATTTCCCTTGGGTTATGATAATTATGAAAATTTTTTTTGTCATCCATCAATTTGATGGCACCATAAACCCCCCCCCCCCAGGGAAATATTTTGAGGAACTGCGGCTCAAAATTATTGTTTTGCCCTAAAGTACCTGTGTGCAAAACGGCTAAACTCTACATCGATTTGCGGTTTTTTTTGCGTACACCTAGGACTATTATGTTACCACACAGAAAATAATCATCAATTTTAAACATTTAATTTTATATCTCGCCAATTAAAATCAGAAGCGTCACAGCATTTGTTTCAATCAGAAAAAGCTGCATTAAAAGCAGTGTTTTAATTTATCTTAAAGAGAGGCATTGCTTCATCCTATCGCTTTCGATGCAGTCAGTGTTTAATCTCTTTAAGAGGATATTCTCTGCAGCGTGCTACCTACAAGGGTAGTTACATCTATATTCCGTAGCTGTTTATCGATTTTAATAACATTATATACATGATCAATATCGATAACACACACAATACCATAAATAATGAATACGCATAGGCATTTTAACAGATATTACCTTAAGATTTGGGTCTTAAGTTTCATTTTTCGGTGGCAAAAGTGACAAAAATGTTGTAAACGAATGCCTAAAGTTGTTACAGATCATAATTTTTTTTTGATATATATTTCTGATACGAACGGTTGACAGATAACAAAATAAACGAAAAATCTTTAGTCTAAAACGAAGACACCCTTAAAGTAATAATAAAATTTCAAGAATTCTGAATCTGAAAGAGGTTGCTTTCAGATTTTGGAAAACTGCTGACATAGATATCAGACTCATCATGATGGTTGGGTAAATGTAAAAAAGCTAAAAATAGGCTCAAACGTCGTTTTACGTAGCGCACCGGGGAATATATCAGAAGTGCAATGTGACAAAAAATTATTCATAGAGTATCTTTACCTGTCCAAACGAGCCTTTGCCAATCGGTGATGAAATCTCGTACCGGTCAAGGAACTTTTCTCCCTGTTTGATGATGTAGTCGTGATTGTCGTCATCGTATCCATCGTTGTATAATTTCCGTTCTTTCTTGTGTGAACCATCCTCGCCCAGGTACTGTTGTGCTCTCCGTTTCTTCTTTGCGTAATATACCTGAGGACAATGTAAATATATATATAAGTAAAAAGTTTGTAAAAGAAAACTCAAATTCTAAATATAAGCCTTAATAATAAAGAATTAGTAATACACTGATAACATGCATTTTTTTTAGATATATTGTTAAGTAACCGGTAGGTATCGTAGAATAGGTCCAATGCAATTTTATAGAACAACTAGCGGTCCCGGCGAACGCTGTTCCGCTGCCGTCCCTCTGTAACCCGGCGAAAGTTGATTTTTACCTAAAGTGCCCGAGTCCGGCTCGCACTTAACAGATCGAGATAAAAACTATCGTATCTTTTAAGTTGGATCAAATAATAGATAGTTACGAAGTTTGATCAAAATCGGTTCAGTAGTTTAGGAGTCCATCGCAGACAAACAACGTGACACGTAATTTTTATATATATTTATAGATAAGGAATTAGACAAAACTTAATCTTATAATGAGACTTTTAGAAAAAGATTTGAAAGAGATTTTTAGAAAAACAAAAAAAATAAATAATACTAAATGTAAAATCATTTAATTCATGTTGTTATGCTTAGAACTTTTAAGTATTACAATACACTATTTTCATGTATATTAAAAAAAAGGAATACATTTTAGTGTAAGATTATATTATAATATTTATAAATAGTTATTGTTTTAAATGAGTTAAGGAGCGTGCTAAGTCATGGTGATAATCGTACTGTCCTCCCATAACGGGTTACCTAATTATTGTAAGATGCTGCAGCAACAGTGATATCAGTAACACATGTGGAACCGGAACTGAGCAATTGCTCAGCCTCAACTGTCAACATGACGTCATTGTAGTAGTACGGATTAAAAGACATATTGCAGTTACTCGTAGGGTTATATACAATGTGATTGCGATTACGACGTATAGTTCTACCCGTACATAGTTTTATTAAATATGACCTAGGGTCTATTATGTTTACAATCACCCCTTATACCCACTGACCGTTGATCCACACTTTAACTTTATCTCCGATGTTAAACAACGGTTTCAATATTTTGCTACTCCTGTCAAAATATTTCTTTTGAATTAATTGACGATTTCTTAGTTCTTTGTCAACCTTTTTTCCATTTGGTATTTTTGGTTGCAATAATTTAAAATCTGACCGATCGTAGTACATATTTGCTAACATAGATTTAAAACAGTTTGAATTACTTTTTCTACCTGTCCATTTGATTGCACGTATCTAGGTGATGAAGTTACATGCTCAAAATTCCAAGCAACATTAAACTCTTTAAATGAAGGATAAAAATTCCAGACCGTTATCTGACATGACGGTATCTGGTATTCCTTGCTTGCAGAACACATTCTTTAGTGTATCTTTAATATGTTCGGATGTCAATGAGTATAACTGAATGAGCTCCGTATATTTGCTATTTTATTTATATAGGATATATTATGTTCGAAAATTTTGATGATTAATTAGAATTTTAAACAATTCTATTGGTAAGCACGGTAGTGATGAAATGTTTTGTAAAGTAATCTGCATTCATAATAATGTATTAAGCATTTTATACTAACAATTTGTTAACTAAAACATTGGCCATAAATTTAATTCTTTTAACAAAAATGGTAAAAACAACATACGTTTAAAGTTATCGACGCAAAAATAAATTAATGGCAGATGACATTATGTGTCACTCTTCAGCGTGAGAGCGGGTGGCGTAAGCGTTGGTCACATAGGTTCTGAAGTATGAGGATGAATTCCCTGCCGATCAGAATTATGTTTTATTTTTCATATATATCCTCAGTTGTAGACACACGTCTTTTCCATAGTTACACATTGTTGCTGCACTAATTGCAAACTATGTAATACATAAAGGTACAGTCAGCGTACCTTCGTAAGCTTCTATAAACACAAACCATTTCATTTTCTTTACGCAATCGTTTCTGAATTCCGATTCCACTCCAACATTCAACTTGACAAGTTTTGGGAAAGTTTATAAGTTATAATAAGCGATCGACACGATCGAAGATTCTTGGACCCAGGAGAACAAGATTATGCCAAAGAGAAGAATATTTCATAATAAATTTACGAGAGTATACGGTTTTACCTCGGGTGGCTTAGAAATGAAGATGCCCAGCTTTTTATAAAAAGATTTTGATATGTAGCGATTTAGTTAACATACTGATATTAAGAAAATATTGATGTTTTGAGAGTATTATTTACATTTAAATTTTTTTGCTCAATTTCCTGTCATTTTTAGTACTTAATTTTTTTTTTCTTCTTAATGTTGCTGTACTTTATCAATAGCAAAATTGGTTAGTAAAAACAAAATTCGAGACATTTCCGACATCTATGGTCGATAGGTTTTTACTTCCGAGTGATAGAAAGAAGAACAAAAACGGGTTGCACTCCGGGAGTGGCGGCAGAAGTGAAAACATACAACCTGGATATAATATTTTAACACGTGTAATCCGCACTTTCATCTTTTCATCAACCCAATTTCCTCTTACATTTTTTTTAATCCTATAGAGTTTAACATTATTTACCCATCACACAAAGTGCACAACGCCGCTAAAGAAGTTTTCGCTTCAAAAAAATAGTGAGCCGAAAAAAAAATACGGGAAGTGGAAAATGATTTAAAAGACCAAATAAGGTACAATTTCTCACCGGGATTTTATAAGTCTTTTCCTAGCCAAAGTACAATTTTAATTCTCATTTATGGGCAGGTGACAGGCATTAAAAATAGCGAAATAGAATAAATGTCGAATAATAGATTTTAGAAATAACAAAATATACAAAAAAAAAACGAGTTGCACTCCGGGAGTGCCGGCAGAAGTGAAAACCTTTACACACGATTCGCGCTTAACACTCAAATATATCACAAGACATGTCTTTGACATTGTCAAGAAATAATAATGTTTGTTTATTTACTTTTTTGACGTAGTATATTTGACATCGCAATCTGTCATAGAATTAAAATTCCATATCCAACCTCCCTGTACTACTCATAATCGCGAATACTAAAAATAAAAATATACACAAAATACGGTCATTTTCATCGTATATTGTGACACAAATAAATCAAAACCTTTCACATAGGAGACTCGATCTCATGATGAAAGAGCTATCTACGTATTATAACGTTTTTTATTTGTAAAAAAGTTTACGCGGACAAAGCCCCTGGCGGGAGCTAAACGTGTAAATAGATAAATACGAGTATTAAATGTACACACATGTTTGTTTTCAATTTTCTTTACGGACGAACGGACGGACAGACCATTAAATACACATATACATAAAGAAAAGTAAATCACTTACAAACTTACTCAACCACGAAAGAATCATAGGAAAGAAAAAAAAAAAAAAAAAGAAAGGGGGACGTTAAGCCATCGAAATATGTAAGTGGTAAGGCAACCCCACGAGAAAAACACATATAATAGAAAAAAAAAAAATTATAATAGGCGTGGCATTACGGTTTCCGTCTTACGAATTTCCACGATTAGGACACGTGACCTGACGCGAGTTTATCATTTTTTACCCATACCAAAAAAAGTGCACAACGCCGCTAAAGAAGTTTTCACTTCAAAAATGACCACAAAAATTTGGGAGTCAGGACAATAAACATGAATACAGGGCGATATAGGAAATGACGAATTCAAGCGCGGGAATTCGGCCGTCGACCTAAATATGCGGAGACATTGATCGACGACATGCCACATGCCACGCGTCGTCCCATGCCATACGCTTATGTAAAACGTTTACGCCCAACGACGCACTGAGCCCGCGGACTTTTCGCTACGAAGTTCATTGCTACCGAGCCTTTTTTGTGCCGCTAGACTCGTGCGGATGACTAATTGACCCTATAGATAAATTAAATTATTTTTCAGACAATAGTGGGTGCGTCTAACAGTTGCTATTCCTTTAAGTCATAATAAGCGACACAAAAAAAATCGGCCAAGTGGACGAAGGGTTCCGTACCTTTCTTTATCTATAAAAACGGCAAAAAAATCAGTGGCTGCCTAGTGGCACATTTTCTTGTCCTCCGTATGTAAGTATAAAAGGCGACAAAACGGTCACATCCTATTTCAATTTGATAAGTTTACAATTAATTCGTTGCAAGTTTTTCATAATGCCTTTACAACGTTTAGTCAACGACAGCTATTTCTTATAGGGGCCACCGACAGCACCCTCTGCAGAGCATGGATGGGGGCAGATTGCGAAGTGTAATATTAAATTATTATAATTATGGTCTTCACAGGGTAAACATAAGGATTCCAAAGATGCTCCAGAATGCTCGCTGGAGGATTACCTGGCTGCAGCACTAAGCCACCATACGCAAGTATCAAGTGTGGCAATCAGCTCGCCACAAGAAAAACACTTGTATTCAGTTGGATATTCAAAAACAAAAGTAATTTTCGAAATGAATATAAACACCCACAAATCAGATTTAGAATATTTTCGAGAATTTGAACGAGGTTTATGATCTTGTTTAATGGTCTTACTTTTGCTATAAAATAACATCGAAAGTAATTCGGGATGTGGGATGACACGATGACACAGTCTTCTGATAATTATGTAGTGAATTGTACATTTAAACTTGGTCCGATATAAAAACCTAAAAATACCATATCACAAAACAAATGGAATTTATACAGCATCTATTTACAATTAAAGTGCAACAAATTTTTCTGACCTGGTGTTGAAAAATTAAAATTACAGTAGCCCTCTTGTTCTATTCATCTTCTTTAACTTTACAACTCTCTCTTATCACACTATTTCTTGTTCTGTCATTTAGAATGACATCACTCATACTTCTCAATATACTTATTTTCTCAGTATTAAGTCTAACTTCATACTTCGTTTGCCGTACCCAAGATTAGTGTTGAAACCAATACCCTTTCACGAAAAGTCAAAACAAAAACGTGATTCTTCTAAATTTTCACAATAATTGCAATGCCTCATTCACCATTTTCAACATTCTCTCTATGAATATCACTTCACATTTTCCGTCTCTTGTGTACAAAGATCCCAAGTATACAAATTCTCATATCTGTAACCCTTTCTCTTCTTACACGATTTGATAATTTTGTGCGGTTACAACACACAATATTAACCCTTATTCAGAGAGTCCGACTTGTGCGTTTTTAACTGTTACAGTTTGTGGCATTAGATCAAAACTTTATTGGATTATCGAAAGGCAGAAGCAAAGAGAGGAAAAACAAAGCCACGGATGAGTTACATGAGTAAAAAACCGGCCAAGTGCGAGTCGGGTTCCGTACGATTATCTATAAAAAAAAGGCAAAAAAAAAATCAGGTTTGTTGTACGGGAGCCCCCCTTAAATATTTGTTTTATTTTAATTTAATTATTTATTTTTAAAGTGAATACATAACTAAATATTCTGTGAATATTTCAAGCGTCTACCTGTTGCCGTTATCAATATCGAGAAAAACGAGCAAAAAATCACGTTTGTTCTATGGGAGCCCCTTAAATATTTATTTTATTGTTATTTAGTATTTGTTGTTATAGCGGCAACAGAAATACATCACCTGTAAAAACTTCACTGTCTAACTGTCACGGTTCATGAGATACAGCCTGGTGACAGACGGACAGCGACATCTTAGTAATAGGGTCCTGTTTGTACCCCTTGGGTACGGAATCCAAAAAAGAGAAGGTTGCTGTTATGTGTGGAGAAGGAACAAGTAGAGATGATTGCATCAGTTGCAACTAAAAGAGCTTAGTTCTCAAATTGAGAAAAGGCAAAATTAACTAGTCATCATTACAGTATGATCTACTACATTCAACTTCGAGGTAGTAAAAATAGAGCATTTTAGTATAAAAAGAAATACTTATTATAATCATTATAAATTTTGCGTTGCAAGCAGCATCAAAATTTGTTTAGTAGATCTTAAAATATCTAATATGAATGCAGACTGAATTTTATAATTATTTGCACAGTAAAAATAGAGGAATAAACCTCCTATTTCAATCTATATATGCAAGAATTCTTGTACATTGCGTCACACACAATAGCGTCATTTGACGTTTTCATATAGATACCTTGAACTGAAATCAGAGTATTTCCTAACATAAGAACAGAGACACACCGACAATATCGGATCGTCCGACAATCTGCGCGGCTACGGAAGAGGCGCATATCGAACGATAACCCAAATTTGTGACTCGACCTACATATTACGGCGTACATTTTACAGGCGACCGAGCGGTGCGCCCTCACAGCCGACGGGTACAGTACAGTATGTATGTCTGAGCTACGGAAGCGTCCGCTACCTATCCCACTGGATTGTTGACCGATGCTATGAGCTGGTATACAGTGTACCGACTTGGAAGCTATTAGGTATTACAGGTATGTGTTGTTTGCTTCAAGTTATTAATATAAGGTGTTTGTTTATTTGTTTTTTGGTTTAATTATTACAAAAAATACTGTTATTATTCATTTTATATGCAATAACTTTCATTACTAACATATTAAAGTAATCAATTACATAAACATAAGTCCAACATTGCATCGTGCTTCCGATTGCTGAATTGAACGTTAAATAGTTTCAGAGCTTTTTAGCTTTACTTACAAAGTATCATTAATATACAGTACAAAATCTTTAAATGACTTACTATACCTCCAATACGAGAGGAACTTGTGCTAAGCTCTCCGTTCTATACTCCCAGATTAGGGTTGCCAGTTCCAAAAATAGAAGTGCCGGACTCGGACTCGGCCTCGGCCTCATATTTAGCCAGACATTTGCCCTGAGCAGATCTAAATAAGAAGTGTTTTTATACCTCATAATGCCAATTAAAGCGGTGTAAAAATTGAAATAAAACTATATAATTTTTATACTTATAGTTGAACAAAATTCGTTATTTGCGCTTAAAATGCGAGTCTACTATGTTTAACGTAGTTTATAAAATTAAAAAAAAATCACTTAATTTTTCCTTACATAAAAAAGAAAATTTGTTAACATTCCTAGGCCGTATCTTTACTTTTTTATATCAATGATAGCAACTGATTGGCCGTTCAAAGCTAATGACAATTCATAACAAAAGCTGGGCTGTGACACCTGACAACCCTATCCCAGATGGATATCTTGGCGAGCTTTTAGGTGTTTGTTACATGTTAAATGTTTCCTATTTGGTTTAAATAAAATAGGTTTCTAGATTTTGATGTTTGGGTTCCGATTTCGTAGCAAGATGCTTCCTTAGTTAATTAAGGTTACTGTATATGCTAATTATATGCTAATTGCTGTAATAAACGAATAATGTTGGCTCGGGAATAGTTTGTCTGCCATCAAAGCGGCGGCCGCACCTTTAATGCACATCGGCGGCTTTGATGGTAATCAGTTATTACTTATTAATTGAAATTTTAACTAAGCATTTAAGTAAATAATTAACGAAATACTTATGTATATATTTTTTTCTTTTAACTTAAATAAAACTTAGTATTGATGTTTTAGCGTTCATATTAGTTCTATATAGTTAGTTCACAATACAAAGTGGGCCGTAGTACCTGTAATGTACAGTACTGTACCTGTTATATTAAAAAATAACAGACGAGCCTATATTTTCACAGATTGTAATTAAAAAATATTTCGATTCGAAAATATAGGTGAATATCGTTTATATGGGAAACTAAACGTCGAGGCCGTAAAATAGGATATAATTTATTTTTTTGGGGTAAGTACCTGACATGTTGAAGTTTAAAAACCATAACAGTGCAACAAGGTTTCTTAAAAAAAACCCGTGCTTGCTTTTTTGAAATTACTCCTACGCGGAACAAATTGCGAGGAAAAACAAGTACAATATAGAACAAAAACTGTTAGCCGATTAAGTTAAGGATAAAATAATAGTGCAAAAGTTACTTTTGTAGAAGTTGTTAAATCAATCAGTCACTTTTCAATTTAAGCATAATTTTTGACCTAAGTTATATAAATAATTATAGGTAACTAATAATTACGAGAGGGCATAAAGCCAGACATTTTGCATATAACGCGGAATATTATCACTTGCATTGAAAATTTGCTAATAACAACACTAGGGTTTGTATAAGGTGATATGTTATTAAAAATCCTTGTAGTAATAATGCAAAAATTAGCAAAAAAAAAGGTGACTTTGTGATTTTTTATTTTATTGACCTTGGAAATATACCTTAACTATGAAAATTACACGTTTTTTTATTATTTATTTGGAACTGATTTACTCACTTAACATTCAATTATACGAAGAGTTATTTTGCTTTATACCCCCCCTATTAATAAACATAGGTAGGTAACCAATCACCTGACCAAAATAAATGGGAAACATATAAGGAGTTCAAAGTGTGCAAAATAAAATGAATAGGTATATAATTCGGAATAGCAATAAGCGGCTGAGTCAGATGATGAAGCCGTGATGAGACGATGGACAGCATCCGTCGAGGCGAGTGTAGTTGGAGACAAATAATAGTGGTCGCGAGTGCGGGCCAGTGACCGCGCGCGGCCGCGAGATGAACGCGTCGGGCCTGGGGAGAGACGGCGCGCGGCGGCTGTCATTGATTTTCCCCGTTTTCCCCCACCCCGTGCCGTTTCCCCCACCGCGTCTCACCCACTTCCAGCGCCCGATAACGAGGTTAACGGGCGACGTGAGCGTCTCCTAAACTTTAATTATACCCGTACACCCATCGTGCATGTTTAACTCGGCCTCTATTCGTTTTGTTTGTTTGTATCGCACCTGACGTGATCAACTACTTCGACGACACAGACCCACTGAGCCGAGCACAAATTTACAACGTGTCGACTCACAGATGTGGCAAGCGGTAACTTTTCGTATTTATTGTAAACAGTTGCTATTGAGAGTTTGGAGCTAACTGCAACAACAGATGAAAGCAGAAGCGGAACAAATTAACTTAGCGTTCAAGTTTCAATGCACTTTTAGTGAGCTTTTAGATGTCTCTATGAGGAATTTCAACTGAGAGTTAATACCTTATATTGTTACTGAAAGTTAACATCGAATATCTATAGTTAACTTTTCAGGAAAGTGTTAAGCATAAATGAGTTTTATTGGGAATAATTTGAAACCTCGAGGATCAGTTGGCGGAGAGGTCTTCTGTCATGCAGAACGCGCTGGTTCGATTTTCGCACAGAACTTACATTTATAGGAACATTTGTTTTTATCTTACGTCTAAACGTTTTCTATGTATCTTTAGTATGTATGTATTTAAAGCCTCGCTTAGTTTGGTATCAGATCGCTGTCTGAGATGCCTAGAAATATAAAAATACATTGCAGTACTAAATGAATAGATTAAACTTATAATTATGAGTTTTTGTGTAGTGGATTTCTAGAAATACATAATTATCTAGTGAATATTAGAAAATCATTTTAAATAAATAAATTATTATGTGTGTGTATGTGTTTAATTTTAAAGTTTAAACACATAAACACACACATAATAATTTGAACACAAAGCATCGTTCGTTCTGCATTGATGTAGGCGTGTTGACATTTGAGTAATGAAACGTCATCAACATTGACGCACACGACACAAAATCGATGTCACAAGCCAAAATCTCGCAAGCACAACCACTGGAAGAAGTTAACTCAAGAACATGTGGACCCAAGATCAGAGCAAGGGTGCGTAAGGGACATAATTGGTTATTCCGCGAAATGCCAGACTGGAACCAAACAACAATTCACTCGTACACCTTCCCACGCGGGTATCCATTTAGCGCCCACGTGATATCGAACTGTTTACAATTTTGACAATCTAATTTAAGAATAGCTTTTCTGTTTACACACAAAAAGTTTCAGCTAAACAAATGCTGACCGGCTCCTTAAACAGAAAAAGAAAGGTTTCAAAAGTTTGTTAATAAATTTAAACGTAAAAATATAGCAAAAAAAGGTTTTTTGTTTGGATATTTTTAGTTCAAGCTTTTTTGTTACAAATTGTTGAAAAATGTTTGCTGTTATTTATACCAGCTGTTTTTCATCAAGTAAAAGACAATCAAGTACTTGTTTAGCTAAAGGTTGTTACTATTCTGTATACGCGTATACAGCTTTTGGATTGGGAAAGGGTAAAAATTAACTTAGTCTAGTGGGGGCAAAGCAGTATCAGCTAAACAATGTGTGGTTCTTACTCAAATTCCATACAGAAATAGGTAATTTATCCAGTCTTGATGAGAGAATTGTCGACGTTCCCAGACTCGCAAGCTAACCTGCACTGTATCCAACGTTTAAGGGATATATATACATCTAAATTTAAAACATCTAATGGTGGCGCTAATGTGAGAAGAGTCTTTGCCTCACTGTGTGTGTTTTACGTTTTAACGCTTGTAAAATGGCTAGTGTTCCATCACCATTCGCCATCGGCACGGAATTCATCCTCACACCATATAACCTAAATAGTAACGCACGGTTTCAGAGGTGCTTCCTCACCCGAACGCTAGATTGTGGAATGAGCTCCCTGACGAGGTTTTTTCTTTGTGTTTTTCTAGGATTGGCAACGCACGAGTGATGCTTCCGGTGTTGCAAGCGTCCATAGACTACGGTAAGCGCTTAACATCACGCGGGCCGCTTGGTGGCTTAAAAACGTCTACGGGGAATGAGATAACTACACACGTATATGTACGTAATAAGGAACTTATGGCCTGAGCACGTATAATACATAATTGCGTGCAACATTGCGGTAGTAGATTGCTGATATGATTTTTTTGTTAGAAAAATGCTACCATTTTTCGCGTTCTACTGTACGCACATTATGTAACGACAAATAAAAATTCGTGAGACGGAAACCATAATACCAAGCCTATTATAATTTTGAAGTGAAAACGTCTTTAACGGCGCTGGGCACTTTTTTTGTGATGGGTAAAAATTGTGAAATTCTATAGGACGCATAAAAAGTAAGAGGAAATTGGGTTGAAGAAAAGATGAAAGTGCGGATTACACATGTTAAAATGTTATATCCAGGTTGTATGTTTTCACTTATGCCGGCACTCCCGGCAAGTGCAACCCGTTTTTTTTTGGCATAGTACATTATAACAATAAACCAAATATGTAATGATATTCTGTCGTAATTAATTCTAGGATTTCAGTAGAGAAGCACCAATCCGACCGTAACTTAGTCGGGACGGTTAGGTTTAGTATATAGCGAGTCAGAGTAAGCTTTCCGAGATTAGCTGGAAACGTCACAGTGCGACTTAGCGGCGTCAAGCGAGAGTGATTTGCGTATCATCGTTCCTGGACATGGCTCGCTTGAAAATTTGGGGTTATTTACTAGCTCAAATAACTTAGCATGAATGATATTTCATTAAAAATTTCAGCATTAGTTTTGTAGTAATAAATGTATGGGAAGGTAATACTACTATAGCACTAATATATGATGACGCTACAAATAAATAAATTTGGCTACATCTAATGTAACCATCTTTACAACTATTATAGCACCAATATATGACTACGCTACAAATAAATTAACTTGACTTGTCTATCAACACTTGTACAACTAAGATATTAAAAAGACGAATTTTCATCTCAAAAGTCAGACCAGAAATATTGTTTTTACATATAAAAATACTTATTCAAATATGAAATTTAACTTAGCTTTTAACTTTTATTTAACGCGTTGTTAGGATTTCGTACCCTAAGGGTGACCACCCCGGTCGGTACAAAAATACTGAAATTCGCACAGAACCCGTGTCGATACGACGAAAATGCTATTTCATTATAAAAATAAACAAAAAAATAAAAATATGGAGGGCTCCTCATAATTCTCATTATTTAATGTTTATTGTTTTTCCTGTATCGTAAAAAGGGTAATACATAGGTATAAGCTATAAACTTAGACTGATAGTTGAGCAGACTCTGATGTAAAACCACAAATAATAAAGCCAGTCAAGTAAGTGTCGTACGCATCTTGTGAGCTAATTTTGTTTGAAATAATTTTTATTTGAAGTTTTTGGTACTTGTAAAGCTTTAGAAGTGATAGTTTTCAGATTTCCCTGAACTCCCAAAATCAAAACAAAAATTTTAGGCTTTCTAAGGAAGTTTCTGACAAAACTATTTTCTTATTTCATGCGTCTCAGTTCGTTTTTCTGTAATCGGGTTTTAGTTTTTTAACTTTGTTTTTAATTATTTTTTTTGCATGACCGTTAAATTTATGCATAGTTTAATTTTTTTAGTGTGCATATTTTGATGTGAAGTAAATATCTTGTAAAAAAATAGGGATAATTGTGGTGTGTGATCAAACCCCATGTATAGCTTAAGAATTATTTTAGCGTGAGCTTTATAAATGTTTCCCAATTTCCTCTTTCAACTTATACTGCGGAACTCTAAGTTTATGTGTGTAAAGCAAAAGACGATTTTGAAAGGTTTCATTTTTAATTTTAGATAAGCAATGAAATTGTCATGCATAAACTGTTTTGAGAACACATAGCCAGCTAAAGAAAACCTACTGCCATGAGTGTTTTTGAAAATTCATTTAGACACATTTGCATAAACAAAATTACATCACTATTTTTCGACAATTACAATTAAAAAACCTCCTAAGTTTATGTTAATTAAGTAACGTAAATGCTCACATAGCTTTATTAGGTACGGTTGGTATAACATCCTATATATACATATTACAACAATAAATAAATACTAAAACAAATTAACATTCCTTCAAAAAAAAAAAACAATTGAAACCAACCAACCTACTAAAATCCCAAAAGTGCGACGTACACTTGACCAGTTCTAATTTATTTTTTGGACGACAAAATGTGTTCCTTTTGTGGACAGTTTAGCACAAAAGACAAAATGTAAATGTAACGATCGAGCATTCGAGCATTGCGACGTCTCGTAGTGAGGTAATCATGCCAAAACTGAGTGCAGTTATGACAGGGCGATGCAATTTTATGCGAATTTATTGTGATTGTTTATGGCGGCTGGTTGGCATCGCACACAATCGTATTCCTCTTGCGCTTATACGCTATATGCGCTGTTACGTCACCATGATATCATGCGTGCATTCAGTCATGCGTTGACATCATCACGTTGCATTAGTAACAAATCAGTGGTAATTGGGTCACATGTTATCTATTATCTTAGTTTAAAGTAAAGTTAGTCGGCCGGCTGGTGTACAGAGGGTGTGGGTTTGATTCCCGCACTGGACAAACATTTATGTATATATTTCAAAGTATATAAGTATTTGTATCCGAAGTCTGGTTATTATAATGCAAGCTTTGCTTAGTTAGTTTGCAAGAAATTGATTAATTTTGTTACACTCCTGAGTACACTTTTTGACGTAAAAAAAAAATATGTTATAGTCCAAACTTTAATTAAGTAGATTTGCTCATGTAATAATTTGGGTTTTAAAAGCGTTAGACAAAAAAATAATTCTGACACTCTATTTTTGAGCTTTAATTCAAATTGTTTGAAAAACTAAGAGTGATATTCTGTTGATTCTTATTTCATCAAATATATATTAATATGACCAAGCAAATTTGCTAATGTCATAGTTTTAAATAAATATTTAAATTTTATACCGACAAAAAACCGAAAAAATCGAAATTTTCAACATGCGCTCACGTGCTAGCGCCTATCGTACGTGGAACTGTATCTCTTTCTACGCTTTGGTAGTTATATGTCTTTGTACACTGGTCGAAACGGTACGTTTTTGCTATAGAGTATGCCATAGCGTTAAAGCCTAATAATATAAGTATTATTTTTGAATATAGGTTGGAAGTGTGGTATACACGAGCCAAAGGGATTAAGCACGAGTTATGTCGTATTAAGTGACGTAAACAATGCGCCACGTGTTCATATGAATTGTTTACACTTTACGTCACTTTACCAATACGATAGGAACTCGTGCTCACAGAACGACAAAGAATAAATGCATGAACGTCGTGGTGTCAAAAGGCGGTGTTAAGTACACCTTGGACGGCCAAATCTACAAAGCGTCTGTTCTTTTCCAAGAGCGTCTTTTCTTTTTGTAAAGAATAAACCCCACAAGCGTGCTTTATCCCTAAGGGTTTTGATTCTATTTTTGACATCCATTTATTAAACACCATGAACTTTTGAAGCATGTTCTAGTAGTAAATATCTAGTTTCAATTATATCTATTCAATTGTATAGGTTTAAGTTATACAGGATTCTTGTTTTTCATAGAAATGGTATCGTCTCAAAAATATCTACATAAAAATGAATCCCTAGCCCTAACATACCAAAGCCTGCACCAAATTGGATAACTTTTTTTGTTGTGTTTGTTATTGCTAGGGCAAGGTTTGTATAAAACAAAAAAAGAGTCAAATGCGAGTCGGACTCGCGCATTAAGTCTAATCCGATTGTAATGAAATTTTAGTAAGTTGTTGTGAATACACCGGCGAAGGTTTATAACTAGTCAAGTGCTAGTCGGAGTCGCGTACCTACATAGGGAAACCAATTGTAATGAAATTTTGGTAAATAGTTGTGCACACGTTGGGGAAGATTTCTGCAGTCGGGTCTCTACTCACAGAGCCGACAATTATTATATTGTTTTATATATTAAAAGAAAACCTGGCTAGAATTTCTATATCAAATTAAAATTTGAAAAAAAAAACAACAGCCAAGAACGTGTCGAGCTCCGCATAAGTAACTAAAAAACGTGTTCAACGTCATGACAGCACTCTTTAAATTGTTTTTGCTTGCTTTATACTTGAGCAAGGTCATTGGCGTCTATCGTCCCCCTAATACCCAATTTTCTTAAGAAGCTGGCCGCTGTGGAGACATGGGCGAGGCCTACGTTCAGCAGTGGCTTTCGGGTGAAACGAAGAGGAAGAAGAATCTTAAAGATCTGGTCATTCCTGGCAATTTGAAAGTCTTATTTTGCTTAATCGGTAAATTTTGAACTCATACGACCTACTTTTTTTGGGGCTCCGAAGCCCCGAGGAGGGTGACTATGGACTGAAACAAATGGAAACAATAGAACAAGGAGACAGTGACCAAGATCCTAAGTATAATGAAGGGACTACTAGAGAATAGACTAATAGAGGGGGAAATATATATAATGTATGTGAAATAAGTGAATATTGCTAAAACTATGCTCAATATCGGAAGTGTTGATTTGACATGCTTAAGACTCGCGTTGAAGAACTTTGCTTCGTCACTAAGTAATTTAACTATTTGACAACATCTGACACCATAATTGTTCTCATTGTCGCAGAATATTTTTCTTGACCTTTTCTGCCTGTTAATCCATATCACTACTTACCATTAAAATTGTGAAATACTTAAAAGTGCCAATCTTCTAGTTAAGAAACTGTGTCTATACTACAGTATGGGGTTCTTCAAGAAAGAAGTTATTAGATTCCCGAACAGGCGGCAACGCGACTGACGATGGCATTGTAAGCGTCCATAGGCTACGTTTACCGCTGGCGGACCGTAAACTTGTTTGCCACCTTAGTGGTATTATAAAAAAAAAAAAAAAAGCACAAACGCACAAGGACGGTAGCGGCTTATCTTATATTTGCATTGCAAGAGATTTTTCTTAGACGTTACAAAGAAAAAATCTCTTTACCTGATCGCATCTAGATGATGCGTCAAACTATTTTACAGTTAAGTGCAGCGGACCAGCTGAAAAAGCAAATTCGCCTTATGTTAATTAATTTTTCACAGCACACCGCCGGCGGCGGCGTCGACCCGATGTTATGCAAAGTAGCAAGGCGTTAACACTTCTCTCATTACTACATACTTTATCACCGCTACGTTGTATCAATTAAGGCTCGGGTAACTGCGCAAGTTTAAATCATTAAAACCGTAAAAGACAGTTATTGCGAGAAAATTTGTATAATCAATTAAGAGTTTTTAAGAGGGGTCTGGGGTGGATGCGTGCATAGTGTGGAGTGCATCGGCGACGTTGTGGGGGTGTCGGCGCGCGCATCTCAGTGCATTCGGCATATTTACCCCGTTCGTGGGCGGGCGGGGTCACTGACCCGACCCAATGCAACCCGTACGTAGGCTGCGACGCACACGCTGCTCTTCCGTTATTGCCGCACACTCGCAAAAAGCTAACGTCAGCTCGAGTGGGCACGCACGCTTTTTTTAATCGTCTGGTACACAAAGTACGGCAAAAGTGACGTAACCCGATGCGAAATGAGAGGGGAAGTATGTACCAGTGGATCTCCGGACATTACGGCAGGTCAGAAACGTGGAGTCTCGTCTCAGGACGGTCGACCCGATATCGATCTTGTGTTTATTTTCAACTCGGGTGGGCTGGAGATTTCATTTAACATTTATAAACAAACTAAAACAGTCAGGTAGGCCACGGAAGATTCATCTACACATAGACATACAACAGTTTTTGGCCTGCGATTAGAGACACGATAGAAGCGCTGACAGTTTTGTAGTTGTTTTATTTGCAAGAAGATGGTAATTATCAAAACTGTCAGATGGTATATAATACGTTTTGTAAAATATAAACAGTCTCAACTGTTCAAAACAACATTACAATAACATAAATTGAATAGGTACCTATATAATCTGTATCTATATAAAAGCAGATAATGCTCCAGTAACTTGAAATTTGGTTGTTGGTTGTGTTGGTTCCACTAGGAAGTCACTAGGAAAGCATTTTGCCTCTTATCCCCGTAAAATGAGAATTTAAAGTCAGCACGGAAATCCGCTATTTTCAAATCAATAGAAAGTCATAGAGTTATATTAATATTTTGTTTTTAGGTTCGAACGTGTTTCACAGTTTTCGGAAAACCTGGGATAAAAAATTGTATGGGACTTCAGATATTTTTCTAGCCTTTAAAAAGATTAATTTTTCTCTGGTCGGATAAAAAACAAAATATAAAAAGCAACAACAAACACATCGTACACATATTTATTACAGTTGAAGATATAAAACACATCGCGGAACAAAGAACACAGTACAAGTACACATACAGCGAAGAAGCAATCTGATAAACATGCACGTTGCAGTCGACGTTGAACGTCATAATTACGTACGGAGGATCCATAAATATAGTCGTTAAAGTATACGGCTAAGTATAACGTGAATACGTGAAGTACAGTACAGTAATGCAAGCCACCCTTGCACCGCGCTTGCAATACCATAGCCTACCCCTAGCTAACCCCACGTTGAGGTAGGTCCAGGCAGACACATTTGACGGGCATTTCCATAATAACCAAACAAACATACGGTATATTGAGAATATCGTTCGTTCGTATCGCATCAGACATATTGTTTGTTTACACTACACTCATTTGGTAAACTTTTACAGAGTTATAACGATGTAATAATTATTGCCACACGTGTTAGCATCAAAATAATTTAATGGGTGTTTTTAAGGACGTATTAATGATACTTGCGGTGTCATAAATATTTATTCGTTTAAAACAAACAAATTCTTTTTTTTTCTGGTTCGAGTGCGACCTTAGCTTCGAGATAATGGAATGTGAAAATTTATTGCTAACTAAAAAGAGATTTTAATATTTTTTCACAACATTCATTATCTTTATTTTTGAATAGAAATAAACGTTAAGAAATATGGCTATATTTTGACTAAAGACTGAGCAAAAGAAATCAATTACAAGTGCATTGGTATTGAACAAATTGCGCATTGGTAAATAAACAATGGTCGTTCATAGAGGCGTGCGTCGTCAATCGGCTTTGACCTGCCGCAACATAAGCCACTTTATCTTGTAGGTCAGTGAGGAATTAGCACAATACATTTTAATAAATGCACAGTGCGTACATTATGTGCACCCGGTGCTGATGTGTAGTAGCCATTGTTGTTTTTATCGTCGCTTCTTGTATAGGTAAAAATTTATTACGCACGTGGGCGGTGGACCTAGACGACAATCTGCGGCGAAATATCGCCAAGTTTGGCGCGTTTTCCTGTTACAAGCTAAACTGTAACCGTGTTTGACAGGCTGTAAACAGTTCACCTACATACTGAAGTTATTTCGAGTCGATGACGACACCCTTTCTACGAACTAGACTCAATAGTAGGTAACATTTATTTTGCAATAGGAGCTCTGTAATTTGCATATTTTCCTTGTGTGATGTTTTTTTTTCTTTATTGTCTTTTAATTTTTGACAATCATTATATACGGGTATTTCAATTCTTGAATATAACACGTCAATCTTTTAACATGGCCCTTTTCGGCAAATAAAATTTATTATTTAACAGGATAATCAGACTAATGGCCGCTTGATTAACAGATTGATGAGAAAATGTTGTAAGTGGATATTCTGATAGCAATTTTACATTGATATTGAAATTGAGCGTTCACAAAAGACACATCTCTGTAGTTTTTTTTTAGTATCTACTCAAAGACAGCGGAATTATAAGGCTGTGACATACCAACGGACCGCAGGACAGACAAACTGACGGACTTATCAAAATTAAAATAAAAAAACCAGACTTACAAACGAAAATAACAAATTAAAAATACAATACGAACTTATTGAATAATAAATATAAGAATCTATTTAAATAAAAAGTATAATTGTACAAGCGTGAATTTTGACCCACTAAAAAATTTATCAATTATCTTGAAAGCCATCACGCCTCAAGAAACTTTAACGGGAAAATAATAAATATTATATTTAATTTCATATAGCATGGTACGTAGCATTTTGTGTCTGAAAATAGAATGTACTTGTATAATATTATATTATAAATTATACATAATAAAGAATTTATTTCTTTAAAACGAGATACTCATTAACTTCATTGTAGTCGTATCTCGCGCACCATGGTAAGTAAAATAGACAGTAATTTTTTTGTTTATATTTTTTATATTAATATTTTTTGAGTAGTATAAAAATAAATAAGAAACCGTATCTTTGAAAATAAACGTATTACTAATCGTATTAATAATTATTTATACACATTCTGGAGACTTGGAGTTTGAGCATTTTCTGTAAAGTATTTAAGAGGGGTTAGCAGAGTTTAGCCCGCAATCTAGCGAATAGTTTTACGTACGTTACACTGATCTATGGGCGGGTGCAACCGAATACCAGCTTGGCCATTTTGTTCCTTAAATCACAAGCTGTATATAATCATTAAGTCTAAGAATAAAGTTTGCCACCCTGTGTGAAATTGTTTGAGACGATGCCCAAGGCTACTTTTTGCCATCGCACCGCTCGCCATAAGCAGGGAATTTATCCTCACACCTTAGAATCTCAATGGTCACCTACTCGTACAATGCAGTTTCAGAGGAACTTCCTCCCTCGAATGCCTAAGTGGTGGTATGAGCCTGCCATGGTTTTCTCTAAAAACTACAATATGAGGTTCTTCAAGAAAGAAGTTATTAAAGGGTCGGCATCGCGACTGACGATGGCATTGTAAGCGTCCATAGGCTTTGGTGACCGCCTATCATCAGACGGACCGTTGTTTGCTACCTTAGTGGTATTAAAAGAAACTAATTATGAGATAGTACTAGGACGGCGTGCATTTTACAGGTTTTGAAATAAATACGTAGTATTAGTCATATTTGTACTAAACAATGAAGTCTTTACAATAACATGTCTTTGTAAGAGACTCTCGACTTAGAAACCTCTTTAGCTTTATCACAAAGCTAAGTTACTGTCTGAACTGTACGTCTGCGGTATGAAACAAAAAGCAACGGCTTTAAAAGCTTTTCTCGCAACTAAAACCAGACACACTGTGTAATACCGCCTGTATTTAAAGATTTCATCAATGAAACGTTATTTCGTGTAGTTTACATACTGTTCTTATTTCGTCTTATTGACAGGTAAAGCGAAACCCAACTATGATTAAAAAAACTTAAGAGGATGACGATTACTTACCTCAAATTGGTACTGTTGTTGCGCTTTCATGGACCAAGTCTGTCTGTTTTAATGTCCCCTAAGGGAGCCCTAAATTACAGCTAATAAGTATGAGAGGAACGAAAAATAGTGACAGGATCTAGAACTAGAACCAAAGGTACAAACTACTTTCCCTCTATCGTGGTTCGTCTGAGTTTTTACGGGACTTCACTATGCAAACCACTTTAAATCTTTTTATTAATGTAAGCACGCAACACTTCAAATATAAGCGTATTAATGTAATTATAAGTCTAAAATAGGCACGAACTTTATGGTTTTACATAGGTTATTTATGCATTAGACTACGACAATGACTTGACAACTATTTGTGTTGCCAGAAAACGAAAGGCTGCGTTTGTCTTGAAGCGCGTTGACTATCTGCAACGGGACGAAACACATACGTTACATAATATGTGCGTATAAAGCAACAAACTTATTTAAGGATCGTTCATAATGTTATGTGGCAAAAAAAACTTGCACAACACTATGTATGTAATAATTATATACCTTGAAATGCTATAGTTGTGCTACAAAATCTGCTTAAAACGCAATGTAGTCTATATCGCCCCCTACGTACTTGTACATATAAACAGTATATTTTTCATCCGAAGTAATTTAATAACAGTGCAGGAATGTTTTATTGAATCATACGAGGTTGTCAGGATAAAAATATTGTATGAAAATCTATTTTTTTCTGTTCTAGCAGTGTTGGCGGTGGTCAACAGTAATTAAAAATACATTTATTTGCTATATATATTTGACGAAATAAATAAAAGGTCGTATTAGAGTGAGATTGTCCAGTTCCTTATTTTCAACAGAAACAACCTTCGCCCAATTTTGGTAGTACTTCAGGCTTCCAGCAAAGTCAGTGTGCTGGAACTGCTATTATTTATTTTTATGATGATAACAAGAGTGGTTTCGGGGCACCTAAGATGTGAGGAGAGTGCCACCGAAATTAGACAAAGGTTGTACTTGTTAAAAATCACTCGTTTTCATTATCAGCTAATTTTCTTTTTGGCTTTCGTGTAACTTTATCTCAATAACTTTAACTTTATTTTCTAAATAATAACAACGCTTGCTTAACTGCTGTATAGTGAAAAAGACTTTTCACAAGCCAAATGGTGAAACAGAACTGTCGTGTGTCCTATCATCCGTGTTATATCACAGCCTTATAACTCAGCCTGGTTTTTATTGATTCTAATTAAACATTACATTATGTGAACCCCCATACAGTTAAGAAGTTAAGTTGGATACAGAAAAGGGTAGCTGTCCTTCAGTTCATACATTCAAGTCAAGTGCTTTTTCCCTTATATACCTAACTATCTGTATTCCTATAGGAAAAAATAAAATAAAATAATAATGATATTAACTTATTGTCTTTTTTGTGTTTTTGCATGTTTTGTATTTTTAGCGTTTTGTGTTTTTTTTGCGTTTTTTGGATTTTTTGTATTTATTGTGTCTTAGTGTATTAAGTCTTCGTTTTGCATTTTTTACTATGAATGTCGTGGCAGCCTGTAATTAAAGTAGCATTAAGTAATTTAGTCCTGAACCAATGTAATTGCTATGTAATTTATGTATACTTTGTTGGTTGTCTTGAAATAAATAAATAAAGTGTAATTTTTTTTAATATTTTTTTTACGTATATCTCAAACAAAATCATTAAACAACTTTTCAACAACGTACTTACAAATACGAAATACGCAACAAATAAGACAATTGAATACGGAGAATGATGAAATTTCAGAACTAAATTGTATTAAACATAAAAGCTAATAACAGCTTATTACGCGTAACAGGCTGAAGGCTGCGCGGCGAAGCTTCGTGGGCGTCACATCCTGATTGATTAGTCCACAAAATAGGAAGAGGGAAACTCGGAAAACACGTTAAAACGCTTCTTATAGCTCTTCCACATTTTGTGATATATCTACGTACATATGTAGATAATCCAGTTAAAAGTCTACTTCCATGGTCTTACAGTGAGGATATTATTATTTACCACCCAAAACGCCAAAAGCAAATAAAAATCCATAACAATTGATAGAAGACCAAAATTGGGAGAATTCTAAAACCATACGTGAAATCCCCGTCGTGTCTTTGCACACCGGTATTTCAAACTTTGACCTCGCAATTACTGAAATTGGTTTGATTTACCATTTTAATTGTAACAAAAAGCTTATTTTTTCGAGCGGCGTGGATGATTACGAGACCGTTCGAATCTCGACCGAGTGACTTTCGGCTCGAAGGTCCATTAGGATTTGCCAGGACGAGTTTAGAGGCAGTGGAAGGATTGGAATTTTGAGCTGTGCCGTCATGTCGTTAAAGCGTAGTTTCTTTTGAAGGTGTCCAGTAGGCGCAAGAGAAGAGCACTCGAGGTTGGATGCTGAGTGCGAGGGGTAGGGCTGGAAGGGGGTGGTTATAAAATCGATATCGTCGGCGCGCGACGTCTTGCGTCCTTTCCCCGTCCCTCTAATGAATGAGAGCGAACATAGCCATCTCTGCGGATGGCGGTTCTAGCGATACGGCACGCCGCCGAACGACTACTACCAATGTATTGTAGTGCGATTCGATGCCTGATAAGCCCACATATGGCACTCGCAATTACATGCTTCGACATTCTGTCTTTGCCATTGAGGAATAGAGGAATCTAGTTTTGAACCAAAACATTTTCTTTTTGATTGATTTAAAAAAATAATTATAAGTTTATCAATAAATTGTTATCGAAATCATAAATTTACCTATTTTTGACTAGAAACAGGTAATAACTCTATCTATAAAAAAAAATGCTGAATCTTTTTTTCGTACTCTGGTTTTTTTTTTTTGTTCCATGCTAAAAAAAATGATGAAGAACATAAGATTAGTCTCATGTACGGACACCGTTCGATGCAGAAATTTGGGTATTTTTATTTAAATATTTCATGATGATTTTTATTCTAATATAAATAAATTAAAAAACGATGAATTAAAATGTAAGTAAAAAAAAAAAAAAAAAAGTATACATAACGAAGTATCTAACGAAGGATTCACTCATTTTGATGTGGTTTTTCCAAATCAAAACTCGGCGTGGTTTTCTGTTGTTTCCCAAAAAATAAATATCTCCGAAGTTTCTTAAATAACAATATATTTTAGACAAAACCGGCTGAAATTCAGTCGGTCTAAAAGATAGAGCCCTCTTAAGGTCGGACAGACAAGGCAGACTCCGTTGACACTCTAAAAGCATATATTTTGCCGGATCCGGCATTTCCTATTCCGTATGAAACCGATTTCCGGATTTTTTAAAATCAATTCTAGATATTTTTCTGTGTTATTTATTTCTTATGCGCTATGCCAAAAGAGTCAGTATACAGAACACTCTATGCGCGTATGGAAATCGTGCTGAACAGCTTTTTCCGCAAAAAAAATTTTCTCATGTAGGGTTTCCGTGTTATGATATAATCATGGGAAGAAAAAGCGGTTTGGGCATTCATCAAAATAAACAAATGCTTAAATTTCCGTCTATAACTTTGTGTTCCAATATGTGTACAAATGTTTAAACAATTTAAACTTTTATTTCAGACAGTAGATGTTAAGGAATAGGTACAAACTATACTAGGTAGGTATTCAAAATTTATTTTAAAATATTCTACAGGCATTAATTAAAAACTCTAATATATTTACCACCTTAAATAATAAATACTTACGCCTTGTTATAATTTTCTGTTATACTGAGCACTGGCTCACAAATCGGACTTATTTGCTTTACGTTATCCCCAAAACATTATTATTCAGAAAGTTTTGTGTATTATGACTTTACAACATTTGTTTTGATTTACTATAGCCGATTTTATTACCACAACAGTTACTTTGCTCTTTTGTGAGTAATATTCTTATTTTTAAAAGTCTCAGATTTGACCGACTTCTAGGTTACAATGAACTTACTTCACGCATTTTTTGTTTTATTAAAATCATCAATCAAATTTTATATTCGTAACTGTGTTAAAAAAAAACCGGCCAAGTGCGAGTTGGACTCGCGCACCGAGGGTTCCGTACCTACCACCATTTATGTAATCTACAAACACATAACAAAAAATTTTTATATTTGAGTTGATTGAATAAAAGGTAAATTGCGGTTTACGATTTATGACGTATTAAAAAAAACTACTTACTCGTTCAAACCAATTTTCGGTAAAAGTTTTCATTGTAATGTACATCATATATTTTTTTTTAGTTTCATCATTCTCTTATTTAGAAGTTACAGGGGGGGGGGGCACCTCGCGCAAACTATTCAGTTTAGAAAAAAATGATATTAGAAACCTCAATATAATTTTTGAAGAACTATCCATAGATACGTATGGATTTGATGAAAAAAAAATTTTTGAGTTTTAGTTTTAAGTATCAGGAACCCCAAAAATTTCGGAAAAAAGTGGCAGTGACATACGGACGGACAGACAGACAGACATGACGAATCTATAAGGGTTCCGTTTTTGCCATTTGGCTACGGAACCCTAAAAACAACAATAGCTCGCCCTTTACCTCGTTTTTACTTGAAATTGCTAGAAACTATATACGATGCAAATGCAACGAGTCATATAAATCTGCAATCCGTAAGTAAGCCAAGTTCTATCCTGGCACAGACCACTGCATCTAGTAGAATGGATAAGAAGTGTAAAACTGGGTCAGGCAAGGCCCACTGCCTACACCTGCCTGGCGATATACAACCTGAAAGGTGTACGTACATGCAGCAACCTGCCGTCGCCGCCGCGCCGGGAGATGTATTTGTTTACCCTGATTCGCCGGTTCATTGGTTTGTTTAATAGGTTATTTGTGTTTCGATAGAATTTTCTTTTATTTAGTGCATGAAATCATAAAAAAGTAACTTTATGTTACGATAACTGAACAGTTAAGTATTTATGCTATTCTTAATTATACCTCTATTGCGGCAAAGAAGCAGGTGAAGAGGAAATACAACAGCAGCCATCAAGAAGGATAGGTATATTGTCGTTGAGATCAAATCTGCAATTTGTTTACGGATGAAAGGCGAGGGAGAATGGCCTAAAAACATTCAACGATAAAATCGGTCGGTAACATCACTTTATGTAAAAGGGGTTTACTAAAATGCTTAACAATGACAGACGTAATCGCTTCAACATTCGTATAGGGTTTGTAAGTATTTTATACATATCTAAGAGAAGAAACTGACTGATTCCCTAAATGACATATCAACGCAAAGGCCAAACCTCAGGGTCTAGAAAGTTTTAATTTAGCAGTTTCTTGTGTCACCTAGGGCTGACTGACTATGGGTGCGTTCTGTTCACTACTTCAATGAGTTCAATCCAGCCAAGTTAAAAAGACATAAATTTTGTGTGACACAGTGTACAAATCTTGGCTCATTCTCTTTGGTTGGATAATTGACATTAAACGCATAATGCGCATAATGTCGGTCAACAAAACGCCACTTAAGAAACGATGTTGCAAAATTCACCCGCTCAGGGGATAAAATGGTGATTGGAAGTTTTATAGAAATTGCTCATATTTGAAGGTGTAAACTGGCATAAGAATGGCGTGTTTTACCGTTTTTGAAAAATTATCCGCTGCGTAAAGCGGGACCCGCCGCGTAGATGGCACTAAGCACAACACTAACGATTCACAAAAAACGTTTAACAAACTTGTCAACTCTATGGCACAGTGGGTAATGAACCGACTGAATCGAAGGGCGTGGTTTCGATTTCCGCACAAAACAAACATGTGTCTTTTGTGTTTGTCTTGAGATTGGGTGTTTTCTATGTATAATATGTATTTGTATCAGTTGCCTGGTATCCATAGCACAAGCTTTGCTTAGTTTGGGACCAGACAGCAATGTGTGTAATGTACAAAAGTATTTATTATTATTTAACTTGTTCTCCGCCTAGTATAAGTTGAGCATAGGCGGCGACCCGTGCTCGGAATGGTGTACCCCTAAGGGGTAGTAAAATAGGTGGTGAAAATTTATATGAAAATTTTAAAAAGTTTTTGTTAGCTCATATGCGAAGCAACAACAATACCCATTGTAACCCCGATATAACGCGACGTAAACATCGACAATGCCAATTCTCACAAATCATTAAAAGTGTCCTAGTGTCACCCGACAGGTGCATAGCCTAAGTGTTTAAAGACTTTGTTTATGCATCTTAGTTAAATTCAGTCACATGTACAGAACGTGACCTTAGAGGTCGTAAATTGTGATAATGCGGACAGCCACGTGTACCTACTGTCGTATTGTCACTCTATCACACGATGTACGTGCGTGCGCGCAATGCGACCACAGTGTTGCACATAGAACGATAACAGTAGGTACATTATTTATAAGATATAAGACTGTTAGAGAGAAATATGTGCAGATAAACTCGATATTATCTACCCGATATATCATATATTGGAATTTGAGGATACGCTTGGTTTCAAATTTCAAGTACGCTTAGTGTCACGCTATATACATATATATGTATGTATGTCATGCTATATGTATATGTATATATAGGTACCTTTACGAAAAGTTAAAAGTACACACAGTCACAACTTAAAGGATACCATGTCAACTCGGCACATTTTTGCAAAACATTGATAAAAAAAAGCTACTGTACATTTCCATTATGAATTTATTTAATACTAGCTTTTGCGGTTATCGGTGTAGGAGTTCAACGCCAACTCCTCAATTATAGAAAAAAACTGACTCACACTTGACGTTTTCAAATAGCCTATGTCCTTTCCCAGGACTCAAACTATCTCCATGCCAAACTTTATCTTAATTGGTACAGCGGTTTAAGCGTGAAGAGGTAACAAACAGACAGACTGGCATACTTAAGTATTTATAAAATTGATTATATTATATGGATTAAGACAATAAAATAACCTACACAAAGTGTAACTTAACGCGATAATAATAATAAAGATGTAAGATAATCATAAAATCCTAATGCGTATACCTTGGCATGTGGACCTCTGTACCTACGTATATATTGTGTTTAAAGGTGTCATAATATGTTTGTTTTAATACAAGTTTAAATAAATATTATAATGACAATAGTAAAATCAACTAATGTGGAAAAATATTTGTATAAAGTGTTGTTAAAAATTTGTTTGTTTTTATTACTTTAAATATTGCACAGTTATTGATAAACGTACAACAAATACAATCTCTGTTTTACGATTATATTTTAAATACATAAACTAAATTTATAAATTAAGTTTTATAAATAAGTTGCATTGAAGGCCAAAACTACGCCGAAGGCCGAAATATATGCAAATGTTTTTCTCATTTTGTGTGGGTTCTATTATAATATAAATATAATGATACTATAAACATAAAAGAGATGATAAAGTGAAGACTGGTGTTATTATTGTGCTTAAAAACAAACGAACTGAACAAATAGGTAATCACTTAGTGCAGCATGTTAAATGCAAAGTCATTGTTGGAGTAAATGGATAAAGATCGGGACATGAGCGGGCCGCAAAACTAAGACAAATTTTTTTCTACAAAGCTATTTATCTACTATTGTTTGAGTACATATAAGAAATAAATGTTTCAGAAACAAACAGCAGACGTATTTTTAGCCTTTCTTTTTAATGACTATTATATATAAGCCATTCTTACAAATGGAATGGATCGCAGCCAGATGCATAGAGGGAAGCGAGTTTGTCATATTTACCTATTTAAAAAAAATAGTAATCAACTTCAAATGAAAGAAGAAACGAGGAACTTGGTCTCACAACTATCCAAATCACAGACACACACATTTTATATATATGTCTTATGAAAAAAGTCAAAAGCATGTAAACAGAGACGTACCATAGCGACGACTCGAAAATACCGGCAACGGAGCGTATCGGTCAGAGTCCTGAGGAGGGCGCCACTGGACTTTTCCCCTTCGGCCACCATCGTCCCGTCTTCACGCACGGCTGGAGGGTCAGTGCACCGCTCCTCTTCACTCCAGTCTAGTACACCAGCTTATATACAGTCCCCTGCGCCTTGTGGGTCACCTCGTACACTTTTAAACGCAAGGTGAGTTTGAAATCCGACGCTAATGAATGTTCACAGTGTGACACTGGCACGTCACGGTCACCTATGCGCCGATACGATGTATGTAGCAACCGCAATAATCGGCAGCGAGCTCTCGACTGGCTCGTTATCTGGACGACACCTATACTCCTATACTCCAGCCAGTCTAAGTATTTATTCCGCATACTTGCGTGAATCAAACAGTTCCATTTGTTTTGGTCGACCAACGCGCGCTCCAGATGCGTCTATCAGATTTTTTTGGCACATTATTCACGAAAACAAACTAAACTAAAGCGAATATTGAACTTCTATTTTAAACTTCTATGACTATAATAAATACATCGTCGAAATGACAAATAAATTATTGGCCTAAGAGTGGCTCGGATTATGTAGACGGTGCATTGTACCGGACCGAGCACGTTTCCTACTTTCAATAGTTTGTATTTAAGCTGTTTTATTCTTTAGGTCCTTTACCATGGAACTGTTTGTTGTGTGAGCAAGTGTTTATAATTAGCTGGGCGCCGGGATCGTGGCAGCAGTCCAGGTCGATCACTGGCATAACGGGCACACTATATATCGGGATTAGGTCGTTGACAGGGATTTTTTCCGGTATCGTAAGTTACCCATGCATTTCTAATTAATTTCCTGAAAGCATGTTAGGTAACGATGCATTTTAAGGAAATAAACACACATTTTGTGTCTGTATGAACCTAACACACGTTTTGTACTCAGATTTTTTATAAATATAGTAGTTTTATATTAAGTCTTTATAGATATATATGAACCGAACCCTTTCCCCGCGAAAAATATCTGGATTTGCTAATGTATTCATTGTAAACAACAAAATTAAAATGCACAAGTCTCAACCGAATACTCACTCAGTCAAAAAAAATACTACGAATTGTACGAAAACCTATAATTACCAAGCCATTTATTCGGAAAATTACCTCCATCGATACCAGTTCGCGGGTCGCGGGGACGAGACGATGCGAATAATTTCCATTATTTCCGTTTACCCGCAAGCCCGTCGGCGACACGAAGACAACTGACAATTGCATTACAGTACGAGTAGACAGATGGAGATATACTTAATACGTACTTAGGTTCCAGATAACCTCTCATTTTACACTCAAGACTCGTGTGAGAATTTAAGGAACTCAATGTTTACTTGCCAATAATTGACACGAAAAATGTAGTAAAGTTTTAGTAAGGATAAGTTTAAGAGTTGTTTTGTTAAGTACATAGTGCAAATTTTGTTAAGCGATGGCACAAACTTTGTCCGATTCAACTCTACACAGACACAGGTCTGCGCGTTCACCGCTAAGAAACCCACATTCACTGTGGTCCCACAATTCCAGAACACTTCCCTCTCCAACAGCATTGGGATTGTGTTGACATCTCCAGCGATATTCAGTTCCAAGATCATTTGCAAGACAAGGTGAGCTGACGTCCAAAAAACCTGATGTACTCAACAAAGCGAAGCAGTGCTTTACATCGGAGCTAAGGTTGCTGCTTTTTAAGTCGCAAGTTCGGCCCCGTATGGAGTACTGCTGCCTTTTTGGGCGGGTACACACGGATATTAGCTTGGCCCATTTGACTCGGTTCAACGACGAGCTGTGACAATTGTCGACGATCCCAAACTCACTTGCCGTATCGAGCCCTTTAGTCTGAGCAGAAACTTTGCCTCCCTGTGTGTGTTCCACGGTCACTTTCTACCATCGCACCGCTCGCCATCGGCAGGTTTCTCAGAAACTTCCTCTCGCGAACGCTTGGGTACGAGCCCTCCTTGTCAAAGAGTTCTCTAAGGACTACAGTATGGGGTACTTCAAGAAAGAAGTTATTAGATTTTTGAAGGGTTGGCAACGCGCGAGTGACCTGGTGTTGTAAGCGTCCATAGGCTACGATGACCGCTTACCATCAGGCGAACCGTAAGCTTGTATGTCACCTTAGTGGTATTAAAAAAAAGTACAAGTAGTAGCTCCACTGTGTAAAATAAACCAAGTTTCTTGAGCGCCAACTTTACCTAATCTTGGAAATGATCTTGGAACTGGGCGTTGCTGGAAATGTCAACACTGAGACTGAATAGGGTTTTCTTAACGGTAAATGGGCAGGTCGCGCTGTGGGTCGTTGACATACAACATGTACCTAATTGAAATGCAAAAGAAATAGCTTCGGATGCCAGTGTTAATGTCCATGATCACAGAGTAACTACCGTCACTCAACTACGGCGACTATGCTTCAGCCGGACTAAAAGCTAGCCACCCATTTGCACAAACTCTTGGGCAGTCTGTAAGCCACCTTCTCTATGTCTAGGCTGATTATTCAATTCAAGCTGCTCCCGCAATTCTGCACTTGCATATATCAAATAAGCATGATATAAGTTATCTCCCTGCAAAATTTGATCAAGAACGGTTCAGCGATTTGAACGTGAAAAAATCACATTCCTATTTGTTGCCTTAGTCCTTGTAGATGAGACTGGGGCAACAGTTTTCTATGAAAATTTAGGCTTAAGCCATTAGTCCACTACGTTGGCCCAGTGCGGGTTGGCGAACGTTGCCTAGCTAGTGGCACTTTATCAGTAAGAACCGCCCGTGTAAGCCTTCCGACGTGGCTGAACAATGCCTTCATACAACGTCCGATGGTTCAACGTACCTTCGAAACATGGACGAGCTTTGAAGAATATGCAACTAGCGCTGTCACCTATCCTATAATGTGGATGACCACGTCCAACATTGCTAACTCTTCATATCCTTTGACGTTTCCTACATACTAATTTAATATTAAGCACAACTTCATTTTTATAATCTTTTAATATTTTGTTGCGTGTTTCTGTTTATGTGGTTTAAAAGAAAATTTATTTTAAAAAAGCAATTCAATCTTTCGGTTGGCCTGCGGCGGCGGCACCGACAGGTTCACGTGACAGTCCCGAGATAGGGATCTCGGGTTAAACGAAGAAGTTCGGTGCACCCAATCACTGCCCCTTATTGATGTTCGCGATTGCCGCACACAATCATGTTGATCATAATTGAAAATTACCAGTAAACGGGTTCGAAGCCCCCTTATACGATACAGTGGATTCTTTTTACTTTTAAGATACATAATTATGTCCTAACGGATTAACAGTTTTTAAATCATAATCTAAGTAACGAATAGGAATTCAATTTATTATTAATTTATTCAAAAATAAATTGTACAAATAGTGGATTTAAAGTCTAAAGGCATTCTCTGCTAAGCGATATTGTTAAACAGTAAAGACTTCGTCGGTGATGCAAAAATTGCAAAATAAAGGGTTCTTTACACGTATCATAATAAATAATCATTATCAATAAACTTAATGTTTAAACATTAAACTTAAATAATACATATATATTATATACCTAATATACATATGATATACCAACCCACGTGCGAATGGTAACCTAAAAGCTTTTCCACAAGACGCGTTTTACTCTATAGTCCACAGTATATAATTACAATAGTTTCTTAACACTCGAGTGGCTATAGTTGCAGACACGAATACGACCCGCGTAATCGCGTAATACAAAACGCGTTATGTGAGCAAGCTTTGTTTATTTTGTATGTACATTTGTTAAAACATAAACATCTTATTATATAAACGAATATTCGTTAGAGTGGCCGACATCGACGGGTTCAAGTGACTGCACAGAGATAGGGATCTCGGGTTAAATGGGGTTGTTCGGTGCACCCAATCACTGCTTCTTATTGAAGCTAGCGACTGCCACCGCAGCAGAGAATTACGTTGATTGAAAATTTTCGACGACTGGGTTTTGAACCTTGTATTGTTTAATAAATGATATATTAGAACAACCTAAATATGTTATAAAAAATAACGGGACATTTTCAAAACATATTTATTTCACTAGCCGAGGCCCGCAACGCGGGTACGGCTTCGTCCACGTGAACCCGTGAATTTTTTTCGAAATAATAACTGCAACCTACCAATTTTTAATTTCAACCGTTTAGAATGTTTACCCTAAGAATCAAACAAACACCTAAAAAAAGCTTCCAAACCGTTTGTTTGCGTTCCAAAACTTTTCCTTTCCCTAACCTAAAACAGTCTAACAGTTTTATAATACACTGTAAATGCAACAGAATAGATAGCTTATATTTATTATACAATGTTCTCGACAAACATAGCAAAGTTACGGCAAGTTTAATAAGGAAACTTTTCATAGCCATTAGACTAATATTGTCACGTATAGTATTTTTTTTAAAAAGGGAGAAATAAAAGAAAAAGTAGCCAGTGAGTTGCTTGCACAGGCTATCTTGATGTAATTTGTCCAGCCACGTGATCGGAATGTGAAGGAGCAAGGGAGGACAATCTTGTATTTAACCTGCAATGACCTGCAATTTTGTTTCGCAAACGAGGGACATTACAAGCCATTAGTGAATTATATACTTTTAACATCGGTGGTAGAGATTTACAACAGTCGATGTTATTCTGTTCACCGTCGTTTTTATGGTTCTGTAGTCAAAGAACCTTAAAAAATTTCGCTATAGCCGTTTATAAGTCACATCCATTTAATTCAAAGAGAGCGCTTGTATTACCTTATCGAGTGAGATATGGTGGAATAGTGAAACTTTTTTAGGTGCGATAAGAGTTGAATTATAAGAATATGATGCAATGTTTCAATGCAACGCCTCTAACGCAAATAAGAAGTATGTGAGGCTCTCCGAACTCTGTGAGAGAATTACACATTTTCCTATACGATTATAGACACACCTTGGTCTCGAAATTTAGCACTAAATCGAGAGATTCACAGGCCGGCTTAGAATTCGAATGATTCTCGGTACTGGGTCAGTTGAATTCACGGACAAGATAACTGAGAATTCCGATGTGAAGCAAGACAGTAATGTTCAAGCGACCGATATTGCACGAAATGATAGTCAGGCATTATTTCTTTGCTTACAATATAACTTATATATAAACAATATCTAAGCATAAAAAATCGAAATAACGATACAGAAGTACATCAATCGAAGTGAATAGAGCCGCACTATATAGTTTTTATTTAGAAATTAACGTTTTATTTTTAAACTGCACTAGCAATAACGTTTAATTTTTAACGATGAATAAACAGGAAAAGTTAGTTGCTGAGGTAAAACCTCGGCGGATAGTTGTTGACAATAATAAAAGATACAGATATGAACAATTATCTAATAACTATCAATAATGTACCCAAAAATAAAGTTAATTTACAATACATTTGTTTGTTAATCTGCAGTTCAAGCTTTGCGCCTCGTCAATTTAGCATATTTACTAGCTGTACTGCACTGTTTCGCTTGCAGTAAAACTTATAACCGAAATAATAAGTATCACTTTTGTTAAATATTGTAACCCGAAACAAAGTAAAAAAATGAAATAGAGAATAAAAACGACACGAAAAGAAAACAAGCATCTATTAATTCCACAACTATCAACAACCGCCGTCGGTGGCGCCTCAACAAACAAAAAATCTTTGTGACAGATAAGATAAAAATTAACAAGGCACATCAAGCCAACAATGTTGATAAGTGGAGTTTTGTTGACGACATAGAATCTATCCATAAACAAAATAAGCAAGATTAAAATAGGGCCACAACACGAGAGATTCGAAAAGCGTTATTGCAGACAAGAATCATTCGTAAACAAAATAAGAAAGTTAATCGTTAATAGGGCCACAAAGCAAGAGATTTGAAAAGCGTATCTTAATCACAGACAAGAATCATCCATAAACAAAATTAGCAAGATTAAAATAGGGCCACAAAACAAGAGATTCGAAAGGCGTATCGTTATCACGGACAGAAGCTACGTTATCAGTTTGCGATTCGACGGGAACATCAATATCTCGCGCAGTTAGTCGCCCATTTATCAATGTGTTCAGATTAGATTGGTTATCGCCCAGACGGCGGCGACGCGGCATTTTACGCACAAACCCTTTAAACACGTTTGACCTAATTAAATTCAAAGGCACATTACTACTATTATACTTATTAAATAAAAAAGAGAAAGAACAGTACACGAGCACAGATAAAAAGCTAATTTAGGTAAATTTAGCAACGCAAATGAGAGTATAATATTTTTACATAAAATATTCTTCTTTCATTCTGATGCTGTAATTTTGCAATAAATTTCAAGATTTTGCGTACCTATCCTATGACATTTGATTTCGATTTTTTTATTCAAATTAGATTTGTTCGATGTACTATTTAATTTCATAAAATTCTTAGTTGTTATTTTATTAATTACACACACTATTAGAATATAAATTGAGCAAGAGAGCCCTTTACAATTCGTTGTACAATAAGATTTATTAGCGGTACGCATGGCTACATATAGTCTGGGCGCCTGGCAACAGCCTGGCTTGACTTCGCCTAGATCAGAGCCCCGACTTCGGTAAAGGCGTCTGAATGTCGACGATCCGCACGACCGGTCACCTTGGATCCACGGCCGACGACGCCACGAATTCGCCTAATGTGATATGATAAAATCTTATCGGGTATGAATAACTTTGTGACGCAAAACAATAGGATAACTTGGATTTTGGACATTCGAGAAGTTGCCTAAACTTTGTTTTCCTTTCAATGTTGGGAAATAATGGAAAGTGTTCGAAGAGTGCTTGTTAGTGAAAAAGAGCGATTTAGAAAACTTAAAGAGTAACTAGGCTAATTTATTAGTGTAAAATTAGTGATTAGGTATTTTATTGACTGAATAGAAAGTTTCCAAACACTCCAACGTCAAATTAAGTTAAATAAAGAATTCCTCTGATTTGTTTTATGTAACTATAAAACGTAACTGTATAAGCGATTGCGAATACAAGAGTTATATGTTAAAAATAACTCGACTGTAATGTAGATCAGACGTCAACACTACAATGCCAATGCGAAGTTTGCCAATACGTAGACATGTACAGGTATGCAACATACCAGTTACAAACAGACATCTGAAGTAGGTACAGTTATAGTACCTATTATGTAGTCATATTAAACAAGATGTACGGATACAATTTCGATGAGCTTGTTAATACTTGGCGCTTCTAATTCAATTGTATTCACGAATGTGACACATTTGACATTCATGAGTGACACTATGGTTTGGAGTCCGTAATTATAACCTATGACGATATTTGCTGCAAACAACTGTTTCTGCATAGTAACAGATCTGCTTATGGCACGGCATGACGAGACGTTCTAACAAAAGAAACTGTAACTCATTGTGACGTACGCCGTGCGTTCACGTCACGATTTACGTAGCGCATCACGATTCGCGATCACACGGATCGTTTGCGTCTGCGTGCCTACTGTTTATAGTAATTGTTGAAGCTCTAACAAACTGTTTAAATAGGCCTTTCAGATTTATTTCAAGATATCCGAGTCAACCATTGACGCGGCTTTTAATGGAAAGTGAAATAACTGTTTATGTGTTTTATTGCCATACGTAATTAATTATAAATGTTGTGCTCAATTTTATTAATACTACCACTCTATATTGTTTACCAACATCATTTGAAGTGGCTATGTTAGTTACCCGCCAGATTAGATTTTGTTGCAAAAAAAACTTTACTAATTACTTATTAAGTTTTTTAATACTTATTTATAAAAACAAATATTAGTTTAAAAATAGCTAATTAATTGGTAAGGATTCGTTCCCATTCACAGTTCGCAGTCTGATAGCACTTGCAATATCTGGCTGTCTCATATGGTGCATCGCAGGTGCCAAGGAGGCTGCTCTAGTTTCTCATTCGGATCGATGCCGATGTTTCAAAGTAGAGCTCGCGCCGCCGCTCAGAATAGTCCCGCAAGGTCGGTATTCCACCTTTGACCTCTTGGTGACCCTTCTCTTCAGTTTGGAGACAGATTGCTCTATCATTTTTTAATAGACCGTGGTCATGGTCGTGATGCTTAAATATTATTAGTATTTCTAAAGATTATTTTGAAACAAATATTAGTTAGCTTAATATTAATAACCTACCTTTATTATCCTTAGAATCTAAAGAATGGACATGCAGCATAAAAAAAAAACATGATATATTCGCAATGGCCGCTAAAGAACTCAATTCGGTATAGTTTAGCTTTTTATTTACACATTAGCAGTATTTATTACAATCACAGGCCTCTACAGTGCGAACTTTGTGCGTGGAAGAAAAAGAAAAGAAGTACAAAGTATAATCAACACAAGCAACAAATTCTTTTATAATATCTTAGTGACTAGACAGAAAGATTACAACTTGGCCGGTGTAGACTTAAACTCTGGACGCGGTTATGCAGACAAAGAGATGCACAAAAAATTTTCAAAATATGCAACAACTTTTTTTAGATTGTCTTTGTGACTACACAGAAAGATCACACACCACAAAAAGATCACACATCACAGAAAGATCACACATCACAGAAAGATCACACATCAGAGAAGGATAACTTACCCTAAGGAAATTTGAACTGTATGTTAATCTGGCGAGTGCCAATGAGTCTTTTTCTCGAGTCCATTCTATACATTGTTCGTTCACACCACTGAAACATTCATACATTCAGTGCCTTTGATAAATCCGACAACGTCGAGAGGTCATGGCGCCACGACATAATTTATGACTGGCGGGACAGTACTCGACTAGCTATATGTAACGACATGGGCTAGTCGGATGCGTTTTCCTCAGTGTCCCCGCGCACCTTATCTCACGGTTTCTTCCGATGGCCGAGTGAATGAAAAATTGTTTAGGCTATGCCACTGGCTTTTCAGTGAAGGGATAAAACGTGAGGAACTGTACTGTGACTCGTACTGGGCCCGCGTGGATAGACTATGACCCAAGGGTTTGTGTGTATTATAAATGAATGAATGAATGTTTATTTATTTAAAATTTTCAAGGTACATTCACAGTAATACAATAAAATTGTTAATGTTACAAAGATTTTGTTAGATAGTCTTCTTACCTAATTTGACAAGTCAGTATTTGGATACTCGGTTTCATCGATAGTAATGAAAACTTTTCCGCTCAGAAATATTCCAAGTAGGGAAAATGTTTTATTTCATTGCTGATTAAATTAACAACTAATGCATTGCTCCTCTTCATCTTGGTTGTCACGTGTTTAAAAGATATTTTTAATAATAATAATAATATATACTTTATTACATGATGATAATTTTTCAAAAATATATTTATAAATAAAGAAAACAAATGGCTTTGGTTTGGTTAGCTAAGTGGTCTCTTTCAGACAACCTTTGGGTAGAGGAAATAATAAAGTTTAACATGGTATATTAGGTGTGTGTCGAAACAGTTATTAAGAAGTATATATATCATACAAAATATATATAATATAAATAAATACACATAAATAACATATATCTATGTACATATATAAAAAGTCGTTCGTTTCAGCCGAAAGACGTCCACTGCTGAACGTAGACCTCCCCCCATATGTCTCCACAATGCCCGGTCTTGAGCATATAAATATGCATGTATATTAAATATAATTATAATATATATTGCGTTTAAGTGAATATTCACAAATATAGTTATATGTTATTTTATAATAAGTTTTTTTAATTATTGCTTTCGATTTTGTTTTTTTATTTCCAAAAGTAAAGCGTTCCATAATCTAACAGCCTTTACCGTGAAAGAATTATTATACGATTGTGAATAGTGCAAAGGAGTTTTTAGCATCCAGCTCATAGTCTGTCGAAGAGAAGTATTACCGGTGAGTTTGGATTCAGCATGTCGTTATACGGAAGAAAGAGAACATGAGTATCCCGGCGAAGTCGAATTGGGAGCCACTTATAAATAGTAGTAGACCAAATATAAATCTAATGCAGAAGTTCTGAAGTCGCTCAAGTTTAATAATGATCGATCGATTGCTGCTTGTTTTTGGATGATTTCTTTTCTAATATCAGTATCTAAAATTTTGATATTTTTTTCGAATTTCTTTGAAATTATTCCAGTGGATCCGACAATTTTTGGAATCATAATAATTTGTTTGTTCAAAGTATCGTTATTTTATTTCTTTTAAATCTTGTTATTTAGTTTCAGTCTCTTGTTCTTTTTTGGTTATATTTAGAAACATGACATTTTCCATATATCCATAATTCCACTTTTTAAAAACCTTTGGCAAGCATGAGAAATATAAAGGACTGAATATTTTTGCTGAAACATTGTAGTCAAGAAAAAGGTACTTAACAAGAAAAAGTATCGGACTGAACAATGCGGTTAGCGTCTATATTAAATTGAAGATCATGCCTTCCACAAAAGTTTGTTTAAGATAAGCGGCCGGCGCGGAAGAGATAAATCACGCACTTTCTGACACGCGCACAACAAAAATATAACAAAATTAGAAATCATATATATGTATACTACGACTGTTCTATTACTTTTATTTTCCTTAAACAACATAATATACACAATATAATCCCCTCCTCTCACACAAAACAACACGCACACATTTCTCCGTATACAGACGTAATTTGCTTTTGTAGCAATGGATGACGCAGTTTTTATATAAAGTGGCCATGGTGTTTTATATAAAGTGGCCATGATGATTTATATAAAGTGGCCGTGGTGTTTTATATAAAGTGGCTATGGTGTTTTATATAAAGTGGCCGTGGTGTTTTGTATAAAGTGGCTATGGTGTTTTATTATTATAAGTTGTCTCAAGATTAAGGCATGCCTTGTTATGTCGAAAGAGTCATGCAAATGACAATTATTTTTGGTATTCGAAATATTTTCTTGGTAATAAATATCGTGAAGAACTGTCTATCTATTTGTAGAGAATTTAAATAAATGATTAGTTTATTTATTATATTAATTAAATAAAAGTAGGCTCACTTATTATATGTATAAATGTTAGTAAACTATTAGAGTAGAACCGTATGTACAATGTACACCATTTGGAAATAGCGATATTTAACAATGTTTATAAATAATATTATTATATAACACCCAAATCTGAGATACAATCAATGCTTTCCCGGCGGCCTGGGGTTTTTTTCTATGGGATTTGGCGGATGCCCTTAAGGGATCAGTATATACATATTTCAGAAGCCCTCAGACTTATAGAATATGCTCAAAAACTTTTTGTGTCATACAGGAATCGAACTTTAGAAATTGATAAAAAATATAAAAATAACTTCGCAAAATAATCGCTATTACATCGATTTATTGTAAAAGAAATAGGCTATCGCTATCATGGACAATTTCACACGTAAAATTCGAGTACATATACCGAGACATGTTTTTCCACGCGAACCCCGCATGAAGAGAGCCCAAAGTTAGGTTATAGTGAGTAATCTCGTTGGCAAATAAATAAATTTCAGTCAGCAGTACTAGACTATACCTATAGAAAATCAAACAATCCCAAAGCTTGTATTTATTTAATTTACCTTATCCTGACTACCTCTTATAGTTCGTCAGAAACTAGCAATACGGGTATAGTATCCTGTTAATTACCTGGTAAAGCTGGTAATTATCTGGTAAAGCTGGTAATTTATGTATGACCTATGGGACATATATACAGCCACCTTAATACAGATAGACTAAAGTAGTTGGTTGGTGAAAAGCGGCTGTCTCCTACATTATGTTGTGGGTATGTATCCGTATTCAGTCATTGGTTACCCCTTTCTGAGGATAAAAACCGTGTTGATATAAATACATGCATATAGATTTACTAGCGGTCCCAGCGAACGTTGTTCCGCTGCCGTCCCTCTGTAACCCGGCGAAAGTTGGTTTTTACCTAATGTGCCCGAGTCCGGCTCGCACTTAACAGATCGAGATAAAAACTATCCTATCTTTTAAGTTGGATCAAATAACAGATAGTTACGAAGTTTGATCAAAATCGGTTTAGTAGTTTAGGGTTCATCGCGGACAAACAACGTGACACGTTATTTGTATATATAAAGAAGTTTACAGATGTTTTTATAAAACAAATCTGTGTTTGATTGGCTTCCTTTATTTAGTTTTAAGAGGAAATATCAAAATATTACTGGACTATTTTTCACGTACATTTATTTCCCAATATAGTTCGATAAGGGTTTTAGCGTAAAATAATTTCTGCGATTAACTTTTCCTTTTTTTAATCCGTTTGAGTTTAATTTCATAAAATTTCGTCTAAGTGTGAGTTGATATGACAGTCACATCGTTATTTTAGTTGTTAAACATGTCAAACAACTAGTTTACCGTTAAATGTAATCATTAGTGGAACAAATAGTTACTAAATTATGTAAATTAGTTTCACTAGCGGTGCATTATTGTCATGCCAACACTGCTGCTTTATTGCTTAGTTGCAGCTAAAGTATTTATATCTTGTTTAACACCTTAAAATGTTTGAAGATAGACACGGATTTTTGGGACCAAAAAAGTGTGTTTTACGTAGAAACTGATCAAATATGTCATACGAAAGAAAGTTAAAATCAATAATTTTTGATATTTTTTTTTTGTTTTTAATGGCTATTTTTGTAGTTAGTAAGTAAACATTTTCTTGCGAGACGTGACAGAATTTTTATACATTTATTAGACTCAAGGGTTCCTGGGATTAGAGGTAGGTATGTTAGGAATATACTGCTGGTCTGTTTTAGGGGAAACTAATCGAGAGAGTCGTAAAAAGAAACATCAAATACATATTTTATTTTGTTTTTAAAGGCTTTTTTCGTTGTAAATATTTTTTTTTCTTGTTGGCTTGCTAGATTTCATTACAATTATTTTAACGGTTTTAAAAGACGAAAAAGATAGACAGAATTACATTGGCATTTGGTAACATTGTCTAATATTGAAGCAAAGCATGTATATCGACTTATACCACCGAATCTGTAGGTTCTGTTTGATCTACACGGTAAAAAAGAATTAGTTGAGCCAAGAGAATATCGTTTCATATATGCACCAACGAATATTTACTTCATCTAAGATATTATTTCTCTTAAATATTTAAAATAATATGAAGTTATCACAAGATCAAATTTCATTGAACCAGTAAATAAAACTCTATCAATTTGAAACAATATTTAATTCATTGAAGAAAAATATGCTTCTTTATTTGAAACACTTAGTTTTCTTGGGCGTAGAACTTCGTGCTTTATTGCACGGAAGAAATTTCTAGTTCACACAAGAGAATAGTGCTCTTAACTAGACTATATCAGCTCTTAAATTAATAACATTATATTTTAGTTTAAAACAAAAAATGTTTCGGTCCAAAATGACATAGTTAACCGTCAAGATTAAATAAAGTTTTTTAGAAAAGCCCTACCGCCTCTTTTCTGGAGGCTTAGGCCATATAGAGTCAGTCTACCGCACTGACTTAGTGTGTCTTAGCGGACGTTGTCGAGCTAGTAGTGCCCTACTGCAGAGGCACAGGCCTCTTTTTCTGGAGGCTTGGGCCATATAGGCAGTCTACCCGCACTGCCTTTATATGGACTTTGTCGAGCTAAGGTAGCTATTTATTGCCTTTAGCTGATTATACAGCGTTATGTTTAATTATAATTGTTATGACTATTTAACGATCCTTCTTAAACATGGAAGAAAAGCGGTCACCCATCCAAATACTGACCACGGTCGACGTTGCTTAACTTCGCTTATCGTTTCTGATAGACAACTGCGACTGTTTGCTGGATGCTTGTGGTGCGGCGGCAAAGAGGAGATCTCCTGCCAGGCGAGGTGTTATGCCTGGGGACCGCCGTGGTCCACTTATCATTCTGTTCGGTTTTCTATATATACTCATGGACAGAAGAAACTTTGATAGCGCGATGTAGGACGCGTGACGTCAGCCTTGCTTGTAGTGGTATGATATGATCCGCTACAAGCTTTACAATTCTCAGAAAATAATTAACTGTAGGTTTCTCGAATAAACTGATACTAATTTGACGCACAAAACCCTACAATAAACAATTATTTAAAATTAAAAGCACGAAATCCTATGAAGGACAGTGATGAGATTCATTCAATTTTGAAAATGCAAGTATTTACTTAAACGAAAAGAAAATTCGTTCAAAGGGATACTAGTTGATTAATTTCAACGAAAATGTTTAATATTTTAAAGCAGGTATTTTATTTGTTTCGACTAAAACAATAGTTTTAGCATAAAATATCAGATTTTGAGTCAAGAATCTAACAAATTCTGTTAAAATTATTATTTTCTCTAATTCAAAACAATATTATCTTAACTGAACATTTCACTGGCTTTGATTTAAGATACAATTATTTTCATCGAAAAATATAGTTTTTAATAAGTGACGTCGCAGATTTAAGAAAACCATGATTTTGGCGCAAAATAAATTTTATTAAAGCAAAATATTTTTTTTTTAAAACGAAGAAAAATAAAATGTTGCATATAAAAATGTATTTATTTTATACAAGAACATTAACTGTCTTAGGGTAATTAATTTAAGTTTGGTTGATCTAAAACGAACATTTATTTGGTTAAAAAAAAATTTGTTCATACGAAAAGAAGGTTATCAATTTCGATTGATAAAATGATTTTTTTTCTGGGAAATAATATTGCCTTCTGTGAACAAAATATGTCCAAAATAGTTGGATTTCTTGACTGAATGCAAATTACTTTGGTGGAATAGAACTTGGAAACTCTTTTTTTTCCGTGTATATTACAATATCATTAAACTGAATAATTTGTTTGTTTTTTGTTTGAACGCGCTAATCTCAGGAACTACCAGTCGCATTTGAATAATTCTTTTTGCATTTGACAGTCTAATTCTTTAGAAAGGCTATATGCTATTTCAAATCACAATACGACCTTTAGGAACCGAGGAAAAAGAAAAAGAAAATCATAAAGAACCTTAAGCGAAAGCGAAGTAATAGCGCGAACGAGCGATGCTATGGGGAATATCAGCAACGCAATTCGTTGCGGGTCAGCTAGTATCTTATATTTGTAGACAAAAAGCTACATCTGTACGCCTAACGTGTAAAATAAGCTTTAAAATTACTAATTGAATGTCTAGACTTTGCGGCCATTTTTTAAAATGTCTCGCTGCACATAATGCGGTGTGCGCAAGCGCAACCAGAGCGTTGCGGCGCCAGCGGCGCTCGTGCCGTCTTATTGTTACCTTATTATTGTTCTATCCCCGACCGCTCACCGTTCACAACCGCTAACTTTATTATGAGCCCACTGTTTTGAAATTTAAATTGCGCATCTAATATGATTTGTATGTATCTGGATGAGCAAGTAATTGGATGTGGGCTATAAATCACAGATAATAATCGCTGTTTATAAAGGGAGATTCCAAGCTGAAGCAGCACCGGTTGTTGGTTTACTTAAGGGGAAATAATATAAGTGGGATGAGTGCTTACCATGCGAACTAAGGCAGTTTCTAAGAAGTTTTAGCATAACACCTTCATCTAATCTAATCACGCCTGTTTTCCGAAGGAGTAGGCAGAGGCCAAATACTTCAACTTGCCACTATTCTGGCTCATTTCTTTTGCTTATCCACTCTTCTTTGTTGTGGAATCAGTTCCCTGTAAAGGTTTTCTCCGAGAGTTACACTATGGGGTTCTTGAAGAAAGAAGTTATTAGATTTCTGAAGGGTCGGCAACGCGCGAGTGATGCCCCAGGCTTAGCATCAGGCGGACCGTAAGCTTGTTTGAAAACTCGCATCAATGCTTTGAAGGTTTGATTACCCTTGATCTCGCTATTTCGGTGAACTCAATTTGATCGTGATACTTTCGACGAGATCTTCCTGTATCGAGCCTTTTATTTATTTTTGCCTCATTTCGTTTCGTGCATGTTTTTTGACAGTACTAGTAGTAGCCCAGTCACGTTAGGAAAAAATCCTTAGTATCAGAATGATCAAAAAACATATAACAAACGAATACATCTGTTTGATTATTTTTGGCAATTTTTCAAAATCTTTTAATAACTAAAACGATGTATATTTTCGAAAAAAATATTGATACAAATGTAAGTTTAATTTAACTGAGTAAAATAATTCTGAACCTTTGATATTTATGTACCTACTATAAGAAAACGCTCATCACATAAAATATTTTTTACTGAGGCGGCATTTCGATTCCTCTAATAGTTTGGCTGGGCTTTTGGGTTTCACATAAGCTACTCCTGATCTTTGAAAATCGAGGTTTTGATAATTTTTTTCTCTTAATGTGAGCACTAACCGTATATCTTCCAAATCTCAGCTCCTTAGGTATTGGTAAAATACTATTTCAGTCAGTGTCGAATTTTAGTAACTTTGCATCTTTTTGACTTCTTACTAATTAAATAAAGCTATAAACTTGAATTGTGCGCTTCTGATGAATAACCTGTGCTTCTAGACTGACGACGAAGGTCTTTTGGACCGTAGCAGGGCTAGGCCACATGCTCAAAGTTTTCGGAAGAGAACTAAAGTTATTGACATAGCTCGTACAATCAGCGAGCTGAAGTGGCAATAATAGGCTATAGTAGCTATATGCATGGAAAGGCAGAGGAAATCAAGAGCTATCGCGCCATAAAGGACGTTAATATTCAGCATTGGACTTAAGTAATATCAACTGATATGATGATGAAGGAAAAGGTGATGATGGGTGACGCTACGCGTTCCCGTTAAAGGCCTTTTTTATTGTAAACCCTATCTTTATGTGGGGGCACACAGTAAACCTTTCACAGTAAGCATTTACATATGCATAGCTGACTGTTAAAACAGTGAAAGCAGTAAAGTCCACATACATTATGGGTACAAAATTTAACTGCCTTCTTCATTTCAGATTTCAGCATCAATGCAGATTCTGTTCCTCTTACACCTTTAATTGTGTGTTATTTTCTAGCTACCGCTTTAGCTAGCTAGCCTCTATTTTTTTTGTCTTTTTGTTTGCAATTTCAAGCTCATAAAGTATTTCCTATTAGGGGTTTCTACCAAAAATTCTAAAAGATGCCTAATGCAGAGCGCAAAGAACCACAGATAAGTAATTAGGTAAAACCTAGAACTCTTCAAAACTGCTACTTTATAGACATATACACTATCTTTTATAATAGAAAAGTCATTGGAAAAAATCGAGGTACAATATGTACCCAGCCGTCGGCGCGGGTATCTAGTCAAGTTTGTTTAGAAGATTTGGGGGGGAGGGGTCATGAACCCCTGTCGGACCGCGTCTGCTAAGAATACAATACAATATCCACATTTACAATAAATAAGTAATGCATGTATATAGATGTTTCTTTCCAATCAAAAACGGCTGTGTATTTACCGTGTGTAGGTTACCTATACAATGTGTATGTAATGTTGTCTGTATACAGGGTGTTATTCCAATACCACAGGTGCCGCAACGGGCAGTCCATCAAATAGATCGGCCCCGCGATACGTCTCAAATAAGCGCCCACCGGAACACGTTCGGTATTCCGCATTACTATATTGCTTTTCCTCATCCATTTTATTCCTTTCTCGTAAAAGAGATACGATGTGTCTATCGGTAGACACAAGTAACGGTAAACACATCGTGGTTTGTCGATATTGCAATGCTTGGTTTACGAGTTCACCTAACCAACGGCCGATCCTGGGCGCGATTTATGCGTTCTTTTATTACAAAAATTGTAAAAACTATCTGATGATCGATTCATTTATATGTTATATTGACGTAGGTTACTTCATGCGTCACACTCAATATTAATAAAATTGACACAATGAAATTTTTTCGACTGGCTGCACGTATACGTCCTACGTATTTATATGAATAAAGTATCTACATTTCATATACATATTTTTCTTCCTCATTTTATTTATGGTTTCTTTAATAATCTTCACTTTAGCAAAATAACAGCTTTCTTACATAAATCTTAAAATTTATAGAAAAATAATGAGAAAACACATCGCGCAGGCACCGCCGCAGATAGTTTAAAAAAAAACTAGATACCTAGAAGTATGTAATATATCATAAATTTATTAATTATTATGTCTTATACACTTCGGTCGGACGTGTTAAGCAAGCGCGCTTCCTATTAATAGCCTAGGCACGTCTCAGATGATTCCGAAGGCGAGATTAGCTATCACAAGATACTGTAGCGATCCTATAACCTTCCCTTGCGTCCGGAGTTAGAAACGCAGACACAGCCACAGAAAACCAGCTAAGTAAGTGGAATTGGGTCACGCGCAGAGTAGGGTTCCGTAGTCACAATTTTTTCTTCGAGTACATATTATAAGTTGGTCGACGGTTAGTCGTCTACTTGTAAATCCTACTTACTGTGTTAGTTTTTCTTTTAACTTCGTATAGTATTATCTATATACTTCTGTAGTGTATGGCCAAACCAATTAGCCGTCAATACAATTGACTTCATAAGGTAGCAAACGAATATCTGAACCTTAAAATGTTTTCAAACACCCGTTATATTTTTACGACCACACACATCACACCATGGGATAGTCCTCCCCCCTCTTCTGACTTTTAAAACATGTAATCTAAAATTCCTAAATCACAATAATATATATAGAGCTTTATAAATACTACCAACAACAAAATCGGTTCCTAAGTTTTTAGATATCCGCAATAATTCTTAATCTACGGAACCCTTACATAATGAGTCTAGGACACGCACATTGCCGGTTTCTACTTCCTCAGTACGGACAAGGTAAGTACGTAGCGTGATACGCCTGCTATATTGGCCATGAACGGTCAATGATAAACCATTTTATTCAAATATTTTAACAGTAGTTAAAAAAAATACGGAGCGTTTCATGCCTGAAAAGCGTTACTACAACAAAAGGTCTTTGTAAACCGAACCGAATTCAGAATAGGTAGGTACCTTTATAAAGCATAAAACATAAATCAGTTTGGAAGACAATGCTGAATTCCCTTCTCTATTAGCCTCACCTCTCTAGTACCCACTAGTTTATTACGCACAATAAATGTAACCTCAAGAGATACGGCCAAAGGACATTAAAGATAAACAAGACAGATTTTATTTTTCTACATTGTCTAAATAGTTAAATACAGTCAGCAAAAACATTATCAACTCGACCATCAAAGCTGTATGTATTCTTGCTAACTGAATTGAGCCGTTAAGCCAATATCGTCAATGTTGATCTTAATTATAGAATACATTTTTCAGTGACAAAAAAAAAATTAAATTGGAGTACATAAAGTCCATCGTAAAATTGGTAATTAATTTATTAAAATTATATCACACTTATCAGGGAAAATCTTTTAGTCATTGGCTAGCTTTATGGTTACTTTAAATTCTACGTAATTAATTCATTTTTTATTACAATTAATGGATTTAAAAGGCTTGAGAATTATTTCTCTAACCGATGTTTTCAAAAATATTTAAAAGCAAACAGTATTTTTTAACAAAAGAATGTGTACAGGAATGTTATTTTTTCTGGTTTAAAACTTGATCAACTTGATCAATTTTAAAAACTAGCGCAAAAATGCACATTTACGTATGATAGCCCTAACAACTTGTACGAACACATACAGAGAAGTCAAAAAATAATCTTTAATTAGGGATATTTCATATTTGGGATATTCTAAATTCAATGCGGGGAAAGCTACAGGTACAGACTTTGATGTTTATATATCACAGCTGTATCTCTTTGAAATGCAAATGATAAACCTTGAAAGGTGTAGTTGTAAAACGTGCTTGCCCGCATCTATTTTAGGTAAAAAATACCAGTTATTTGAAATGGGTCTGAGATTATGGATCGTAATCTAAACAGGGGGTTGCTAAGGCAAGGTTATGTTTTAAATCAATGGATTTTTTTGCAAATTCCAAAATAATGATTTATATTATTTGATCTATTTGATTTGATCCAAAAAAAACGGCCAAGTACGAGTCTGGCTCGCGCACCGAGGATTCCGTGCAAACTTATTATATATTGTTGTATATTTTAAAAAATATTTTTATTATATGATGTAACTAAAAATTTACGGTTTTCACAATTTTCCTTTATCTGTGTTATAAGACGTTGCTTCGTACCAATTTTCAAGATTCTGAGTTCACAAGAAGTACCCGTAGTTTTTATTCCCTTGCGAGTTTAGAATATTTGCGGAAATTTGCGGCATAAACGGCTGAATCTTTTGATTGCGTTGACTTAGAAGTTTGATTTTTTCACAGCTCCAAGGGACAAAAGACCTGAATATTTGATATAAATTTTTCCACGCGTTCCTTAGAAAAAGGGTCTTGACATACGGACAGACAAGCGGACGGACGGACAACAAAGTGTTTCTTTAAGGGCTCCTTTTTTTCGGTTTGAGGTAAGGAACCCTAAAAAGTAGAGCGAAATTACATTTAACGGCTATAAGTCCGTCATATTATAACCTAAATACATTTATTACTACATTATATTCCATAATATTTTTTAAGTCTACACTATTTGCATTAAGCTTCCGTTGCTGACCATACATCGCAATATTAGGCCATCAATCTCCTAGGCAGGATAATGGTGCCGCGGTGGCGGCCTTAATAGGTCTTTGACCGACCGATGGAAATATTTATTTATTCAACCGATCGGTTTGCCACATGACATCTTTGTCCAAAATTACAAACCTTAATACTTAAATAGTTTGATTGTTCCACGAAACGAGTAGTGTTTAGTTTAAAATCGATTAAATTTTAAATAAATTATTCAATAGAACAAAATCAAAACACAAATGTATGAATAAATGATTTATGGAAACTATGGCAATAAACCGAATACAAACTTTTGTTCATTACATGTTGGTAGTAAATTGAATGATCAATAAAACTAAATCAAATAACCTTTACAAAGACCATCCATGTCTTTGTAAAGGTTGCATTGAAAAATTTCACATAAAAAATAAAATACTGAGGTGATAATGGATTTTTTTATCTCTATGGTAAGGTACTTACTTAACAAATTCCTTGTTAGCCGGAGAATAATTACGCGTCGACTTCTTTGCAATTTTACAAAATTTCTTAAAAAGAAATCTTTGGTATATTTTGCGTTTGTACAAAAAAACCTAAATTCTACTAAAAATAAAAGCAGAAACTCAAATAAGACTATGGCAGATAAATGTTGATCCGACTTTAATTTTCCCATACAAACTTTAGAGCACTCTAAATCTATAGCTATTATATAAATACACAAACGTAAACTTTTTGACGTGAACAAAAATATGTTATAGTTCAACCCTTTATTAAGTGAATTTGCTAATATTATAATAATTTGCTATTAAAACAGTAAGAAAAAAAAGACTGACACTATTTTTGGGCTTTAATTGAAATTGTTATATCCTTTTGATTCTTATTTCATAAAAAATATAATAATATGACCAAGTGATTTTGCAAATTTCAGTTTCAAATAAATATTTAAATTTTATACCGACAAAAATCTAAATTATCAACGAACGTTTTTGTCGCAAAAAGCATAGTCATTCATTAAATACCAGTGTATTAATAAATAATTAAAGCATTTGTTGATTTCATACATTTAATTAATTCAATGAATTAATAATTCACTATCATTTTATGGATTATTATGCGTTTTGCGATTATGATAAATATGCCTGTATGATTATTACTTTTCTTGAGAAGGCAAATGATTATTAAAAAAAAGGTTAATGATTATAGTTAAGGATTCAGGGTAGCAAAATTTGTATGAAAAATATGGGCCGAGTTCACCTTAAACGCTTTTAGTAAAATGCATGTGTGACGCGCGTTAAAGAAAATCAAATACTCAGTGTGTACTTATCCGATAATAGTCGAATCAATGCTGTTTTCACCAACTCACCTGTAACAAACAAAAATATTTTTTAGCAAAGAGCTCCTGTTCCGTTGGTGGAATAAATTAGTGAGGATCGGTTAATGGTTTGAGTTGGATCAATAAGATCGAGGGAGCCGAAAGATGCAAGTCATCGGGGTCATCAACATTGCCGAGTTTTGATTCAACGTAGACGTTACTTATCTAACTGTATACATAGAATAGCTACGCTAGCTTTTGCTCAAGGCTCCGCCCGTAAAGCAATTGAATAATTGTTTTAAATTGAAGATATACGAATTGAATAAAACAATTTAGTTACTTTGTTCCAATTTGATGGTATGAGGGCGCTTAAAGCTAGTGCTTTGATATTAAATTGTTTCTAAACAAACGCCCTACGAAATGGTCAAAACTATGATAAAATTAAAGTGGGGTTTTGTTGACCGACATTATGCACATTATGCGTTTAATGTCAATAATCCAACCAAAGAGAATGGGCCAAGATTTGTACAGTTTGTCACACGAAATTTATGTCTTTTCAACTTGACTGGATTATGACATTAAACGCATTGAAGCAGTGAACAGATCGCACCTTAAGTTAATTTCGATATAATTTTATATGCGTCGCGGGCAAACGCTAGTATGTACTTCAACATAAACCTTTTAAATACCGTCACACACGTAGCTATAATATATATTAATATGCCAAAATATATCAATACAAAAGTAAAATATATATAGCTATAAGTTTGGTCATTCAAAGATTACTATAGAAAATAAATCGTGTATTGCCTTGCTACATTTTATATTATAGGTCCGTGTGTGACCTCTAAAATAGGTGCTTTCTATTGACGGCATTAAGAGCTATGACATCGCATAGGCATTGAAATCGTTCTGTTCACCAAATGTTAAACAACATGGCCGTTTACTATTTTGACAACGCATCCACTACTCTACCTCCCGAGCATGTGCAGCAAATGCGTTGAATGCGGTCCGGTAGTGACGTCATACCGCATTTATTTTTGGTCAACACAACGATCGAAAATGCGCATAGAGAGCATTGAGCGCATTCAATGCGTATATTGCTTGTCAACATATAGCCTCTAACATTGCTGCATATGTACACGATGGTGGAGGCGGAATCAAAATATGTTATATATACATATTTAAGGGTAGAGATTAGAAGGGACTGAAAGAATATTGCGTTTTATAAATACAGCTATACTGTGAGATGGACGCGTTTGCAATAAACCTTTCCGAAGAAGAATTGAAAACACATAACATTGTTTTGTTCCTTTATAAAGGCCTGTTTAAAGTAGCAAGTCACTCGCGATTATCTTAACGGGGCATTGTACCTCCATTATACGGAGAATATTTTTCTATAAAGGTTTAATCAAAGCGCCGAGAGATGATCCCGCATTTGCGTGGATTATATACTTAAAAGAAAATGAAAAACAATATCTTAAGCGTTTAAGATAAAGATTTGATTTTAACTTAAGTAGCAGTTAAGTACAATACAATTCTGGCATTCGGTCGGACATACTTACTGGTTAAATTGATCAGTTCAAACTCTTAAAATGCAAATAAACGTCTCATATCATAAGCAAAAATGATTCTAAGGCCTAACACAGTTGAAAATACAGTTGTTTGAAATAACATACCTACATACTTAAAATTTAATATACTTGTCTGATTACAATTTCACGAGTTTATAATTTTACCATCGTACATTTTTTTTTTTTTTTTTTATACCACTAAGGTGGCAAACAAGCCTACGGTCCGCCTGATGGTAAGCGGTCACCGTAGCCTATGGACGCTTGCAACACCAGGGGCATCACTCGCGCGTTGCCGACCCTTCAGAAATCTAATAACTTCTTTTTTGAAGAACCCCATACTGTAGTCCTTAGAGAAAACCTTGGCAGGGAGCTCATTCCACAACCCAAGGGTTCGCGGGAGGAAGTTTCTCTGAAACCGCACTGTTCGCGACCATTTTGGTTCCAAAGTGTGAGAATGGATTCCCTGTCGATGGCGAGCGGTGCGATGGTAGAAAGTAGCCGTGGGCATCATTTCGAACAATTCCTCAGAACACAATCCATTGTACAAGCGGTAGAACACACACAGGGAGGCAAAGTCTCTCCTCAGACTTAAGGGTTCGATACCGCAAGTGAGTTTGGGATCGTCGACAATTCTCACAGCCCGTCGTTGAACCGAGTCAAAAGGGCCAAGCTGGTATCCGGGTGCACCCGCCCAGAGATGGCAGCAGTACTCCATATGGGGCCGGACTTGCGACTTGTAAAGTAGCAACCTTTGCCCCGACGTGAAGTACTGCTTCGCTCTGTTGAGTACACCAAGTTTTTTGGACGCCAGCTTTACCTTGCCTAGCAAATGATCTCGGAACTGAACATCGCTGGAGATGTCAACGCCAAGGATCCCAATGCTCTTGGAGATGGAGAGGGGAGTGTTCTGGAATTGTGGGACTACAGTGAATGGGGTTTTCTTAGCGGTGAACGCGCAGACTTGTGTCTTTGAAGGGTTGAATCGGACCAAGTTTTCCCGCCCCCAGTCAGAGACCTTGGACAGACCGATCTCGATTTGAGACACAAGTTCTTCACGCTTTTCCTCCACAACGGAACGTGGGATGCTTGCACGGCCCGTGTAATAAGCGTCTCCAGTACCGTCATCTGCATAGCAATGTATGTTGTTGATGTCCAACATATCATTGATGTGCAGTAGAAACAGCGTAGGAGACAGCACAGAGCCTTGCGGGACACCAGCATTAATGTCCATGCTATCAGAGCAACTACCGTCAACTACGGCTCGTATGCTTCTGCCGGACAAAAAGCTAGCCACCCATTTGCACAAACCCTCGGGCACTCCGTAAGAAGGCAACTTCGATAGAAGACCCCGGTGCCAGACCCGATTATGATACAAGTGAGCTAGGCTCATTAAGACGAGCTCACGAGTGTCATACGACTGTTTTCAATACACTAGAAGGATAATAAATACTTATATTAGAGTTAAAGTGCTGTAAAAAGCTGAATTCGGTGCAGTGAAGGTTGCTTTATGAGCAAGTGTGATGAAAATTTCATTATAAACCCGGCGTCATATACCCTTAGGCGATAGGCATTGTATACTAGGTAGTAACGGTGCTATATAAATTGGATGACTAATACCGTCGCATACATGTATCTAAATAGCGTACAAAGTGGTGGCCAATTATTTATCTGCTTCACGGTGCAAATTCATGTTATGTAATAAAAAATGAATTTTCATCACAATTACGTCACAGCCTGGCGTATGTAACATAATGTGTATGACGGTTTAGAACAATGCTACGTTTTAACAAATAGTAACATTAATATAATGAAAAAGCGTACGCTGTCGTTCAACACATATATACTTGTATACTGTAGCTTAGATATGACTGAGCTAACATACAATTTTAGGTTACATACCCACCGAAATATCTAACATGTAAAGAAGTCACACACTAATGTGAGTATGAATTAACGGGGTTTCAAAGTGGCACATTTGTTTTAACCCATTAATTAATCAAATCAATCTAATAACAAAGTAGAGATGTTTGTTTTGTCGAGAAAAGTAAAAATACCCACGAAAAAACTATTAGATCATTATTTTTCCATTTATCAGAACTAGATTTTACCCGCGGCTCGGCTCGCACGGAATTTAGCTATCACCGTGTAACAAATTTTTGCCTTTATTAATGAAAGGATTAGGAAATTTATCGATGCATCGTAGGAAACACATGGTAGGTAAGGTTTAAAACTCATACAAGTTATTTTGTTACAAAAGCTATTTTAAAAATTAGGTATTATCACGGTGCGGCAAAAGTAGCTATGTGTTTTAGACGACTTCAAAAAAAAAGGGGTTCTCAATTTGACCCGCGTGTTTGTATGTTTGTCCGCGACTATCTCAAGTTTGGCAAAACCGATTTTGATGCGGTTTTCAGAAAAGTATTTGTTACATTCTGGAGAAGGTTTTGGTATATAACAAATGGATACCCATGGTCAAGGATCAGGGAACCTGGAGAAATCAAGGGAACTCTTGGAATTTTTATAGGCACAGTTGAAGCGATTTGAATATTATTTTGTTTTTTAATATTTGTTGTTATAGCGGCAACAGTGAAAATTTCAACTATCTAACTATCACGGTTCATGAGATACAGCCTGGTGACAGACGGACAGCGAAGTCTTAGTAATAGGGTCCCGTTTTCTACCTTTTGGGTACGTAAAATCATAAAAAGGTGCTGCAGGTTTGCTTTGACTCTTTATAAAGGATAATCCATTTTGTGAAACTATTCCAGTCCATAAGACAGATAACAGAACTCGAAGACTATGATTATTACCAACAGAAACGAAAATACTATCCCGTAAAAAAATTAGAACAAATAACTTTTAATTTGGGGAATTTTTACCTGTCAACTGGCCGGATTAGTCGCACTTCCAGCGGAACTTGAACCGTAGCATCTGGCAACCCCGCACACATAGAGTGAGCGATAAATCGTACGAGCGATAAACAGTATGCCAAATTGCACGGGCCCGTCGATTATCCTATGCCTGCCCTCTCTGCACGAGACTCGGGGCCGCGCGTGTGCGTGCACCCTATCTAATGAATTGCCTAATTTATCAAGAGAGATTTATTTACGGGACTCACCCGCATCCAAAGTATACAACAAGCTTTATTAGAATTATTTAATAATATTTTATGTGTGTACAGGGCGAACGAAATTCATGATTCGTTTCCGATAAACGAGGAAACCCTACCTTTAATATGTATATATACTGACCGTTGATTATGGTTTTCTTTTGTTTTTAGCGTTGCAAAATGCCAAACTTATTTTTTACACCGAAAGGTAATGAAAAAGAAGACAAAGTACTTGTCTCAAAAATAATGTTAACTATTACAAACTGATAAACTAAAACGTAAAGCTGTGCTATTTAATATTAGGTCCATTAAGTTAATAAATACCTATTAAAGCTACAGAAGAAGCTCCTCCTTGGTCACAGATTAAATGCCAAACACGATAAAACTATGTTGCTTAGTTCGGAAATTCCCATGACCATCCTTCGGCTTGACAAATCCAACGAATGCAAATACCTACAACAATGCTATCTTGTTTAGTAAATGAGTTCCTTCTAACTCTATCATCAGACCAATGAGCCCAAACACGACAGAGTTACATTGCGTAATCAAGAAGTTCTTATGGCCAATTTCGGGCGCCATAATCAGACCAGCTTCATATTGCCATATTATTGCATTGTCAGTTGTCACCGAGGTTACATACCTACGCAAAATTTCAGTTTACTAGTATGTCAGCAAGTGCTTAAAGAATGTATTACAAATAATGAACATCCCGTACATACCTACGAACGAAGGAAGCGCACAAAAATCTTTATGAATATATGTTCACTAAGATTAGATTCTTAATTCGTCACCTAGTTTCGATAAGATCCAGTTTTTGTATTTGTTTAATTAATAAAGCTTCCATTCCTTAGTCCAGTAACGATACCTAGGTCACAAAAGCTCATCAAATTAAAGGCACAAACAAGAAGCTGTCTCAAAAGAAAAGGTAATGGTAGGTAGACACGAACTAGAAATCTATTGGCCTTGCGTTTGCCGATTATTATTATTTATTAAATCGACATGGTATCTACCTAGACATGACTTTGGCCAGCTATGTTCGCGAGAGACCACCAAAGACATTTGCGGACAAAAGCTCACTAGTACTCGTTTAATCTTCGTAGTCTGTAAATTAATAATTATGTATTTGGAGTATGAAGTGAAACGAATGATCTGTGACCGAAGTAGTTGCCGCCACCGACGAAGTTTATTTAATGTATAGTTATCTTGTTTTGTTATTATGCATGTTCAGATGGCCACAACTAAAGATATACCATGTCAACTCGAAGCATTTCAGTCAAACATTTATAATTAAAAACTATTGTACCTTTCTATTGGTAGATTTATTTAATATCAAGCCAAAAAAATACCTAAACAGGGTAATTTAACCAATGGATGTTTAATAGTGTAACAAGGTAATAGTAAAAAAACTTCAAAGATTTCAAAATCCCAATGCTATAAGTACTACTTTAGTCTGTGCGCCTCTGTACATTATATACATAATGTCAATAATTCAATTATACGTGGAAAAGTAGCTTAAACCCAAAATAAAGTCCTATCAGCCTCTTAAGATAAAAATATATAATTTTAAGAATACAACCGGTCGAACTCGTCGCCTAGCCGCCGCAGTGCAATACTGTCCTATTTATAAACGCGACGATACTAAAATAGACGGTGTACCATGAGCCGCGTCGACGTCCAACCACCACAAATCTCAAGTTACACTGGTGTTCATTACGTTTTTAATATTAAACCGTTTTACACAGAATCTTCATTGATATGTTGGATACAAGCTTCGTACTATCTCGTGGTTTCTGCAGTGCATATTTTTACTCGATACATTAGAATTGTTTAATTTGTATTGTAAGGTTCCATTACATTAAAAGTAGAATTGTTGACAACATTTTGACTGAATTCAGGCCATATTGTAAAAATTTTTTTTTTTTTTCTTTTAAATATCTTTAATAAACTACTAATAACTACTAATACTAAAAGTTTCATTAAATCACATCATATATAAAAAACCTATAAATCTTTTTTAAAAGTCAAGAGATTTATGATTTTGAGTTTCAGAGCAATTAAAAAATAAAATAGTTAATTATTTTAAATTTTCAATAATAAATAAAAAGAAACTCATTAGTTTTTTTCACTTAATTTAATACAAAAACTAAGTTCCTTACAGATACGGCAAAATAAAACAATTTTCGTGTAATATATTGTATGAAATATTTATTATATTAATATATTCAAAAGGTAACAGGCATCTGTACGTAAAAAATGGTAAAAACATGGCGTGCACTCTATGAGCCATATCGTCGACCTTTCAAACCAATATTGTAATTATAGATACAAAAACAAGCTACTGAGCATAACGATACGATTTATCGGTTTCAGATACTACATTGAATAACACCATTAAAACCAAGCAAAGACATTCAAGCGTTACTATGCAAATAGATAATACTGTAAGGTATTATAATCACGTAAGTATGAAAACAGATACTAAAATATATCAATCCCATACCTAAACATAACCTGAGAATCAGCTGACGATTTACTTTGTGTTTATTTAAATTGTCGAAATTAAATTGTCGAATGTAAATATAATAAAAATAAATATTTTGGGACACAAATGTTCATTACTTAAAAGTTTGTCTTGTGCGGGAATCGAACCCTAAATTCAGCAGTCGGGTCATTACTCACTGAGCCACGAAGCGGACTAACAAAGTATTTATTGCACAAGTAAGATGTGTAAGAGCAGCTGCAGTGTTGGTAATAATTGTGAAGTAAAAATTGAAAGTGCTATTTAAGTTACAGCTTCAAAAATCAAAATTGCTAACTTAGACAAATTTAAGGTACACTCTACGACAATTTAGTTTAGTTAGAAATGACAAACAAATTTAAGCTTCAGACAAAGAGCAATCGTTAAACTGGATCGTGCCCAGAGCGAAAGCTGCTTCCAATCAGATGCAGTCAGTAGGAGAAATCCAAAGCAAAAGTACACTCGATTCCCGTAACAACCGCGTTCAAAGCAACGATTAGCGTTCGACGGAGAACATCACGCGATTTAAGAGAAACTAAAGAATCAAATGTTCGATTCCCCACTGAAAAGCACGTCTCGTGTACAGTCTTCTTTTTAAAACTCGTTTTAAAAATGCATTTTTATATAGATCTACTTAACTGGGTCGAAGGCAACGACAGGCAACACGATGCAACTTCGACCGCAACTTTTAATTACGTATCTCTTCATACCGGTTTTCTTCGGTAAACTTTTTACGAGTTTCGGACGCGCAATATATTCCAAAGTTTGCTGATTTAAGCGCTAAATAGTCGTATGTGAAAATGTAACGTTATTGAAAGATACAGCACATAGAAATCGATCGATAAAGCAGCTCTTTTCAAATTGCTTTAGTGTTAATTGTTGGAACAAGTGAATAGGCACAAACTACATGTGTCTCGATTACGTCTATTAAGGCGACGGCATATCCAAACGAATTAAGTTTGCACGAATTTGATTAATTTTGTTACAGTCCTGAGTACACATTTTGACGTAAAAAAAAAATATATGTTATAGTTCAAACCTTTATTAGGATGATTTGCTAATATTAGAAAAAACTAAATTCTGACACCTTAATTTTATGCTTATTCCAAATTGTTTAAAAAACTAAGAGTGGTATTATCTTTATTGTTATTTCATAAAATTTGCTAATGTCATAGTTCTTAGTAAATATTTAAATTTTATACAGACAAAATGCCGAGAAAATCGAGATTTTCAACGTGCGGTCACGTGCTAACGCCTTTCGTACGTGGAATTGTGTCTCTTTGTATGCTTCAATAGTGTAATACGTCTTTGTACACTGGTCGAAACGGCACGATTTTGCTAGGGTATGCCATAGCCTTAAAAATTGTCACTATAACTGTTATTCAAAACACAGCTATTTCCATATAAACAAGGTTAATTTCAAAGCAAATTTTTAATGACAGTCAATAAAGACAGACATGGACATTTATTACATTACTTCTTAACTATTTTTTCTCTATTAAGAGGGCGATATAGGCCAGAAAGCTAATTTCTGTAATTCTAACGTTGTGTATGTAAATGCACTATAAATCATTAGATAATGTTATATTCATTACTATGAGATATATATGTTATATACTTTTTAAGTAATTTATACCGTAATGACGCCTTAAAACTTTTAATTTTTTGTATGGAATTTAACGTTATTACCGTTTTATAGTCCTATTTTTTTACTTTTTGCTACAATTTAGAGTCAATGCACTAGATAAAAAGCTATTTTAATTATTTAACCAACTTTCATTACAAGCAAATGCAAAACACGCTTTAAAAATTTGCACAAGTGTTGAAACAATGGTCACTACCAGATTTTTTATTGCATTAAATACAATAAATGAACATCATTTAGTAAGGTAATGCACTAGACAAAAGTAAGTTTTATAACATATATTTTTTTTGAATCCTTTAGATGCTATAGTTTTGCCACAAAATTTGCATAAAAAACGGGGTATTTTAGCGGTCTAGCCTATACCGCAGCCTTAAATAACAAAAGTTATAATGGGTGAACAGGCAAAAAAACAGACTTTACTGTTTATAATATGTAAGGATAAGAATTTTTATTAGTTGTTTACAACACCCAAACGTTTACATGCAGACGTTGGCTAAAATCCGCAGTAGTGTAATTTTCTAGCTTAGTGAGTTTTACTTTTTAAAAACAAAAATCTCTTTGCCTCTCTATCTATCTCGGACTCTGTTTCATTATAGTAATATTTTTGAACATTCATTACATAATCACGCATGAACGGTTGAAAAGAACCATAGACCATGTCTTAAAGTTCCCACGAGAATAGACTTTCGCAACTGAAACTACAGGGCACCACTAGTCTTCTAGACAGGTCACTTCTTTTGTTAGTAGCCTTTTATACCGCACGTAGCCAGGCCGCCCGGGGCGGTACGGATTGCTCGTCCACTTTATTGACAACATGTTTACAAGCAACCTCCAATCCGATATCAGCACATTTATTTGTGGAAAATAAATAAGTCATGTAGAGTGCAAACGGTTATAGTTTTTTCCAACATGTTTGTTAAATTAAGTAGTGGGTGCGAACTGAATAAATATTAGTTAGGGATAAACACTAAACAGTCAATATATAATACCACACTAATACCTATGGAGGTATCTAAGTATTATCCTTGGGTGTAATTATTGTTTTATTTATATTGTTAAATACTATAATACTTATTGCAATCAAAATAATAAATAAATATTTTGGACTTAGGTCCCAAACTAAGCAATGCTATGGTTACCAGACAACGAAAACCAATACAAATACATATACTTTTTTGTATGTATTTTAAAGATAACTTAAATAATATAACTAAATATTAAATAATATATATATATCATATAAATAATAAAAATAATATAACGAAGAACTGATGGTCGATGGGGCCGAAAGGTTCTCGAATGGAGGCCACGGACTGGCAAACGCAGCGTTGGCAGACCCCTCACAACGTGGTCAGACGACATAGAGAAGGCCGCAAGAAGACGCTGGATGCAGGCAGCTTCCAACCGTTTTGTTTGGAAATCTATGGGGGAAGCCTATGTTCAGCAGTGGACTTCTTGCGGCTGAAATGATGATGATGATGATAAAAAGAAAACATCCAGTCTCATAACAAACACAAATATAATAAGTGATTGTCTTGTGCAGGAATCGAACCTACGCCCCTCGATTCAGCAGTTTGGTCATTACCCACTGAGCCATGGAGCCGACTGTAGAAATAACCATATCATCTTGAACTTCCTAATCCCATCGAGAAAACGCCTATCATCTATCGACAGGACAAGTTAGATTGTTGGCAAGCTTAATAAAATTATGTATATCGAGTGTTAACTTGAAATAAATAAACTATTCAATAAACAAAAGGAATGCAGCAAGGGACCGGGCGGCGCCGGCGTCAAGTTGAGTCTCGATACTCGGTGGTCACGACACAGGGCGTTTATTGCTCGCCTTATTGGAAATACGCTTCCGCGTTCCTACCAACGCCACCAAATACCGTTACAGATTTTATAGCTGAACGAGGAACACCATGTATACTTTCCTTGTAGATAAAATATGCCGAGGTTGTTTCTGCATATTGTTTTTTTTTCAAACAAATCGTTACAATTTGGGTACTTATTTACTTGTAAAAGAAGTCTTCTTTGTGCACGATGAACAGGGATACACTGACAATATGCAACTCCAAGGCGTTTGACAAAAATGACCATAAACAACAAAATGGCTGCTTAGTTACGTATTCATGTGTCACTCTCCGGAAGAGAACACCTTGTTCTTAGTAGTAGTAGAAGTTTTACTAGCAACTAGCTAGCCTGCGTTTGCAAATGTTTCGTGGTTGTTGGATATAGGGCATCTAAAAGTAGGGTTACTATGGCGAGTGGGGTGTTATATGAGCGGGCTTTGTTTGCACATTTCAAAACAATTTAGGCGAAATATGCACAAACATAAAATGACACGACAGAGCCGCGGGAATGAGCTAGTAGGATAATAACAGTAGGTATAACATAAATATGAAAAAGACATAGACGGAAATCCCTGAAATTTGTATTGTGGTTTCCCGATTGTGGTAATGCACCTACATAAATAATTTAGCATGTGGTCAAATATTGTAGCTATTTTTAAGCTTTGGTCAACAGATTTATATAAAAGCTTTGAAAATAAACTAAAACTGATTCAACTAGTCTAACTAACCGATTACCAGCCAACCAACAAGCAATGGGTTGGCCGTCTACCAGATGGACAGAGAATCTGGTTAGAGCCGCAGGAATTCATTTGGCGAGGCTGGCTCAAGACCAGCTGTTGTGGATACATGGATAGAAAGGTCTACGTTCAGCTGTGAAGGTGTTTCCGCTAACACCGGTGGACTTTGTCCCGCTAAGATGACGATTTGACAGGAAAGATATGTACAAAAAAAATATCTATCGCCCACTATAATTTTTGTAAATAGCTTTATACCGATTTAAATGATAGATTCCACACTGATTCAAAAACTTACACACTTAATATGAAATTATGAGTAAAAAATATTCACACTAACAAAATCACAAGTAGGTAAAAGTGGTAAAAGCTAATAAATACTAAAAAATTGTAAGAAAGGTATATGATAGAATACATAATATATTTTTAGCCCACCGCACTAGTTTCTCCCTAACCCTATGAATAATGATAGTCGGTCGAAGTAGCCCGCTGCATACCAATTTGTCCTCAAGATGCTAATAACGAGACTCGCATTTTTCATTCACGTTACAACGTGACAACGATTCCCGTCCATCGACGACTCTAGGTACAACGGTGATGAAAATTAATAGACATTTCATTATCATCAAATATATTATTGTAAGTTGGGTAAATATACATTAAAGTATTGTGTAACGTTGTACACACATTTGCATATTTATCGTGTCCTTACAATACAACAACAACAAAAATAAAGAAAAGTCAACTCGATACGTAAACGTTTTAAAGAAATTTTAATTTGAGTTAACCAATATAAGTTTATTCTTAAGCTTCTAAAAGCTTCTGTAATAAATCTATTACATTAATCAACGCACTAACTTAAACACGTCTTTTAAAAACTTTGTTTTATGACTTTCAGGTTCACTAAGAAAGGATTTCGAGAAATTCAGTCCTTATGGAGCTTAAAGTCTATGACAAATTGTATTTGGCCTTAAGATGAAAGTTAAGAATAACGTGCATCACGATTTTCAAAAAATCATATCCTATAGGGGTTAAAATAGGAGATGAAACTTTGTATGATTATCCGGCTATTTTTGTTAATACATAAAACCAAGAATTAATCAACAATCAATTGAAAATAAGAAATGACACACTCAAAAAATATGAGGCTAGCAGAGTACTGTTTTTTGGTATGTTAAAGGAACTTTGTTACTCATAAATGTTTTTTCTACTAATTCAGCGGCCGTCAATTCGTTACTCATAACAAACCCAAAACCGTTAAGGACAGTAACTACATTGCACTGCTACAAATTACAAACAAACTGTTAAATCACATAGCTAACTCTAATTTGCTAGATTAGCTTATTATAGTAGTCTAATATAGAGAATCAAATAGGTTGTATGAGCAGATTCAGAACAACTAAACGAACCGATTTGACCGTTGTTTAGAATAAACATTTGATGTAAATTAGTTTAACAGACAAGACTGTTGAATGAGCAGACACATTTATTTAGAATTACTAGCATATTAGCATTCTGATCACCTGAAGTAGCAGAACAGAGCATGTTTCATTGACAGACTAATTAGCAACCGTAGCTGGGCAGAGTTTGTTTAATTAGCAAGAGGCTGCAGTAGTAATATATTTACTGTTTAACCAGACTGTCACTAGAGGGTGCTACTTGTATTTTAAAACACGCTATGGCAAGTTTTAGCAGGGCAGTGATATAGAACGCATATTAATATACGAGTGTGTCTAGTGAAGATTGCGTTTAGTGTATAATAGATGCATTTAAGCTATTGAAACATCTTATTATACGCTAAATAGACAGCAAGTCCAATAGCTAGTATCAGTCCAGCGTCTCTGCAGAAACGCTAACAGAGCTTTGTTTTTGCTACTCAAAGTAAATTGTATATATATCTATAGTTAAAGTTACAAAAAAAGTTGTACTTATACCTATAACGTCGTTTTCTCTCCTGGTTAACACTTAAAAATTAATTGACTAAATAAGTTACAGTGGCAGAGCAGAATTTGTTTCATTGATGGAGTAAATTAGCTGCTGCAGCAGACCAGACTCTTTCGTTGACAGTTAGAAATTGATTAACGTAGCAGGTCACAATTTATTGACTTAACGAAGTAACATTTCTTAAATTTACAGACTAATGTTTGTTAAAAATTTAACAACATTGACTGTCAGTTTAGGCAATTAATTGTTTAATGTATTAATAAATTTGTGTCTGCTACTAATTACTACTTGAATCTGCTGTCTGTATATTGGCAGAGTTAGTATGTTGTGAACAACTGAAAGATGGTTAAATATTTTTTGAGTGCATGTTATAGGATTTATGAAAAAAATATTTCCTAGCCTAAGTGTGTAAATACGGGAAAAACAGCCTCTACATTTTTACCTTCTATGTCAAACTACCATCAGCTTTACTATGCCCTCCATTTTTGTGGCCTATCTCATAGTTCCGAATAAAACAATGCAAATATGAGCATGGCCAACGGGCCAATACACTGATTTAATTTACTCTAAAAATTACAATCTTCACAAGATTTCGAAAAAGAAACATGATATCTAAGCATACTTGCAACATTTTCCTTGCATGTATGTACGGTCGCGGTCAGAAAATGTTTACCAGTTTTGAAATTAGATTCTATATCACACTTTTTTCACTAAGTCTAAAATGCCATATCAAGTTACTTATTACCTTTCAAAAGCTATTATGCAAAATGACGCATCGAGAAAAACACAAAAAGAATTATTAATCACTCTTTGATAATGGAACTAATATCTTTATTTGTTGAAATGACATTAATCAAAAAATATTGTTTGAACGTCGTTTTGACAATAGTAAAATTTTACAAAAGATAAAAATGGCAAGTTTAACCCTTGAGCAAAGGGCTGAAATAATATTTCTCTTCGAAGATGGACATAGTATTAGTGCTATATCACGAGAACTCAATATATCGCGATTCACTGTGAGGTTTTGGATTAGGCGTCACGGCGAAGAAGAGCAAATAACAGATCATAGAAATAATTCAGGACGACGCCCGATACTAACCGCCGCGCAAATAACAGAAATCATTCGTCGTTACGAAGAGAATGGTTTCAAACCAACTAGTTATTTTGCTGCTTTATATCGGACGATCTGACGAGCTTTGCACAATGTTGGACTACACTACAGACACCATGCTATTAAAGTGGAGCTGAAACCTCACCACAAAACAGCCCGGCTTAACTTTGGGCGACGACATCTCGATTTTGATTGGTCGAATACTATATTTACCGATGAAAAAACTTTTAAATCAAGCCAAATCGGAAGATTAACTTTATGGCGCTACAATCGAACTCGGTATGATGAAGGTCATATTGTGCCTCAAAACGAGTCAGGTCGCATTACAGTAAACTTATGGGGGTGGATGAGCCTTGACGGCGTCGGAGAACTGGCGTCGTTAGAGAATAGGGCTACGGCCATTAATTATGTGTCGCTTTTGGAAGAAGTGATGCTGCCTACTGTGCGCGTAGTGTATCCTGCAACGGAATTCCTACACATTACTTACGTTCAAGATAATGCACGGATACACACAGCCCGTGCTACTATGGCGTGGTTCAACCTGCACCGTGACATTCGTCCCATTCAATGGCCCGCTCGGTCTGCTGATTTAAACCCTATTGAAAATTTATGGGGGCTTATGGTTCAACGCTGGGACTGTCAAAATGAAAAAAACCCTCAAGCTATTAGATCACACTGCGCTCAAGTATGGGATGATATCAAAGATACTGATCTATGCACGCGTCTTGTTTCATCTATGCGAGATAGACTACGTGCTGTCATAACTGCAGAGGGAGGTTATACTAGATATTAAATAAAAATTTTCGAAGTGTCTATTTTATTATTTCTTCATATTCTTATTTAAAAAACTAAAATATTAGTTTTTTCAAAGAAGGTTTTCTATATATTAAAACTTGATAGTAGTCAGTCCAACTCCTAGAGCAGAGATGGCGAACCCATGGCAATTCGGGCACTTCAATCATTTAAGAAATTTATATTTTCACCAACGTATGCTTGCAAGTCATTTTTAGAAATGAACTCTAGTTTAGCTTACATACTGGTTAATAGTACGAGCCTGCCCTAATGTGAGATTTTTAGCACCGAATTTGCAACAGCAGAAAACACACTAATTATTTTTTTTAATTTGAATATAAATATTAAACATTTCAATTGCTGTAAACATTTCGAGCTTCAAGTATCTAAATAGCTTTAAGTTAACAGCAATTCGTTTAATTTTTCTCCATTTATTAAGTAACCCAGATTTTTTGACGGCACGTCATAGGTACAGTATTTTTTTATTTCATAGAAAATGGCACATTCATTAATAAAGGTTCGCCATCCCTGTCCTAGAGCGATTGATTGTCATATTAGAAAAAGATAATCTATGGTCAATCAAATTATTATGAAATAGACATTTAGAACTTGTGACTTAAATGTGTGCATGCAATTGTGATCCTTAAGGTGGTAAACATTTTCTGACCGCGATATATGTATTTTAAAACAATAGGCAGCAATTCTTTATTTCTTCAGATAACTTCAACACAAAATCGACCATACAGTAAATTAAGGAAGGCAAGAATAAAATAGTATGTAAAGAGCTCTTTTAATCCAATAAACTCTAGGAGAGATCAGGGCCGGCGGCCGGCACGCGGCCCCCCTCGATTCCTATTCCATTAGGTGTCGCCGCGGCGCGCAATTTGCAAATGACTGCCAATACAAACTTATTGAAATTCTTCCGCGGCAAAGCGTACCATGCGAGAAACTTCTGCGATATTGGAGAAGCGTTGTTCTATGAGAATTTTAATTTATCGATTCAGCTAGCCGAGTAAATTGTGTTACGTAATAAACGCTTGCACGATTTCGCAGTTCCATTAATGATAAATAATATGAAGCAGTACAACAATTATTGACCAATCCGCTTTTATTGTGATTGCCACTGCCACTCAATCCATTCTCATTTAAAACTAAATCAACAATCACAATATACTTACATTTTTGGTTAGAATAGTAATATAATACGATATAATAAATACCTATAAACATTTAATAAATCATTATTAAGCGATTCACGACGATACTGACACATAAAACTGAACTTCGTAACCTAAGATATGAGTAAATAGTTTAATACAGGCAATATAAATACCTAACAAAATAAATTTCAAGCACGCTCTATCCTTCCTACTAATATTATATATGTGAAAATTTGGATGTTTATAACTCAATCGCGCTTCAACCACTAAACGAATCGGGATCAAACTTTGCAAACATATAGGTTAAGTCCTGGAATAGGACACAGGCTACTTTTATCCCGAAAGATTAAAAATTCCGCGGTAATAACTATAACCGAGCTTAAAGGGAACTATAGGCTACAGCTATAGCTTGCTATAGAAAACTTCATTTGTGTAATTAAGGAGATAATTATAAAGTTCCACGCCGATATCCCAATTTTCGGGGGCGGAAGCCGCTGGCAAAGTAAATGTATTTTAGCCATGAAAATACGTTCGACGACAACAGTTCCTATTGAAGAGAAATCACCGATAATAACAATGGACTTCAAAATTGCCTGGCGCAGCGGCGACGGTCAGACTTAAAAGAAAATCATCTCCTATTCTCTTCTTCAATTTTAAAAAATCCTTAAGAAAACCAAGTTATTCATCAAAACATATGAACCAAACTATAAACGAGGACGTTAAAAAGGTAAAAAGGGGCTAATCATATGCAGTATTTTGCATACATTAAGGTGTAACTGCAGCAAACGGGTTGGATTTGTGAAAAATAAACGAGCGTAAAATAAGCTGCCGTGTACGAATGGAAATTACACCATTATATGTTAATGCTCCGTGCGTAATCCCTTCCCCGTGTTACGGACCTGTAACGAAAAAGGGTTCCCGAATACTTGTCCATTCTAAAAATAGTTGAACTCTGTTTACCTTTGAAGGATTATTTATTATTAGAGTAGTCAGTCATACTCATGTAAGGCGTTCAACTCAAAAGAAAAAACTTTTATTGAATTTATAACGTCCTAACTTTCCCGCGGTTTCAACCGTCTTAAATTCGGTTATCGGTGTAGGATTTCAACGGAAACTCCTCAATTATTGAAAGAGAAACCGACTCAGACTTGACGTTTTCAACGTAGCCTATGTCCTTCCCTGGTACTCAAACTATCTACATACCAAATTTCATCTAAATCTAATCAGCAGTTTAAGCGTGAGGAGGTAACAGACAGACAGACAGAAGTACTTTCGCATTTATTATACTAGTATGTATTTTTATTGTAAGCTATCCGCGATTTAGTCAATTTTTAAATCAGTTCATACAGTGATTAAAATATACGTCCCACCATTATTAAAAGAAAATTTACTTGATTGACTTCGGCTTAGTTTTTGTCCAGCTTTGTTTTGTTGCAAACAAAACTATAAAAAAAGCTTTCTTAAGAATATAGAAATAAAATCTATATCCAAATATTAAAGAAACCTAATTATATATGAATTTATAACGACACAGTTTAATCCTCACAATGACCATACATTTTAGATTCGTAATACCACTCTACACATTTTCACGATAATAGACACCGCACCGTTGGCACACGTAAATAGTTGCTAGACATTTGAATATCTTAAGTTAGTTAATCAGTCTAAATAAATCTACATTCGTGTGTTGTTTTAGTAAGATAACTTATTTACAATACATATAGTTGTGCCCCGTGGTTTTACCTGAGTAACATAGCTTGAAAGCTTATACGCTCAACTGAAAGTTTTTAATTAATCCGCGATCAGCCATTCTTGAATGATAGAGACACAAACAAAAACCCTATTACACCTTTCATTTATATAATATTACGTATGAGTGTTTAAAAAATGTTAAACTCAAATTAAGTTAAACAATGTTCTATGACACAAATAATCATGTAGCAAAGAATTTTTACCCTGTAAAAAATCACTGAAAAACAGCAACCGCATGACGTTTATTTAGCCGTCGTTCCCCTCAATAGGCCCCCAATTCATTTTTTCGTGTGTCGCAAAAGAATGTATCGCGGCGTGTCGAAGTGGCGGCGCAAGCCGAAGGCAATTTCGGGGTTTCGAGGGTGGAACGAAAGCGGTGGAGCGCAATTATCCGAACGTAACCCCCATAAAACGAGACCGATTATGCTTGTTATATACGTTTAAATTCGAGACGTTTTGGGCATAGTCGAGAACATGCATGCGGCTTAGATACCGAGACGGCGGCAGTCGTAAAAATGGTCGTGGTTTTAGTAACAGGCGCAGTGCGGAAACTCAGGTTTATGGGGGGCCTCGGTACGTATGTACGTAGCACGCGCGCTCAATCGATTGTCGTGCTATTTGGGTGCTCGAGACGGGTCTGGTACGAAAATACATTTGATGATTCACGAAATACTGAAAATATTCTTTGGCTAACAATGAGCATCCCTCGACAACAGACACCTGTTCACGTTGTTATTTTTTTTACATCCTAGTTGGCACTCGCGGTTCTGCCCGCGTAACGTTTAAGATAAGTGATGAAAAGTATCCAATATTTTTTTCTTAAGTCTGAAGCTTTCGTTGTTATCAATTACAATCATTAATAGTTGTGGATTTTATATTACAGACTAATATTACAAATTGAATATTTGAAGAATGTATGTTACATTAGAATCACTAGTTAGTTAGAATAAAGGGCCGTCTCCAAACCAAAAAAAAAACTGATTTTTTGGTCATGGTATTTATATTTATTGACGAATACGTAAACCTGATGCTAAACTGACATGAAGCTGATAGGTTAATTAGGTCCTATTTAAAATAAAAAAAGAGGTTGATCGCTGAATCCAACTTGGTTAGGCAGCGTTTCTAAACGCCTAAACTTACATCATGTTTGTAAGTTCGTCTATTTTTAGGGTTCCGTACCGAAATGATAAAACCAAACTCTTACAGTTTTATGTCTATCCATTCGCTCATTTGACGATTTTAAGATTCCGGTGCAATCTTAAAAAAGGTGGTGTTTAACTACTGGACTAAGATAAAATTGACTAAAATGTGTTCAATAACAACTAAAAATAAAAAAAAAAATCCCTAGCAGACTATCGCTCAGGGTATCCTCATTTTTCGTTATTACCCATTGCAAATATGTTTTAAACTTTTAAAAGTCGTTGGAGTGTAAGCTAAATCTACTTTAAAGCCATTTAAAATAGGAGAATGACGATCAAAGACATCGTAAAGCCTGACTGCGGTCAACAACAAGATTTTTATTGGTTTTAATGTAAAAAAGTTCACAGTAACAACCCGATCAAATCCAAAAGTTTCGGGCATTTTCAAACACTGGTTTTGGAAAATAATCGTAGTCGGTTAAAAAATATTTATCTAACTATATATATATATAAGAAACGGCATTGTTGCAATTCAAAAATTATCACTTAGCAGGACAGGTAACGAACTCCACCTTTCAGAATAATGTTTACACTGTAAAAAAATATTTAAAGTTAATGTAATACGATTATAACAGCAATTAAATTAAAATGTTTGATTGGTTCACTAAGGTTCTTTATTAATTTTGGCATAAAAATAATTGCAATAACCATTTCAATATTGTCAAAAGCAATAAAGTTAGAATTATAGGTCGTTCAACAAAGCAGCTTGTTATTTTAACAAAAATATGTTTGAATTAGTCAAATAGGAGTTATTGTTGATATTCAATATTGTGATTATTCGTTACAGTAAGAAGCTTCATAAATATTAACAATCGCTTTATTGTTTTAAGCATCATGTAATTTATAAATTCAAAATATTACTATGGTCTGTCACCAAAGTACTTCATTAATTACAGGTAATTTCATTTTTGAATTCACAAGGAAAAATGTTAGTCGTAAATGAAGTTATTTAAAATAATAATGCAATTTTATAGTTTCTGTAAAGTTGTTGGTTTAGCGATATTGCATAAAAAAGCAGTTTAATACAAGCTACAATCAGTTGGCTGACGTCGCGCGACCTGCATCGCGCTATGAGAGTTTTTTTGGTCACTTGGTCCGTTAAATACTCGCAAACGTTTCTATAAAAGTGAACCACGGCGGATCCCAGGCAGTATACCTCGCCTGGCCGGAGATCTCACATCTTCCGACGCTCCATAATTGGTAACACCGAGCTTTTGCATTGAGCATCTTCCGCAGCAAGCCAGCCTTCTCCTTCATCTACCAGTACGAGTACACGGACCAGTAGTCAACTGTACGCTTTTCATCGCATAGCGCACGTAGGGCTGCAGACTCACTTTAGACGGGGCATTTACTTATCATTATCAAGATTGTAAGTGCGCAAGCATTACTGCAAGAAGTATCGACCTTCGGTCAGTTAGTGTTATTGCGGATCTCCTTCACACATTCTTGTTAATCGGAATAAACTAACGTTATAGTAGCAACAGTTTACCGTTTTTAATATCGAATAAGTTGATTTGTGCAAGCTACAATTTATCTTTTCAGTTTTAAATAAGAGCTTGATGGAAGCAACAATGTACCTTACTACATTTCAACAAATATCTTGATACAAACTGAAATTTGCATGTTTATTTTAAAATAAGAAGCTTAATGAGAGCTACAATGCGCCTTTTTAATTTCAAACAAGTAGCTTTGTATAAGCTACAATGAATAATTTGAGTTTTAAATAAGATAATTGATGAAAGTAAAAATGTTTCTTTTGATTTTATATAATAGGCTTTATAAAGTCATTTTTAATTTCAAATAACTGACTTTATACAAATTTCAATAAGTGTTTTTAGTTTCAAATAAACAGCCTAATTGAACCATCAACAATTTTAAGGTTATAACTGTTGACAAATACTTTATAGGCTCGTATTTAAATAAGAAAGTTGATGTCTTCTAATAAGATTTTGTCTCTATCAATTAAGTATTTTTTCAGTGTAGTCTTGTCAGCAGTGTGAGAAGATGTAATTTATTACCCTACGACAATACTGCATTCCATAAATTAAGTTCTATATACTATTTGAGCATAACTATCGAACTTCAATTATTTATGAGAAGTGGAAACTTTCATTAAACTAAAATATAACAGTATCCAATGAGGAGAACGAACCCTCAAATTTACGACAGACAGTGATGACGATAAGGCTTCTACGCTCAAAAACAACAACAAACTCTTCCAGAAATGTTTGATAAGACGTAAATATAAGAGGGGGCATAAAGGTAAATTGCCCATGGTAGAATTGAATTTCAGTGAGTAAATCAAGTGCAATTAAATAATAAAAACACACATGGACTACTACATTAATATTTATTATATTAGCAAAAACATAATGCCATTAAATTTTCTTAATATTTAGTTTTCACCAATGTTATAATTATTTTTATAACGGTAACGGTACACATAATTTACCTGAAACATTATAATATTTATTAATACAAAATCTAGGGCTATTATTAGCAAATTGTTAATACAAATAAAATTATTCGATTTATTAACAATAATTAATGTTTTTCGCCCATACTACGTTCATATTCCACGTTGTATGCAGAATCCGTCTAATTTTATGGCCCCTCTTAACGACTGGCAGTCGAGTCAATAAATACAGTCAAGTTACGATAGATCGTCGCATCAATCGAACTTCCTTTTTATCAAATCTTCGTTTTTTAATTATAATTTAGTAGTGAGCGTGAGTGAGTAACTAGCAGTAATATAGAGCTAAAAAAGCCCATCGGAGATGTAGTTTGCATTATTGTTCATGTAAATTATATCAAGTTTACTCCAAAATAAAAGACTTTAAAGCGAAAGAAGCAGCTTTTACAAACTGGCATAGAGCAATCCAATGGCTAACCTTTCAACAGGACATTCAGCCAGGTAAAGTCAGCAATTCAATCGGAAACTCGTATTCACAGACTAAGAAATTAATAAAAGTAAAACAGCAGAGTTTTCAAATCAAAATCGAACCGCTTTTATGTTCTCAAATCGAAACCACTACTTACTCCGCCGCGTCTAGATGATGGTAAACGTTCAGAAATTGCATCCGGCAATCGAAACGTGTCGCAAAAAAATATCAATTTGCGTTGAGAAGATTCAATTGTCTACGGACCGACACGAAGTTGAAACTTATGAAGTTAATTTCCTTTGGGATATACTAGTGTTGACGATATTAAAAAAATATAGAATAGATTCGTATTGTTTAACATCTAGCATACCTACACCCTGGATTAATTCAATACCCTTGCTGTCAATATTTGGGTCTTGTGAGGTGAATTATATTATTCTAGCCGGCCCGACGGAATATGTTGTCTACACCTAGTGGAAAGTTATAGCAAGATAGACCACAAAAAAACCTTCATTAAAAAATACGTCGATAATGATCAGTCAATCGGTAACAAGTTTCATCAATCTTATACTTATATACAACTTGTATAAAATAATATATATATATATATATATATATATATATATATATATATATATATATATATACCAAACAACTACTAGTAACTAATAAAGTCCTAGTATATAACTATTACAAAAATTTATGGAATTAAGAAGTACAATCTAAATATACATACCGTTCCGTTCCGTTCCAGCGTCTTACCAGCCAGAAGTACAATCTAAATATACATACATAGAAATAATCTTTCTTCGTTTGAGACTCCCTGAAGGTTAAGAGTCTTCGAATAAAGAATATAATAAATGCAATACCTATGGCTACATCATCAATGTAAACAGTTTTTTTTTTCCTTCTCATCTTATCACGTAAACAAAACCACGTCTTTTTAAAATTACAAGATTCTGTCACAATCACTAAATATTCATTTGCGGCGAAAAACAAACAGAAACAAAATATAGCACATCAATAAAAAATTCATATTGTCCTTTTAAATAGAATATTTTTTTGAAGTGAAAACTTCTTTAGCGGCGTTGTGCACTTTTTTTGGTATGGGTAAAAATGTTAAACTCGCGTCAGGTCACGTGTCCTGATCGAAAATACATATAAAATGCGTAAGACGGAACTCGCGCCAGGTTTATTTACATTAGTTTTTAAAATGGGTAAAAAATGATAAACTCGCGTCAGACTGATCGTCAGACGGAAACCATAATGCCGCGCCATAAAAATTCGCAAGACGGAAACCATAATGCCACGCCTATTATAATTTTTATTTTTAGTATATGGCGATTATGAGTAGTACAGGGAGGTTGGATATGGGATTTTAATTCTATGACAGATTGAGATGTCAAATATACGTCAAAAAAGTAAATAAACAAACATTATTATTTCTTGCGATGTCAAAGACATGTCTTGTGTCATATTTGAGTGTTAAGCGCAAATTGTGTGTTAAGGTTTTCACTTCTGCCGGCACTCCCGTAGTGCAACTCTTTTTTTTTTTTTTTTCCAGATTCAATATTCGTAAATAATTGCCGTCTATGGATCTTAGAGATGAGACGAGTGTACGAATAAAATAGAATGATTTTAGATCTTTCACAATCTCTATGAGTAATATCTTTAGGTCTTACAATAGTTCTAAGACAACCGTATCAAATCATTTGAAAATAAAATACTTATTTTTTACGAAAGACAAACATAAAACTGATGCACCGACCCCACGATTTATTATCCATGTATCGGAATAAGAAGACATTGATGATGATAGTGATAACGAATAAAAAGAATTTTTTTTTTTTTTGAAATGCTTCTTTATTAAAGTTGTTCCCGCAAAGTAAGATTGTCTATCCAAGGTAGACGTATTAAGACACCGATATTCACAAATAGCGAGTGTGTCGTGTACGAAAAACGAAGGAAGCGCTGAGTATAAGTAGAAAGAGCGCCGACGGGAACTTTTTATGAGACTAACTAAATAGCACATCGCCACGTTCGTATCACCAGGTTACCATAAGATATCATGAAAATTCCTAGGGAAATTGGAATATCGGACTATTAAGGTTCGATGCATAGTTCTTGGTATGCCAATCAGTATTCGACAGTCATTTAAAATAATTTTCCCAGTTTCTGAATGGACATAATCGAATCGACTGACGAGACATCGGACGGACATCTCTAGCACAAAGTCGGTTGCGAATGCCGGAAAATCCCTGTCTATCGTGTGAACGTCACTGAACGCGGCCATTAGCGGCGGTTTTGTTTTTGTTTGCGTGTCCCTGCTTAATTGAAATGTCCACCGGTAAACAGCGCTCGCTGAGCTTCGTAAGCGCCTCGCTAATCGACAACACTTATTGTATTTTAAATAGCTTTTCATTTAAATTTGTGTTACGGTCTTTTTTAAAAATGACATGAAAAATAAAAAAAAAGGAGAACTATAAGTAGGATTAATAAAACTAAAAAACACATATAATACAATATTAGATACAAGTCAAGTTATTATAGGTGTGTTAAAATCGGACCCGGTTTTTAACTACTGCTTAGACTTGTATGTCATTGTTTTTATTCTCTGAATGGGGAACCCATAATGTGTGGAACAGCTTCTTTGCATCATCTATTTTAGTCCTGTTTGACAGGTGGTTAGCCCATTGCCGCAAATTTGCTCCTGATAGCAATGTATCTGGAGTCTGGACTGAGGTGGCTTATATATTATGTCCCATCATTTGGCTGACGATACCCTCAGTAATGATGCTTAAAATACTTAGTTATTTCTTATGCAATGCTGTAAAGTTAGCTTATCCGGTATAATAAAAGACCAGGGTCAGAATAATATTCCTCTTTGCCAATTCTAGACAAACTAGACAAAAGGAGTCAGGATTGGACACGGGGGAAGAAATTTAATTTATAAATACATGATTTTAATAAATATTCCCACGCATCTATTTATTTTTAATTTGCTCGGCGTCCATAAATTACGTGAGGCGTTTAGGGGAGGGAGGGCGTCGATTAGAATCTTCCCCAATCTCACGTGGCAGAAAAGGGGGTTTCGCCAAAAATCACGTTATTTAAGTTTTACAAAAAACAGTGTAGAATCGCTATAAAACAGTGTTAAATATCGCCAAATCCTACCCAATAGCAATTATCTCAGCTATGCTAACGCCACAAAGTAGCAAGTTATGTTTTTTTTTTATATATACATATCAAATGCAATCAAGCACAGATTAACGTATTAAGGGGTTGGAGCCAAATCTCACGACATCTCACGAAAGGGGGAGGGGGGTCGAAACTTTCCCAAAATCACCTCACGTAATTTATTGACGCCCCCTTATCTTCATTTAAATCTCTTTTGTATATCCAAATTACAGACAGTTTTAATCAAAAATGAACGTATGTTCATCAATGCGAATAAGTTTACATCCGCCAAATCTCGTGCATTCATGTGATTTTTCTTTAAAATTAGTTCTTTCCCTCACCACTGTATTTTTCTGTGATTTGTAGTTTTTACCAATCAATCATTCTTCAATCTAGGAAAAGTAAGATAGACCGTTTTGTGATATTAGGCTATATCCTCGTCTTAAACTAACACCTACATTTATTCACGCGTCCCACATTTACATCAATACTAAAACCATTTGCCGCCACTTTGCGCAATTAAATATAAAATTTTGCATTATAATGGCCGCGGAGGTCCGTATATCTTATTTGTTAGTCTCACTGAATTCCATTCTGCAAAACCAAAACGATGCTTGGATTCTACAATTAGCCAGGTATGGCAAAGAAACAGGTAGTCACGTGTGCATAATGTAGGGCTATCGTCACCAGGGACCCGCGGAGCACTGTTGCTAACGAACCCAGTGTCAAGGACGTGTCTGTACCAAGCCCCAAAACTCCACTCAAAGATGAGCTTTCACAGTTCAATTTCACAATAATTGTAAAGTGTTTATACTTCATATAATTATTATATGAAGTATAAGGGAAGACATTGTAATTGTCATCGAAGTTACATAATAATACTAAATTTGAGCTCATTTGGACAATGCGCCTAGAACAGTATCACTTGATATCGGATTTTACTCCCCATTAAATTTTCTCACGGGGGGAATGTAAATGAAAATCGATTCTTAAGGAGTAAACTCCAAAAATACTTTTAATAGCAATGCTTTTTTAAATTAACAAAAGTCTAGATGACGAACCAACTAACCCGAAATAGAAGATTGTCCCTGTCATAAACAAACTGGAGTATCTCACACTTTTACCTAAATAGAGTTACAACTTATCGTATCTTGTTTCAGTATGTGAAATAGTTACCTACTCAAAAGTACATACGAAAAGTGGTAACTCAATGTTGTTGAAAGACGCCGAGGACTACTCCAGGAACACACGGTTCAAAGCAAAACCTTATCTAAGAAGTTCCAGGAGCATAACGTCTTACGGCTCAGACTAGTCCAGTTCATTCAGTAAATATAACAAATCAAAATATGATCGACGAGGACGCAAAAGCAAAGCAAAAAATTAAAAGTAACACTAATTATATACAAGGTTCAGTAGTTGTACCAATAAGGGAAAGTGAAAATGACACAGTTTTTGCAAGTCACGCAAGTATTCACACATGGTGACCGCGAGCCATGCGACAGTTTATAAAGGATTCCTTACTTATAGATTTAAATATGCATTTTAAAATTGTAGACATCTTGTGGCTACTGCTAGTGGTGATTAGGACAATGATTTCATGCAAGACATGATGCTGCTATAACAATAGACGCAAAGCACCATATTGTTATGTATCAAATTCGGGGAAAAGGACCTTGATTAGGAGACTGATTTATGATAGTAGGATTGACTTCAAATAAACATTGTCCTGGTAATATATCAATTCTATATATACCCGCCCTAAATTCGATTATTAGTGCAGGATTTCAACGGCAAATTATCAATTTTGTTAACAGAAAAAAACCGACTCACGCTTGACCTTTTCAATTAGCCAATGTCCTCCCCATGGACTCAAACTATCTCCATGCTAAATTAGATCGCGGTTCCACCCGCCCTAAATTTTTTTAGCGATGTAGGATTTCAACGGCAACTCTTCAATTGTAGAAAAAAAAAGTGTAAACTTGAATATTAACTATTTATTTTTTCCTTTACTAGCTATTTACTTCCCATAATTCGTATACATATTTATTTATTATAAATAATAATGTTTGTTTATTTACCTTTTTTGACGTAGTATATTAGACATCTCAATCTGTCATAGAATTAAAATCCCATGTCCAACCTAATGTAAATAAAGCTCACGTGTCTGGACGCGAGTTCCAGCTTACGACTTTTCGATCAGGTTACGTAATCCTGATGCGATTTTAACATCTTTTACCCATTACAAAAAAAGTGCACAACGCCGCTAAAGAAGTTTTCACTCCAAAAAACGACTCACACTTGACGATTTCAAGTAGCCTATGTCCTTTCTCGGGACTCAAACTATTTCCATGCCAAATTTCATCTTAATCAGTACAGCGGTTTGAGCGTGAAGAGGTAAAAGACAGACAGAGTTACTTTCGCATTTATAATATTAGTATGGATAGTATGGATTAAACTGTTACGAAATTAATACATTCACAAAAAAAATAACTAGTAATTAATTAATATTGCCTCAGTGGTTACATCGACTGTAGGTCGCATTACGGTTTACAAAAATATAATGCAAAGACTTTGCTTTAATTTAAAAACTAACTGAATATTTCAATACCTCGACAATAAATAATTGCTTTGTCGCCGTTTCTTATTAAATTATTATATCTCGGTGAACTATCGTAGGAATGTCAACAGCACAATCATTTAATGCCATTAGAATAGACCGTTAACGTCAATTTCGAACAAACATTTGCGACAAACGCAACAAGTTACTTATATGTTTCGTTTGAAGTGAAAATGAAGGTATTATAAAATGTATAACCACTATGTTGGTGAAAGGTATAGGGTTGTCAACGTTGATATAATTTATTAAACATGGTTGCTCGATTTATTGTTAACTATTTAATTTTATATGCAAAGTGGTTATGTTATAACAGTTATTACAATATTACATAATATCAATATGTATGCATATTATGTATGTTTAATGGAAAAAATAGACGAATTTATTTAATATTGCCTACAGAAACTTTACTTTTATGTCTATAAAGACTTAAATTAACAATTGTTAACAATTTTTATAAATGAATCGTGTCACTTTCCTTAATTAATTATATGAAACATTTATTAACCTTGATATCATGCATGATGAAAATTGAAACCATTCAAAATAATTTTAGTCAGGCTTGTAGACCGCCAATTAGGTATTTGGCAATACCTTTACTTTAAAATGAATGACATAAGTTTCCTCTAATTTACGATATTTTAACTAGGAACAACTTACATTAACCATAACTTACGAACGACTAACCCCATTTGTAACCAATAATATCACATGCTTATTGCAGCTGATTTTACAAGTTGCACAAAAATAACAGGTAAGTTAATTAGAAACAAAAAGTATAAAAACACTGGGCATTAAAATATCCATCAGTAATTACAGTAATATACAAAAAGAAGTAACAATTTTATTGAAAAACGAAGGTAAGACGCCAAACCGGCGGCGTTCGGCGGACGCCATGCCCATTCTGAACTGGGGATTCCCCGTTACATATAATATGTAGTATTGTCCACATCAGTGCACGTGCACTTTAGCAGTTTTTATGTAAAATCATCAATATGATTTATGTATGTCACATATATTTTATCCTATAATTTAAGATGTACACACATCGTAAGAAAACACACAATTGTCATAAACATATAGTGAAAATATTATGAATACAATGTCTATTATTTTAGTTCTACTAGCACTTAACTATTTCTTTTATTGAAATATGAATAACCGTCCTAAATAATAAGCTATCTAAATTTTTAGTACGAAGCAATGTCTTATAGTACAGATAAAGGAAAAATTGCGAAAACCGTTAATTTTTAGTTAGTTACATCATATAATAAAAATATTTTTAACAATATAATATAAGTTTGCACGGAACCCTCGGTGCGCGAGACAAACTCGCACTTGGCCGGATTTTTTTTTTAAATCTGACTAAATACGTAAATTATTTTACAATATTATGTCTAATTTCAAATGAACTTTCTATTTGTCGGAACCCATTACAAAAAATGCGAACTATAAATACGAGAAATTCTCGTGTCGTGTGACGATTGATAATGACGGAGTGCGGCGAAGGACACAATTCCGGCATTATTGGCGAGGCCCTTGTGGCCCTTCGCTAATTAACTCTACGTGGAACAGCCGTGGTGTAAGTCACAAAAACGGTTATACCGCTTTACGGCTTTAATAAACTTCTTACTCTTTGACAAAATTCTACGACGATCGAGAAAGAAATACGCATATTGTTACATGCTGACTCTTCTACTCCCAACTAGATCTTCTACTAGATCCCAATCTCAGAACTAAAATCCTTTACGGTTTTTAAATATCTATAGATAGTCTTGACGCCTTCGCGACGGAAGACCGACCTTGAATCTTTATTACAGTAAAACTTACTTAAGATAAAAACAGAGGGGAGGTGTCAAGCAAAAGTCTGGTTACGTATGTGTCCTGAGCTACATGATTATCCATGAAGTGAATGATGAGTCAGGCGAGGTGGTCTCCCAGTATGAATAAATCATTATACTGCATCTTAACGACGTATTATGTTTTTTCCATTCCTGAGTCTGTAATCTCACGTGAGGGACGGGCGGGGGGAGGTCTACCACATCCTACCGAATCGCACCAAGGGGGAGCGGGGGTCCAAATTACCAAAAAAACACCTCACGTAATTAACGGGAGCTCCCATACATCTTCATTCATATTACCTACAATCCAAATCATGTCACTTATAAATTGCACCAAACACAGGACGTCTATAAGCTTATTTATTACATGGTTATAAATTACGAAAAATACCTACAATATATATGTACAATATACAAATATGTATTGCTATTTTCACCGAAACTACATTCGGTTCGGTATTGTGATGTCCAATTTTAGTTAAACTTTTTAGAGTGTGTTCGCTTTGGGATAAAAAGTTCCCAAGTTTGATACTTTTTACAATTTTCATAACGAAAGTTTTCGTTTTTGAAACGTCCCTTACAAAATTTCTGGTTGCAAAACGAACGTTTGACGAACATACACTACCATAAACAATTAATATCAATAGCCAGTTTGACAGATTAACACCAAAACCAGTGGGTCCAGCTCCAGACGTGGGTATTAAAGTTTCATATTTCGGTGGCAAAAAAGACAAAATTAACAAAAATATCGTAAACGAACATTAGGACAGATTGTTACAGTGATAATACTAATATTTTTTATTACAAATAAATAAATTAAGCAACTGCATTTTTGTTGATTAAGCAAGTACAAGTTTAATTTTCAATTTAGTTTGAACTAGACGATCCAAATAAAACAAAACAATCAACATTGAATTGCTGCTTTACTGGACGCTTCACTTACATTCTCACGGTCAACGTCCAACGGAAAAGCAAACCCGTTTTCCTAGACAGGTGTACCCTGCGGCGGGTCTCTTTTTGTTTTGTTTATTTTTGTCAAGTAATTAAGGCGATCACAGAGGTGCCGTCAAAGCTAACGCCACACATCAACACTAGATGGGTCATTTAATGGACATGGACATTACTACTTTACAGCCAATTTGATGGGCGCGTTACATTGGCATTTATACTATTATCTTTAATGAATAAACGAATTCTACTTACAATTTTTTTGCTCAGGAGTTGCGTTATAGTTGTTAAAATAGTGTTGACATAGGCGACAGGCTCATCAAGACTAGATAGATAATTTAATCGACGTACATATAACTACTTTACAGCCAATTTGATGGGCCTGTTACATTGGTTATCAAAATAAGTAAAGGAATTATTTTTACTTACTATTTTCAGCCGAAATGTCACGCAGTTATAATATTAACGACAGGTGCATAAGTTAAATGAGCAACTTCTAAAGACTTTTTTTGTAAAAAAATGCTTGAAAATAAAGCAGCTATTTAGAGTAGGTAAAAATGAACATGTTTTAAGAGTGTTATCGGGAACCGAGCCGCCCGCCATACAAACTTTCGATTTGCATGTGTATATGTGCGTGAATCACACACAAAACATTAACAATATTGAATAAATAGCTTTTGCCCGCGGTTCCACCCGCCTTAAATTCGGTTATCGGTGTGGGATTTCAACGGACACTCCTCAATTATAGAAAAAAAAACCGACTCACGCTTAAAGTTTTCTCTTCTTGATCTCTTTCCTTTTCTATACATAATAGTAAAGATATGAAATTTAATTAAATCCACTAGACTCTAACGTAGGAATCGTTATACGGTGGAGTAATTTCCCCGGGGCAAATGGAAGGCTTTGCGTCTTTAGTACAACGCAAGTCGTCTTTGTGTTACATCAAAGACATCTTAAACTTTACAAGCGCGTGCTAAAAAGCGTATATGACGAGGTTGTCGCTTACGTTTCTATGCATTTGTAAGCAGGCATTGACAATCCTTTGTGACTTTAGAACAACAGTGTCAAAGATGTGGGAAATTGAATGTTCGTACCAAACGAATATGTGTTTACTATAATAATGTACGAAGAGACGACGCAGGGCAGACGGAAGTAACGTAAGAGCGCTCGGGAGTTACCTATGAACGTCATGGTAAATAAATGTATTGTTCATGAAGAACAATATATTAACTTGTGTCTCTTTACACACTAATGAATATCTCAAGCAAGTGTTTGAGTTTTTACAAACAAGTTTCATCAGATCAGACCTTGGTTATCGTTTAAGACAAGAGTACTTGTCAAGGCTAATCAAACAAGCCCGTCGATGGGGTAGCGTCGATTCGTTACAGAGGTCCTATATGGCCACCTTCCGGCTACATCATCAGACCAGTTATATGACATAATTATATTACAATTTCATCGGAAATTAGGTCAAATTTAACTTACAAGATAACATTACAAACACGGGACAGGTGGAACTAAATAAAAGCTTGTAAAATACGTCTAGTCGCCTTTTAATCAATGTGGACTAGACACATAATGACATCTAATACTTAACATACGTATTTTTGTGTTTATAATAAGCCAAAATAATTCAAAAATAACAAAACGATAACAGGACACCTATATCCATGGCTCTTACAGAAAAACATTAATGTCTGAGATGGGATTCGAACCCAGTAGCAATACATGACGGTATAACAAAGCGAACCAATAAACTTAAAAAACAGATGGTTTAATTAATGTGTTGAGTATTGAAAAGTGTATGCATGTATATACGCTAGCAACTGGTCTGATAAGTATTATTACGTGTCCATAAGTAGTTATGACAATGAAAAATAAATTAGCTTTTCAATCGATATCTTCAGTTATGAAGATATCGATTAATTTGATTAATTAAACCTATCTATAAATATTTTAACATAAACCAGACCTTGCAGTTTATCCTTTTCGATATTAAATATAATTATCCAGAACAGTATAATAATTTCACAAATATGCAGATAAAGAGCGGCGGCGGCGGTAGATCCTGTATAGAAAGGAAAAGCGACTGCATCTTTTCCAAGTATAACCTTGATAAAAATACAATAAGATAAGAATGATTTAATACCGAATTATATTTATCAATAAATCCTTTTTTTGCCTACGGATACTATCGAAAGGAAAAACTTTGCGGTCACTATGCACTATGTACCTAGGGTACTTTCACTGAAGTATTATTTATACTGCGACCGGACTAAGAGCAGGGCATTGAAGCTTTCGTTGTGAGAAATGTATGAGAATTTAATTTGCGTTGCGTACCTGCGATTTTGCAGGTCATTCGCTTATTTTCTACCTAAATTCTATTATAGGTGTAGGATTTCAACAACAATTTCCGAATTATAGAAAAAAAAACCGACTCACACTTGACGTTTTGATGTAACCTATGTCCTTTCCCGGGACTCAAACTATATCCATGCCAACTTTCATCTAAATCGGTAGAGCGGTTTTAGCGTGAAGCGGTAACAGACAGACAGGCAAAGTTACTTTCGCTTTATAATATTAGTATGGCTACAAAGCGGCACCCATCGACTGAATGAAGACTGCTGACTGTAGTAAGCCCTCAACAGGGAGCGGCGCTAAGCGATAAATTTACCTATCTATAGACATTCGAACCTAATCCGATAGCAGTGTACTTTTTTTCTTGAAAGAATGTGTGACGTTAAACACCAGTGAGCATGCATTTTATTGATAACTAGTATTTGGAAACAGACTATTTCTGCGTGAAAGATAAGTTTGTCGCAATTCAATGTAAGCGGCAAATATTATCGGCAAGATAGCATCAGCTGCGAACCGGTTTCATATCTTTATAGCTTATCCAGTTGCCAGGGATATTAGATGTATAGATATACAATAATTATTGTATCCATGCAAAATTTCGCCTCTGACACAATATACAATAACATTTAGACTATTGTATACAAAAGTACAATATTTTAGGGCTTACACTACACAAAGTAATTTTGTTTAATTATAGGAGTGGCTGTAGTAAGCTAAATGCAAGTTCGCAAACGGAGAAACGAAACGCAGGTCACTCTTGGCGTCGTTTCGTTTAATTCACAATAAACACAGACAAATTTCGACCCTATTGCAAAGATCGGAAGTTCTCTGCAATAAATACTTTGGATTTATAAGAACCGATCAGTATTTATTCCGTCATTGGCAGAAATTCAGTTTAAAAGTGGGCAATACAATAATTTGGTTGCAAATTCAATAAATTCTAGCCCGCTAAAACTTGTTATAAGCAATTTTTATATATCTAATGGCGGCGCTATTTAAAAGCTGCTATAAGCGCCTTAAGAGAATTTTTAGACGTTTAACTTTAAACAAATTACTTATTTTGCTTTTTAATTTTTAGTTTTAAATGGGAACAATCTAGATATAAATTCTTCTATGTATATAAAAAAAAAACTTACAACATGAAAAACGAAATAAAGCGCGAACACATTTCAGAAAAAAAAAGTAATAAAATTAGCAAATGTATTTTTGTACATGTTTAAAAGTAAAAAAAACTTACCTACATTCTTAATAGTCTCTTCAAAGCTAAGCTAAAAATCCAACAAAACTTACCTGTAACAAAACAAAACACACAAATTAAACCTTTTGAAAACGATAAATAACGACTTAGATCCATATACCTAGACTTAGATAACTGTTACTCAGACAGATGGAATATGGAACAGCAGTCGTTACTCGTTACAGATACGTTGAACATCGACTTGCGTACATTGTGGAACAGTTAATTAAGCGCTTAGGTAAGTCAATGTATTTTAAATATGCATACAGAAACAGTTAATTGGGCGCTTACATGAATACCAAATAATACGGTTCTAGGTCTAAAAGATATAAAAACTGGTACACTTATTTAACATCATTGAGAATTTTCAGGTTGAAAGCTGAAGGTGTACATACAAGCGTGGTCATTTAGGGTGGTATCGGTAAAAAAAATGGGTTTTTTTGAGGTAAAATTACGTAAATGGCAATAATAATTCTTTGTAAACCTATTTTATTACCGCATTAAGTGTGTATTTATGTTGTGTTTGTATAGTATTAAAATTGAAAAATCTAATACCTTTAAACGAGCAATTCTTGTATATATATATAATCTGAATCTCGGAAACGGCTCTACCGATTTTCATGAATTTTACAATGCAGGGGGTTTCGGTAGGGATAAATCGATCTAGCTAAGTTTCATTTTTAGAAAACGTCCGTGTTTTTAGGCAATAATAAACTAAAATATGACTCTCTCTACTGACATCTATTGGCGAGTAGTAATACTATAATTTTTACCGGCATAGCAACACTATAGCTACTTGACAACAGTTGGCGTTGTTATAAAAAAAAAACGAGCAAAGCTTGGTCCCCAGGTATAATATGTTTTATAGGAAAAGATAACTTTCCTTAGAGTGAATTTTCAACGGAAATTATAAATTTACAGTGAATAGTGGAAGTCTAAAAAAAAAAAAAGGGGAAATGGAAGAGATTTTGCTATTGTATTTGTATAGAACAGAAAAGCAAAATTAATTCATACAACTCTTTCAAAAATTAGTTTCCTTTAATTCAACAAAATATAACGTCATTCAGCGATAATACCAAAACTATAACAAGATTAAAAGTAATATTTGTAAAAAGATTTCTTGTAAACAAAATCCATATAAAGAGTAACTCGGAAGGTACTTGCTGTACCGATTAAGATAATATTTGACGTGGAGATAGTTTGAGTCTTGGGGAAGGGGACATAGGCTACCTAAAAACGACAAGTGTGAGTCGGTATATTTTCTAAAATTGAGGGGTTGCCGTTGAAATCCTACACCGATAACGGAATTTATAACAGTTGGAACCGCGGGCAAAAGCTAGTACAGTTGAAACATTACAGACGGTCAGCACAGCGTAGCTTAGCATAGCAACAGGTCGCAAAGCAATGCGAATTAAAATTAACCACTATACACAAATCAAGGAAACTGGTAATTTTTAACACAATAATAATATTTTACACTATGAATCATATCAAAATAATTACCAAACCGGAAAAGTATTGAATTAAACGAAGATTTAATAATACTGTTGCCGTATTGGCTTTGATTATACACAACACGAGGTTTAAAACGAATGGCTGTCGTCAGGCGAGGTTTTAAAACGAACGAGAGAAGTTGTTTTTAAAATGTATGAATTATTCATTACTTTGAGGTTAACCATACAAAGGTCAGGCTCGCTCCAGACATCAGAAGCTCCCATTAAGCGAATCTGTTTAAAGGTCACGCTTATACTTCATTCATAATAATATAAGTGAAGGTAATTAAAAAAAAAAAACTACACATCAACGTTGAAAAAATATATTGTATAGTAACTTATTTCAGCAGTTGATAATAAAATTCATTGTTCCCGAAAATTAACGCGTTCTTTTCTAAAAAAAAAAAAAAAACAACAAAGATGTTTTCTAATTAAGCCAGCAAATAAAGAAGCTGCGCCAACAAAGGTAATTTCTAATTCTATTGCTAAACGGGTCATGGTAAGGCAGAGTACCCCCTAATATTAATTTAATAAAGAAGGTATTTCAGTTGAGATTTTTTAGGGTTGCGTTGCTTCAGACGATAAACTACTTCTTTCTTATTTTTTTTCATATGCAGATCTACAAATTAATAGTTTCTTACTTTTAAGAATTAAAAGTTATGCCGTGTTTTAATGCCACAAAAGTATTAAGATTTTTAATTTGACAACAGAAGGTCACGTGCAGGGAATATAATTCGGATTCGGGATCCCGGACGCTTTTCTAGTCCCGAAATCCCGGGATTGAAAAAGGATAATCCCGGAAAAACTAGATTATATTCCCTAGTTTTGTAGCACTATAGCTCGGACGCGAAGCAGAAATAATGTCTTTCAATGACCGTTCACTATTTGTCTCTGTTGCACGCGCATAATTGTTTGCCGTCGCGCTCGCACAGATGCGATGACCGACCGCTGTTATCAGAAATTACTACTATTTTGATTACTGACACAGGCTAAAAAGTTTAAGGTACGAAATTCTTTGTGCTTCGCGTCCGTGCTATAGTCGGCACTCATATAAAACAGCAAGTTCTAATTTTACTACTTCATGTAGATAAGGTAAAGTAGTTTTTTTTATACATATCATACTCTAAGGAACTATCAAATTGGGATTCCTACGTGAATTGTTTCTTAGAAGTAATTCGAGTGAATAAGGAATGAAGAGTTATTATGATACAAATATCAAAACAATATGACTCACCGTAATGAGTTTAAAAACTAATAAATATGTTTGTCAACCACTATCTCACAAAGGACACGAACTCTGAACTTTCTTATACATTAACTAAAAACCCACGACTCCGCCTACGTTACTTCTTAATAAATACAAGATGGTAGATTTCTTTAAAGGAAAAAGGCCTGAAAATACAGCCATATTAAAAAATTATATACAGTTATTATAAAAAATAACCTAATATATTTGTATTATTTTTATATTTTTAATTAAGTAATTAAAAACAGCAATATTTGGTATTCAAGATAGACATAGAGAACTGGACAGGGCATTTTCCAGCCAGATGTGAAAAAAAAGGACGCAAAAGTGGGACAGAGACGAACCGGAGCTGAGGTCTCTTGTCTCTTTCTAAGTTGTTTTAATAAACATAAGCAAACAAAATGGCGGGCGTTGGCAGAAAGAGGAGAAGACCACAGGTTTACTTTGTCTTTTTTTAAAGAATGGTAAATTTTGTAAAGCAATTGCACAATCCACAGAAATTGAAATCTATGGTTTGTAAATAAATATTTTTAATATCAAACTGATCAAATGATCTAATGACACACTATAATATACAATATATAATATTATTAACAGTCTATCTATGGAGAACACTACACTGTGTAATATCAGACAAATATTTTGGGTTGCATAAACCTATGGTCTACCTGGGAAACCGTACCCAGGACCTTGAACTCAGCAGTCCAATCAACTATACTGCGCATCTTTATGGTATTATAATAATAAATATTTTTGGACATTACACACAGCGCCGTCTGGTCCCAAACTAAGCAAAGTTTGTAATATGGTTACCAGACAACGAATACAAATATGTACCTTTATATATATACTTTTTATTTGTAATTACATACATATTAGTTATACAAAGAAAACACCCAGTATCAAGACAAACACAAATAATAAATGTTTTTCTTGTGCGGGATTCAAACTTACGCAGTCGGGTCGGACCCACCGAACCACGGAGCCTATAATTATGTAAATAGATTTATGAATTTTACCACAAAAATATACTAAGCCTAATTTCCGTATATAAGCTAAGTTACCATAATTTTCTATTTTCAAAGTGCTTGGTAACATTTTATTGTATACATGCTCGTTTTATTTATTCTATATCCAGTCAGTAACAAAGACAACCATCATATTTTTAGTCATCAACCATATACCAAGTGGCGCCTGAGTCAGATATTTTTATCGTAACAGATAGGTACGACATTTATTATGGCAACACTGATGAATCAGCCGCGAACCGGGAAATAAGTTTTGTAAACGAAAATATTTATCAGGAAAGACGCATTTACCTACGAGGGGATAGAGTGGAATGATTTAGGACCGAGCTATTTCCAGCCATGGATAAGAGGATGGGAACCGAAAAGAGGATTATAAATGGTGAGATTGGTCAAGAAATTTATCTGAAAAGCTTATTTTACACTAACATTTTTATGGCTAAGAAATTTGATATGCATCGTTAAAATTTAGTCATATGGTAGGTAAGATAAATTATTTATAACCAATTTACTTACTTTCTTAATTTATAAAGTTTGTTTTTATACCACTAAGGTATTAAAGTTAGTGTAACTGGATATAATAAATATAATAGTCTGATTACTGACAACATTTTCAAAAAATCCTGCAAGCGTTTGTAAGCCAAAGAAGTAGATTTTTTTTATTTCAGTCTATATAGTACACGAAGTAATGTACAAGTACATTGACACTTCAAGGTTTTCTCTAAGGGCTACAGTATAGGGTTCTTCAAGAAAGAAGGGTTGAAGGGTCGGCAACGATGCCCCAGGTGTTGCAAGCGTCCATAGGCGCGGTGACCACTTACCATCAGGCGGAGCGCAAGATAGTTTTCCCCCTTAGTGGTATAAGAAAAAAAAACACTGAGCTGCAAAAAATCTGTAGATTTAGGGAAACAAGATGGGAATATTACCTTTATCTTTTATTTCGTCATTAAATAAGGTTAATCCGCCTTTAAAATCTAAACTCTTATGGTGCATAGTCTTAATCGGTCTAATATAATTGTTACATGCATCTTTCGTATACGTAATACCTACCCAGATTATTTGTGTACCGGGACATTTATAACCGGGACGATCGGGACTTTAGTAGTACCGGGTCGTAAGGCAGCCCTAACCTAGATGTCACATTTCACAATTAAATTTATTTTTGTGTAGGTCTTAACCTACTAAACGATCGTCTTTTAGTGTCTTCAGAATACCAACTACTACTATTAATAAATGTGTTTTGTATTCGATTCCCTGAACAAAATAAATAAATGGTGCCGTCAATTTAGTGAAAACAATAATTATTTATTTTCTCAGACATCAAATAGAACACTATCCTGAAAAAAAACTCGCAAACCCCGCTCACACCTGACCGTTTTCCTTAATTAATTAAAAGAAACGACCACCTCACCTAATTATAAAATCACTTTGTAACAACTTCATTATAAATCTCTACTTTTAATTAATATACAATAATTATACAGCAATTAATTAGGTACTACTAGCAATAATTTAAATGCGCATTAGGAGTGAGTATTTAATTCAAACCTAGCCTTAGACAACTCATATAAATCACGGCAATTTACTCCTCACACCATAAACGACTGTAGCTTAAATGCTAATTAATTAAAAAGTAGGGAGTTCGGTTAGGCACCCTACTTTTTAACTGATTTGCATGAAATCATAGTAACATTTACGAACTGTTAATCTGCATAAATAAATGATTAGTTACGGTGTCAGGTTTTTCACCACGCAGAAGCTAATATATAAAAAAATATCAGTGTTACATAGCCTCTAATTGTAGTTTCATGTACGCAACAAAAACTTAATAGCATTTTTGTAGTTATGGATCAAAAATATTTTCAATTAAGTCATTATGCATTTAACCATTACATACACATATATGCACTTTCATTTATTTTTAGTACCTCCGCCATAAATTCTGTTATCGGTGATGGATTTCGACGGCAACTTCTCAATGGAAAAAATATAGACTCACACTTGACATTTTCTTGATGGGCTTTCCCGGGACTCAAACTATCTCCATGCCAAATTTCATCTTTATCCGTATAGCGGTTTAAGCGTGAAGTGGTAACAGACAGAGTCACTTTCGCATTTATAATATTAGTATGTATAATTTCAAGTTTTAACGAGCAGCTTCTTGAGCTCAGCTAAACATCTTGAGACAAAGAATAACGTCTCCTGCACAAACAAACAGACAAACAAAACGTAAAAAGATGTACAATTGTACTAGATAGTGTTCTACATATTTGTAAAACAATTGTACCTATCTTTATGAAATACGAAGTCGGTGGTGGCCGAGGGGTTTAAATTTCACTTCACCTCCCAAGTAGCAGAGGTTCGAACCCCGGGGTCGGCGTGTACCAATGAGTCTTTTCTTAATTTATCAAGTACACTGATTTATTTATTCACACCACTGGCTTTTCGGTGAAGAAAAACATCGTGAGGAAACCCTATGTGTAGTTCACAATCCGCACAGGGCCCTACTGGGCCTGACTACTACCTCAGGTAGGCCGTGCCCCAACAGTGGGGACGTATGTAGGCTGGCTTTCAAGCATATGAAATACTATCTACCAGTCACCAATAGCAGATTGGCGGCTAAAGGTACTTGTTTACACAATGTTCATTCATGTAAAAACCCATTCAATTTTATCTTGTTATTTATAAATAAAACCCAGTAATTAGTGCCTACATTTAGTTTAAATTAAACATAAACAAAACTGAAACCTATTTTAACGGTTTAACGGTTCAGGGAAAAGATATATGGTACTGGAATACCTGAAAATGCCACTCGCGTTGATATTGCGGTCGTGTTTCCTAGAATCGGGTATATTTATTGCGTTGTTGGCGGCGCCGCGGATAATGGATTTATCATTTTCTGTTATTGCACTTGGTCAAAGTTCTATATATAGTGTCATATATCTCTGATTTTATATTGCATTACGGCTGGCAAGACGATAAATTCAATGACGAATTCTTATTAATTATTTACAAACTACTAGCGACTTAGGGTTCCTAGTTCAAGTCCTGGCTCGAAAAACTTTTGACTGCATCTTTGCTATGAAAATATTTATTTTTATATATGAATTAGGCACAAATAATATGGTCTTTATGATAGGTTTCATTCTCAGGGAGTCTTACAAAGAAAGAATCATAGGGTTGTAGATTTAAGTCCTGACTCAAGTTTAGTCTTTTGATTGCATCTTTGCAATAAAAACATTTATTATAGTAGGGGAGCCCACGATGCTAAATGGGGATTTACTCGAGCGTCATAGAGACCTATTGGGTTGCACAACTTAGATGATAAGAAGAAATAAATGTTATATAATGTATACCTCTTCATCGGTGGGGGGAGCGGCTATAGATTTTCAAATATGTAAAAAAAAACCCTTGCATGGGCATACTCAAGCGTGTCAGATATTGATAGTATCAATGTCCTACGTATTTTTAATAATGTACGTATGTTAATCTGATCGTTTGCATGATGCGGGTGGTTGTATTTAAGGGTTGAAAATGAAAAAAAAAAAAATTTTATTGAGCGCGTCAGATTTTCTAAGGGAGTGTTAAGTACACCAAAAAAAAGCTCTCATTCACTAATCTGACGATTTCGATGGGACGCAAACTCGCGGCCATTTTCATAATGTGCAAAAAAAAATCGCCATTTTGAAATACTCAAGCGCGTCAGATTAAGATATATATGGTTCATCTTTATGTTCTAAACGTACTGTCTCATAATCTGACGATTATCTAGAGGGATTCGCCTGATCTGGCAAAAAAAAAATAGAAAAACGGTTCACTTTAAAGGCCATCATTGCAACTTCACGCTAATTCCATTCCTGGGCGCTTGAAATTGTACTTATGACATTTTTGAGCTCAAAATATAATTTATGTGATATTTTGAGCTCGCAGAGTTCAAAGAAATAATATTTCTATGCATTTGAGCTCTCCCAGCTCGAAAGTCAGATAGAAGTTTCATAGAACACTATTTATGGAATTTTCAAACCGCAATAACTTTCGAATGGATCAACCAATTTTCACGCGGTTGGCACCATTCGACGCAGTTTCATCATCCTCATAAGTAATTTTGCAATTTTAATTGATCGAACCACAAATTTCGGAGTAATCCCGAAAAAACACTTTTTCGGGTTTCTTTCGTTCACGATATCTCTCGAACGAATCAACCGATTTTGACCAGCTTGGTGATTTAAATTATCAGATGTCTCTCAATTTCAGTATTATAAATATTTAATAAATGAAGTCATATTAGCACTTTCTCATCTGTCGATGTACCAGCAACCTCAGTAGACAAGGAATCAACAGTACCATGTGCTTCGGAACACTCTCCAGAATCAGGAGCATGTGTTTCGGAGCTATTTACCGAAACTTCCGGTGTATTGTCATGTTCCACTACACTTTGATCTTGTAAATACTGAAAGTCTCGCGGTATTTTAATTGCAGTAAATAATTTATAGCACTGTGCGTGATATAAATCATTTAATAATGATTCCATCGACAATTCGAGGTTATCATATGTTCCTCGAGACTTTCGGATAACCGGCTTGCTCCGACGATATTCCAATATATTTACACATTTTTTTAATGTTTCTACCGTAAATTTAATTGTTTTTTGTAAGGTGCTTTCACCACAAAATACACATTTCAAATTAATATCACTCATATTAAATATTTGTAAACTTTAACTCACATAAATAATATTAAAATAGCAAAAAAAGCCAAGACGTTGGAAACACGTTGTAAACAGTATACGAGCTGTGATGGCGTCATGGCAACAGAAACCAGAGTGGGGACGGAGTGAGAGAGTAATAGATAGAGAAAGAGTGAGAGAGGAATAGAAACGCGGAGAAGGAAATGTAGGCATCACGCAGCTGCACGCATTTAACTTTATCGACGAATTTTTGTTTTTTCGGCTTGCGGAAATCGTCAGATTATATATTTTTCATTATTCTTGAATTATTTCCTTCAAAATAAAAAAAAATTTAGCTACGCTCGAGAATGTCGAGATGACGTTTTTTTTTTACAACTTTGTTGCCCTCCCCTTTTTTTACGTTACTCTCAAATTGTCAGATTAGTGGAATATACACTTTTTAGGATGTAATTAACTCACCCTACCTTAATCTGACGCGCTCGAGAATTTCTGATGGTCAATTTTTTTTTTACTAATCTGATCCTGTATCCTTCACGGGCGACCTTATATATGGGGCTCATATTTGGTGGAGGTACTTAACCGGGCCCAAGGTATCCCCCTGTATATTAATCTGCCGCGCTTTAGTAAATCCCGAAATCCCCGCTTGGGCTCCCCTACTATTAGTTATCGGATTCTTTTCTCGTTTGTTAATTTGTTTGATTATATATCTTAACTTTTTAATACGTCATTTTAATGAGGTAGCTTACAATAATTGTAATTTTTCCATTCTACATTCCATTAACAACTTTCACTTTATACCCACTCTCGGTTTAAAATTAAATTATTGTTGATAGGAGGGTTAAAATGAAAGCTTTATTTTATTTTGATGGGTTTTCTAGCTAAACCCAACCTACATGATATAATACGGGACGAAAAATAACATTATCTTTTCTTTACAACAGAGGATATAATTTTTTGCTACGTATAAAAATATTTAGGTAAGTACATACACAGAAAATATTATTAACATACGTATGTACTTATATTCAAAGCTTTTAAAACTACTACAAGACAAGGGTGCATATAAAATGAAACAGTAAGACGGAGAAAGAGTAAGAAAAAGGAGGCACGAAGGTAACGAAAAACTGTTAAGGCGCATATAGCAGCTAACTAGCGCCGCCATTAGATATCCTCAATTTTCCCTTCGTAGAAAACGAATTTCTAAAATCCAAATGTCGCAAATATAAAGCTAGTCAGAAGCTATTTTTAGAAAATTTAATGTAGTTTCTACATAATATCTGTGAGTTGTAGTTAGCATTTCTGCTAAAAACGGCCACTTTTATCAAAAATGCCAACTACAACTTACAGATATTATTTAGAAACTATATAAAACCTTCTAAAAATAGCTTATGACTAGCTTTATATTTGTGACATTTGGATTTTAGAAATTCGTTTTCTACGAAGAGAAAACAAAAACTTAATAGCATTTTTGTAGTTATGGATCAAAAATATTTTCAATTAAGTCATTATGCATTTAACCATTACATACACATATATGCACTTTAAATTATTTTGAGTACCCCCGCCATAAATTCTGTTATCGGTGATGGATTTCGACGGCAACTTCTCAATGGAAAAAATATAGACTCACACTTGACATTTTCAAGTAACCTATGATGGGCTTTCCCGGGACTCAAACTATCTCCATGCCAAATTTCATCTTTAAACCGGCCAAGTGCGAGTTGGACTCGCGCATCGAGGGTTCCGTACCTACCACTATTTATGTAATCTATAAACAAACAAAAATAGTTTTTATATTTGAGTTGATTGAATAAAAGGTAAATTGCGGTTTACGATTTATGACGTATTAAAAAAAACCTACTTACTAGATCTCGTTCAAATCCATTTTCGGTGGAAGTTTGCATGTTAATGTACATCATATATTTTTTTTAGATTTATCATTCTCTTATTTTAGAAGTTACAGACACACATTTTACCACTTTGGAAGTGTCTCTCGCGCAAACTATTCAGTTTAGAAAAAAATGATATTAGAAACCTCAATATCATTTTTGAAGACCTATCCATAGATACCGCACACGTATGGGTTTGATGAAAAAAAAATTTTGATTTCAGTTCTAAGTACGGGGAACCCCATTAATGTGGTTCACAGAATACATCTAGTTACCAAGATTCAACAGTATAGTTCTTATAGTTTCGGAAAAAAGTGGCTCTGACATACGGACGGACAGACAGACAGACATGACGAATCTATAAGGGTTCCGTTTTTGCCATTTGGCAACGGAACCCTAAAAAGGATGAAATGTAAGGGAAACTTCTAGTACTATCAGTGTTGATCTACTATAGCACAGGTATTAGCACTACAGGACTAAAGTATCTTATCCTCTGCCAGATGTAATGTTAATTTGAATAATATTCCTTTTATGTCATTTTCGCTTGTAGTTAACCGAAACTATGCAGTTACGCTGTAAGTGACCGCAGTGTAATAAAGGAAGTATATCGATGTGTATTAACTATTAATAGACCATGCAATTCATAAGTAGTCAGTGGTCAGGGAATGAAATTACAAACTCATAGACGTGTATCATGCTTGTGACAGAGGAGATTACAAGGTACCACATTAATAGTTTGATCAGAGGCCGTTATAGGCACAAAATAGTTACATATATATACAGAACGCTCACTCCACACTAAGCGCTTTCAACCTCTCCCCTGCACGCATATATATGTTCCTACCATGCATATATATGTATATATGTAATATGTAATTATGCCCGTACATCCAAGCTCAAAGAAACCCCAAAGATAGGCCTCTGAAATACCATGGGCTTGGATGTACTTAAAGTCATCTTTAAGGTGTATTCAGATTTCTGGCTAATACGTATGCGTACGGGGGAGGGTTTGGTGGGCCTACTACGTAGTGAACATTTTGTATCTAGGCAAGCGTGTATCAAAGAATCATTATTAACTGCCAAAATAAACAAGGGCGCGGCGGACTAGTTGGTAGAGTTACATGAAAAATATTTTTATTTGGTTGGATAATGAACAATGGTTTCGTCATATATATTATAATATTCTTTATAATTTTACCATATTTGCGTCGAGCAAAACCGGTTCAGCGGTTTGTTTGTTATCGCTATACAACTGATTCTTTTTAAATGCAAGCAATATTCTCAAGAGAAGTTGCTCGTGCGGTACTTGCTACCGAACATTTTTTTTTTACTTTTGCCAAGATAACTTGAACACAGCCTACACAAACCCACGAAAAAAATATATTTTCAGTACTATACCAACTAACTTATCGTGAATTAATATTGCCATGTCATACCATCATTACTACACCATTATGTCTTCTTTAGAACATAAAACAACAGGCTGTCGATAAGACAACACTGTAACCAAAGAGTGAACATAAGACGTGATAAAAATAGCTTTAGCTTATAATAAGCCGTCAATGTGCCATCATCCCCTTCAGATATATGACGCACGTGAAGTGGAATCGGAAGCTAAGCCTACATCCTAGCGTCCCACGCACGACGCGACGAGATGCCGCCATTTGATATTGGGGTAAGGATCCAGTTAAGTGAGAGCGTTTACATCAGTACGTTAATCATTCAGTTGCGTAAGTTTCCAGTGAGCCATAATTACCGTGAATTTATGATTTTTGTGTAAAATTTGAAGAAGTCGTCGTTTCCTAACGCTCACCGCACACTGCGGCCGCAATGTTTGAGTTTGGAGTCTAGAAATATCTAATTGAGTTAGTGGCGTGCGCTGTCCGTAATAAATAAAAGTACCAGCGCAAATAAAAATGATATATGGGTAGTTGCCCTTGTGCCAAAGTACTCCACAATGAGATGTGCCTATGATTACGAGGAGTAGGTATAAATTTAACCTAGAACATGCGCGGTCAATCACCAAACCACTTTTGCATTACCTTGTTTCATTCAAGCTTCAAAATTTGCCATATGATTATAGGGCTAGGGGCTCATTTGCTGTAAATTACAAGATCCTGTGTTTGTCCGTAATGAAGTATTACACATAATCATCCATTTTAAGCTTATGAGGCACATCTTGTAAAATTGAAATATAGGTTTCACCACAGCAGGGTTTACTGCTGCGGGTAGAAGCCCAATTAAAGGGAAAAAGCGCAACCAGTTTTCGCCTCAAATTATTTGCTACTACAACTTATTTCCAAACAAAAAAACACACCACACACTTAAATTCATTTTTACATTACTCGCTCTGAATGGAACCCCAAGCGAGACAGAATTAGGAGACGGTCAATGTCTATTTGAGGGCAGGGTATGACCGCCAAATGCCTGTCGCTCTTTAAATGTTTGTTAGGCCTTTTATCGCCAACGGATTGAGGGACCCATAAGATTTATGCAAATGTTTGGACAATGGCGTCTCAGGAAATGGATTATCATCACATGGGTTTATTCTGAGGCGCATGAAAGGCTATCGCTAAATATTTGTAAGGCCTTTTATATCCCATTGAAAAGCGGTACGTGGGAGGTGAAATCTAAAAAACTGGAGAATCATCCGATAATTTATTTGTAGTAGTTCGATAATTCCACATTACAATAGGGTAGTTGTCTTCATTTTATTTATACGTTATTATGTAAGGTCACTGTTTTAGAAACTCCTTTAATAACTACTTTTGCGGTATACTTTACCGTATGAGCTGCCATAACTATCTTTTGTAATTTAACTAGTACTATAAAAAACAAAAATATATGGATTTGATTTTTTTTTTTTGTTTGTTACTAAGTACGCTTCAACCACTGGACGGATCGGAGTGAAACTTGGCACACACATATAGGTTAGGTCCTGGAATAGGATATAGGCTATTCTTTTTCCCCTTAAAATTCAAAAGTGCCCGCAGCTACAACTAGTTGAACGATAACGCTTGCTGTAACAAACTGCTGTAGTCAAAGAGTTGCCGTAAGAATCCTATGCTGATAACCAAATTAAGGGCGGGCAGAACCGTTGGCAAAATATAAGTGTACTACAAATAGTAATTAGTTTTATAAAAATCTGAAAACCTTGTCAATTAATCTACGAGGGGTGAACCAAAAGTAATGATAATTGGCTATTTGTAAAGCACATAAAATATGAAAAAATTTTTTTTTGCTTCCTCATATAATATACTATAAATCATATAAATATTAGATGGCGGAACATTCACAAAAGATGAACATTTATAAGCTCTGCTCAAGGAACAATTTTGATGGCGATAGCGAGGTGATGACTGATGTAGAGTAGGCGTTTTTGGAGGGTCAAGGCAAAGAATTTTTTTCAAAGGAATTTTTGAATTTCGAAAAAAAAATAGGACTAAATGTATTGACTTGCTAGGAGACTATGTAAAGAAATATATTTTGAACTAAAATTCCCTTATTTCATATTGATTATCATTACTTCTGGATCACCCCTCGTATTCTTTAAAAGCCTTTGGGCTAATTTACTAATAACTATACAATCCTGTACACAATTCTTACAAACAGATTTAGTTTACCACCTTTAAACACAATAACGCCTACACATCTTATAAGACGCCCGTTGATTCCCCTTTTTTATTTTCGTAATGAAATGAAGTACTTTCAAAACAAGAGACGAGCGGTTCGAACATAAATACAAATTCCTTAAATTTTTGCAATTTAATTCAGATATAAAAGACAAAATACATTTAGCATTGCGAAATCTTCAACGTTGAAGCCGAAATTAGAATCATAAAGTATTTCAACCAGTTTGCGTAGGCGAAGTTGAATGTTTTTTATTTGTTTATGACAAAAATATCAGTTAATAAGGTTTATTATTTATTAATGAATGGAGGCGTTTGTAGTTTATTTATTAAAACTTGGCTGACGCTACACTTTCATTATATATAGGACTTTTTGTGGCAAATTATAGTACATTGTGTATAAGAAGTAGAGAAAACAACGAAAGTGATATGATATCAAGAAATTAAGAACTAGAAGTGTTTTTATGGGCGTTACTTGATTTTTCGATGTCATAAGTTTTCATGCTTCAACTCTGAGTTTCTCTTTGAGACAAGATCTGGCGATGAAGGGAATCGGAAGAAAACATTGCTTAAAGGATTAATTCGTAGGCTAAAAAGTCTATGTAGAAGCCACGTGATGCTGGCGATCAACGATGGGAAAGCTTCCATGAAGACCTAGATCCAGAGAACCTAGAGTTAGACAGCCATTCACCAGGCTAACGACATGATAGTGACTCAAAAAGTTGCATTCTGCACTCTGGTGAGAAATGTTGAGGGCTTCTGACACTTCATGCAAGACGTCTTTGAGACGCGTTTCGTTTTAAAAATCTAAGGATGCTTATATCCAGTAGTGGGCGCCTTCAAGCATAAGATTATTATCTAGCTATATTCCAAAAAAAGCTTCAGTATACGACATACATTAAAAATATAATATTACGCAAACTGACCGATGCAAAAACTTTAAAGATTACCTAAGAAAGCAGACGAAAAATATTGTTTTTCAATCAAAACACGTAGTTTCTCAGAATTTAATAAATACGGAATGCGATCTAAAGAGGGTAAAAAGGATAAATAATAAATTATATTGGCTACAAAACATCGTGACGGCACTGCAGACGGTGGCTAACGACACTTGATACAACAGTCGTTAAAAACGACAATTTGCTGACCGGTGACCACTCCCTGACTTGCTAATAGATTTCAGTTTGAACAATTGAAAAATAAATCAACAGAGAAATATTAGAGATATTAAGGCTTCTCTCTTCGGGCACGGGACGAGTGGACTTCCTACTTTCATAATTTTTACCACTTACTCGAATTTATTAAAATAGTACGGCAATTTTGAAACATGTTCTTTTAGTTCTAGTAATTTATGTAAGTAGTTTGGTAATACGTTTTTTTACTGAAAAAACCAGTTTTGTTGTTGAGATAAGGGTATTTTTATATTATTTGCTTTTGTAATAAAAAAGGAATAAAAAAGAAAAACTACACAACGGAAATTATAAATTATTAATTTTATAATTGATTTTTTACATAAAGAATATTTAATTGTATTTAAACGACAAGAAAACTACGAACTCGAGAAATGGGTAAAAGTGTTGCGCCTTGTTGCTTAAATGTCTTGCGCTCGAAAGCTTTATGGATGTTGTTTAAGGAAGTTAATTTGAAATGGTGTCGGAAAGAAAGAGACCTTAGCTTAATTATTATTTTTATTTTAAAATTCTGCATTCATTCGTAAGCTAAGTGTAATCAAAAAACTTGAAAGGTTAAATAAAAAAAGACAAATGGCTACGAGAGTTCAATAAAAATAATATTTTGGAACAAATCCGCAATGCTGTCTGCTCCCAATCTAAGCAATATAGATACCAGACAACAAAAAAAAATACTGTATATACCTACTACTACAACATCCTGAACTTTCATTACATTTGTAGTCAGTCATAGCTTTTGATAAATCCGACAACGTCGAGACAGTAATAGCGCCGCGACAAATGTATGACTAGCTGGACAGCACCCGACCTGCCATAGACGGACATAGGGTAGTCTGCTCCATCTGGTTCTAAACTAAGCAAAGCTTGAACTAAGGATACCAGACAACGGATATAAAAACATATTATATAGATAGAAAACTACTTAGGACAAACAAAAGCCTCTCTGCCACGCTGCGCGGGCGTCATAATGCGGCATGAGGAGTAAAGTTGCCACACTTTGTTTCTACCTCCTTTTCTCTCTACTTCTTATGCCACTCGACGAGTGTGTCGCAGGGCTAGATTGTTTTTCACATGTATGTACTGTGCGGGAATTAAAACCAGGCCCTTGTTTCAACAAAGAGGTCATAACCCACCGAGCCGCTGCAATTATTTGCAAGAAGATAATATACCAGGAGATAAATAGTTTGTTTTTATTTTTATAAAAGCTGAAAGAAACTTAAACAAATGAAATGATACCTCGGCAATTAGAACTTCTCGAAACTAAGTTAAATTGCTATATTTTTAATTTATTAGAAGAGGCCGGCGTTCGAACTAATCGGTCTAATCGGGCTAAGAAAGCTGGTCAGATAATAAGGTTTTGGTTATAAACAAAGCGATAACTTTTAAAATATTTGGGAAATCATTTTTAAGATAATAACTTAATCAAAGTTTATTTCATTACAAATATAAGAAGAAGGAAAACATTTTTTGGTTAACAAAAACCATTAATAAAAAATACATACTATTTTTTTAACTTTAACAATAAATTCGAAACCATTTATTTTACTTTTGTTTCTGTTCTTTCACATATTATTATGATCAAATTTAATTAAAAACATGCCACTAACACCTAAAGAGAAAAATGGTTATTTCCACTTAATTTGATAATAACCATAAACTTTTTAAGCACTTTTAAGCACTATAAATACAGTCACAATTACGTAAAGCTAGCTCCAATATTTTGGAGGTTATTAAAGTTTACGTTGCCGATCCACTTTTTTAGCGGCCCAGTGTAATATTGAGTGCAGTGGCGGTTCTGCTACCTATATTTATTACATATATTTTATTAACCTATACTTTGGCTATTAAATGGACTCAACTTTAATGTAATAAGTTTTATTTTCATTAGTTCTCTTTATTTATTCCTTTTGTTAATAGTAATCAAATAAAAAAACAATAAATAAATTAGAAAAAGTCACAAGGGCTACATTTATGTCGCAACGAAGCTTCGTAGTACAGCACAGGAATAGTTGAAGGAGTTAAGGAGTGCTCGCAATCCAACGCCGATGACTGAATTCTATGATGTATATAAAAACACCATATGCAAGACTTTTTGAATAGTAAATATATAACATCCACTCGTCTGAAAAATACTTTTCATATAACTCCTTGCAATACTAAGCGCTCGTTCATAAGGCGATCTTGTGATCATTATAACAAATATTTGCAAGAAATAGACATATTCTCTTGCACGTTGAATTCATATACAAAAAGGGTAAACGAAGTGTTGAACCGATTAAATAGATAATGTTAGGTAGGTAGATTTTACATATGACCCTGTCTTTTTCACATACCAGCAATTGGCGACTTTCACTTGCTGATTTTCAATATGATATTCTTTTGTTAAAACTTAATGGATCTTTAGGTCTATTTATAAATCTATTATGTAAATTAAATTGCGTAAGAATGTATGTATCCTGAATAAAATAAAATAACATGCTCGTTAGACAAAAGTGTGTGACGGTGCATTTTAACGATTAACTTTTTCAATAAAATGCATGACGAATGAAGTCAGCCAAATATAATTTTTACTATACTAATTAAGAAAATCAAAGAAAATACGCAGCATATTACTGGATAACAGATCATTATTGACCACTTAGGTCAGCGGCAAACATTCTCAACAGGCCAACGCCCCACTACAAGTCTTCCAACAGCAATCGAATGTGACCTCAATGACAACACAACGTAAGACATAAAGCAGTTCGGCACGTATCTGCAGATAGACCGCGCGTCCTCTACCGTCTACGTCAATGCATTTCCCGGAATGCACTGATCTTGTTTGCAATATTTTTATTGTAATACCGAGCCAAATTGGCGCGTAGTTTTCCCTGTACGTCGTATAAATAAATCATACATTGTAGAAGTGGATGCTCGGAGTACAATAGACGCCTTGAGCTCACAATGGGAGCGTACTTTATGCGAGCGAGGATTCAGCTGTAATCCCGACATTGTGGAGCAAGGACGTCGTCGGACAGTGGTGATTTGTCGAGGGTCTTCGGCTGACATTGTTGCGGGCAACATGGGCCCCTGAAGTGGCAACGACCAAGAGGTTAATACACCTAGTTTTTGTGCCCGGCATATGATTTAAAATTCGCTGCGAGAATTTTGACTAGGCGTTTTCCTGTTTGGTGTATCTATGTACATATGAGTACACTAAGTCTTGGTAGTTTTACTGTGGCCGGTCTTACTTTTGATATAATGAAAGTCGTCGAAGCTCTTTGCTTTGCACAACGTTGGCGGTCCGATAACAATGGCTAGTTTGTTTCAATTTCATCTCTTATTGGATGTAGAAATGCAATCATTATACATAATAAGTATATAGTGTTTTCAAGTTAGTAAAAATATACTTTTGTTAAACCTTACATCTTCAGGACAGGTGCCACCTGTCAGGTTGTGTCCATGTTTTAATTTGTTTTCATTTGTACTTATCGCTAACATTAAGCCAAAATTAATACTCTCGCATCCAATTTTGTTAAGCCCCGTTCGTTTCTTTCCTATACAATGTTATCAATGTACCGCAAAGAAATAAGAGCTTCAAATTCTGCAAAGTACCTTTAACGTAGATAAATACTTGTCGTTCTTGTCAAACACAATATCAAGCTAAGCGTCACCTTTGAACTTGCCCCCAAACATTAAGTAAACCCAACGTCAGCCACCTTGAAACACGTTAAAGTCAACAAAAGGGAGTAGATGGGAGAAACCTTTTAAATTATCTCTTCACGTAACAACGTACCCAAGTTCGACGAGCCGAGAAAAATCTGGAAAACTTTACCCCGAGACTCGTGTAAGGACAAGCTTTTCACCATCTATTCACAATAAATCTTCGGGTCTAGTTTTGAGCCTAAAATATATCTTACAGATATCTTATAAGATATCTTACAAAGTTATGAATTTTAAGAGGAAATATCAGCCTCCTTTTTCCCTACAAACGTATTTAACTGTTTTTGCCCTGGATTTTGTCATTAGACCTATCACTTTTTTATACCTATATGTTTTACTTTTTAAAAATGACAATTGTTTGAATAACTGGGGCCCTACAAAAGTCCAAAAAATGCATCTCTTTATGTAATTTTTAGACGTGCTTTATACAATTATGTTAACTATTTTTTTTAAAAGCAGGCATAGCGTAATTCATTTACTTCCATGATAAGTAATTTTTATACATTTTTATACAAGAGGAAATTGGAAAATACAAAACACCGGTTTTGATAATCAGCCCGAGGCGCAGTTGTCCCTGTTGCACACCGGTATCTTGGCCCGAGTCTTAGCCTGACAGCAATTGTATTTCCACAAACCTATGTGTGTATAGGTCTGATATTTCCACAATATTAAACAATTTGTTTTTTTGGGTTTTGCTTATCAAATCTGCCGGGAGACTCTCGATGTTCAATTTCAATTCGGCTGTAAATTTGGCATCACAGCCCCTAAGGAGACCAGGATCTTTAGAGAACCATAGTCAAACCTTTGCATTGCATTTCCTAATTACTGCTTGAAATAGTATGGAAATAATATTTTTCTTTTGATATAACCCATGTAGATAAAAAAATGTCAACCTCATGAACTAAATAGTAAAAAGGATGACTTAAATTCCACCTTTTTAACAGCAAACCCCTTAAATGACCCGAATGAACGTTATGAAACGAGAGTAATTACGATGAAATGACATCAAGATTGAAGTTTTTCAACAAAATCGGGCAACCGAAATTAACGGAGTCAGTAAATCGAGGCAACAAATTGGTCACACGCTGGCGAGCATCGTTAGCACATCATCAAAAGCCGAATGCCGGCAACAGAAAGCTTCCGAGTGCGTAACGGAACGAATGACGACATCGGCCCCTTAACTGCTAGCGCTTTAGAACATACTTGACTGATTTAAAATCGGGCAGAAATCAAGGCCTTATTAAGCACACGTTTGACTTTCTTTTCTAATGTGGATACGTCTTCAGCCTCTCGCTGATCATTATAATTTAAACTTGAATCAATCAATACCCTGTTCTGTATAATGACTTTAACTTTAATTTTTTAGACCGTTCAGGATATAGATGTATAACGAAAAGTATATTTCGTTAGGTCAAACTTGTTACAAAGTTTTTGTTTCTGCCTTACTTTCTAAGGATTTAGTGGGAAAAACAGAAACGTAATCGTAATAATAATATTAATAATAATAAATAAAAGTTTATCTTAAAAAAATATTCTGACAGCTATCGCCGCTACACACACTTAGTTAAAGGATTCTGGTCATTTCTTCAAATAATTCTAGAGTAAATTTTAATTTAAATTTTTGACAGTATCTTTACAATTGAGTTGGGGACAAGTGGCGAAGCTGAGGCAACTGGGACAAGGCGCACGGGCCGCGGCATACTCAGCTTGTTATAGAGGCAGTGCAGTGCAACTAGTTCCTAATGATCAAAGTTTCTGAAACTGTCAAATTGTGAGAGCCGTGCAGGGTTAACATAATTACATATTTTATTATAATATTGCTAGTAATAATAGTTTCTATAGCACAAAGTGCAGTTCAAATTATGTAGTATCTGGACGACCGAGCTTTGCGGGTTTTTTTAACAACACCATCTATTGCCAACTAGCCTTAGTGTTGCTGTGTCGGTAAAAATAATACTATTACTACTCGCCAATAGATGTCAGGAAGAGTCATATTTTTTTAGTTAATCATTGCCTTAAAACACGGATTAAACGACGTTTTCTAAAATTGAAACCTAGCTAGATTGATTTATTGCCCTCGAAACCCCCTGCATGCAAATTTCATGAAAATCGTCGGAGCCGATTGCTCGTTTAAAGGTATTAGAAAGATTAGATAACAGCTAGCGAAGTGAAGAGGTTAGTCAGTTTTTAAATAATAAAACAGCTTGCGACCAAAATAACCGTATTTTGGGCATAGTTTTTATTGCATTGACTTTGAAGCTTGATTTATTTACAATTTTCAGTGTGTAGACATTAGCATTTAGTATTAGTTTTAACTTCATACCGCCACGCGTTTTTTATGTGTTGTAGAAAATTAACAAATTTTTTCCCCATATTTGTGATGTAGGACCTTGCTTTATGTGAAATTTAATGATTCTAAGACAACGAGAAGTACCCCATAGGTTTTGATTTATTTGTGAATGCCAAAATATGCATTTTTTTATTGCGTTGATCTAGAAGCATGATTTTTTTATAGCTTCAAGGTACCATAGACCTTAGTATTCGATACCTTTACGCGTTTCTGAGAAAAAGGTTCTTGACAGACAGACAGACGAACAACAAACTGATCCTATAAGGGTTCCTTTTTCCTTTTGAGGTACGAAACCCTAAAAACAGATTTCACGTTTGTACGGAAAATTGAAAGTTAAGGCGGCTAGTACACAGCAGCTATTTTTCAAACCTCAATACAGATATATGAAGATCCAAATACATATTTCACTGTCAATGTCTCTGTCAGTCAATCAAACTGGTGCAAGCAAAAATACACTACATTTTCTAAGTTTTACCGCAACAACATGTAATTAATAGCCTATATATAATAAAAGACATGCTAATTTGTATTTGCCAAATGCGCATTTGCTGTAAATAACAACTGCACAGTAGTTAGTTTGAAGTTAAAGAACTCATTAATACATACTAGCAATAAATTTTTAAATTCAACTCGATCCTTGCTTTGTGTCACTTACGTTTTAATCGGATCTGTTAGTTTATTTGTATATATATATTTGTATTTTGTGTATATATATATATATATACGTATACTATTATCCAAATACAGCTGGATTATATTTCCATATTTCACTGGAGTGCTTGTGAAACAAAAACAAAACAAAACAAAAGGTAAAAATAATTACTTATTTCCAAAAATCTGATCTGAATTACAGTTTGAAATTGGTGTTATGAAAGTAAATTGTGTTATAAACTTTAGGTACATAGACAGCAACTTCAAATTGTAATTCAGATCAGATTTTTGGAAATAAGTAAATTATCACTTTGTTGTCCGTCTGTCTGTCTGTCTGTGACAGACCCTTTCCTCAGGAACGCGTAAAGGTATCAAATTGAAATTAATATCCATTGCAACGGTCACTTAAAGTTGTAAAAAATCAAGCTTCTAAGTAAACGCAATAAAAAAATATATGCCTAAGTTACGATTATTTTTGTCGCATATTGTGAAATAATGAAATAATTCAAAACCTATGGGGTACTTCCCGTTGTCTTATATCATGAACTTTGACAACAAGCAATGTCATGTTGTACACATAAATGGAAAAAAAAATCTGAACACCGTAAGTTTGTTGTAACACCACAAAAAAAAAATTCTTTTGCGATTATGAACTTATTGGCAGTTGGTAAACTGACAGCAACCTATGTTGATGTATTGGGACAACAGTCCAACGGCAAAGTTAAGTTTGCCCCACAATACAGTTTACCTTTTACGGAACCCTCGGTGCACGACTCCGACTCGCACTTGAGCGGTTGTTTTTTTAAGTTTTTTATTTTAAACTTTTGAGTGACGAATTGCTCTTTTTCTTGCACACCAAAAACATTGATACTCGTAACAAAATTTGATATAATCATCAATATAAAAGGCGTTACATCAGTTTGTTAAATAGCTTTTTTGACCAAATAGCTTTTTTGAGTTTAAAATTCACTACATTAATATGGGACCACCTCGGAAGTATACCCTTTTTTAAAAAAAAATAATTTTGAAAACCCGTCTATATCCCGTAAAAAATACAAATATCCGAATCGAAACCTCCTCCTTTTTTGTAATCAGTTAAAAAGAAGAAATATCCGGGATAATAACAATTTTATGTACTTCGTGACAGTATGTTTGTGTCGTGTTGTGAAACTCGCCACTCGGTAGAAAACACGCCTATCCTTCATGAGTCACGTGTGAATAACACAACAGGAACTTTCAGCATCATATATCAATGAGTTACCAGACAATAGTTTTAAGACTACTGTGGTTTAAACATATTATTTTGTATTTTCCGGGTCTTAACGAGCGTAAAAACATTTACCTTACCTCGTATATATTGTAAGTCTTCTTGTGAATACGAAAACAAGGAGTTTATTATGAACAGTTTAGAGTAGGTCAGGCTTTGGAATTCGAAAGAAAAACATATGCAAGTACATCTTACCTATCGAGACTAAAAAGTACTTTCATACATTGTCCTTTCGAATTTTAACTTTGGCGTTCTCCAGACTGTTCCCGATAAGCTTCCTGGCCCAAACGTCGAATACTAAAAAGTTAATGTCTTTTCGCGAGCAACCCGGAAAATAATATTGAAAATGCACTAAATATTAGAAAATAAACCCTTAAAGCAAACCTAACATTGAGCTCGTGTCTTTTTCTACTTGCCGTCTGATGACAATAAACCATTTACTGCTGTAATTTGCCTATCTTTTCAAATTAACATTAGCTAATCATTTTTTTTTTAAATTTAAATAAATACCACTAATTATAATTAATATTTTTATGATCAATAAACATTGTACCCACAATTTATGATCAATAAACAAAAACCGAAAAAAAAAGGAGATTAGAAGTAGCAATTAAAAACTTTAACCAAGTCGCAAAAAAGGCTAACTAATAACAAGATTAAAGTTGACAAAAGCTGAACCAATTGACAAATGTTCTTTATGCAGGAAGAAAGCAATAGTCGCACTCGCATACCACAGGAGGCGGCGACCAACAAGAATACATTGCCGGTTTATTTTGCATAGTGACAAGCAACGGTCCACGTTGCGTCACCAGTCACCACCGTCGGCGGCGCGCGGCGGCGGCGGTCATTGCGCAACCAACTCACGCGCAGACACCCATTCATCCGGCCCCGGTTTTTCGTATGGAAACAATCTGCATTCATGACAAGACTTCGCTATTGCTTCCGTTTTAGAACGATTCGGTCGTAAACTATTCGGTGAAAACAAGTTGTTTAATGGCTGTATGTGCTAGTTTTTCTACGTTTTCCTTGTTGTGCAATTTTGGACCTGTCATCCAAGACATATATGTATAGATATATTTTGTCCAAGGTTAAATCCTTTTGAAGTACTGTATTGGTTTTACTGTTTTCACCTGTTTACTCTGATACGATCCGATTGCGAAAAGTCTAGAGTACTCAGAGTTTAGTGTTCTCGGGGGCAAAATCTCGAGACCCAAAGAACAGGTTGAGAGTGAAAGTGAGAGTGAGAGAGAGAGAGAGAGGGAGAGGTATTTATTTTTTCATCCTAAATAACGAAAAATTCATATTTTGGTCGAACATATCCTTTCTTTTAAATAAAAAAGTCGCTAATTGTTAACACAAGTGTCATCTGGTGTTGATTTTTTTTACTAATAAAAATTTCCATAGACTACAAGTTCCCCGAATTATGCAATCATTCCTGGGAAAATGTTTACTTAAGCATTCTATATTCTTTGCTTAGCTTTATTTGGAAAAAAAACAAAAGCGCTTGCAATGAACCAGCTAATCTCCAATAGGATTCTATAGAAACGAGTTACGATAACACACCGGATGTTAGACCGCGTGTGGCATTGTTCGCTAACAACGTAATCGGCAACAGATTAAGTACGATCCGCGGTCTAGAGTCTATGGTTCTTGGGATCTGCAGCAAAACCACTGCTACAGTTGAACTTTTAATTTGCAATTATTCCATGAAAATAGTCATGGAAGTTATTTTGAAACTAAGTACATTTTCACTTATTTTTTTTGAATTTTACCTTCTATGTTTAGTCCAATGGCAAAAACGAAGCCCTTATAAATTCGTCCGTCCGTCCATCCGTGTCACAGCCTTATAATTCCGCCAAAAAAAGGTGTTTTTTGTGAACCGCTATATATATATTAGTTATGCGAGTTAAAGTTAAAAATATTGTAACCCCCCCTCCCCTCCTCTAACTTTGAAACAAAATCTGAAAAAAAAAAAAACAATTTGCAAAAATTCTCATGCTACGGAACCCTAACTTACGCGAGTACGATACGCACTTGGCCAATTTTTTTTTATTTCACTATGGTGGCAAACAAGCTTACAACAAGCATTTGATGCGTCACACAAACGTTTCTAATTTACCCTCCAAAAGTGATTTCCCATATTTAAAATTCATTATATTTACGTATCACCTGAGTATTCCGCCGTTTTTTCATTCGGAGTTTTTTTTTTGTATGGAACCCTAAAATTTACTTACTTTACAGAAGCTCAAAACATAAGCACAGTCGTTACGTAGACGTGGACCATCAGCCGAAGCCGGGCGGTTTTCGAGGTGCTCTCAGCTATCTCGCCGGATATTTACATATTGATAGACTATGTCCGTTATTTAATGAACCTTATCGCTTTCACGTGTTTAATTGACTTTCAACGATAGTGACAAACTATTGGGACATAATGATAGGCATACTTTGTTGCTATTGAAAGTAAAATATAATTTTACACCGGTTACAGTGTTAGTTCCCACATTTTTTGTCAACGTCCTACATTTCCATATTAATTTTGATAATTATTCAACCAAAACAAGTTTGACAGCTGTCAAAAAGTAGCGCAAAATATTCAGCTCTCAACATGGGTTTTTTTAACCGACTTTAAAAAAAAGGGGAGGTTCTCAATTCGGATGTTTGTATTTTTTTATGTATGTTCGGACATAAGTCCGTCATATATAGACGGATTTTCAAAATTCTTTTTTTTATTTAAAAGGGTATACTTCCGAGATATTTATGTTGTAAATTTAAAACTTAAATTTTTGGTCAAAAAAATAATTGGTGTTAATTTAGAACATGTGAAACGCCTTTTATATTGATTGTAAAATTTTGTTACAACTATTGATTTTTTTAGTGTACGAAAAAAAGCAATTCGTCAATCTGAAGTAAAAAATAAAAAAAGTTTAACAAAAAAATACAACCGGCTTCAAAATGATGCGCTGAAATGGTAAAAATAATTACTTATTCCTAAAAATCTGATCTGAAATACAGTTTGAAGTTAGTGTCTATGTACCTAAAGTTTAGCACACTTCACTTTTATGACACCAAATTCAACCTGTAGCACTAGTTGTGCCGTTCAGTTGGTCGGTGGGGAAAAACGATGTTTTCGTCGTCAATGCATTGAAATACAAACACACGTCAATCTTGAACTAACCCTTCCAAAAACTCTCAACATACCCAAATTACCTTCATAATCTTCGTCACTCCGCCTTAAACTTCGCAATGATCCTGTATCCACACTATAATATAGACATCTTATACTGTCATTTAGGGTGACGCTTTAGGAAGACGCTTTACATACTTCCTAATGATTTAATTTTCATAGCATTAATTGTACTTTCATGCTTCGTTTGCCTTATCAAAAACTGACTTCTATACATCAACATCTTATTATAAGCATTAATATATTAAAAATGTATATTTAAATATATCCAGTGTGCATATCAATAAAGTTATGGGTGGTATGGGCGTATAAAGCTTTTAACTTAGTGGGCGCTTAAAATTTTAAGATATATGAAGGGCAGAGACAATATATTAAAGGACCTAAATATTGCAAATAACAAAAATACATCGCCTTTTAGCAAGCCAAGATTAAAAATAAGTCATGAAAACCAATAAAAACTATTTTGAGAGTGCATTGCTATCAGCTTATCTCAAACTGTGTAGAACGTCAACGTGAGTGGGTGGTTATCAGCGACAGTGACGCCACGTCATCTCCAGACTACCATTTACGTCAATTTCGAGACTGCTATTTACGTCATAGGTAAAGTTAACCGACATTTTACTGCCAATATAATCATAAAAATAATTGGCCGGGATAGGTATAGGTATAAAAAAAAAAGTTACGTAATACGAATATAAGTCGTAAGCTTTTACCTACCATATGTATGCTCCTCGCTAAAATTGGTATATCTTACATTCTGGAGCTTATTAGTATGTTATAATATGAACGTAGGTGCGGAATCTTTTTTCTTTTCTTTACTAGCTTCATACTGTTAGGGCCATCCACACACACCACACACACACGCACCACACGCAGGCCCAGTGCGGATTACGGCCTTCACATACATCTTTCTCCTTACGTATGCAGTTTTTCTCGCGATTTTTCGCTTTACCGAAAGCTTTAGCCGCCATTTAGGATTAAGAGAATTTAAAGGAAATTAGAAATTTGAAAGAAGAAATTATTAAAAGATTTGAAATTAGGGCCAAGGCGGCCTATGTTTTTTTTATTTGATTAAAAAGGATTGTGCTAAAAATAGTTTCTTCGTAAATTTTCGTTCCTATGACATTATAATGCTACATTTATTTACCTAAAAGTCAATGAAATACTAATCGACAAAAACAATATTACCAGTTCCTCCTAACAGGAGGTAATTTTATGCAAACAATAGTAAAAAAGACAAGCAATAGTGGTAATAGGTCGGCACTAGCAATTTGTCGCTAAATAATTGTTCAAGTACGTCGCTAATGACAAGGACGCGAGAAATCTGCGGATACAGTCCTCATGCTACTTACTAATACTAGAATATACGAAGCAATGTTTACGATGGATGTGGCAAAACAATGAAAAATTTACTACAAAATTTCTGAGCAATTACATATTTTATTTTCACAATATGAGTACTTTCTTAAGATACATACGTAAGGAAATTTAAAATCTTAAGCTTTCAGATTGATTTGTTGATGGTTAAAACGTCTGGGACTATTAATGACATGTTAGATTAAAACATGGACACAAAATGGGTTTTGGTCGGACAAATTGCTAATATCAATCAATTCGGTAAAAATGAAAGTAAAGAATTGGTCTTGGAGCTTATAAAAATGTGTACGAAAGTAACATCCAATAAATTAAGTATTGGAATCTTTTACGGAAGTCCGCTTTTACATTAATTAAATCAACTAAATGAGCCAAGACATTAAAATCTCGATTTAGTATTAATTGAAAACTTCGAACACTGTTAGAAACTACAAGAGGGCGCCTTTGCTGATTTAAGTTTCTTTGGCTATCAAGATCTCAGCACTAAAGTATGGTGTGTGTTTGATTTTAAACACTTAAAAATTTATGATGTACTTTCGTCTTAAAATCTTAATTTTTCCTTCAAAAGACGTTGTTCCGATCACTTTTTTCGTTAATCTTTAAAACAATCCCATTCCGCAATATTTTTAAAAATAAACTGCTAGGCAATATCTCAACTAACTATAAAATAAATTTATTAACTATTATAGTTCAGTTATAGTGCCGCAAGATTTACGCAGTGGCTATCGCGTTCACACTGGTCAGCAATTATATAGCGCCATCTCTTTGCTTACTTCATAACATGTGTGGGCTCTTAAAGCCGTATCATGCCACATCCGAATCCGTAAATCAACAAATCTATATGAGATCACCAATGACTCATGGGCACCCATTGCTCCATCAGCTGACTCATTGAGTACCGGCACGGCTTGTTAACCCACACCGGCAAATGGGAACGAGGTATCCATTGTTTCCACTTGTATCCTTGTAAAACTTAGATGATATCATGATCAGAATGAAAGTAAACAAACACACGCGTGTAGCGAAAGTAAAAACTAAACATGCGAAGTGGATGACTAGTTTCTCATTCATTTTCGAATTGATGAATGGAAACACTTCATTACTGCGTTCCAAAAATTTTTATTTAGGCCGCCTCTTTGTTATTTACTATGTGCTTTGTTACCTAAGATTAAAATGTCTTGCCGGTGCTCGGACTTTTCGATTTTGATTTCGTCAGTGAGCGTAAGGCTTTACCCACGCGTTTAACCCTTCCCCATGCGCATCGCATACAAACTTTTACAAAACCCTTTCAGTGGCTAAAGGGTTGAGTTTGAAAAGATATGTCCAACAATTATAATAAATAAAAATTAGTTCCTAGACCCAGCTATCCTGGCCGTGATGATGCAAATATATATATATATATATATCTGTTTGGCAGTTTATCAACCTCACAGAGCGAAACTTTCATAGACACTGTCATTACATTTTACACCCCTTAGAAGGGTTTGAAAGTGAAAATACTTACCAATTTTCATTAATTAAAAAAATAACGGATTTTTAGAAAATCTTTAATCCTCTACCTAAAATTTAAAGCATTGGCTATCAACAAAAGACACGAGTGTTGTTTATGGTGGGTAAATCATAGAAAAATCCGCCTGACACACAGGTTATCCCACGCTCAGCCTTCGTAGCTAGGTCAGCTAAGCGTTTATCCACTAACAATGGACGGAACTGACGTACAAATGACGATTTATTCGTTAACTACAATTTTTATTTCCTCCATTCATTAAACCCATTCACAACCGCTAAGCTGTGTTAGTAAAAAAGAAACGGTAAAACGAAAACCTTGCCGGTTTCCGTAGGTTACGTCTTTGTTAAGTTAAGCATAAGCGTAGTTTGTTAGCTATAGTTTGACGATTTACAAATTTTCATATTGAAGTTCCACATAGGCCTTCAGCGACCGATTTCACAAGTAACTGACACATCAAATAGGCACCAAACTAATATTGTTACGTAATAACTGCGTTCATTGCTACATACATCATTCTTTATTGTTTGATTTTCTTCTAAATATAATTTAATCAAATTTTGAAACTATTAGAAAATACCACAGATAAAACCCCACAGCCCGTCATAGAGATAAAATTACGCAGTATATAAAACAAAATTACGCAGTATATAAAACAAAATTACGCAGTATATAAAACAAAACAGTATTGAACAGTTTAAGTCTAAGGCTACTAAAAAAGCGAAAACCGCATCAAAATCCATTAAGTATTCACAGACAGAGTTAAGTCGTGCAATCAAGTGTTGCCATGAGTCAGATGTCAGCTGAATCATCCGTCTAGCGGCCTTGCATGCACCAACTACTACATAAATCCTTCTACAACGTCTCTAACCATCAATTTTATATTACTTATGTATAATATGAAAATAAAACACTAATTAGGTATTATTACGCGAGATAATGATATTCATCGTTGTCTGATTAACGGTAAATAAACCATTGTATATAACTTCAGGTGAATTCAGTACAAACATTATGCATGCATATCATTCATACCTACATATTGTATCCATGAGCAAAAAAGACTTTATTTGTTATTTATTAAATTTAGTTAATTTATAAAAAAAAAAAATAAGTTTTGTTATAACACTTCTGTTATCCTTTTCTGATAAGTGTAATTATTATTATGAAAATTAATAAATACATATTACTAAAATATATATTAGAATTCATCAATGAGGAAAATAACTTAAAATTCACAAAAAGCCGTGTAAATTTTATTCCTATTGGGAATTCTTACGGCAATAAGTTTTTCTGCAAATAAAATCGCGTGGCACAGTTAATAAAAGTCATGAATTTTAACGGTAATTATAATTTTATTTTAAAGTAATTAATTTTCATTAATAATTTAATTTATAGATTACATGTTCTGTAAAGAACTGTATATTTTCATGAAACTCTACTATTGCGATTTAAGAACACAATGTCAAGAGGGGGTTGAAACTTGGGAGCCAAAATTAGAAGCTGAGCCTAAACCTGAGAAAAAGACCATAAAAACCTTTAAACGCATGTTTGAAGCTCTATTTAACGACACATCATTGAAAAAGGCGCGCAAATGTTTCGTATAAAGAGCTAATTTTATTTTATTTTTAACCTTAAATGGATTAAGGTACAAAATAATAACGAAAAAGATCACACTAATATTATAAAAGCGATAGTCAGTTTGTGTGTTTCTTACTTCTTCACATTCAAACGGCTGGAACAATTTTAATAAAATTTGGTATGGAGGTAGCCGACACGCTGGATTAAAACATAGACTGCTTTTTATCCCGAAAAAAGTTCCCGCGGGAATAACCTTACCCGAGCTTAAACGAACTATAGCTACAGCTATAGCAAACTTCATTAGTATAATTAAAGAATTCCACGCCGATAACTGAATTTAGGGCTGACGGAGCCGCTGGCAAAAGCTAGTTAATTGTTATATTGAAATTGAAATACTGTATGGCGCCTGTAAAAAATAAGTCATCAAAATCGATTATTCGATGGCAGATTTAAAAGACTGGGACATAAAGACCATCGGACAGACAGGTGTATACTATAAGAGTCTATTTTAGGTAAAGAAACCTTAAAAAATAAGTAAAGATAAGTTGTTTTTAAGCAAACCGTAGAATACCTCCCGAATTAACTATAAATAGAATATAATTGCTACTAATTACACTTCATTTACATAAACTGAGGACAACGAAGACTGTCAAAGGAGTCACCTAGGAATATATTGTCATTGCACTTTCTATTACGTCACCGTACCTTATTTCCAACTTATCATATTTGTATGGTGAAAAATAAGAACCAAAACCACAATTCAAACACATCATACTATGGCGCCACCATCTAACAAAAAAATACAGGTTGAAACGAATACGACGGTTCTATTGATTGATATCTGCCGACTAATGCTTGTGGTACTAGTATGGATGAGTAACTATGTTGCATGTATCGTATCGGAAGCAAGGTGACATGCACGACCCGAAAGGTGACCCGACACTTCAAACACAGAGTACAACGAACCCAACTTCGTTTTCATAACCTTCAATGAATTTCTCAGCACAGAAGCGTTGTTCAACAAAAGTAACAATACCATATAGAGCATCTCTAATTAAAATACAAACTGACATGAAAAAAAGTTAACAGAGGCGCCACCTTGAAATTTCCAAAGACAAAATAAATACTCATGTTTTAATGATAACATTCACTAGAACAAACAAATGTATGTATTGAACAAACAGGACGGAAGATTCAAAAAAGTAAGTTAAAAAGAAACGTAAAAGAAAATAAAAAGATTAACAGGCGCTACCCCAGCGATGCAGGGCCGGCGCGCGGCGTCCGGACGGACAATACAGGCGGCCGAGAACTAATTGCGCAAAACGAGATTAACGCTCAAAGTAGAGCCACTAAACGAGGATAGCTCTGTTTACCACCCTTCCTACGTTCTATTCCTTTTACAACACCACTAATAGACTTATTTTATTAGAGGGAAGCGCCGAGATAAATTAGCAACTATGTAAGTTATATAGTCTATGAAATAAACACTATTTACAATTATGATCAAAGTGTAGTCTGCCGCTAGTTGTAAATACCGGCGTTCTGTAATTAAATGCAGCGTGATGAATTAATTCACTTAAAAAATGGCGATGTAGGCAAGAATAGTGTATTTCGTACCCATTACAATATGACGTTTTTTTTCAAAGCCATTATTACTCGTTACGATCGATACTTTTTCTACTACTTACAATAAAATGTTCCATTACGTACTCGAAATTAGTTTCGAAAATCGAATTTTCTGGACTCCGGTGCGTAATAACTCGCAGGTCAGTGCAGAATATTGGTTGAAATTTTATTTCGTACACGATCTAGCTAGTATCATTCATCAACAGATAAGTAATAATCCAAATTAATATTATAAATGCGACAATGAGTTTGTTTGTTTGTACTAACTTCAGGTCGCAACAGAGCATTCAATTGAGCTGAAAGCTTGGCACAGAGATAATCGAAAAAACATAGAAGGTATGCTTCTTAATATCAGAAAGTTCATAAGTTCCCAGAGGAATAACTAAAACCGAATTCCTCTTACTTACTATCATGGAGATGCCGTAGAAATATTATGGCGATACTCAAATTTGGCGCAAGCGGGTTCCGCTGGAAAAAGCTACTTATAAAGTTACTTATAAATTAATAATAAAACTTCATCTCTATGTTACGGTAACGTATCAAAGGGCTAGCGGGCCATGGTAACTGCCGGGCCATAACCTGACGAAAGTATGATAATATATTACAATATTAATAGCTTATTTGGCAATTCCTTTGTCTATGCCACAATTTCAATACTATGCTTATTAATAACAACTGTAATTTCCTGTTGAGTTTTAACAAACGAAAGAAAAAGCCGTACGTATCTTTATTGCAGGACTTGTTGTCCGTCGGTGTCTATCAATAAATTCAAGCAAAACACTTTTCTATTTTACCTCCGGTTACCGTAGAAAGAAGCTAAAAACCTCTTAACCCACGGATGGACAACGTTGGCATAATAGGGTTTCTTCTAGACCCAAAAATAAAAATATAAAATGCCTCAAAATATAACCGAAAAAAAAAAAAATCAAAGATTTCTAAATAGAAGTAAAAAATAGTGTAACTCGGTTTCTTTTTCTGACATACTTCCATTGTACACAAACCAATAATGTTGTTTCTTGCTACGAACAATCCTTTAGGTAAGGATACCAAGCAAAAGGCAAACGCGCAGTACTGGATAATTGACAGTTACAGTGCAAACTAGATTAGCGGCTGGCACGTTACGGCACAGGTTACGGTCACAGAACGGAGCCTCTACATTAGAAACAAACGTTTCAGAGTCCTGACCTGGCGCAATCCAATTACTAAAGGGCGATTGTTCTTTTTAATCAACCACGAGTCAAACTTGCTCACTGTTAAGTCAATTGCCATATGTCACGTCAACGTGTCTTATTTTTATTTTGAATAATACATTGACCCCACAGCATGGAGTTCTTCAAGAAGAAAACAAATTGATTTTTAAATTGGAACCGCGTGATTTAGATCATTCTCCCTATTTCTGTATTACAAGGGTCCATGAATGACGCTAAAGAAACTGCTCAGCTAGAGACGGGCATACTTCTAGTAAATCTTAGTAGACTAAACAAAAAATATCTTGAACTAGCATCAGATAAATCAAAATTGTTTTTAGAAGCGAAGATTTGACTTTACCTGCAAGAGAAGGGTTGAATCAGGATGTTAAATTGTACAAGGAAAAACATTATTACACCTCATAACTCTGAATAGAAAACTAAATTTTTGTCACAAATTCCTCAAGTGACAAAAGTTTCATATCGTTATTGTCACAATAGCCTAACACAACTATTTTCTCTATTTACAATTCAAGAGACAATATTGTATAAATTGACAATTTCATTTCAGTTAATTTACTAAGATAAACAAATTCAACGAGACATGAATATTTAATTGAATAAGCGAGAGCACTATAATTGTAACGAAACAGTTCTACCAAAGCATTGTAGGGATAATTGTCCTGGAACTGTTTGACGGTTTTTATTTCATCAGAGATATTGTTTCTGCATTTTACAATTAAAATAAAAATAAATAAATAAATTCCCGGTCATAAACACACAGCACCATCTCCTGCCAAACTAAACAAAGTAGGTAATATGGATACATGACAACGCATACAAATACTTATACACTTTTTCTGTAAACACATCGAATTATTAACGGGTTGATAAATAAGCTTTAATAAATGTAAAGGCGAATGTAGAGATATTGCGATATCGCTAATTTTAACAAACTACATCTTTCGTACCTATCTTTATACTCCTAAAGAAATAAAATTGTACGCAAGTTCGCTTTTGCCACTTTTACTTTGTATGTATAAAAGGAAGTATATTATTCACTCTTCTTTTAGTGAAGGAGCTATAAATGTCATGTCGCAAACACGGTAGATACAGCGTGTCGTGATCACATGTAGCCATAAAGTTACTTAATCGTCACCTTGTAACACTTTGTTATCAGCCAGGTTATGGGCGTGACATACATTTTAGTCGCCGTCCATCCACGCAGGTATTCATGTCAGCGCTGCATTATAAGAAAAGTAACTTAATAAAAGTAACTACAATATTAATGAGCAATTCGTTATTTTTCAATGATAAATAGAACCCGGACGCGGATATCAAAATGACTATAAATTATGAGGTCAGAATGCCAGTGTCACCAGACCATAGTGACAAAAAACTGATGATGCATGACATCATAAAAATAAATTAAGATTTAATTAATTAATTCTTTGTAAGAAAACTTAAATTAATTTGAGTATTCCTTAGATATTGAAAACGAATCGACAGTTAACAAAATAAACATGGAGTTAGTGTCGACAAGCGCCCTAGTTCCCGTGCGAAAGCTATTACTTACTACTTTACGGGGGTTAACTGTGACAAGGTTTTAAGCAACCACCTGAGAAACAACAGCAACTTAAGGTTTCTGAACAAAGGGCTATCAGCAACGACCAACTGAAAAAGATCTCCGACAATACACAGATTGGCAATTAACGGGGCTTTATTTAAAATGGGCAAGTAAATTTTAACGCGCAATTAGTAAGTCGTTGGACGCCTTGGCCCGAAAGCCTGGGTCACTGAAGGACGCGTGGTCTCTTGCGTCGACTGATTTCCACAGCAACAGCGGTTAGTAACGTACTTAATTTTAGTTTTGTTTCAGACTGATTCGTTTTTGTCGGGTCTTTATTATTTTGGCCAAGAGCTTTAAGCAACGAATGTTGATAATTGTCCTCCGCACGCAATCTGTCGGTTATGAAACGCGCAGCGATTAATAAATATACCTAAGTGTACTTAGTTGCTAACCTACATTAAAGTTATTTTTGTTGCCATCAATTACTTACTACAATATTTCAAAAAAAAAAACCCCGACATTAAAAAAATTACGTGCTCACGAATGCCTTTGAAATAATCTTGAACTAATTATTACAATGTTTTAACAGAATATGTATAATTTTAAGAATTTGGTCTTGTTTTAACTTATTAAAAGTTGGTCTTGCATTGGAATTGTAATAATGGAGATTATATGTTAAGAATTATGTCCAATTTTGACTTACCTCATACAGTTTGTCTAGAATTGACAAAGGGGTACATTATTCTGTTCCTGGGACCTAATTCTCACTTCATCCGAGATAATCTCGTATTAGAGATTATCAAGAAGGCACAATCTCGATTGTAAAATTTCGATCGTCGACATCATTTTCGCGTTTGCTGTATTCTCACTATCAATCGAAACAACCTTCGAACAAAATGTCGTTCGAAGCGGTGGAATGTTGCCATTGTAAACCGGTTAGGCTATGAGGTTCGTTCCGTTGCACAGTTGTAGAGGGTTTTTAAAAACGCCTATTCTAATATGCTTCTTTTGATATATTAAAAAAGGGTTCGGTGACTACAAAACGTTTGAAGCAACATTTTACTTGTGTTTCATCATTATTAATGAGGAAATAATAAGTATAACTATGTTTGTAAACTAAATCCCTATTTCGAGAAATTGCTTTCATCTTTAAACGGAACGTATTTGGACATAAATAAAAAAAACTCTGTTTGTTTTTGTTGTGTGTTTTATTTGTTTATTTAATTGAGAATTTTAGGTTATTCTTATTTTTCAACGGTGTAATTATGTTTATTAAATGTTTTCACATGAAATTACCACCTAGTATTATCAAAATACAACGCAGCACTAAAGATGGCGGTGCCGGACCTTAAACATACATTACATGTGATGTAATCTAGTGTTTGTTATGATGGAAATTAATAAAATAGATGAATATTATTGTCATGGGCGACTTTCTGCCAATCAATCAATTGAGAAAAGACTAGTAATGTATTATGAAAGTAATAAAGGTAAAAAAATATTATATTTGGTAATATAAGCCATTTTTACCACCCTTTTAATTACATATAGTTTACGCTAAGAGTAGAATTAATGATTAGAACCCAATCATTTTGAACTTAATTTATCATGATTCGAATGCGAGATGTAGTCTCGAACGGTTCCGACCACTCGAAGCAGTTCGAGCGGCTTGCGTTCGAGAAATGTCGGATTCGACATTACCAGAATTGCTTAACTACATTTTCGTTCGAGAAAAGTTTAAATTCGTACTTTATTCCGAATTCGTGATCTATTCGATCGCGTGAGAATTGGCTCCTTGGTCATTCATTTTACTGGTTTTCACTATAAAGCAGAAATTTAAGATTTTTAGACACATAACACTAACTCAGTCCAGATACACTGTTGTATCAGACGCAGAGTTGCGTTGTAATTATAAAAACGTGACGTTGTAGGTACATTAAGTTTTGATTATAGAAGAATCAAAATTATACGCTAAAAAAGAAATAAAAAAATACTAATATTTATGGGAGAAATATTCACGACCATGTACCTACCTACACAATGCACTTTGGATAATAATTTTTTGTTAGAATATTTCTTTAATGCAATCGCAGGACTTTAAGGAACATCTTCTAAGTACATTTCCCCAACTGCATTAAAAAAATATTAGCATTGTGTAGGTTCGGCTTTGACCATGTCAAAAGTAATTTGGTTTTTCAAAGCTTTTCCCGTCCTATTAAGAAAAACTTATTAACTTTTTAGTTCAATTGTTTTTTTGGGCAGTTGTGTGTTTTAATTTTTTTATTTTATTTTAGGCGTTTTAAGTGCCTTGTAAAGCCTAGTTCTAATTAAGGACCCCCAATGGAAGAAAGATGTAACCGCTGGTTTTTTTTTTTTGATTTTTTAGAATGGATTATGCACTTGGCTGATGCAGCCATTACTGCTCCACCGGGCTTTCTTTGTTAGCGATTTTTATGTTTTTTTTTTATTGTCTCGCATATATCATAAAGTTAATAAAAATGTGTTATTAAATATATCAGATTGATTTTTTATATGTTTGAAATAATTAATGCATTTTTGAGTACTTATCAGGTTTTACCGGTAAACAGGTTCAATAATGCTACTATATTCGTATATGTTCGAGATGGTCACATTAAGATCTTTCGAATAATACCTATATTATAATAATTAGAAGACATTTTTTTGACATAAATAATTGACATTTTGCCATTGTTATTATTTCAATTTCAACAATTTAGGTATTCCATGTCACCCGGAATGGTGAAAAGATTCTAACGATACCACACACATCTAAAGCGGTTCAGGCGTTTAGAAGTCATGGTGAAATAAAGAATCGTACATACATGAACCCTGAAAACACGACACTCCTTTTTTTCGCAGTCGTGTAAAAATAACAATATATTAACGATAGTTTCAGATAAAAATTTAAAGCAGCAGAAAATTGTAACCACTTAATGGCAACATTAAACCTGATGACAGCAGATAGATGGTTATTTTTATGCGGCAATAAAAATAGGAACGTGTGAAGCGCGACTTGATGAGTGCCCAACCGCCAGCAAACCGCAAAAACGTGAGTCAAATGCCAAAGTTTAGCTTTGTTTGCTATCGACCAATCTTGCGGTTCACTAATTTTCCCACAAAAATTTCACACTCCGATTAATCGACCGGTATTCTCGGTTGCGCAAATTAAAAACTTAGTTTATGTATCAATTAGATCTTTCTAGACTCAAATCTTAAAATGCATCTTTTATTACAGTATACTTTTTATAACAGTAATGTTTCGAGGCGAGTAGGAAGTAGATGGTAGGGATAGCAACTGCCTAAAAAATATTGTGTTTTTACCACGGTTGAAAAAAAAAAACCTGTTTTTTTTTAATTTTCATCAAATAAAGATTATTTTATTTTATTTTTACTAGATTATATCATAGTTTGTGAGTTGGCATGTTTAAAGTGCGTGTATATTACGATGGTAGCAACATGGAAATGCATTATTTGTATCCATTGTATTGTATTATACACACACATATATATATATACCAAGTACTTCGCAAGAGTCAAATAATAATGCGGGAGATAATTTTGCTCCTTATAGTGAATCAAGAAATGTGGGTCGAATTATCGAAAATAAATTTATTTGAAGTCCATCCAAAGTACCGATCAGCTAATCGAACTACGTATGAAAGGTTAAATGTTTTTTTGAGATTTCGCCCCATGTACTTTGGAGAAAGTTGTTCAATATAAGGAGCAACATTATCTCCTGCATTATAATTTGACTCTTTTAAAGAACTTGGTATACTTAATGTAAAATTGCAGAAGACGTGCACGTACTAATGCGTTTGCTACGAATATGATGTCACAGACGAACTGAGTTCTTTTTGCTATTGTGAATTAAGCTCATATTTATCGTATTGTTCAGTAATATTAATAAAGAAAAAATTTAGTAGGTATAATAACATAGCAATAAAGAGTGTAAAGTGATATTTTTTAATTTCAATTACTTCACACATCCTATGCAATAGCAATAGAAATAACTACAGTAAAAGCTATGGTTTTTCCACTAAGAAATCGGTTATAGGTAATTGTTTCTGTAGGTATTTGTATTTTTTTAGGTTGTGATGTCCTTCTCCTTTCCTTCAACAGTGTCTGTAAATAGATAAGCAAACAATTGCTTAATCGGTTGTTCTATTGCGACGCTAAACAATAACAAACAAACACACAAAAATATATATTAGTCAGGATTAAACTACCGCCAACGTTTAGCAAGTAAAACCATGAACTTCGTTTTAAATTTTCCTAGAAACATTTTGATTCCTTCTTGACTGACAATTACCCGATACTTAAAACATGATTGACGTTTTCTAGGGCACCTGGCAACCCTATCTACAAAGAGACCGCACCCGGTCGGACGGCGCCGGCGGCGGCGGCGCGGCGTCGGGCGACCGCGATCCGGGTGGCAACGCAGCACGGACGACCTGACGTCGACACACCTTGACTTACTTTAGCCGGCCCGCTTGCATTTACTCAATTTCCTAGCCCTATTGCAGTCTTGAATAGCGGATATATCGTGGTGCTCAGCGTTACTACACACGGTGATAAACAATCTTAATAAAAACAAATAATTAAATAACTAAAAAAACCCGACTGCAAAAACATTTAAATCCTAGTTTAACCGAGGCAAATTTATTGTATGTTCAATACAATATTTGAAAGCAATTATTGACTGGCATTGTGTAACCACTTTCTTCAATAAATTAAATTCAACATTTGCAGCACTCCTAACAGAGTGTAAGCAATGCCTGTGAATACTTGCTTTCATCTTCAGATGCTGACCCTGTACTCATAAAACTTGTCGCCTTCTTCTTTTCAAATTGATATTGGGTTCTTAAACTTTTAATCTCATTTCTAATTTCTTTCGGGGCGAACCCTTCGATTTCGAATTCTTCGGCAAATGCTACCAAAGCTGCTTCTCGAGCGTCTTTATTTTTATAATTAATATTTTCATTGTTCCATTAACACTCGTAATAACGGTACAATTCGATAAATTTTATCAAGTCCACCCGATTTTTTTTTTTATTTACGACATTTTTAACCGAAAAAACACAAATTTATTGCTCGTTTTTTTTGTCAGCGCAAATATGTGCAATACTTGAATCAACTCACCATTGTTGCTTATATGTAATTCAGGCCGGAGGTGGACAGGTCAAAAGTTGAAAGCAATAATTGACAGGCAATAACAGGTGCAATGTAAACATACAGCCCTTTCAGTAATTGCTTCTAAGTTTTTTCTTAGCTGTATCAGAAAGGGCTAGTTGTGATAGTTTTTAAGTTATTTAAGAAAATAGATAAGTACGGAACCATAAGTGTGCGAGTCCAATTTTTTTGATAGAATCTGCATGAGTATTTGACCAACTGAAAGTAACAACACTTATCTTTTCACCATCAATTGATCATCGATTCACCTGTGCCGTTGTTTGTAATCAAATCTTACAAGTTAAATTCGACCCACTTCCCGGTGTCCGATTGAGTTGAAATTTTGCATACACACGTAAATCAGATGACAATGCAATATTATGATGACATAGAGCTGGTCTGATGATGTGGTCGTCTGTAACGAAACTACGCTTCTCGATCGAGTTTGGTCTTGTTTGATTTGTTATAACAAGTACTCTGATTTCAGCTTGTATGTAAATTTTTTTTTCTGTATATTCTTGTTTTTCAATACATTTTATTTATATTACAATGTAACTAACAATATAAACAAAGGATAAATACTACACAGGTCAACGGGTAACCGGACTAAGTAAGTTTCCAAGTTTCCTTGACTCGGTTCTATCTGGCACCGAGCGGAGCGGCGGGCGACCGATTACGAAACGCCCGATATTAGTCATTGTCGCCGGCGACTATTGCATCTAGGCTAGTGCACGTCGTTGCTACATAGCCTAGCCAAGCTGCGGTCTATTAGATGCATTGATTTACTTTGACATCTATATTATGCAACCATTTTAACTGATGTGCTAAACGATTGCAAACGGTTTAGAGGTGGCCTCGAATACATGTATTGCACATTTGAAGAATGTATAACTTATTTTATGTATAAAGTATTCATTTATCACGAAAACACTAAGTTACAAATGCATCCATATTAAATTTAGTTGTATGAAGGATATTTGGTTGCTTTGATATAAGCATGGATCTCTTTACAATTATATTTTCTTTGTTTGTTTTTATGGCTTTGATTTATAGAAAAAACCGGCCAAGTGCGAGCCTGGCTCGAGCACAGAGGGTTCAGTACAAACTTATTATATGTAGATAGTTCATTTTTTTTAAGTCTTTTTATGTCTTAATTGTCATTTTTTGATTTTTGGAGTTTACTCCTTAAGAATCGATTTGCATATATAAGGAGCCCGGTATGAGAAAAATGTGAGGAGTAAAATCTATCGATGAATGACCTCGTTACGTTTTTGGTGCGCATCCTATGTCGCGCAACTTTCTAATTTGGTTGTGAGTGTAGGGTATAGGGACATGTGCATAGGGTATACTGCAAAGCGACTATACCTATATTTTATTGGGTTTGTTTATTTCTATCAGTGTCGACATTTTTATATTGCTGTTTTTATTATAAATATCAATAATTAATATTGTTATTGTGAAGTTTTAATCGTTATCATTGTGTTCCGCTAAAGTGAACTGAAGGTATTTTCAAATAACTATGGCAGAAAGAGGTGTAGATGATATTGCCGGAACATCTAAAAAACACGTGGCTGCAAGGTACGTTGCAATTCATGTATTATATGTATGAGCATGTGCAATTTGTATTTATTAAATATTTTAATAATTATCGAGCGCATCCACATAAAATAGAAAATTTCTAACCTAACCAAAAATTAATTTTTTTGTCGATGTCTATAAATTCTTCCACGTTATTATGATTTATTTTATAAATAATTTTTGAATATTAACAATTGTAGTCAATAATTCGATAATATTATCAGAAAAATCGACAATATTTTTTCATTATAATAATGTTTTTATAAAATTTTCTTTTGAAAGGTTATTTTTTAGCTTATTTAAATAATTTTCATGTACTATTTATTATTGTACGTAAAAGATTTAGTGACATAATTATCTTTTTATAACCATTTTTGTTAATTATTGAGATAATATTATATTTTAAATAAAAAAATAATTATAATAATTTTAAAAAAATGTTTATGAAAACCTTTTTTTATCAATTTTCTTTTTAAAGTTAATTAAAATTTTTATAATTATGCATTTATAAATTTTCTAATTTTTTTTTATATTTTTTTACTAGGAAAAAATCTAAACCTCCAAAAACTCCAGCCGAGAGACAGCGAGCTTACCGATTAAAAAAAATTAATGAAGGAAGCCCAAAATATTCTGGCAATCAACCAACCCTCAGGGTCCGTCGCACCCGTGCACATCTGAAATTGACTATTGTAAAAAGTTTAATGTAAAATATTTCGTCGATTAGTTATAATAAATGTATATAAAATGAATAAATATATATTTATATATGTATAGTAAACTCCAGTCGTGCGTCGGAGCTGACACACACAATTGTTTTTTATTTTTCTGTATTTCTGATGTAACATCTTGCTCCTTGCGAAATTTTATGATTCTAGGACACCGGAAAGTACCACATAGGTTTCGATTTATTTGTGAATGCCAAAATATGCGACAAAAAAGGCCGTATTTTTTTTTTGCATTGGCTCTACATTGAATTTGATCGAGAAGCTTGGTTTCTTTAATCGGTTATACTACCTATACGGTTCCTTTTTCTCTTTTGAGGTCCTACCTAAAAATTGTATCAAATAAAAAAATCTTGATTTTCAATTTCATAATTCTATTGTTATAATTGATGATCTGAAAATAACAAAGAAACCCAGATTGTAACAATAACAAAATACCAAGCGTGGTTTCTTGCAAACTGCGTAAGTTAGTTTAATAAAAGAAGTTTACAATTTCACCTAACCACTTATAACGTCACAACAAATTACGTGAAATTATTCATGCGATTAATTTATTGCAAGCAATAGCAAATCAGCTGTCAGCGAAATGTAAAAAACATGACGCAAGTAGGTCATTTGATACCAATAAGTTGGTTGCCGGAACCGCAATGTGGTCTGGCTGACACCTACCTGCGACTAGCTGTATAGGAATCACTTGCGCAATCCTTAGACAAACGGCATATTATAAGAAAAAAAAACCTTCCTTGTAAAACTTTGCTTATGAGACATCACTGAGAATTCGAACGAACGAAAAATGTTTTTTTTCTACCACTACGGTGGCCAAAAAGCTTACGGTCCGCCTGATGGTAAGCAGTCAACGTAGCCAATGGACGCTTGCAACACCAGCTTGAAACCTTATTGAAGACGCATCAAAATCTGCAGAAATATATCTACGTTTTACAACATTACACCTTGTAGTAAAATGTACGTATTTTTTCTCAGAGGACCCAATTTACAAAGATATTTATAGTCAGACGTCTTGAAAGAGCATTTTGTTCTAATAATAATAGGTTTAATTGTTATTGGTGGTAGGAAGTTTTTTATGTATTAATTTTTTTTATTTTATTGTGAACTAGTGTTAGATTAATATATTTCTACAACCAACTAATTTGTCTCGATCACATTATTATTCTGTTTTTACTAAATAACATATTTAAAATATAAATACCAAAACTACATAGAAAAATACAGTTAGATTGGGTAAGTACGTATGGTTATCGAAAACAAAAACCATATAACTGTATGTTCTGGTAACCAAACAAACATGTTTCAGGTCAGCATGTCGATCTTGCTGAGGTAATTTCGTTTATAGAAGCAAAACTTACCAATTAAGGCATGTAAGATTTGCGAGCTAATTTGTAAAAATACTTGTGTGTAAAATACCGTTACATAAATACGGAACATGCATGCAACTGGCGACTAAATTCACATTGTTACATGACAATATTGTAAACACTAGCGCCAGCTGCGGTCTGTCTATCTATCAAGTCGCAAATATGTTTGTAATAAAAATATCACAAATAAAAATAGCTAATTTGGTACATTCATTAAACAAGAACGTGGGTACAAGCTACAACATAAAAATATGAATGATGTAGTATGAATGAAATTCAAGTTTTTTTTCTTTTTTTCCACGGGCAAAAAACATAGTCAGGAAGTTGAGGCACAAAAAGTATTTACTATATACGATTTTAATTTTGATATAAATAATTTATTTAATGAGTATCCAATTTCTGGCAAGTCATTGATACAGAAATGTTTAAATATAGTAGATATAATAAAATCAAACAATGATTATACAATATCATTGGCGCGTTATGAATCTTACGGCCTCAGATGACCTATGATTAAAAGAATCACTACTAATATGTAACCGATAAAATATCTTTAACGTTGAAACATTATAGTATATACAATGTAGAATTTTCATTGAGGACGGTATCTTTGTATTTAGTAAATAATAGATGTTTTATCGCCTGACTGAAAAAACTTACTTTAACGCCATGTTAAATATGCTATGTACATCTATCTCTTTCACTATAATCTGTCTAGAAGGCGACAGACAGCACAAATATTCCTAACTGCGAAGACGACAATTAAAAAAATATCAACGAAAAAATGGCGTTTAAAAAAATTACCACTGTCTGGACGAGAATGCTCATGACTAAAAATAACAGGAAGTCGACCCGTGTAATCCATTCTGCGTCATCAACACCACAATAATTTTGCCACTTCATCGTATTTTCCTCACCTGAAGCGCATAGTACTTCCATGCGTCGAAGTTCTCACGTCGCAGGTTCACTGGCTGGCATAGCGCCATGTAAACAGACCACCAAATAGGGCAACGACCACGTCTTTAATACAAATAGAATATTATTAGCTATTAATAACGGGCTTAAAATAGCGATGGAGCGGGGGGGGGGACCACGTGTCTAACCAATCACAACGTTAATTGGCTTCGGAAGGAAATTTTTAAAAGCTAACATGTGTGGAGTCATTGTTTCTTTTGTAGAGATGGAAAGTGATTCTTACGATGGATTTTATTATTAGAAAGATAAGTAAGAGCACGTTGTTGTAGTTTAAAGAGGTTCGGTCCTATAACGCAAGTCGATACAAGAAAATCAAAAGATGTTGCCGTTCCATTTTGAAATAGCATAATTAATAAACTGAAAATATAAAAGTAGTCCAAATTACAACTTCTTCGCCTCACATACCTTAATTAAAATAAAAATATTTTCAATCCAGTAAATAGGTTTTTTAAAAACAGATTTACTTTGTCAAATTCTATTAGGTATTTATTTGTTTATTAAACTAAAATTATGTGAGTTCTAGTACGTAGTCTTATGATTTTTATCATTTATATTTTTTATTACCTACCTCCAATATAGAAATAAACTTTCGTTCCGAGTATAGACGCTTGCAACACCAATAGCATAACTTGAGCGTTGACGACTCTTTGAAAATCTTATTACTGCCTTCTCGAAGAGCCTCAACAATCCCAAGAGAAAACTTCAGCTGGTATTTTATTCCACAACCTAAGCGTTCGCGGCGGGAAGGAATAGAATTATTTTAAATCTACATCTGAGGCAGTGGTGTACTTCGCATAAACAATCGATTATTTCGACCACAGATGACTAATTGACGTCATAGCCATGGTCCACTTGCTTTCATAAAAACAAAAAAATTAAATCAGCAGGGTTTTTACTTTTTTATTAATAGATTTGTCCGTCAATTTCGAATACCAGTTGACATTGACTGATTTATCGGTTTGATTCATATATCATATAACGCCAGAAAATTGCCTTAGAGCAATCAGAAATCTACAGTTTACGAAAGAAAATAAACTTCAGTTGTTACTGTCAAATTTTGACAACTGGTCCAGATGTCAAAATTTGACAAAAACCAACTCAACTACAACTTAATACGCAGTATTTTGTGGTCGTTTGCTGGACCATAGCCTGAGTAGCTACATGAGACGTGATACCTGAACAACCTTATAACTCTATCCGAAACAAAAAGACAGTCTACAGTTTTTCCTCTTTAAAATAACTTCGACGTAGTAAACTTCTAATCTCGCTGCAATGACGTCACACTGCTATCGGTTCGTGGAAGGAACACTGTGACGCAGCGGGTATTGCGCAGTATTTCAGAGTTTCGGCGATGTTGTGGCGGTGAAACCCTCCCCGCCCACGTGACGAGCAAAGGTCAGGCCAATTTGCACGCCGGAAAGCCCCGTAAACAAAGAGGTGTCGGAAGTATTACTTATGTACCCATATTGTTCTCGTCCGCTCTTCCTATTGATTGTATAACATCATACAATTGTATCTCACTTTGTATGAAACGTTTTCAGTCCTAGAGAAGCCTATGATAAAGGTTAACATAGTTCTAAAATTAAAAATATAATATTTAAAAAAATTACCGCGTTATGGGCACCGTACTACAACGCTATCTGTTTGCTGAATAAGCTTTTTGTTTAAATAAAACCTTTTAGTTTTATCCTAATTAAAGCAAAATTTAAGGCAAATGGCCAGAACGGAACACTTATAAATTCGTCATGCCTGTCGATATGTCACAGCCTTAATATTTCCGCCGTCTTTGGGTAGATTGTAATGACGAAGTTATAAAAATTGAGAAAAAAAATTTAGAGATACGTATTTAAGCCGTCCATACGTTGAACTCTAAACTTTTTTGCGCGCTTCCCATCATGCGGGTATCATTGGATAGAACTTAAAAAATCTATTTGTTGAGAATAGTTGAAAAATTTGTCCTCCCCACTTACTAATATAACGAGTGACCAAAACTGAATAAATCACGATAATATGGCTTTATAAATACTACCAACAAAATTTGTTTTGGACAATATCGGTTCATAAGTGTTATAGGTCCACAATAATTGTCAATCTCCGGAACCCTATCTTAATGCATGTCCGACACGCACTTGGCCGTTTTTATAATTCATTTTTATTTTCATTTAGGTAAATACAGTATATTTATCAATTTGCAATATTGTGTTTGTAAATATTCTTATTTTTACTAACAAAATTCTATCTATCCGAGGACCGTTTTTTTTTTAAACGTTAAACTGTCACAATTGTTTATTATCTCTAATAATGTATCGTTTTGAACATCTGGCTTAAATATAATGCAAATTTTATGAGTATACTTAGGCGCAGGTGGTTAATAAATATTGAAAAGAAATTTACCACGTCCGAATTCCGGTAACCGACCTCGAATCGGAAATTTGTTCAGTATTGCCAATATTTGTTATTAATATTAAATAAAATTACTGTAGGAAGTTGTATATTGCATTTAGTACATTTTACTATTAGTTTAAAACGACATGATCCCAGAGAAAACTACGACCATTGGGCTTAAGTCTACAACCCGCCGACAAAGCGCATTGTACACAAATTTTTAGTTCTCGAAACTAATAGCATAGAGGCGGTATTAACCCGGTCAACGTTTCATTCATTTTTTTTTTTACTTTGCCGCGCAATAAATTTCATCCCACGCGGCCGCCCGCCCGCCTAGCAACGATTCGCCCACGACACCCAGCGAGTCGAAAAAGGTCACAATCGCTAACTTGCCGACGCCTCCTAAACTAATTTACGATTGTTACTTAATTCAAAATGACACTTACACCGTTTCGCAAGAATTATGAATTCATTTTAACACTTTCGTTGTAGGCGTTTATGATAATATTGATAATAGGAATTTGCCGTCTAGTCCTGATGCATAATATGATAAATTCAACTGAAGTCAAAGTTTATTTTTTAGTTAATAAATGAAATCGATTATATTATATTATATTCGATTAGATTATTACATTATATTTTGAGTTATTGAATTTCTGAAGGGTCGGCAACGCGCGAGTGATACCCCATGTGTTAAAAGCGTCCATAGGCTACGGTGACGGCTTACCATCAGGCGGTCCGTAAGCTTGTTTGCCACCTTAGTAGAATAAAGAAGAAAAAAAATTTTAGTTAAAATTATATTTAATCTTTGTTTCAGCATTTATTAAAAATATTTTTAGCTAATCTATATATACTTCATTTTCCTGTCAATATTACTTACCCAAAGGCCGCCTTATTATGCTATTTCTTTTACTGTTGTTTTATTTGTGTATTTTAATAATTGTGCAATAAAGGATATTGTATTAAATATAAAATAAAACCATAGAGTCTTTTCAACGCGTTAATCTTTGGAACTGCTATTAGGATTTAAAATAATCTGCAGTCAGGTAATTACTTGAAAAAGACAACATACCTCGTTTATGTGTTTATAAGTTTTGATGAGGTCTACGCTGAGTTTCCTTAGGGGGGCCGTCGAAGGGTCTCGAAAGTGGTGTGGTATTCGGGCCTGCATAGCCTGTACAATTGAGAAAAGTGTGTTATAAGTAATATTTATTGTTTCTTTATTTAAAAAAAAGCATAAAAGCATAAAAAAAGCGAAGAAGCAAGTTACAAATACACGACTAAGTAAATTGTAAAAGTCTTGCATAAGTGAATTTCAGTACCAGGTGTAGAATATAGCTTCCACATGGAATATTTAAATAAAACTTGGTTTTATTATTTAATAAACTTATATTAAGTTTTATGTTACTGGTCATTGACACAGAGCTAACAGAGAGAGTTACAGAGTATATCATCAAAGATGAAATAAAAAAATGTTGCCACAATAAATATTTATGTTTGTGTATCAAACACCAGGCAGTTAATAATTACGTGCGACTTCGTGTATTATAAAACTCAATATAAGTGACATTAAGATGAAATTTTCAGTAAGAAAATTAAGTCCAAATAAATAAAAGAAAAAGACGTGATGATAATAGATTATAGTTCCAAGATTTGATATTGAAAGTTGCTTAAGTCATTATCTATACACTTTAATTGTATAGGTAGATAATTCCTTAAATGTCCAGCTTAATTGGAAAAACTGGATCAATGCAAGAAAGAACACAAAGCACAATATACTTTATTTCATTGTTTTTAAATTAATATAAATCCCAAATGTGCAAATAATAAGCATGCTTAAGCTTTTGTTCACAAATAGATATACAATAGAAAAATACTAAAACTGAATAATAAGTAATAGGCAACTATTTCTGTGCATTGCAACACTATTCTAGAAGGTGACATGATATTGCATACAAAAATTCTAAGACATTCTAGCGCAGTTCGTTGAATTGGAGCCAATATAAAATGTATATTTAGAAGAACATAATTGAAAGGCACACAAGCACTAGATATTTGTAAACAATCGCTGGATAATTCTACGCACGAGGCGGTTTATAAAACCATGTGATTCATGTGTATTTATTTACTAATAAAATATATATCAAAAACAAAATTTAACATCCGCATTTGCTCTTTTAAAAAAAGATCTGAGAAATCTACGTTCGATATGTCGCTTCAGACCTACCAATATTTAAACACGTAAGTAACAAAGTGATTATCAAATCAATATAGCAACAAAGCTAAGTCTTTTACCGCTACAAATAATTAATTTTATCGTCTAGACGTAGTAATCTAATATTGATCTTCGGCTGTCCCTATTAGCCACTAAATTCATCTCGCTCGGAACAAAAGAGGGCTTAACTATTGTAACGCCTAATTAGAAACATCTTCGAAACTGCCGCCTAATTTATTTACCGACACGTTTTCTGGGCGGGTACTTAATGATTGTTTTAATAATGTACTAGGACTAGGTAGGTGGAAATAGTTCACAGCCTACAGAACGGGCAATAGCCTCCTATTCTTCTAGTCATTTGTTCTTTTGGAAGTTTAGTAACAGCAGACATTTGTCTCTACATTACCGAAAGCTTTAGCGATAGCGATTTTTCGTTGTAGGAGTTTTTAGCCAAAACTTTAGGCAAATTAATGCAACTAAGCTTCATGTTAATAAAAGTTAGTTAATCTAAACATGTTATTGTCGTTTAAATATCAAAATCTATCGTTAATCTTACTACTCGATTAATAAATCTGATAATCTAATTGGAACTAGAGTTATGAGCGAAATTAACAGATTATCCTCCAACATCAGAGGATCAAGATCTGTGATGATGAGTGGAGCAAACTGCCTCGTGCGTCATTTACCTGTGCGGGTATACAGTAGCGGCAGAAAGCTCGTGGGTTGCGCGCGGCGGCGCTCACCTGAATGTCGGAGGGGGCGCTCATGGAGGCCAGCTGTTCCTCTGCCACCAGGCGCCCGTAAAGCGGCCCGTGCCGCCGCTCGCCACCTGCCTCCGGCATGCCACCACCAACCACGCCCACTGCAACAATACAAAACCACTGTTATCGACAGATCCTGCGATCGCGATGCGATCTTAAACTTTGTTAAAATATGACTATGCTAGCGTCATCATTTAGTGTGCAGCTAAAAGGTTGGGATGACCGGCTCTCACGGACATCATAAAAAACATCAGGTTTCGATTACATGGGAGTAATTTTGAAGTCGAAGTTCAGATTTTATGAAGATCAAGATAAACATAACATGACTGAAGAAAACAGCCTAAATGCACGTATTCAAGATTTCAATTAGCTACCTATTGCGGTAAAAACAAATTAGACGAGACAATTAAACCTATGCAGGACGCGGCATAATAAAGCCGATAATATGATCCAGTTGGTACCCGTTAGGCGAAACCATAATAAATATCTAATTGTTAATCGGAAGATACGGTAATGGTTCACTTTATGTGGTCTATTTCTGAAAATTACGTACATGTTTGTAAAAATAGAATTTGCATAAACTTCAATGAAGTGGATTTTACTGGATATTAAATTAGAAACAATTTGTTTTTAGAACGTTTAGTTTTATCTGGGGCATCGAGATCTGGACGTGATCCAAGTAGGCGACTAAAAGAATTCCTTCATATTACCAACCAACAATCTCGTACTCCATACCGCAATAAAGAGTTATTGACTATCAGGTTCTCCGTTCCAAACAGTTCTCTCTAGCTTTGTGATGTTAAGCAACGGATTACGGAATATCATAGATGTATTTAAATATATGCCATATCTGCTACTCATCCTAAAAGCGAGTTAAGTATTATGCGATCCAATTGCTTTACTTAGTTTCTGTGGCAACCCTCAAGCAAGTTCTTCTCAATATACGTAGACTCCATGGCAGTCAGTGGGGTGGATATGTTTGCGTCGCTGATTGATTTTCACGTAGTACCAAAAATGTGAAGGAGACCTTTGTCACAGAATATGTATATAAATAGAGAACAAGCGTCACGACATAGCTCAAATAGTTAGCAAGTGGAAGTGGTAATGAGCAGGCCACATGACTTATCGAACCGATAACTTATAGGAAAGGTCCAGGTGGACAGATGATCGGATGTAAGCAAGCGTTTTAAAACCGGCTTAAAAACATGAGAGAGGCCTTCCGGCTTAGACAACTTCATCATGTGATGTAGGGTTGCTTTACTGATGGTCGTAAACGAGGCAGTGTCAACATTCTCTACCATGGTAGATGGCATTGTGCTAAAAAACACGAGGTTAAACTGTGATTACAATGATAGTGTCCTTATGTTGTAGCACGGCCTATACTCACGGAGGTGATTTGGCCCATAGTCCACACGCGGTCCCAGTTTGGATTATGGATTTCTCGTATGCTTTTTTTGACATATGCAGGTTTCCTCACGATATTTTCCTTCATTCACCGCTAAGCCAGTAGTGTGACTAATCAATAATAATGAATTATACATGAGAATTTAAGAAAAAGACTCATTAGTACACGCAGGGCTCGAACCTCCGCCACTCAGGACGCAAGGTGAAATCGAAAGCCCTAGACCACCACCGGCTTATTGTAATAGTGTCAATTGTTATAATTAATTCTTAGTAGCTATTTTAAGTACACATTGTTACTAACAAAATACGAACTGAAATAAAATTCAATTATTATTATAATGGCATTGACGTATGGCGTGAAATCTTTGAAATCATGACATCATAACCAAACAATGGTCATGGGAAAATGTCTTAGTCACCTGTTGTCAACCGCCCACAGATTACCTGTTTCGATTCCAAACACTTGATGGTTTCGGAGTTCCCATGTGTGAATCAGTATGACTCGACCCGTCCAACGTGATACAGTTTAATGCGACGTCGATTGTTTTATCAGGAAATCGATAACTATTTAACTAATACACAGTTATTCGCTAATAAAACATTGATTAGTTGACAGGTATATCTTACAACTTTACACCTGACCCGATTGAGATAATGTTAAATATTTGTTTAGTTAGATACCATTTCATTAGCAGGGTAGGAGCCATATAACAGTGTTTTATTTACCTAAACCAACCCAACCTTAAAAATGTTCTTTAATTGCATACTAGGCTAGTCATATTCTACATTAAAAACGCAAAACGCGATGTGAAGTTGCTGTTTTGGTATGTTATTTGGACCCCTTAGGCAAAGCAGCTAGAAGTGTATAAAGTAGATCAACTCGCGCCAAACGGTTAGCATCGTTGCGGTGAGGCAGTGCGGTGGGGGAGCGAGTGTCGCTCACCTCACAGCTCGCAACTGGTGGGTGAGTCCTCGTGGTTGGTGCTTGGCGGGCGTTTGTATTGCAGATGAGCTACTTACTTACTGGCGCCGGGGCCGCGAGCGCTATACGTTCTTTTGCCCTAGGAGAGTTTGAAACTACGTTTTGCAAGCAAAAAAAGTAATCAAAAGAAGAGTTGCCTCAAAAAGATAATCAACCGGGACCCTCAAAAAAGACATTATAATTATTTTTTGTGTTAATAAATATCAATAGACTAAAAACAAACAAACACACAATTTCATGTTAGGTTAGGCTCATATTTTAAAACTTGCATTATTGCAATTTTTTTTTCCCTTGCTGTTTTTTTTTATTATTTGCAGAAATACCTAAACTATGATTACTTTTCTGATAGGGTCATATATTGTAACAATCACGATTTAATATGCATAATTGCCTGAAGATATTTGAAAACCTGTTTTCAAGCATGTCATAAAGGATAAATACTTTCTGTTTTAACCTCATATACCTGGACCTTGCAACACTGCTGGTCACTTTTAAAACTATAAGCACCCCACTGAATTAGAAAAAGAAAATGTTTTGTTGACCCTGTTTCACATTTTTTTTAATTTATGTAGTACGGACAGGTCGCGTATGTATACTCTTTAAAGATACTTTAATAAAACAATAAAATGTTTCTAAAACAAGAACGAAGCCGAGGCTGAGGCTCCTTCAGAGTCTCGCCCCAAAAGTCCGGTGAAGCAGTAATGGCTGCAACAGCCAACTGCATAGTCAGCTCACATATAAAAAAAAAAAAACGTTTGCTTAAGTAAGTTTCTCTGAAACTCTACGACCTTTTCGGTTGCAAGGATGAGAATGAATTCCCTACCGATGGCGAGCAGTGCGATGGTAGAAAGTAGCTGTGGGCATCATTTCGAACAATTCCTCAGAACATATCCCATTGTACAAGCGGTAAAACACAGGGAGGCAAAGTCTCTCCTCAGACTTAAGGGCTCGATACGGCAAGTGGGTTTGGAATCGTCAACAATTCCACAGCCCGTCGTTGAACCGAGTCAAAAGGGACAAGCTGGTACACCCACCCAGAGGTGGCAGCAGTACTCCATATAGATTCGTTCAATTTAAATCATTAGAAACAGTTCCAATGAAGGTAAAATATTTTTTATTAACCTGGTACTAAAATACGTATTTTTAGAGTAATTATAACAAGCTCTTCCATCCATATACTCAGGGTTGCGGGACGTTTTTGCGAATTTTGGCACAATTTTTTTACACTTTTACAAAATTTCGTATTTTTTGAGTAAAAATGTAGCTTTATGGCCGCCATGTTAACTTTTTTTAATGTTAGGAGCTCCAAACCTTTGATCAACGACGATAAAGTATTTCCATACCACCGTAATAATGTCTTACAATATTTTAAACCGAAGTCTTGCAATGTAAATGGGAACTTAATGCTTTCACATTTCCAAGTAAATTACTCCGTGTACGTACAGCATACAATCGGTATTTAGTCCCTTACTGAGCTGCATTTGTATTGAAATTACTCGTGGGAATCCCATCTCGATCCACTAGTGCTGTAAAACACGTCGTTAAATCGTGTCGATGATACTTTTCCAAATCGCACTTGCGGGGAAGCTCCAATAAGTCTGCCAGCATTATTTCGTTTTGGCTGAGAATATCGATTAGTGGTATAAACTGGTATGGGAATATTTCTGTTTATGAATTTAAGCTGTTTATATACGGCATGATAATAAAAGCCTGAATACGTAAACGTTGGCCATCTATAATATATATTAGGTCGCGTTGTATGTTTATCTATAACACAATTTCTGTGAACCATCTAGGTGGCAAAGAAGCTTACGATTCGCCCGAAGTTAAGAGGTCACCATTGCCTATGGACACTTGACACTCTAAGGTTATTGATCCCGCTTTGCAGATCCTAGGTTCTTTAACAATCGATCACTCCCTACCTTGAAGAACCTGATACTGTATGTAGTCACTAAGAAAAACCTCGGCGGACCCAACAACCTTAGCTTTCGTTGAAGCAACTACCTCTGAAACCGTGTTGTACTCTTAATCAGTGCGTGAGCATTTTAGGTTCTAAGGTGTGAGGATGAATTCCAATTATTAGTTGTCGAACAGTGGTAAGGAGAAAATTACTAAGGAGAATGCCTCGAGTTTGTAATTTCCGTACCGCCCGAGTAGTAGATAAATAAAAATATAAGGTGAATAAATAAAGAAACTCACCAAAACTCAATTGAAATAGCGGAAATAGAAGAAGGGAAAACAACGCTACCACTTGATGGCGTTATATAGAGAATTTATAAATTTAAAAGATTTGGCTGAAGTTTTTACTTGCAAATAGTATATTTTTTAGCTCTTAAACATACATATATACTTGATAGGTATACATATATATATACGTCATTACCGCCCGTGAGTTCTATAGCATTCATATTCTTAACCTTAAGAAAAGTAAAATTTACAAAGCGAATGCCCCGCGGGAGAAATTAAGGTCTTAGCACCCGCTTTACCTGCACGTAACGACACTGTTTACAGGTAAGTGTGATGTATAAACAAGTAATGACAATTAATAAAACTAAAACAATCAATAAAATAAAAAAATAAAAGAAAAACACTCTTGTACCTAACATGCGTAACACCGCGCGAAACCTCTTATCTAGTCGCGTAATAGAAGGTGTGTGTGAACTTTGCAGAGCTAAATTCAGAGGTCGCAGACAAGTTAATTCAGTCTTTTTTATGTACCGTCTGGCCCGAGGTGACATTTTATATTAAGACAACGGCGTCTCGCGCCCGTTTTGAACACGCTCGCTGTTTTTAGACGACTTCTGTTCAGCGAACTTAGTTTATCGCTTCAAGTTTAGGATACTTCTTTAATTTTAAATGCTAATTAGTCATCGATCTTATTGTCGTTAGCCCGGTGTGAGGCGCAACGGGTTGAAACTCGTCAACAAAATCGGATATAGAAAACGTCTTTCTTAAAAAAAAAAGTTTAAATAGGAAATAACGAATTTACAAAAATTAAATGCTTAATAAAAGCAATTGAATACTTATATTTATATACATACCTACTTATAAGATACCTTTTACTTAAACTTATGATAATAGCGGGAAAACTTAGAAACTAAATAAAATGCTTGATAATGGAAATATTAAGGAAAAACTAAGCTCACGCCGAATTCGATCACCGCTTGGATTACTTTACTCCATTGATTAAGTGAGATCCAAAAGCGTTTTATGTTATTTATTTTCTGTCTCTTCAGTTACACCTTTGGCACAAAATAATTTACCTGTTCATGACTTAATTCGATTTGACCCAATTTTACGGTAAAATTGGGTCATCACTTTGGTGATGCAACAATGAGCACTTCAAATTCTGAGATTAGATATTTAACTGACAAACGTCCATGGGACTGAAGATGATTAATTACGAAAAAATAAGCCAATATGTAACTTAAAAGTAAAAAATAAAAACTTTTTTTAGAAAACATAAGAACCGACTTCAAAAAATGTACTAAATAGGTAAAAATAATAATATTTATAAAAGATCTGATCAAAATTACAGTTTGAAGTTTGTGTAGTGTAAGTGAAGTGTGTTATATGTTAACTGTTAGAGATAGACACCAAATGCAATTGAGCAGATTTTTTAAAATGATTATTGTTACATTTTTTTGCAATTTTTGAAGTAGTTTCTTATTTTTGTTAAAAAAGTTTTTAATTTCATTATTTCGACAGAGAAATAATGCCAAAAATTCACGTGTTACGGCGTGAAGAAATAGTGCCCCGCGGTATCACCCGCAGAAAAATATATTCCCCTGGGAATCCTAAAGAATTTAGTAGGTGGCTGACCGGAATATTACAATAATATCAAAGTAGTATACAATCTGTTGTAACCAAAAATAAGTTCATAATTTCAGAAAAAGAGAAAAAAACTATACAGGTGACAGGTGTCCGTACATTTACCTATTCAAAAACCACCAAATTATACACATAAGTGTTGATTTAAAGTAAAAAAAAGTAGCACACAGCGAAAGCGTATAAGAACCGACTCCGAATCGCAAGCGATGGTCGCAGATATTGAATTGAGTATGCATTAATTAAACTGCGCATTAAAAGCGCCCAATATAAGTAGAACTCTAAGATATCTTTAGATATTATTCGAAAAGCGATTACAGTATATAGCGAGAGACGAGGTAGAGCTTGAAACAGTGGTGGCACGGTACGGTTGGACGGAGTTTGGAACGCGTACAGCTACGTCATCGCCAGAAGCCGTTCGGAACCGGCCTCGCGGCGGCAATGCGACCGCCGGCCGACAACCTGTGGTAGCTATGCGAGGAATGCGAGTGTCGGCAGATTGACGTAGGCGGCCGGTGCAACATACTGCAACCTACTCTACCAACATGCACTTTTACACGCATATAAACATCAATTTAACTGCCTTATCCATTATACTTAGTTACAAAATGTACCCAATAGGTACAATGATATTTGTATTGTGAGATTTAAAACCTATTAGAGATATGACGCAATTCGCATGGAATTTACGAGGACGTATACTTGAGTATATTATCAGTATGTAAATAATGATATGCGAGATTCGTGTCGTATCTGGATCGTAGCTAATAGCAATGACCTCTTAAGTACTTCGCAGTTGTGACGGTGATTTTTTTATGGTACGACAGGGTTATTGTGAGATCAAGATCGCCAAAGATTTGTTAACTAAAGACGGAGACTTTAATACTGGAATTTGACATTGATTTAATTATCTAGAAACAAGTTTTGTACAAGCTGATCAAATTATCGGGATCTTGAACTTTAACTCGTTTTAACTATTAAGTACAAGGTCACCCTGAATTCGTGACATGAAGTTGAAATAAAAATATATAACTAGGTACATAACGTTGTATCTTTTATGGACGTTCGTTCGTTTAAAGCAACTGCGCAGTTCGCTGTCGGAGACTTCGAAGAATCCATTAAGGTCAACTCCTTGATACGTTACTGGTAATGACGTTCGCTCGACAAACTGGGTACAGAGAAACTTTATAAACGAAACAATTGCTACACGACTTACTTTCACCAGTGCTGCCTTCTAGTAATGTCGACATATCGATTTTATAAATAAACAATAGTCATACCTACTAACTTCACATTACAAAACATGTCACTTGTCACTAAACTTCACTATTGTCATCAATCAACTAGGTGATTGTATTAAAACACAATATTGAGCACATAAGAAGACCACACACGGCAAAATTCATAGTGAATAAACAAAGCACTGAATTATGATCATCTCATCACTGTTTCGTACGCAGTAAGCAAAGTTAATAAAGCGCGGGAAAAGTTTTTTTCGTCATCTACATATAGGAGACGCTGACACGGATGATGTTTTTGTTTTTCAGCTAGTGCGTTTCCAGTTGTCGATAACGAGTGCGTTTATTGTGTTTATACAGCAAAGCAAACGGGACGTCCTTGCGCGACAGCCGCGTGTTATTGTTGTGCAACAATGTTTACACGTGGCGCAGTAGCGCCCGCGTCGATGGAACGGTGCGCTCGCTCGGCCCGCCCGCCGTCACTACCGCGCGCCGACCAAACGCAAGCTCGTAATAATCGGGCAGAAGGCCACGTGATACTGATGACAAACACGTCGATAAACGTATGGATAGAACGATCATGACTGTGATTTTATCGATGCATGTTGTGTCACACTGCTAATCAGTTTTTAACTTCTAGTTTGTAGATAATGAACGCCTCTATTTCGCATTTTGTAACCGATTTAAGAGCGATTCACAGTCAGTTTCCCATGCAAACGTAGTTTACCTATACGTAATTTTATTCTATTATTATAAGTTTTCATAAAATGTGTATATGGTACGAATAAGAGTTTCTTGCGCCTTAAACGACATGTTTTTATCGTCTTACTTTTTGTTTTTATAGTTATTATTATTATTATTTTCTCAGTATGAAAGTAGAAACTTGTCCGAAATAGGATTAAATTTTTTAACAATGGACTAATGTCAATCATAATATTTTATTTTTCGGCCAATAAAATGTGAACTCCCAATATTTTTGTACTTTAATTTTTTTTCTTTTACAAATATCTCCTTTATTGTCTCAATAAATATGAGGCGCATAGTCTTTAAAATTACTAACGCAATGTACCTACCCATAATATACATACATATGTAGGTATATACCTCAGACGAAAAATCTAACTATCTAATCATTTTCAGTTTTCCGACGCGAATTTCGCATTAAGCGTTTTCCCAATCTTAATTCCCAATTTCACACAATGAAAATATTGTAATAAATAAAAATATATAACAATTAAACATATGCTTATAGCACAATCACATATAGTTTTGAAACAAATTAACAACATGGTTGTATTATTTCTAATTAATTTAAATGTTTATCAGACAATAATACAACGCTTTAAAGATTACGCCTGCGCTTCCCAGCGTGCTTCTTACAAACGAATTACTGACTTATATTTTAACAATAATTGCCACATTTTGATGACATGTTCTAAGAATATCTACGTCTACGGTGTGTCATTTTTTATTAAATTGTTTAGGTTAAAAGTTATCCAGGATTCTAGTTTTATATAGAAATGGTCTCAAATAAGATTTTACTTATTATAAGTTAAAACATCTTTAGAATTATGAAAATCCCTACAGAATTTTACAGTGTTCAATCAGAAAATGTTAAAAACAAAATGAGTAATTCGTTCATATGAACCACGCTGCGAGACGCCGCGCCGCGAATTTTACACTCTTAAGGCGCGTTTCCACTATGAATGTAGTTGCATATCACTGTGACGACGCCGACACGTCACAGTTGAACGCTAGTAAAATTTAGACTACGCAACTAGGTATATCATGTATTAACAAATTAGTTCCGATCATGGGTTAATTAATCTAAATGAAATTAACCTCAGTTGCGAAAGTAGTTTTTGCGTACACTATAAAAACTTGTACTTATATGTGTTGCGTAAATAAAGATGTATTTTGTCGTGCAACTACAACCTGCATCAAACTACGTGCACTGTGGAAACGCGTCTCTAAGATGTTCTGTAATCTACACCATTTTATTATCAAAACGTTCTTCTGTTTGCTTGTCTTAAAATTTAAGTTTTAAGACATTTAATCCATGATCGGATCGGACTTTATCTTGTTACAGAGCAAAATAGAAGATATATCTCAATCAATAACCTCAGTGAGAAATACTGTATTTTGTGAACGAATTTTAAAAAATCCGAAGTGAAAAAGCAGGAACCGCACCACTTCGAACCATCGTATGCATAAAACTACACGAATTCCTTTTTCTCGGCTCCTGCCAGCCACGCAATTTCTCCGATTGTATGCAAATCCTTGGCGCAACAAAGAATGAAAGAGCGGCGAGGAGTCAGACATTCACTCCCTCCCACCTGTCCCGATTCCAAGGGGCTACGGTACGTTACCGGTCCCGTCCCGACTCAAGTTGCGAACGGTCGCAATCCGTACCGTAAACAACTCTACCGAGATATTATTCCCGGATAGATCTCTCTACATATCGTCGGCCACTGTTGTCGAGCACGTTAATATTGGAATTCTTCACTTAGTGAATAATTCAGCAGGTTTTCTATTAAGCACTTAGGTGGAAGAATAATGCATCTAATAGATTTTCATAGCGCCGATGTTCGGGTTCTGGGGCGATCGCATAAACATGGAAGTAAGTGCCGGGGAATCATTTGCATCACACCTTGGCCTGTGTTCGAATAAACTTGGCCCGGCGCGGGTGTTCAGTTTGGTGAAAGGAAATGTTTATCAATAATAAATCAGGTCGAATAAAAAATGGTGCCGAATATTCAATTCTAACCTTTGTGTGTTCCACTTTCGATAGTTATTCATACTTTAAATATAAACATTCCTATATACCTACACAATTTATGCTACATCTAATGTACTAATTTAATGATCATCCAGACACATTTCCAGACATTATCTCGTTTATAAAATAGAAAATTAATAATTAGTTTTTTTTCATGTTCATACGTAGTTTTGATAAGTAGCTGTATAAACTTATTTATTAGTCGAAATTCACTTGAATTATTCGACAAACGTAACATGAACTTTTATGAGAACCAAAAAGTTTCGTTCGTTAATTCTAGTGTCTAATAGGGTTTCTTTAAAGATACTGGTTAATATGAACACCAACTATTTGTAAATATTGCTAGTTCTATGGAACGGCTCGTGACAAGTCCGATATTGTCGACGTGATTGAATGCTATTATTATGAACGGAATTAATTCCGAGCTGTCAGCGACACGCGTGGAGCGGCCGCTACCGCCAGAAACACTTCCGACTACTTTTAGCAAGAAGCAAAAATGTATTTTTTTGTAGGAAATGTATACAGTATAATGTTTATTGATTCTCTAACGCCAAAAGAAGAAAAATAAAAAAAAACCGGCCCAGTGGGTGTCAAACACGCATTAACGAAGGGGTTCGGGTTCCGTAGAATGAGAATTATTGCGGATATACGAGTGTGTATATCACCTATAATGGATTTTTTTTTTAGAATCTTAGATCATGCGGTTTAATAGTTAGAATCGCGAATTGGGCAATTGTATAGCACTGACAAAAGGAAGATAATTAGGTTAACAATTGGAAATAGTACAACCCTATTTGTTTAAGTGTGTTTGTGGCTTGGAGTTCAAGAATTTAGTAACCCAGCCAGATTCTTTATCCGTTAGACGCTAAATTGACTCGTCAGGTTTTAAAGGCTATAAACTGCCAGTAGGCAGATTTTTAGAAGTAAATGACGAAATCCTAATGATGTTTTAAACTCCTTAATAAGTGGTCAGAGCTCAAAAAAAAACCACAAATATCAATGATAGAATACCAAATTGTTCTTATAAAGATTTTTCCATCTTTTGAGAAAATAAGGCAAACTAAACTAAACAGATGGAAGATTTTAAGGATATATTACGTGTTTTGCACTTGGCTCACGGTTTTTTTTTCCTTATCAGCCTCATACATCCCTTCTATCGGGCCCAGTGCGGATTGTGGACTTGATTTAGTGTGGCTACTAAGTTTTTATTTTTCATGTTAAATTGTTAGCAAACTAAAGAGACAAGTTTATAGGTAGTTTTAAATAATGGTAATGTCAATCATTAATTGTAAGACGTTATGTGGGTCAATCTCCTACCAGGTGGGCAGACGACCTGATTAAAACCGTGTGTAGAATCAAGCAGCTCAAGACCAGCCATTGTGCAGACATATGGAGTAACCTACGCGTTCTTCCAGCTGACACGACGGCACATTAATATCAAACGAAATTTGCTCAAATAAGAATATAGGAGAAATATGAAATCTACTGACACTGTATAGATATCAAATGGCAGGCTCGTAGGCGAACCGAAAAAAAAAGGAAAACAATGTTTGCCAATTCCAGTGGAAGTGTCAGCGGCAAGAGCTGAGCTGTACCTAACCGGCAGTCGGCGTCAGTGGCACGGTGAGTCGCACGACGGGTCCGGGCACTCCGGGCAGGTTTAACGGCCGGCGGACTGTCTGGCCGTTCACCCGAGGCCCGAGCGGGGGCGCCGCCGCTGCCGCACGTCGCGTCGCACTAAATGTGCGCGAAAACTGCGCGCGCGCGCAGTTAGATGCCCGCACATGCTCTCAGCTACAGTTGTATCGTGCTTGTCTTCTTGCAACATCGATAACTAAAGCTGATTACGATTATAATATTGTTGTCAGTGGACAAATTTGTGAATGCAACTAGCCAGAAAATCAAGCGACGGTAACAGGCGTAAAATTGATTTTTAACAATCTATATAAATATTATTAATGCAAAAGTAACTCTGTCTGTATGTCTGTTACCTCTTCGCTCTTAAACCGCCGTACCGATTAATTTGAGTCACGGAAAAGGGCAAAGGCTACTTGAAAACGTGAGTAGGGATTGCAATCCCGCAAAACAGGATACCGCAAACCCGCGGGATCCCGCTGCTTTTATTAACCTGCTGGATCCCGCACCTTCAAAACGCGGATCCGCGGATCCCACAAATGGAAAATTTGGCGCTAAAATATTCGCGTAAATCGCGAGTAGTACGACGTTTCAGATGTTCATAAGGGGCACTGCGCTGCGCCTGCGCACGTCTTTCTGTAGGTGACGAGTGTTTTGTTTTCGTATTCACCGTCCGACGTTTAATATAGCAATACAATAAATACCATTTGATTCTTAAGAGGATACGATTCGCGGCGCCTCGCAGCGGGTTTCATACAAACGAATTTCTCATTTGCTTTTGACATTTACTAATCAATCACTGTGAAATTTCTTAGTCATAATCCCAAGCCGAATATATATGTCTGTGGTTTTCCAAAATTTTGTAAAAAATTTTACTAAGTAGAAATCTTTTTTTTAACCATTTGTATCAAAAACTAGAATCCTGTATAACTTTTGAACTATAAAATTAAACAGATAACTGACACACTGCAGGCCTAGATACTTATTACTAAAACGTGGTTAAAACACAAAATTTCGTGTTGTTTTATTAGCAAGTGTCAAAATAAGTGAAGAATTCGTTAGTATGAAGCACGCTGTAGGCGCTACGAATAGTATTATCTTTAGACGTATTTTGAAAACTCATAGAAATAGCATCTAAGAGAAAGTTATGATTTGATTATTAGTTATTATATGAATAAAACTGAATTCAAAATATAAAACTGTTGTTAGGAGTAGGGGTAAAATTAAAGAAAACTTATTAACTATGTTAAACATTTAAAGATGAATCTAAGGAAACAGATTACTAATTACTTATACTTAATTGATGTGTTGCTTAATGAAAGAAAATAATGAAAGTTGATTTTTACACAAAAATCTGTAGTTTCAATTTGATTTTTTAACATAATTTCAAAGATGCGGGATCCCGCGTGGGATTGAGTAATCCCGCATATCAATCCCGCGGGATCGCAATCCCTAAACGTGAGTCGTTTATTTTTCTATAATCCGATAACCAAATTTAGGGCGGGTGGAACCGCGGGCAAATGCTAGTATTAAATATTTTTTAAATAAATATTCACGAACAAAAATCCTCAATCAGTTTACTGTGCTCGAAACGTATATATGTCGCAGGGATATGGGCAAATCCCTGATTTGACAAAAATCATGGTAACCTGATTATACTCTTGATTTCACCGAAATTAAACTGATTCGTAATCGGTCTGGAATAAAAACCATTCCGTAGAGAAACAGTTAATGAATTTCTTTCCGAAAGGTTTAGTTTTCATTATCAGTATAGAGAGAGATATAGTAAAGATCCTTTATTTTGTCTTTTTTAGGGTTCCGTACCTTAATAAAAAAAAGGAACCCTTATAGAATCACTTCGTCTTTTGTCTGTCAAGTTGAATATAAAATACTAAGGTCTATACTTCCTTGGAACAGAAAAAAACAAGCTTCGTAGTGAATGAAACTTTTTTACGAAACAATAACAACCTGCTTCATAAACATGCACTAAAAAGATAAAAATAAATTTACAAAAAAATAAATTTTTGGTCAAAAAAAAATTGGTGTTAATTTGAAACTGGTGAAACGCCTTTTATGTTGATGATTGTATAAAATTGCATTAGTGCAACTTTTTGAAGCCGGTTTTTTTTTTTTTTGTTAGAAATTTTATTTTTTCTTTTGAGTGACGAATTACTTTTTTATTTCGTACACTAAAAACATTGATAACCGTAACAACAGCAATTTTATACAATTATCAAAATAAAAGGCGATTCACCAGTTTTAAATTAAATACCAATATTCTTTTTACCAAAAATTTAAGTTTTAAATTCACTACATTAATATGGGACCACCTCGGAAGTATACCCTTTTAAATAAATAAAAAGAATTTTTAAAGTCCGTCTAACCGGAATTATGCCCGAACATATTCTTTTTACCAAAAATTTAAGTTTTAAATTCACAACATTAATATGGGACCACCTCGGAAGTATACCCTTTTAAATAAATAAAAAGAATTTTTAAAGTCCGTCTAACCGGAATTATGCCCGAACATACACAAAAAAAATATAGAAACATTCGAATTGAGAACCTCCTCCTCTTTTGAAGTCGGTTAAAAAAAGACAACCATTTATGCGGCAAATTTGACACACGCAAATAAACAAAACCACTGGGTACTACCCAAGGACCTAGAATTGTGAAATTTGGCAAAAAGCAAGTAAAGGGAAAAATCCGAAAATCGTTTATTTGTAGTTATATCACATAAAAAATATTCTTTTACTAACAGAAGAAATAAATTTCTATTTTGTAGTGTTTTTGCCAAATCCCTAAAAATATCTGGTTATGGTGAAAAAGTGAAATATTTTACCATCAACCGGGGTTTGGCCAAATCCCTTGGATTTTGGTCAAAAACGGATTTTCACACATCCCCGCGACATGTATATATATATATATATACATATATATATATATATATACCCTAGGGATCATCCTATCTGTTGGGTAAATGCTTTACTTATTAAACCGATTTGAATCGCAAAATCATACGATGATTTTTGAGCAACACGCATACTATCAATGTGCGTGTTTCGCTGTTGTCGAAATTACAATCGAAATAAAATTGGTTTCGAAAGTAAGCAAGCATGCAGGTGTACTTAAGATTCGCTGCATTCTATTTTCATCTGTGCTGTGGTATATTTCTTGCCTACGTGATAGTGGTTGATAAGGATATCATTCTTCGAACACAAACCCTATAAATATATAGCATTTTAAGATTTTGGACTCAAAAGTAGTTAGCACGAAACCCTATATTATTGGTAGTGGCGTAAAGTAAACAACTTTGTTTGAAAAGTAAACAACACAACGTGCAACTAAGAATAGGTTAAGATAGATATGAACTTGTGCTAAGCCCTATTAGGTTAATCATGGTAAACCTAGATAAAAAGTATTCTGCGTTATTCTAAGTCCCTTAATCTATGCTGTGCCCGAAATCAGGTCACCTTGTTGAACTCGGAATGCCCCTGTAGTGTTTTTATATAACGTATAACGGTGGTCATCTATGATCCGGTGCTGTCTCATCACAATCTCATACTAACCAAATATTAATTTTACTCAGATTAGTACGTCCAAACTCTACTAAATAGGAAACTACGTAGGTATTTTATGTAAACTAAATTGTCACAGCCAGCTAGCATATAACCTACTTTAACTAGGTAGTTGCAATCTATCATCTGTCTAGCTCAGTCAGACGTGTCTTGCAGCAGCCACGCCAGCATCCATTGTCCAGTCGGGTCGAGATGTTAGATATAGGAGAGTGTGTCGCACTAGATTGTGAAGTCGGCAAAGTGGCCGACGTCGGTCTACGTGCAAAAACGGTCAGCGGTCATCGACGCGACTAGGAGGCCCGTCGGGGCTGCGGGTAGCGACTTCGATCCTCGCTCAAGTTAGGTACTTGGTGAAGGACGTCGAGCGAAGAGAGGAAACCTGAGCGAGGCCCCGTTGTCTGAATAAGTCTATACTGGATATCTAGGCTGTTGTGAAAATATTTTATTTTATTACACCACAATAATCAGTATTTAAATGGATTTTATTTAAATACACAATATTCAGTATTTTAATGGATTCCATTTATTGACAATCTCACAAAAAATATTAATTTAGTATAAGACAGCATTGAATGCCATTGATAGAAGATAGGAGATGAAGATGACAGAAGAAAACTTGTGGGTTTTCCTAATGTATTAAAAATCCCCTTCAAACATTGACTAGGAATGTTAGTACTTAAACACATTAAAAGAACAGAGCAGTACTGAAAGTCCAGTGCTCATGCTAATTCCATGGTTAGACGGTTTAATTGTCTTATTCGGGGCTACTAATACTATTGGTTATTAAAAAAACAAAACAATATTATAAAAAAATGGTTAAGTGAGAGTGGGACTCGCGCATCGTAGGTTCTGTACCACCATTTACGTAATTTACGAACACAAACAAAAAGTGTGCCGTTAAGCCATCTAATGATTGACCAAGCCCAACATGTGTAAAACTGTCTCAACTAATAATCGAGACTATTTTCGCTAGATGGCGCTGATAACACTAATCTAACACTTGGCAGGTTTTTATTATATTGTTGTTTTACTTTAGAGCTCACACTATAATCACTGCAAGTTTGAAGCTCGTATGCATTAGTTTGCATGGGACCCCTTAATTTATTTTATTTGAACTTTTTATTAGGGTTCCGTAGCCAAATAGAAAAAACGGAACCCTTATAGATTCGTCATGTCTGTCCATCTGTCCGTCCGTATGTCACAGCCACTTTTTTCCGATACTATAATAACTATACTGCTAAAACTTTGTAAGTAGATGTATTCTGTGAACCGCATTAAGATTTTCACATAAAAATAGAAAAAAAACAATAAATTTTTGGGGTTCACCATACTTAGAACTGAAACTCATAAATTTTTTTTCATCAAACCCATACATGTGGGGTATCTATGGATAGGTCTTTAAAAATGATATTGAGGTTTCTAATATCATTTTTTTCTTAACTGAATAGTTTGCGCGAGAGACACTTCCAAAGTGGTAAAATGTGTGCCCCCCCCTGTAATTTCTAAAATAAGAGAATGATAAAACTAAAAAAAATATATGATGTACATTACCATGCAAACTTCCACCGAAAATTGGTTTGAACGAGATCTAGTAAGTAGTTTTTTTTTTAAAATACGCCGCAATTAACCTTTCATTCAATCAACTCAAATGTAAAAATATTTTTGTTTTTGTAGATTACATAAATGGTGGTTAGGTACGGAACCCTCGATGCGCGAGTCCAACTCGCACTTAGCCGGTTTTAATTTGTTCGGTAATCCGCCATCATAACATATTCCGTAAAAAAATCTGGGTTCTACCTCCGTCGTTCTTAAAGACGCCCTTTAATGGCAGGACAGACAGACAGACGTCAGCATAACCTTAGTAATATTACTCCGTTGGCACCCTTTGGGAACGGAACCCTAAAAACAACGGGCCTACTGCTTATATTTAGCTACTAAAATAAGAGTAAAAAAAAACATCTTGCCAAGTTATAGTTATTAATCATTTCAGAATGTCCACCATCATAAACTATAAAGACCCGTTAGGAACACCCTGATAACTCCAACACACCAAATAATTCCGATTCGATGGAATAGAAAATGTAAATATATTGAAATAACAACGTAATGAGAAGCGCAAAAACCTTCGTAGTCGGGTCGTTGACACGGAGGGGCACTTTAGGGCTCAACTCGTCACACTTGGACAATTTCAAACCTAACAATAATACAAGTATTTCTTTCCTTATCTTCGCCTCTATTGTACTTGTAGCCTTGTACATCTCACAGTCGAAATGTCAGCACCGATTACATATTACATAAAATCTCAGTCATTTTTTTTTTAAATCTACACATTTGCTATCGGCTACGTTTCTGTCGATAATGAAAACACAATTAAACAGGAAATTCAAATACGAGGTGTTGCCAAGGAAGATACTGAGTAAATTATAACCTAAATAGGAAGTAATTGGACGAGTCAGACCTTGGAAAAGGGACTGGCCATTTTGAATAAGCTTTCTGCCTAGTAACAATTTAAATAACGTCTTCACATTATTTCTGGTCGGTGACTACGTCGACCATTTGAATGGTAAATAGCCATTTAATGGCCTTAGTATAACTACAGTTTTCCAGTTGCTTTGTACGCATAATGTCTAATTTGTAAACTTCTATATACTAAGTTTCATATCAAAAGAGTACACCTAATTGGTCGACTCATTAAGAGGGAGCATAAAGTCAGGCCAATTTTGTATGCAATGCGGAACATAAACGTAGTACATATGGGCGAAAAGCATTTAATAGAGTATTTTAATAAACTAAATGTACAGACTATGCTCGATTATGGTTTTGAAAATAGCAAAGATTTATTTGAAATTAAATTGAATAATATGTAGTGTAGAAGCGAAATTTTAAATTAAATGCAAACAGTAAGTTGTTTCTGTAGAATGGAATCGAAGACACCAAGAAGTAATTGAATCGAAGACACCAAGAATTAATGGATCGAGCGATTGCGGAGATATATATATATATATATTTGTATAATCATACACCTATCTAGAGACTTGACTTAATGCTGTACAATTTTCAACTGAAAGTTTTTAAAGCTTTATTTTATGAAACTACATAGATACAAACTTTAAGCACACGGTCGTGGCTAATTAGACCTTAACTCTTAAGAAAGTTCGAAGTTTAGGTTGTATTTATATTCTATCTTAAAAACATAATGGTACCTAAGTTTATTTCATAGGCTACTAAATTAATTTTTCTTAATTCTTTAATTTTATGTACATTTAGATTTAGTGTTATTATTAAAATTGTTATAAATTAAATATAATTGGAACGAGAAATTGCATTTAGATCGTACGGAGATTATATACAATCCGAAAAATTAAATGACCTAAGTATCGTACAAATTAACTTCGTTATAACGACACAATTTTAGTGTGCTTAGCTGATCTACATGTATATTCACACTTTAAATAGCCCCAGTTGCTAAGTTGTATTTTTAGTACAAATTGTTAAAAAGTTACATTAATTTTTTATTAACTACTGCATATTGATAGGGTGATATACTGATAATATCCGGTCGATTTTAAAAGGGCATATTTCTAATTATAGGCATATTATACTACTGTATTAAGTGGTCTGTGCCTGCCGATGCGGCATTCACGATGCGACGCGGATGGTAATGTAACAAGCACGTGTCTGCGACGCAGTCTTATACTTATGTCGTCACTACAATGACAATAACACTTAAGAACCAATGTGTGTTGTGTATTTGTGGTATCTAACTGTTTGTCTCCTACATAAGCTTAGAGTCCTTAGCGAGCTGTGCTGGGTGTGTTTTGCGTGATAAAAAATGAGGAATTTCGGCAAAATTCGTCGATACATCTCAAATACCAAGTTGAAAAACCGACGAGGAAGAAAGGTGGCAAACACGAATTGGCAGACGAAGCGTGAGACGATCTTAAACCAGGTTAAAGCCGCAAGAACCCAGTGGACGCAGCAGGCCACTCGAAAACTTTCCTTGTGGAGACGTATGGCGTTCAAAATTGCACGTTGGCAACAATCTACAAGAGTTATGGGATGAAGCTCAGATGATACGCCCACATAGGAAGCGAAAGATGCGCCAGGATTAGGATTAAAAGCGTCCGAAATTATCGACAACTGAAATAGCCGGCTTCAATATGACCCGATATTAGCTTCTGAACACTGTCTTGAGAACGACAATTTCTAGCAAGACGCTTCAAAACCTTACCAGCTGCATGTGAAAATAGCCTAAGGCAACCGTTGTGAAATTCATTGACTGGTCCATGCGACGTCGACTAGAATCGTCTAGACGGTATGTCGGAGAAAGGTGATCACCATTCACCGGGCGGAGCAACTGCCCTCGTACCACAGCATGGATTACCGTTAGCGACGTTACCATACGTCAGCAGTAATATGTAAGCCTACGTAATATTCACAGCCTTATTTCAACGCTTTCTAAAATAACAACACCGACACAACGCTTGGAATTCGCGGAATGGATTTTCAATTGCGTATGTAGTCCGAACGTTGGAGATGCCGTTTATTTACAGCAAATAAAAAACATGTAAGAATTTTAATTCGAATAATAATCGAACGTGAATAGCCAAAACGACTAGCTATTAGTTTTGCTCCCGACCTGGCATAGCAACGTCACAACCCTAAACCCACATCAACACTAAACAAAACTCAAACAAAAAGAAGTTATTCCAAACCATCAACTACCTCCGTGTCAGAACAGCAACAGTCTTAACCGCAAAAATCCTCACTTTCGCATGCCATTAATAGCTATATATACGTCGCTTATCATCTCTTTTACATAAATTTAGTGCACGCGGTAGAGCAGCATCCGCGTAGCAACGCAACAGTCAGATATTGAATGAAAGTTGATCTCGCCCGAGCAAAAATGCGAGGCCGGCGGTGTCTAGTTCCGGCATCGTCGCCGTCGCCGCGGTAATATTTAGTACTATGACCGGTTCCAACCCTTTCTCTTCTTTGCGTCATTCAGTGCTGGCCATATGTACGTACATCAGAAACGTGCGATTTTTCCTGGTAATTACAACTGGTACAGGAAGAAGTGTTGACACAAAATGCTAAATTTTACCGTAAAGCTTTACAGAATAGCATACAAACTGCGACGACGTATTGGTTCCATACTTAATTACGTTAAATTCTGTCTTTAACTCAATTATGATATACAAATACATACCTAGTTGGTTTTAGTTTTTAATTTTATTTTTGATTGTTCCTTTGATTGAAGGCATTGAGTTTTTTTTAATAGGCCACAAAGGCAAGAATTACGTCTTGTAAACGAGGCTCATATTTGAATAAGGCCCTTGTAAACAAGCCTTGTTTGAAGAAGAGATACTTTCGCAAATAATCATCAGGGAAATCCCCGAGTGCTTCTGAGCTAAATGTATAAAATGAGCCTTCCTTGCCTTTGAGGATAACAGGTAGATATATTTAAATATATGTTTGTTGACAACGTCATGACATTTATCATATTATCAATAGATGAGTAAATTTCGTAGAACCCCGAGGGTTAAGTACCAACTCAGAAAGCAAGAGCCAGACTCGAACTTAACCGGGTTTAATTATTTGTTGTTTTACTACAGAACTTACACTGTAATAGTTTTTAATTTAGAACCTTGTACGTATTACCGTTTTTTTAGCACATATTCCGTGAAAATTTCGGTCTAAATGATAGAGGTCAGTAATAGGGCTCCGTTGCTACGCTTTGGGTACCGAACCCCAAAAACTAATCTCTCGGGATAAAAAAGGAATAAGGTTGCGACGTGCCTCACGCGTTTCACTCGCAAAAAATATATCTCCGAGGTATATAGTAACTCATGAACGTTTTCAAAGTATTCTATGAGCACATCCTGAGCCGCTTTGAGAGAGATTCCCCAAGATTTGTTTTATCCGTTAAATAAAAAAAAAACCTTTAGCTACTTTTTTAAAGTTATTTATCAGGTCCGCATCAGTATTGCATATTTGTGTTTTTCTTCATAATAGCTCAACGGATTTTTTTTAACGGATGTAAAACGCATATTCTTTTTGCATTTGACTTAAAAATTGTATGCTTACTTCAAAGACCTCGTTCTGCGGCGTCAAACTGAGTGTGCTAAATATCGTTTATGGGTGCTCGTTCTTTTCAATTGTCAAGTGCGCGAACACACCAACTTCCACGTGGTCCCCAGCGCACTGTTGCGCACGCTGAGACCCGTTATCATTTCACATTAAAACGTACCGTTTTAAGTGAACATACTCCCTGGCTAGGAGGTGAGCCATGCAGGGAACGAGAACCTAGAAAAAATAAGCGCAGACAGGAAGGAGAGACGGCGATGCATTTGGAAGAACACGATCGACTAATGGCAGAGATGGGTGGAAGTTAACAATAGTAGAGAACTGCTTCGATTCTTCCCAGACAGAAGGTTCTGGCCTAAAGCTAACCATGAACCCATATATGAAGAAACAACAGCATCCCTGAGAAAGATGAGATGGCTTAGAATTTATTCAGATTCTGATGATAAGATTTGATTATACAAAAATTTTTGGAAGTCACTCAAAAACCAAAGAAAGGCGAATATGTGATTGTATGATATGAAGGGTAATATATTCCAGGAACTGTAGAGAATATTGACAGTGATCTTAATTTTATAAGTACTATTACATTTATTGCTGGAAATACAGAAGGTATTGGCCAGAACAATAAGATAAAATCTGGTACCTGAAAGATGCGATAGAAGAGGAGATTGCAGTTCCAATGTTGGCTAATAAAAAACTCAATTAAGTTAAGAATTAATAATAAACTTATTCTTCATTAAAAGCATTAGTTTTATTCACTATTGGCACACTGTCTGGTCTATTACTGGTACAATCTGGACTACCTTAGGCACATTACCACATTTCACATTTATTTTTAAATAAAAATAAACTTAATAGCTATTAAGAAAATCAGAATCAGCTACATGATTTTATGGTAGATAAGGTATTGATTTTTTTTGGCAATGATTGTAGGAATACTTGAGACGTATCATCAAAATTTGTCTCTAAATGCCACTTAATCAGTTTGTTACAGGTGCATTTACCATATGATTACATATCTATTTAAAACTTATAATGAATAATTAACCACCAAAGATCAAATAGATGAAATTTGCAAGTAAGGGGCCATTAGTAAATTTCTGTAATAGTAGATACCCCTCTCCCAAATTATTGGTTTTGCTTTTTTTTTTAAGAATAATTTGACTGTAACACTAAGCATAATGAATTTTGAGTATTGAAATGTTTTTAGGTCAGTCGTAGTAACTTGTTAATATTTAATAAATTTTAATGGAAAAACTTGTATTGCATTCATCTATACTCTATCTAATCTCGCAAAGTATATGTCAATGTTTGTGAGTTGACAACATCAAAATACTGTAAGTACAAAAGTAGTAACACTGAAATGTACTGATTGCATGCATTGTACTGTATTGTACTTAAATATAGAATACAATAAGAACATTGTCTTACATGTCACAGTTGAACTGAGAATTAAAGCTTTGTGCTACTATTTTGAATTTTTTCATATTTTTTCAACTTTCCTGAAATTCCTATGTATCAAAATACTTAAGTAAGTTGTGAAGGTAAAATTTCATATTGATAAAGATTAATAAATCAATTGTCCTTTATATTTAAATTACATGCATTATTATCCTATTCAGTGAACTTAAAATTTATTAATAGATCCTTAAAAATGATGTTGTAGTAAGCGTGAAGAGAAATATGTGTTTTGATAAAGTTTTCTTTGCCTTTTTGATTTTAATATCATTCAATAAAATTCAATCATCTATGAATAAATCCACCTTAGTCCAGGTGTTATGGCATGCTCATCCCCTGCCACTCAGGACTAAAAGTGTTTGGCGAAAAGAGGCTTGTCCCCCACAGTATGATGTGGGTGTGTACCCTTGTTACCCTATTTATTTGTAAATTACCTTGATAACCCAAAAATTACAGCTACAGCTGTCCATAGTTTTGTAATAATATACTTTTTCTAAGCATTTTTATGTGATGTTTTTAAGCTGTCACCATAGACTATGAACATTGCCACACTAGCATTACTCACACACAGGAGTTACTATTGAATACTGAAATCCAGTCACAAAATAGGGGACTTTTGGCATATGCACACACCAATATTTAAACAAAAATTTAAATAGAACATGTAGTAATATCTTTAAGCAATTTCATTTATTGAAATTTATTACTGTAAAATTTTTTCATTTGCTGAATGCTGACATAAAACCTTACCAGGCACACCCACCTTAAAACCATAACTAACCTATTACCATCATGGGTCGAAAAGCACAGAGGTGTTGCGTTTGACCCGTAACTCTTTTATTATTATTAGTTTTGAGTTGCCAAACTGAATACCTTCAAGTAACTTTATAGTGCACCTTTACACCCGACCTTAGCCATTTCGCCTCTGGCAGTTTAAAACATACTAAAAATGTGATATGTATTTAAGTAACTTAGTTTAATTAGCACTTTTTGTTATATGTTTTGAGAGTGAACATAAAGAAAATATATGTTTGTTTAAGGCACAAAAAAATATATTTCTTTGTGTAAGTGTTAAAAACCAAGATTTTCTTTTAAGAAGGCGATATAGGCCAGAAAGCGAATTTCTGTAATACTAAGGTTATGAATGTAAATGTACTAAACATCATTACACAATGTCATATACATTACTATTTAATATATTTGTTATATACTTCCTTAGTAAATTATTTCATAATGACGCCTTGAAACTTTTTTTTTTGTATGGGATTTTACGTTTTTACCGTTTTGTAGTCACATTTTTTAAGTTTTTGCTACAACTTAGAGCTAATGCACTAGATAACAAGCTATTCTAATTATTTAATCAACTTTCATTATAATAAAATGCAATACACAATTTAAAAATTTGCACAAGTGTTGAAACAATGGTCACTTCCAGATTTTATATTGAATTTAATACAATAAATGAAAATCACTCAGTAAGGTAATGCACTAGACAAAAGCAAGTATTATAACATATTTTTTTCAATCCTTTAGGTGCTATAGTTCAGCCACAAGACTAGTGGGTTAACTTAATCTATGAACTTAATGCTAGGATGTAAGCTCGGACACATAAAAACAGTTTTTATGCAAATTTTGTGGGAAACCATTTGGAGGGTAGAAAAAAAATATGTCATTTAACTTGCTTTTGTCTAGTACAATGCTAAGAAATCTAGATGAATCACTTCAAATACTTGTGCAAATTTTCAAGGCATTTTTAAAACATTTCACTGTCAGTTACATTAATAGAATTCTGTACCCTCGGTGAAAACTGATATAAGTCGACTTATAGCACTTATTACATTATTAGACATATCTAATCAGTGTCACATGCTCTTTTTATCTATCTTATCCACGTAGCCTTAGCTCTACTGGATATGGAGATATTTTTCGTGCACAAAAATATAAGTTAACTTATATCAGCGAAGAGTCTTAAATGCCTTGTGTGTGATAATATAACTTGACATCCACTCATAAAATTTAATAGACCTTGTTAAAATTATAAGTGTAAAATAATACAAATTTAGTTTAATCATCTTACCCACAAACAGTATATTAATATAAGATTGTGTGTTATGATACCATTAAAAATGTATTGTTGTACAGGATTGCATCTTTAAATATCAATAACGTGAATAATGATGTTATTTGATATAATACATTTAAAACTTAATAAACAATGTCAAAATTTGGTTTCTTCTAATATATTTCGATCTACATTATTTGTCACAAGACTGCTTATGAACAATTACATTCGTGTCTATTAATACAATTTAGTTACATCAAAAATCTCATCAATTCCTTGCAAGCATTTCAAAACGTCTGTTGGTGTCAATTGATACAATTCGGTAATTCTATCTTCTTATGCGTGAGCTTCTTACTAGCGCGAAAGAGATAGAGTACGCGAAAACTAATTATGCTTATTGCTACATGTGGCTAGAATCAAGTGGAGGCGCAGGAGCAAATCAAATTGCATCCAAACGCGTCAAAATTGATTATGTACTCAGATTCATGCGCCGGGCAAAGTAAGAATTCCGTGGTAGCAACAATGTCACTCATACTTGTGCAGAACTCAGAACAATTAACTACTATAGAACACAAATTTCTAGTACCTGGTCACACACATTTGAAAGTAGATTCTAATCATGCTTTGATAGAACGCACTACAAAGCGCACTTCTATGAGGGACCAAGAGATTGGTGTCAGTTGGTAGGAAGTTCTTCTACTTGTACTAATCAACTTTCTGTAATAGAAATGTGTTAAAGATTTTTATGATTTTGCTGATTTTTCCAAAAACTAACTTCAAATTAAGAAAGTAAATTCCATAGGCGAAAAGTTTGTGTGGCTAAATATTCAAATTATCACAAAATCAGTTTCCTATATTTAGTTACAAAAAGAGCTACGGAGCCATCAATTACAATTCTATGTCATCTGATCTGATCTCTCTTTTGGATTATATTAAACAAGTGCTCATGAGTTCTATATTAATTTGACCTCGACCCATGATTTAAAAGAGGAACAAAAATTTTATGCTATTTGATTTTAGAAAACTTTTATTGCCATGTTACTTACTATTTAAATGTTAGTTAGTTTTAAAGTTTCGCGTTTTTCACTCATTATTATTATAGAACTCGGGTCTTAACGCGATGCACGACAGTACGTATACGGAAACGTACCTGTACTGGGTGCCGACGTCTCGACAAGGATTGCACCTTATCGTGGTCACGGCTGTACTGGCTGAAGAGCGCGGCGTCGACTTCTGGCCGCTCGCGCAGTTTCTTCCACTATCCTCACATTGTTTAAATGTTCTCTACACACTACACTGAGGATGTCCATATTGCGTTTATCAACGATATTACTGTCGCGCGGTTTAAACCTATGAATCACAGGATTCCACGCCTTTGAAAGATTATATCCATCTTCTCTATTGAAATTTTTGTCGCATTTCTTTATTTCAATAGCTTCGCGTACAACTCTTGGATAATAGTGGCGCTCAGTGGAGAGGACTTTCGGTTCGTGAAGTTCAATCCAGTAATTTTGCGAGCCATTGAGTAGATGGTCGTCTATGGCTGATTTATTTGTTTGTCGGTTTTTGACAGAAGTTATGTGTTCTTTAACCAGCCGTTAGGCCATAGTCAATCACGCTGGCTTAGTGCGGGATGGCGGTCGAAAAACATATTATTATACTGCCTTAACAAATCGTATCATTTGACACAATCTTGAACTCAAAAATGAAAAAAATAAGTTGAGCTATATTATTAAACACATGAATTTTTTCCCTATTTTTTTGTGTTACATAATTTATTAGTGTAAATATAACAATTTATTGTGTTTTAACAACCGCAAACTAAAGATGCTTCTGTTTTGTTTTGGAATTTTTTATATGTATTAGTTTTAATGTATTTAAATGCTATTTCAATTCACATGTGTATCATATTTTAACAACCGCAAACTAAAGATGCTTCTGTTTTGTTTTGGAATTTTTTTATGTATTAGTTTTAATGTATTTAAATGCTATTTCAATTCGCAGGTGTATCATATTTCACCAATATCAATCATACCACTAGTTTTAGTGTATAATAATATAATTTTAGTTAATTTATTTTACACACATTTGATCTAATGTGAGGAATAATACAAGTTGTTTATTTTCCTTATTGCTCTAAATAAATTTAATATGTTGCTATTCTTCATATATCATAGTATAGAGGCTAAAAATACCTTTATTATTTTTTACAAAAGGAATAAAAAAGTGATTGGCATGTAAAGGTACAAAATATTAAAAACCTTTTTTTCAAAAATTATCATTTCAGACCTATATCAGTTTTCACTGAGGGTACAGAATTGTTATCTAGTGAATTGACAATAAAGTTAAGCAAAAGATCTTCAAATAACACTACAAAACAGTAAAAATGATAAATTCCATACAAAACATAAGAAATTTTAAGGCATAATAATGGTACAAATTATTTAGAATTATATATGTCAGACCAGGACAGTGACACAAAATATTGGGTCATTTGTACCAGTATGGCAGTTCTTCAGGGGTCTAACTATGTCATGACGAAAAGAAAATGATGGTCATAGCGCTGGTACCGGCAGCCCAATCGCGTGGGCGTAAGTCGAACGTGTCGGATAAATACGAGTGACGAACATTTTGTTCCACAAAAATCATTACATTTTTCCGATAGTCCATAAAAAAAAGTAGGCGGTAGCGTAATGCCATACTTTTCCGGTGTGACTTACAGTCCGCCATACCAGCGCGAACACATTAATTAAAAAAAAAAAACAATTCAACCATTTGTACCAAGCTAATTTTTGCACAGTTAATCATCGTTGAGAAGCCATTCACGAACATGCCATACTTTTCAAACGGTTCCAAATGACCACCATACTGCTGCAAGGGAATTAATTTTTTTTTTTTGCAAAATGATTTGTACCATTATTGCATTTGGATTTTTGAAACATTTGCCACCTCCCACAGGTATGGCATTATCAGACTTCTATTTATGATCAGACAAAAACTGTTGAAAAAAAAATTTCAAGGTGGTACTAATAGTTTTGCAAAAAAAAAAATTTACTCCCTTGCGGCGGTATGGCAGCCATTTGGAACCGTCTGAAAAATATGGCATAGTAATGTTCATGAATGGCTACTCAACGATGATTAGCTGTGCAAAAATTAGCTTAGCTAGCTTCACATGAAGATTGCACACCACATACACCTCTGCCCGAAACGGGTCATGTATAGAGGTTATATATAGCACAGGAATATGCAGTTTTTTTGCAGTTTTTCGATAGGCCTATTCCAAAGTTAGCAGTTTTAATTTTTTTATATATCAAATATAATAAGTTAGCAGGCCACATACACATCCGACTCAAACAGGAAATCTGTGGATGTTATCCATAGAACAGGAATTTGAAAATATTGAGTAGGGCTGTTTAGAAATTTGCAGTCCTTATATTTTTAAAAATATAGCAGTGGTCTGCTTACTTCACAGGCAAGGGACATGTGTGTCATCCTGGTGGTGACAATGGTTTCATTATCCTGCAGAGAAAATGGCCTTCCAACTTCAGATGTTTATAATAAATGGTTTTAGACGTGATAATCCTGACAATCTCAGGCAGTAAGTGTCAAGAATATTTAATATTAAGGCTACATACATTTTGGAATGCTCAGCTCGGTAATTTTCCAACTGTCAAGTTGAATAATTTACACTTCTATAGATATATATGGTTGGATATAACTTGTCAGTGTAAAAAATAAGCTGTTAAATACCCATTTCAAAACGGATGGAAAATCAACTTTACCTGGTGAATTGAAATGTACAAATTACATGATTTGACTGATGAAATTAATTAAGCAGTTGAGGTGGTGAGTGCAACATTAAACCTAGGTTATCTAAATGAAGTGGTTCATTTTAAGCGCTACCACTGCATCTAATGGTATTAAAGCAGAAATAAAATATTAAAATATGAAATTAAAATCACATAGTAAGCATGATTTAAAGTGCACGCACCTTCTGACTGATTATTTAAATATTCTTAATCTTTACTTTATTACATTGAATCCAGGTAATACAATACTTACATTTATTCTTAGCATTGTCCTCCATAAGCATGTTGAAGTGGTGGTGCCTATTCCAAGCAGCCATTTTGCCTTCGTGAGGAGCCCCGAGAAGCACCAGGGCCGCCCCGGCGGGCCCAACTCCGTCTAGGGGCTCCAGTGTCCTCAACACTGTAAACTTTATCACACACTCATAACCATAGCATAGCCGACACTGTGCTCACTCGCGCTCGAAATACCGTCAAGGAAGACGGCGGTATCATTGGCGCCTTAGCGCGCTACACATGTCCTATGCACTTCCGCTACACGCACCAACGTTGCACTCGCGGGTAAACAGAAGCACAACCAACACGGTACCGACCGAACGGTGATTCACCTTTAGTCCGCCGCGAACTCCCGCAGTGCAGTCGGGCTGTTCGCGTGCGCCCACGAACCGCAGTCGACTGACACCCAAACACTTCGTCCGGTGTCAGTCACGTGTGCACTGCACCGAACAACGACTCAATTATTTTTGTTCAGACACTGCTAGCATTTACTTTTGAATAAGTTACAAAGAAATCTACTCTCAGTATAAATTACGTTAATTTGGAAAAGTAATTTCCGTTTTATGAAACAACGCTACAAGAGGCACGACGAATTGATGACAAACGAAAAAAATAATAAACAAATGTGTTTGAATTGTTAAATTTTACTGGCATGTGGTTAATCACTTTAATATTAATGAATATCAATTCACATCAGTTATATATAAACGGAATACTTTCAAATACTAGAAAATAAGATTAGCTGTTACTCATGGAACAGCTATAAAACTGTAGCACAAGTTCACAATCGAATATACACAGCACAAAAACGATTGAATAACAAATGCTTCAGACGAAAAAATACAAAAATATTACATTTATTAATTTATAACTAAGCGAATAGTTAAAATTTATGCAGATAATCATAAACTATGACGATAAACGCGTTGTTAATGCGCCACAAATAAGACAAAACATGGCTGTTACACAAACGCACAATAATTTGTCTATGAAATATATTTTTTTCATTCCTCCCTACAGACAAGTTAGGATCTTACACTATGCTGCCTAGTCTTCGGTAAGACGTTTATCTAAATAAAATCTTCGGCACTATTCCCTCACTAAGCCTATGTTCCAAATCACGCCGAGTAATTATCGCACGGTAAAGTTGAAAAATCAACTCGTTCTGAAACGAGTGTATGACAGTTAACTTTTACACTGACAGGAGTGAATTTCAACCTTTTCTATGGCAGTGTAAAGAATTCAACTTGAAAGTTGGAAAATTACTCTACCCGGGCGTCCCAAACCCACTTTTTTAACTTCCTCGTTGCGATTTGGAACGCACCCCCAAATAAAGGTTTTCTTGTTGTATGGGGTTTTGGCTATCATATGTACAATTTCTTAAAAAAACTAAAGATATCGTACAAAGGAAGAAAAAAAATATTGGAAAGATGGAAAAAAATATTGTTCTACAGGACATACTTCTATTACGAAAATAGCTTCTTTAATAAACTTGCTATCTTAATATCATAGAATATTCTATATTAGATCTTATAGAGCGATCTGCAAAGGTGTGTGCTGAAACCACAAACTAAAAACATTAATAATTGTAATTGCTATAATTATTTAATTATGAATGATTTCGAACACTAGACATTTTTGAAAAACATAGCCGTTTGCCACCGACAGCCATATTTGTCCAGCTGGTTATCGAGGCGGCTTTTTAATTTCTTAAAAATATTCTGTTCATTTTTTTTAAATATATATTAAAATTGATTTAGAACCATATATGTACTGTTGCCGATTGTTTGAGTCCAATGGATGTTTCAGAAGAAAAAAACTATAAATCAGTTTTTTCATCGGTAAGTCGAACTCGTTATTATTGTATTTTAAGCCATAAGCGTGAGCGCAAGACATGCATCTGATCATCCGTGTTACACTGGGAAGTTTAAGGTGAAGGTGAAGGGGAAGTTAAAATGTCTTTTCGAGTGAGTTTACATATTCAATTTATACAAATTTTTATGAAATATGATTCTGACAAATATAATTTATTTTATATATTCTTATTTACTATTTCAGGTGCACTTACTGCCGAAACCATGGTACGGCGATAGTAGTCTGGAAAGTGAACTACTCTTCCGCTTCGGGTTTTTCGTCTAGGAACTGTTGTCATAAGCGCTAGTGAAGATGGTATATCATTTCCCTGTAATGATGGTGATATGATATAACCTCGAACGAACCGGTTACCTACGTACAATGGCCTACGTATCATGAGGCTAAGTGCGGAAAACATAAGTCCAACTAACTATGATATTATCTTTTGTAATATATGCAGTTTTCAATCAATCTATAGTCTCTCTCATTGCATTGCCTTGGACTTCTTTTTCATAATTTTTTGGGTCTTTTCCAGGACTTTGAGAGGGCCTGAATGTGGTGACTCTAATGACTTTTTGGCAGGGCCTTCGCGAAGGAAGACGAACTCCGACGATGACAAGTCCAAAATGTTTTATTACCAGTTTGTGCAAGCTAAGTCGAGTTGCAAAATCTGACATGTCGGTGGTTTGGTGTGGAACTGGTGCAAAGAACTCGCATGGTAATCGTTACGGCTCACCGTTTTATTTATTTATGTATTAAATTATTTACATTATTATACCTTACAGTTACATATAAACCAATTTGTACAACAATGACAAGTGCAGACACACAATACCTTAAACTAAACCTACAGAGACTGTTCTATATACTTCAGTGCTCATTTAACAATCATCCATTCTGATGAGTTGAATAAATCTAGTTCCGTGTTTTGGCCGAGAATATTGTTTATAGCTCGCAGAGCTCGCGAAATCGGAGCTTCGCGCAGTGCATTAGACTGTGCGCACGGGTCTGTGAAAAGCTGGTGACTTTGCGCTCTACCGTATTTTTCAGGTACATAAAAGTTTACCTGTTCCAAGTTCTGCTTCTGAAGCTTGTAGGTCGTCTTTCCAAGCGCTTCTTATGTCTAATAAAACGATTAGTAGTACCTCAGTCCATTCTGGGTTGTTGTCACACATGATTGCTGCTTTTAGTTGTCTGTGCCATGCCGTTGCACGCTCGGTGGTAAGCTGCTGTTGGGCAATGTTTTGAACCCAAATGGATGTAATAGATTGGAACAGCTGTGTGTCAAATTGTTTCACGGGGCCTGTAGTTATCTTGTGTGGACAAACAAATTGGGAGACCCAACCTGAGATGAATGCCTTGGCACAGGTTTATGCTGTAATGTCTAGTAAGGGATACGCCTCAGGCCATCACGTGAACCTGTCGATGAGTGTGAGAAAATAGCTGTAACAACAAGAGTATGGCAATGGGGCAAATATATCCATATAAATGTGGGAAAATCTTAGAGTTGGAATGGAAAAGGCTTGGAGATGAAAGGAAGTATGGCGTGTGACTTAATTTAGTTGGCATTGCTGTGCCCAAGATCTGCAGTCTTTGCCCGGCCAGACGAAACGTTGTGATACCAATTTTGCAGATCCCGATGCATCTGGATGACTAAGCTCGTACAAGTTGTTAAACTTGCTTACGGAACGGTGGAGTAACATATGGCCGTGTTATTGTCGTACTTGTGTCGCAATATAATGTTGCTTCTGGTGTGCTGATTTTATTAAGTTTTAGAGCAGTACCTTTTGTTAGTAACAGTTATTAGTAGTTAGCAATGCTAACTGTAGTTTTTTTTTCTACAAAGATTGTATGTATTCATTCAAATAGTTTGTTTTGTTTCCTTTTGTCCAAGACAGACCATGCTGCCCTGCCTTCTAACAAAATGATCTTTGGTTTGTATTTTTTTTAGGTACCTAATGGTTAAAATATCATGATTATATGATAATAGTGTAGCTTCTTTTTTTTTATTGGTTTTGCGTTTTTACCATGTTTTTTAGTTGTACTTCATCTTTTAATTCGTTATTGTAGTGTTTGTTTCCTCACGTAGTATATTATATTTTCTTATTGTTATAGTTTAGCGCACTCTTGCTATGGTTAAGGGTAGCTTATTCTAGTTTATTTTATTGACGTTTCTTTATTTTATATAAGTTATAGTTTAAGGTATATGTAGATATCCGTCTCAGTAAGGTTACAGTGCACCGATGCCAGCCTGAAAGCTCCCACTGACAATCAGTGATGTGGTGTTGGCCACAGCTTTTATGCTGAGTGGGAGACTTTTTTTGTAGATAAGCAGCACATAGTAGAGACAGTATTTATATTGGTTGTTAAATTTTAGCCTTATTGTGTTGTTTCTTTCTTTCTTAAGTTTGGTCAAAGCTAAGTGCTTCATAGTTAATGTCAGTGACAGCGCATCAGCAATTAAGTTGTCACGTCCAGGGATATGTTGTATATTAGTCGTAAATTGTGGTATATTATCTCATATTATGGTGTGGACAATTATCTCTTTTGGTGTAGTAACTGCGTAAATGCGTACGTTATCGGCTTGTGATCAGTAAGTACTTTAAAACGTCTTGCTTCGACCATATATCGAAAGTATTTGATGGCTTATAAATCGCAAACATTTTTTTCTGCCGAAGTACTGTGCCTAACGCCACATCTGATGCATTCGTGAGTTATCCTAGGTCAACTTCCATGTCAGGGTGATGTAAAAGTGTTGCTTCTGACAAACTAGTTTATAACTTTTCAATTTCTTGCAGAATCCCAATCTTCATTCATTTTGATTAGTTTTTAACCTTTCATATTTGTGCTGACCAGGGTGGCATTCAGAGGGCCTTGTATCTGGGCAGCATTAAGAATGAAACGTCTGTAGAAGTTTAGCATTCCGAGAAACCGCCTTAACTCTTTGGTCGTTTCTGGCGTGGGATAGTGTAGACGGTGTTTTTTTAATTGAGAGGTCATTGTTCTAGTACAAAATATCCAAGAAAGTGATTTCTTTAACGCCCCATAGACACTCAGAAGTGTTTATTTAAAATGCCATAACTCTCTAAGCGTTCAAATATTGTTTTTAGGTGATTCATGTGCTCAAAATGTCATCGATGTACCCATATACTAATGCGTCTTACAGGGCATTTTTAATGAATCTTCGAAGCGTTTGAGCTGCATTTCGAAGACCATAATTCATATGTGTCCATTTGAAGAGGCCAAAGGTTGTAATTACTGTCGTTTTAGGTATATCCGCTTCAAAAAAATTTGGTAGGCGAAATCATGTATATGTATGCAGTCAGGGATTGTCCTTGCATACGGTGCTCTGTAATCTCCACAGGGTCTCCAACTGCTACCTTTTGGATAATAATTCATGTGGAGTAGAGACGACCAGGGACTGTCAGAACGAGGAATCGTACCCGCTTGTAACATGTCTTCAAACTCTACTGGTGGACCTGGAGTAGTACGTATGTGATGTTGCGTACTGTGCTTCAGATTGCGTACAGTGCCTAAAAGTCTTGTCATCTGAATATTTCCGTAGCAATTCGAGGTACTGTAAGTTGCCAGCAACTGTTTTCACGGCAGAAATTGCACTTTTATCAGTGTGAAGAGCCATAACTGAGAGGTTAGTTATCTACGGTGGCGGCAGTTGACTAATTAATTATAAAAACTCAGAAAGTCGACGCCTATTATAGGTTTTAGATACGTCAGCAACAACAATTTTCCAGGCGAAGTCGTGACTCAAGCCTAAATCAATATCTTGCTGAATGTATCCGTAGGTATAAATTACAGAACCATTGGCTGCAAAAAGCTCATACGTGGTCTTCGATCTACGTTCTCGCAGTAGGGTTCGAGGAAATACACACAGATCTGACCCGGTGTCAACTAAATACTGGATTTTTGTTTTATTATCAGTAACTAAGAGGCAGCCATTGCATATGAGGCAGTCATTGCCCGTTTATTCCGGCTGCCGTTGGAGTATCCCATGCTGCTCGTGTATTCATATGGGGTAGTAAATTTCTTTGATTTTGGGCCAAAGTTCTTATGATACCAACACAAACGCGTTTGATCGCGACCGTTGGTGAACCAGCGTTGTGAGAGATGCCACTTATTTTGATAGCTCGCCGAACTGTACTGCCATTGTCTCCTGAAATACAGGTCGTTGCTGCTGGTACTGCGTTGTTTGCAAACTAGGTGGAGATACTTCTGTGATCTGTGAACTTGATGCAATATCTTGAATTTTATCTGCTAGTTCGCTTAGCTTATGAAGTGGCAAGTCAGTTTGTGATGTTATAATAGTTCTAATATAGTTTGGCAGTCTATTTGCCCAAAGAGTTTTTATAAAATCGAGTACATTGGGACCAGCTAACTGTACTAAATGTCGCATAAAAATTGTCGTCGTAAGTCGTTTCCAATTTCCTATTTCACCATGGATTAGTAATTGCTGGACTTAATGTTTTTGTGAGACTGATAAACTACGTATCAAATCATTTTTTAGTGATCCATTCTTCGAAACCGAAGAAATATAAGAGATAAGTTGTATTTGTGTAATAAAAGTCGCATATGATAGGATTTATACCATGCTAATCGATTCAGATAAAAAAAAAAAAACATAGCAATATAAAAGATCTCCCTAATGTACTTGATTTTAATAGCAGTACGTTCCCGTACCTAAAATGTAAGCAGAATTGCACCCCTGCCCGCTGCATCACTTATCAGTCATAAAGCACAGCAAAATTTTATTTGTTCAAACAATTAATTTTATAAATTCTGAATTTTCCGAAACCCTGTTTTGTCAAATTATAAATTGTACAAACTTATCCAGGCTACATGCCAATGCCTTCTCCTGACTCCCAATGGCTAGTGCCCATTGGTCATCATCATTCATCAGTTCTGATTACAGTTCGTGTAAAACTTACAGTTAAGTAGGTACTTATAATTGGTTGCATTATTCTATACAAAAAAAGATTACTACGTGAAAAATAAATCTGAATCTTTTAGAATAAAATTACCACACCAGCGGCTCGATTCAGTAAAATGACAGCTAACAATTCTCGTTTGAAATCCATAGAAATAAGATATACATTGCGCATTTGAAATGACATGAAATTCATCGATAGTGGCGAAACCGCAATGTATATCTTATTTCTTTCAAACAAGGTTAGCAATCTTTTACGGAATCGACTCGCTGTTTATCGACTATTAGTCTTTCAGCTCAGTTCCGATTCAGTTTAGATATAACTGCGTTATACTATGTTTTATTGGTTGCAGTATTGTTAGTAAAAATGAATAGATTTGGTTGGTGGCTACGCAAAAAAAATATCTAAATGTATAGGAATTACCACAGATGCTTATTCTGACTGAGTTTAGAGGTTTACATGTCTTACTATGTGTTGTTCATGTAACAATTCTGAGCCAATTTTTCTCATAGATAGGACACCACACGTTCGCTTCGTCTCTGTCACACTTTTGCAATCATTTTTTTTCGCAGCTGGGTAGGAAATGCGTTGTCCAGTTCTCTATGACTATAGACATAACTGACTAGACCATCTATGTCTATCCCGCCGTGCCAGCAACCGTTTTTATTCTTATACAGCAAATTATCTGTGCCATGCTTCGGCAGTTTTAGTACCGCATCTTTTGTCCTCTAAGCTGTCTGTGCAGAGAATCCTCTTTTTTAGTCAAAGTAAATTTTTTTAATAAAATGGCCAAAAGAACGAAAAGGAAAAGAGTTTTTACACGGCTACTCCATCCACTTATAATGTGGATTTTTGCAACATCAGGGGTATTGACGCAAATCTTAACGCAGTCCACCACCATAGCCGACTATTCTTTTCCTAACGGAGACGCAGATATCCTGCCCGGCCGACACATCATACCTTCATTATCCCGGCTACAACCTCGAGCACAATTTTGTGAGTTGTGCCGGTGTATGTATGTTCGTCCGGGAGGATATCTGCTGTCGCCGCCTTCATAGCCTTGAAGACAGGGACCTGTCGATATTGTGGGTGCGCGTAGATTACGGCGGCCACACTCGTATCTATGCGTGCCTATACAGGTCTCATAGCTGTGACACGGATGTAACTTGTCTCTTGACGCACCTGAGTTTGACGACTGACGCTCACCATCGTGAGTGGCTCAGTTCTCGAACCAATAACTACGCTGGGATATCTGCTCATGAATTTGCTCTGACCTATGGATTATCTCAGCTGATACTTTCTCCAACCAGAATACCTGATATAGAGGACCATACAAGCTCCTTACTGGACCTTCTGCTGATTACACGTCTGGACGGATATTCCGTCTCAGTGGATGCGCCTTTAGGCGCTTCGGACCACTGTATCGTTCGGACTCAAGTGTCATGCACACAACCCGATCCATCTGGGCCAACTAATTGGTGTTGTGTGTGGCATTATAAGTCGGCAGACTGGGAGGATTGCGAGAAATTTATGCATCGTACCCGTGGAGGCAGATCTGCTTTAGCTCAGAAGATCCCGACGTCTGCGCAGCCGCAGTCACTGAGACAATCCTCGCTGGTATGGAATGTTATATTCCTAACCCGCCAGTAGCTGCCGGCGTCAAAAAACGACCGTGGTTTAATAGGTCTTGCAGAGATGCTAAAATTCTTAAGCAAACTGCATATCAGGCTTGGACCACGGCTCGTAATAATAAGGATCCGAATATTTCTGAGTTAAAACGCAAATTAAATGCTGCCTTCGCGGTTCAGTAAGAAAGCAACTGCCAGAGCAAAATTCCAATTCATCGGCAAAATAAGAGGGCGACTTGCGAGCTTTCCTTCTGGGAGTCGTGCTTTCTGTTGGCTTGCGAAAGCTGCCTAAGGGACACTTTTGCCAGTCGACGTTACCACCACTGCGAAAGACCGATGGTTACTTGGCCCATAGAGCTAAAGAGAAAGCCGATCTACTGGGCAGTCTCTTTGCCTCAAACTCGAATATGAACGATGAAGGCGCTGTACCACCTACTATACCGTGGTGCGGTAAGACCATGCCAGAAATCTCCATAACACAGCGGGAGGTCCGGCGGGTGTTGCTTTCTCTAGACGTTCATAAGTCGAGTGGGCCAGACGGTATACCAGCAGTGGTGCTTAGGCAGTGTGCTCCTGAGTTATGTCCTGTACTCACGCACCTCTTCGCGCTTCCCTACCATACTAGGCAATTTCCGTCTTCATGGAAGACAGCGAATGTGCATCCGGTGCCCAAAAAGGACAATAGATCAGATCCATCGAATTACAGGCCTATCGCTATTACCTCTCTTCGCTCCAAGGTGATGGAGCGTGTGATCAACACACAGCTTTTAAGCTACCTAGAAGAACACAAACTGGTCAGTTACCGTCAATTTGGCTTTCGCCACGGTCGCTCGACAGGTGACCTTCTAGTGTATCTCACACACCGATGGGCACTAGCCATTGAGAGTCAGGGGGAGGCATTGGCATGTAGCCTGGAAATAGCGAAGGCGTTCGATCGCTAGCCATTGAGAGTAAGGGGGAGGCATTGGCATGTAGCCTGGACATAGCGAAGGCGTTCGATCGCGTCTAGCAACGGAGTCTTCTATAGAAGTTGCCATCTTACGGAGTGCCCGAGGGTTTGTGCAAATGGGTGGCTAGCTTTTTGTCCGGCGGACGCATACGAACCGTAGATGACGGTAGTTGCTCTGATAATATGGTCATTAATGCTGGTGGGACTAGGCTCTGTGCTGTCTCCTACGCTGTTTCTACTGCATATCAATGACATGTTGGACATCAACAACATACATTGCTATGCCGGTGTCAGTACTGGAGACGCTTATTCCACAGATCGTGCAAACATCCCTCGTTCCGTTGTGGAGGAAAACCGCGGATAACTTGTGTCTCAAATCGAGACCACACAAGGTCTCTGGGGATTGGTAAACTTGGTCCGATTCAACCCTACAAAGACACAGAAGTCTGCGAGTTCACCGCTAAGAAAACCCAATTCACTGTAGTCCCACAATTCCAGAACACTCCCCTCTCTATCTCCAAGAGCTTTGGGATGTGTTGACATCTCCAGCGATGTTCAGTTCCGAGATCACTTACAAGATAAGGTGAAGCTGGCGTCCAAAAAACTAGGTGTACTCAACAGAGCGAGGCAGTACTTCACGTCGGGTCAGCGGTTGCTGCTCAACAAGTCGCAAGTTCAGCCCCACATGGAGTATTGCTGCAATCTCTGGGCAGGTGCACACGGATACCAGCTTGGAACTTTTGAATCGGTTCAACGACTGGCTGTGAGAATTGTCGACGATCCCAAACTCACTTGCCGTATCGAACCTCAAGTCTGAGGAGGGACTTTGCCTCCCTGTGTGTGTTCTACCGCTTGTACAATGGGATGTGTTCTGAAGAATTGTTCGAAATGATGCCCACGGCTACTTTATACCATCGCACCGCTTCCGCTTTTTACCCTTCTTTCTACCCAGGCCAACCACTGACTCAGTGGACATTACGGCATCCGGGGATGGGGTGCGGTCTCTGAAGGGGCAGGGGTCGGAGGAGGAGATGGGGTAAGAAGTGACCGAGAAGGGGCCACATCTATTACCGGAATGGTGGGGGGGGGGGCGAATGGGTGTGGAGACCCGAAAATTGAAGCGAGCGAGTCGTGGGTCGCGGCAGAGAGGAACGTGCGGAGAGAACGGACAGTGGGCGCGCAGTTGTGATGCCGGTGCCGGATGTCCCCTGAGCCTTAGCAATGCAGGCTTGGACCTGCACTGAGCGATCTTGAATCCTCCTAGTTGGTCCAAAGATAATCCTCTGAGTAACTGGACCATTACGAAGTGGCTGATGTGTAGGGATTGAGTACCTAGTGACTCCCCGTTATTAAGCAAGAGTACCTACGTGTGACCAAACGCCAGGCAGTGCTACGGTTTGTTTGGTGAGTACTTAGACACCTACTTCTACGGCTGGGGTTATGTTTTGTATACGACACGGGGAACGGGGGTGTGAAACGGGACGTCACGAATTTAGAACGATTTGGTAGAACGCAGCTCTGAAAAGAGCTATACGATCTCACCCACCAGCCCTGGAGCACTCGGAACTGGATTTTAACAAACTAAACGCAATCGACACTTAAAACGCAAGAATGCGCGGAGTGGCGAACCGCTGAAGTGGAAATACTTCACTAGCTATCTACCCCAGGCCAGGTTCATGCCGGTTGAACTACCATCAGTCAAAGAACCAAATGAGGGTTCAGCGACTGCGAAACATACACACACACACAAAAACACACAGTACCGCTTTGATAAACTTCTGGCTAAGCGCGAAAGTTCACCCACAGTGGGCCGAGAACCGATTTCCCAGCCAAATACACACAACTGAGCAGCGTTTACACTCAGGCAGAGTTTCCAAGTACCGCGGGCAATACACAAAGCAACGATTCTCAGTAGTCGGCACTGAGGCAAAACACAAACACAAAACTGCGCACCAGCTCGAGTCACACCACGAAGCTCAATGAGAGCACTTGACGCTCTAGAACACGACCTAATAACACGAGAGTCGAATCGGAAATCCAGTCGAATCGGGAATCCAAGAAACCAAGAATCTCATGTAGGTATATATGGTCACCACAAAACATTATTACTCTATGCCATAGAGGGTTGCCATACGTCCCGGTACGCCGGGACATGTCCCAGTTTGAAGCATGGTATCCTGGCATCCCGGCCGATAAGCAAATTGTCCGGGTTTAAAATCATAGTTATTTAATAGAGGTCTGGACATGGTAAACAGTCATATACCCACAATAAACGCGCTGTAACTAGCTAGGCTAATCGTACGTGGGTAGAACGACGTAAGCGTTGACACTTGTCCGTTCACGTTTCACGAATTCACGTTAACAGTGTTAACGAATTTCGGGATCGCGGACTCTCAGCGTTGACAGAGCAAGAGCGCATTGGCACGCTATCAAGCCCACTTTGTGACTTACAGATGTTGGATACGGCCCAGAAAAGCGGCAATAATTAGGTAAAGAAACTTCCTTACCCCTGGATTTTATATTTGTTGATTAATTTATTATGTTTTATAATAAGAATAAGACTAAAATGCCACGCATAAATGGATATTTGATGGTTATATTTTGTGTCAATTTAAAAGTAACAATGCCATGAATAGATGAGAATGTTATATTTAATTTTGTTGATTATATTTTGGGTTTATTAAAAAACAATACATTGTGATAATTTTATGTTTGTTTATAACATAATGTGCTAATTAAAAAAATGTTGACAGATATATATACTTGCTTTAGTTAATGTTGATTTCGTAAAATTATTTTTTTTTTATCAATTTTTTCAAAAATTATGAGAACTAACTCATTCAGCGGCAGCGCATGCTACACGCTGCGTTCGTAGCCGATAACGTGCATTTTCACCTCTGTAGCGAAAAGCGCCAACAAACAGAAGGGCTACCGGGAAGCGTTTTGCAATATTTTTTCTTTTTTTCGCACCTCACATAATTCATTCAAGAGCGAAAGAGAGAAAAAATATCATATAGCGTATTCCAGTAGCCTGCAGAAAACCCGAATGGCGAGTTGCTGGCATTGAATGGCTAAAAGTTGTTTTGTGTTTAGGCAAGGACTAAACCTTTAAAGTTACCTATTGTTGTAATAAAAGTTCCTTTTTTTCTACCTTTACTAGTTTTTCTTGAAATGTCCCGGTCTGAAGCCTCACACTTATGGCAGCCCTAACCATAACCATAGAGTCTATGGTGACCCAAATATCATCATATAGGTTTACGTTCCAAATTCCAAATCGTAGCCAAAATAGTGGTTTTGGGACGCCCAGGGTAGAGTAATTTTTGACTGTCAATTTGTATTCTTTACACTGCCATAGAAAAGGTTGAAATTCACTCCTGTCAGTGTAAAAATTTACTTAACTAAATGAAGCCGTTCCAAAATGGGTTGATTTTTCAACTTTATCGTGCGAATTATTCGGCGAGATTTGGAATAAATTTACAAGCTCGAGATTACTGTGAGAGACGATTATCTGTGGTTTAATGCGTAGGATTTTCATAGGATTTTGATGTTTTGCATAGAGTATTGTAAATGTTTTGATATTTTTGCAAACTAAAAAATTAGGGATATTGACCAATATTGTAATTTATTTCACTTGCTTAAAATACAGACTTGAGTATTTCAATTATTGTAGTGTTTGCTCAGAAGCAATGCCTAAACGTGGTGGTGCAAGAATCAGAAACTGGAATGCAGACAATTTTGGTAAGAAAATAAATGCTTTCGTAAATTCTTATCAATATCTAGGTGTGAGATTAGAAAGGGAGTAAAAATCCGTTAATAAAATAACTTACATGTGAATTTTAACTACATTTTGTCAAAGATTTATTTGGTTGTCATACATATTAAGGAAGTAGGTACCTTTGATTATTAACCTGTCTTGATGGATAGTCAGCGCAATGGAACGTACTAAAAACGTAACAGGTAACATATTAATTTTTAGTTTTCCCATTTACTTTTACTTCAATATTTAATATAAAGATGATAAATGTTGGCCGTGCCCCAATGGTAGGGACGTGTTGATGCGGTTTATTAAATGAGGTAGAGTGTCATAATCCTATACTATTTCAAAGCAATTATTATAATTTTGTAATCACATTCTCAGAACAGCTTTAATGATATTGATGATGTTTACAATAAAGTCGCTTTTGGAGATATCTAATTGATCAAGCTAGGTTTCATTTCAGAAAAAAATAGTTGTCTGAATTCTATTGTGTTTTTGAGTGTGCTGAATTAACAAAACAAGCAAGGAATAATTGGGAACTATTGTAATAAATATTAAAATTTCATCATTGATAATATCTGTACAGACAGAACAAAAATATAAAATTTATACGATCTTTTTGTAATATAGACTTCAGTTGGGGTGTACAACAGGGGGCGCTGAGAAAAAAAGACTTAAAAAAAAATTCACAATGAAGCATCCGGGTTGAGGTGAAGGAAAGAAAGCACTAAGAAAAATTTCATTAATTTTACTAAGTTAAACTTTAAGTGATTCTGGGACTTGGGAAGGAAACCCATAACACCTAATTTTTGTGACTATAATCGATAAAAAGCATCACTACAAGCAGTGTTTGTAGGAAACCCTTTTTTCTGGGGTCCCTTCTTCTTCGCTTCGCAACCCTAAAATTATTTTTTTTGGGTTAGTATTCCATTCATAGCACCTCAAGGAAGGTAAACGGCTCATACAAACGTTACTCCTGGCGATGTGCTCTATCGAAATCCATCCATAAAATAGACATTTATAAGGACACACCCCCTTTAATTAAAACCATTTACCTAAACCCTTAACTTTTGTTGCCCAAAGGTGTGCTCATCTTACCTTTATTATTTAATACTACATTTTTATTACACATCACACCAAAAATTTAAAAAAAATCAACAGCTACTCAGTATTAATAATAATCTTACATCTGACATCCAAATACTAAAACTCTTATTAAATTTAAACTCTAATTTATTATATTTTGCTGTCTCTTAAAATGTTGATATACCCATGGTATTATATAAAAGTGAAATACCCAAAACTAATGGTATGGAGCTAATTATCTATGTAGAAAATTTTGAGCGAGCGAGCTACTGGAGTAATACCTAACAAAAGTGTTAGTATTTGGGTTAGTTTATGAGTATAGAAAAATTAAACACACTTGTATTATTGTGGCCATAATTCATTACTGTTAATTTATTATTATCTTTGAAAAATATTCAGCTAACAGAAAAGCAAGTTCGGCTAAAATAACATGCAGGTAATCATTACAATTTAAACGGAGTAAGAATCATGTGTAAATCATTGCTTGATAAACGCCTAGATAGGCATTACCCAAGTTGACTATCGAGATAAGAAGGAAGACAAACATAGTCCATCTGTTAAGGACGACAGAATTACACTGACATTGTTTCGTCTCCATAAAAGTTTTCTGCTGTCCTTAGACGATTGAAAAGTTTTTTCATCAACAAATATGTTAAAAGTGTTTAAAAGTGTGTAAAAGTGTTATTAATATACCTATAGAGAGAGAAAATAATACCTACACATAAATTTATTTAAACAATGCAATCATTATTAATTACTGAATTTCAACTAAAATTCTTAATAAATTTTTAGGGTTCTGTACCCAAAGGGTAAAAAACGGGACCCTATTACTTAGACTCCGCTGTCCATCCGTCCGTCTGTCACTAGGCTGTATCTTATGAACCCTGATAGTTAGACAGTTGAAATTTTCACAGATGTATTTCTGTTGCTGCTATAACAACAAATATTAAAAAACAGAATAAAATAAATATTTAAGGGGGCTCACATACAAGAAAAAAAATATTCACTTTAAAAAAAAAATTAAAATAAAACAAATATTTGAGGGGCTCCCATACAACGAACGTGATTTTAAGTAAGTGACCCAGTCGCATTCGTCTATCTGAAACGATAAGCGAAGTTAAGCAACGTCGACCGTGGTCAGTAATTGGATGGGTGACCGCTTAGCGGCACACTTTTCTTTCTTCCATGTTTAAGAAGGATCGTTAGTCATAACAATTAAGATTAAACATAACACTGTATAATCAGCTAAAGGCGAGAATAGCTACTAAGCTCGACAAACGTTCCACCAAGTCATAGAAAGGCAGTGCGGTAGACTGACTCTATATGGCCCAAGCCTCCAGAAAAGAGGCCGGTGCCTCTGCAGTAGGGCTAGCTCGACAAACGTCCGCCAAGACACACTAAGTCAGTGCGGTAGACTGACTTTATATGGCCCAAGCCTCCAGAAAACAGGCGTAGGGCTCTTTAAAAAATAACTATGTAATTTTGGACCGAAACATTTTTTGTTTTAAACTAAAATATAATGTTATTAATTTAAGAGCTGCCATAGTCAAGTTAAGAGCACTATTGTCTTGTGTGAACTAGAAATTTCTTCCGTGCAATAACACACGAAGTTCTACGCCCAAGAAAACTAAGTGTTTCAAATAAAGAAGCATTATTTTCTTCAATTAATTAAACAATGTTTCAAACTGATAGTTTTATTTACTGGTTCAAAGAAATTAGATCTTGTGCTAACTTCATATCATTTTAAATATTTAAGAGAAATAATATCTTGGATGAAGCAAATATTCGTTGGTGCATATATAAAACGATATTCTCTTGGCTCAACTAATTCTTTTTTACCGTGTAGGGTTCCGCTAATTACCCTTTGGGTACGGAACCTTAAAAATCACAGAATTCTACTTACGAATTGGAAATGTAATCTTAAATTTAAGATTTAAAGTCTAAACAAAACCCTGTAAAAATTATACCTACCTAGGTATGTGTGCAATTAGATTTCTGTGTCACCGATCCCGATCGCTAAGAGTATTAAGATTAAGGGTTAAGGTGAGTAATGACGACTGCCAGGACATAATTTTAATTTACGAAAAGAGCTCACCCTTCTTTTTAATAGACATCGCAAAAATTATTATGAATAAATAATCAGCCAAGTGCGAGTCGGACTCGCGCACGAAGAGTTCCTTACCATTATCTATAAAAAAAGCAAAAAAAATCACGTTCGTTGTATGGGAGCCCCTCAAAAAGCGATTTCAATACTATGAGCTATACTCTAACTCTAGTATCATCCAAATACTTTTCTATTAGTTGCACTTGAAAAATGGTGGAAGACGATGTTACCTGACATATACATCATGGTCATTAAATTTGTTAAGTAGTGGATTGCCTTTGAGATATAGCTCAACCAAAGCCAGAGGTTTCAGAGACTCCAGTGCTCCAATGTGTGGTATCTAAAAATTATATAACAGTGATAAGTCGACAATGTAATAAAATGTTATTACAAAAATGTATAAACTATGGACAATATGCTTAGGGTCTAACAACAAATGGAGAAAGCTTGTGACCTAATTGTGGTCTAGTTAGGAACAATTGCTTGAGCTCCTCTGTGATATGGAGACCAGTTTAAAATGTCGATGATAGCTTGTTTCCTATGGCAGTAGTTTTTAAGCAATGCCACGGGTTAGGATGACGGTTTAGGATGGATGGTGTAGCAGTCAGGTCGATCATATATATCTAGACTACGATGTCAAGATGATACTGACTAAGTGTAAACACGGGAACCTGTGTTCCTTAGATGGGGAAGCAGTTGGAATAACTAAGTAGGACCCAGACTACTAGGATTTATTTTTTGTTATTTTGGAGTAGATGTGGGTTGATAGTAGCATCTACAATATCTAAGTATGAAAAATTTAACTTAATTAGTAATTTTACATAATTAGTAAGTGGACTTTAATTTATACTTTAAGATCCTTTTATTTATGCTTGTAGTATCTTTTATTCTTTTTGTTTTCAGAACATGATGATCGTGGTCATAGCAACCATACAAGACGTGTTACCTTCAAGCCAGGAACTAATAAGGCCAAGAATAAATTCCGAGCGTGGACTGACCCTAAACTATTACTGGATGATGATATTAATATGGGCACTTCAGGGGGTCCAATGCAGAATCGAAAGACTTCTTTTCATCCAGGGCGCCTTAATTCTCCTGCACCCAGACCTCGATCCAATCATGTTATGACCAAAAAGAAGTTCATAGCTGGTTCATTACCATGGTACAGAATACTTATTCCTTATGGAGCTAAACATGAAAAAGATGTCATTCTACGTTCACTGCTGAGCTTTATATCTCCTGATATTTTTATACCATACTATTACAAGATAAATGGCAATGCAGCTGTTTTTTATATTGATGATGTCAAAGTTGCTGAGAAATTATTCTATGCAGACAGAAAGATTACTATGTCAGATGGTTTCAAGTTGGTTGTAATAGTCCGAAATGGGGTACCTAATGACAATATTGATGAAAATATGAAAGAGAAAATGAAATTGGTGATGGCCAAGAGATATAATGCTGTAACCAAAGCTTTAGATTTGACAAAATTCCATTCGGATCCAGGTATGAAATAATCTTAATAATCTCTAATATTCTTGTGTTACTAATAAAATATAATATTTTGGCCATACTTTTTTTAAATCAAGTGGTAAAATTATTTTTTTCAGATTTGGTGGATTTATTCTGTCCTCTTTTTCGACCATTGATTATGATAGCTGCGATAGACATCATTGAGGCAAACATACCAGACATTGAAGCTTTAAATCTAAATGATAATAAGCTATATGGGATAGATCATCTTAAAAGACTTAGTTTAAAACTTAAACATTTAAAAATTCTATATTTGGGTGATAATAAGGTATGGAAACATTAATATTTCAATAACAAATAGTGACTTTATTATGTCCAATGTCTTGTTGCCTACATAATATAGCAAAGATCATAGGATGTGGAACCTTCAACAGAATAAAAACGGAATTCTTACAGGATTTGCCTCTTTTGCAACACACTTTTCTCAGAAATCTTCAAATGTGATCCTAACGATTGACTTAGTAATGAGTCACATTAGCTTATATATTTTCTGGTATATTATTTGGCACCCAAATATATTAATGAAATTATTACATATATCCTTGTGTTGTTTAGTTAACTATTAGGCATTAACTGCCCAAGTCTTTCACTACCTTGTCTCTAATTGAAGAGAATTTTTCTTAGTTAGATATTGTAGATGCTACTATCAACCCACATCTACTTCAAAATAACAAAAAATAAATCCTAGTAGTCTGGGTCCTACTTAGTTCTTCCAACTGCTTCCCCATCTAAGGAACACAGGTTCCCGTGTTTACACTTAGTCAGTATCATCTTAACATCGTAGTCTAGATATATATGATTAACCTGACTGCTACACCATCCATCCTAAACCGTCATCCTAAGCCCCTGGCATTGCTTAAAAAAACTGGTTGCCTGTAAAGTCGGTATACGGGCGAAAGTTTTACGTGACAATGATTTTATGTCTGTCTCTCTCGCTCTTAGGCGGGCGCGTGCCTCTCACTCGCTCTCATTGTGAGCGCATAACGTGAGCGGAGCGTAACGCAGTTTCTTGAAGTGTCACCCGGCAAACCAATTTATAAGACGTTGTCACGTCAAAAACTACTGCCATAGGAAACAAGCTATCATCGACATTTTAAACTGGTCTCCATATCACAGAGGAGCTCAAGCAATTGTTCCTAACTGGACCACAATTAGGTCACAAGCTTTCTCCATTTCTTGTTAGACCCTAAGCATATTGTCCATAGTTTATACATTTTTGTAATAACATTTTATTACATTGTCGACTTATCACTGTTATATAATTTTTAGATACCACACATTGGAGCACTGGAGTCTCTGAAACCTCTGGCTTTGGTTGAGCTATATCTCAAAGGCAATCCACTACTTAACAAATTTAATGACCATGATGTATATGTCAGGTAACATCGTCTTCCACCATTTTTCAAGTGGAACTAATAGAAAAGTATTTGGAGGATACTAGAGTTAGAGTATAGCTCATAGTAGTTGAAATTGCTTTAAAGGCTGACCGCCCAGTGTCGTCGCTCAAGTGAGTTTTTCTTGCACACTAGTTTGTTAGTAGTTTATGCCACTGTGGGGACGTTTGAGCATGCAAAGCGGTGACTACTTAGTCGACACATACCGTGTGATAGCTTAAGCGACAACTATATTAGCTCACGTGTCTTACGTTTGCGTTGACTCCCGTGTGCAAATCCTATACAAATCGAGCAAAGCGTCTTGATGCTCAAGCGATGCTCAAGCGATAATCGCCAGTGGGCGGTCAGCTTAGGGCGTAGATGAAAGCTTATAATAGTCATTTCTTTTAGTTGAATTGCTGTTGATTTTGATTTATCAGTGTAGCAAAAGGTCATACATGTATTGCGTTACCCGTTTATATAGGAATCTTGCGATGCTTTCCGAGTGCAGCATGACCCGATGTGCCGACTCGACCCAGTTAAATGCAATGAGACTAAGTCAGTTTAATTTTACAATGATTGATGTCATACTTTATAGATAGCTGAAATAGATAATTTTTCAAGATGACCTTGTTTCCAAAATGTTACTGTTGAAAATTTAATCACACCAATAAAGTTACTTAGACTAATTAATATTGTCTTTATCAATCGATCGACTTTTTCGCGTTGTTTTACTTGATGGCATTGCTTTTCAAAGCTCATGCAAAAGTTGAATGTCACACAATGGGTTATTTTAAATAACCGGCGAAGTGCGAGTTGGACTAACGCACCGAGGGTTCCGTACCTACCACCATTTACGTACTTTACAAACACAAACAAAAAATATGTTTTTTTTTTATTTTTATATTTGATTTGATTGAATGAAAGGTAAATTGTGGTTAACATTTGCGACGTATTAAAAAAAACTACTTACTAGATCTCGTTCAAACCAATTTTCGGTGGAAGTTTGCATGGTAATGTACATCATATATTTTTTAGTTTTATTATTCTCTTATTTTAGAAATTACAGGGGGGACGACGACATACATTTTACCACTTTGGAAATGTCTCTCGCGCAAACTATTCAGTTTAGAAAAAATTGATACTAGCAACCTCAATATCATTTTCGAAGACCTATCCATAGATACACTACACGTATGGGTTTGAAGAAAAAAATATGTTGACTTTCAGTTCTAAGCTCTATAGTTTCGGAAAAAAAAGGCTGTGACATACGGACAGACAGACAGACAGACATGACGAATCTAAGGGTTCCGTTTTTTGCCATTTGGGTACGGAACCCTAAAAATTACGATCATCCAAAACGATGATCACTGGCCATTATTGCATTTATCAACACTTACACCTGTAAAGCCATTATTTTATTCATTGACATTGGTATGAGAATATCATTCATTCATTATTTGCTAAGTTGGAAACATCGGAATTTGGATTATTAATTGAAGGATCAAAAATACTTGTCTTGAGTACAAATATACATAATATATTGATTGTTCAAATTACAAATACTTTTTCATAAACTAAGTAGTTCTCGACAAAATTGTTGATCCGAAATGTTGTTCTAAATCAACTGATATGTCATGATCGCTATTATATTTCTATTTATAATGTATCTAAATTAATATATTAGTAAGAGTTTCAGAAATTTTCCACATTGACATCTGTTGCCATGTTGTTTGTTGTATCTAGTGACGTCCGGAAGAAATTTCCTAAGCTGACTAGATTGGTAAGTTCATATTTTTAGTCATAAAAACTTTTATATTTGACTTTTTCCTTGGTATTTGGGGATTGCCCCCTCAGGTTATGAAAATTCTCTTGGTTGAGCTTGTAATAAATAAATTTACTTTTAATTGACCTCTAACTACCTATTTCTTATATTTTTATCATGGAATATCTGTATATTATTTATACAATTGACACAGTTAATTAACTCTTGTTAGTAATTATTTTACAATTACTAGTTTTCGGTTTCCCATGACTAACTATAAGCTACACAGCTATTACATTTATTCGTTTTAAAACAACACAAGTAACAAGTATTTTTCTTAACAATCAAGAATCCAAGTTTTGCACTAAATTTCAGGGTAAAATGCGTGTTTCTTACGCAGTGCATATTTTAGTCTTACTATGATGTCAGCCGTGAGCGATGGCGTCATTAATCTGGCTGGTAAGTAGTTTCTGTTCTAATGTTTAGTCTATGACTCTTGCCTTTACAATGCAGGACGGAGTGGACCTGACACCAGCCATTGGTTTTGATGTCGCTGATGAAACGGCTTTACCAGCAAGTCAGCAATCATTCCTCATCGACCCGGCGGGTCAGGACTTGGTCAGAGAGTTCCTGACTCAATACTTCGCTATCTATGACTCGGAGTCCAGACAACAACTCCTTGAAGCTTACCATGAAGATGCTACGATGTCTATGGCTGTTAATTACTTGACCAATGATAACAGGAATACGGCAGTTACGAGGTTAATATTGTGTAATTTTGAGATATTTAAAAAAATATTTACTTTTGCGCTCTTGAGGTATCCCGGTATTTTCTTGTGGACCCATTATTTTGTCTCATTCATAAAGTGACCACGAGAGAGACCTATTTCTCGGTGTAATAGTTAATGTTTGTATTAGATTTTATGTCTTATATACAAATTGTGCCTGGCTCCGCCTGTTCTACTGTATCTTTGGCATTTTGCTGTTTTTATACATTTCTTTTTAAATATTTTAATTATTTTTTCAAAATTTTCTTTACATAAATGATATACCTAATGAAGATCTTCATTTCGCTATCACACATCACAGCTGTCGAACTTTAAAGGACTAAATCTCCGTAACTATTGATCGTAGGCTAGTAATTTGTTTACAGAAATCGTGTATCTTATGAAAATCTATATATATTGCGGATAACAGCTGTCAAACTATAAAAGGCTATATCTCCGTAACTATTGATCGTAGATTAGTAGTTTCTTTACAGAAATGATAATATCTCATCAAGATCTTTATTGACAGCGGTCAAACTAGAAAGGGCTATATATATCTATCTATTTACGCTATCTATAATGTCACATTTGAGTGTCTGGAAGTGTCATTTTATGTAAATAGTTCCAGAGATAGCCCTTTCTAATTCGACATTCTAATCTATCATTTGATAAATTGTGCAAAATCAGATCTGAGCAGAGCTCTACGTCAAGTAAAGAACTCACATGCCAAGTCTAGCGGTTTGAGCTGTGTGTATACAGATAAATACACTCCAAGAAATGAAAAAGATTTTTATTATTGTGCATTTTTATTCTATTAATATTCTTAAAAAGTTGACATAAGAATTTAAATTAGAACTTCCACCATTTTGAGCTCACATAATCAATGGATGCTCCTTTATGAGCATATTCAAATTGATTTTTTTTGACATGTAGCCATCTCACACAACTTACAGACTTTAATATTCTGTGCGTCGCATCGCTTAGGTCTTGCAGTTACTCTGGCTATAATTTTTTGCTGATTGATTTCAGATTTGTTAGACTTTTATAACCAAGTGTTTCGCTTTCTACGGCAATCTATTAGGGCAGCAGAATTCTTTGAGACCTAAGTTATCGCTATCAAATAATAACAGGAAATATCATAATAGTTCAGCAAGCAAAAAAAATATTAAATTATTAAAATGTTAAGCCATTTCTGTATTAATGAGCTACTTAGTAGTAAACAGTTTGGCTTTATGAAAGGCCGTTCCACAACCGATGCAGGAGTGGCACTATTAAAAAATATATATAACGCCTGGGAGGATTCGCATGACGCCCTTGGAGTGTTTTGGGATTTATCTAAGGCATTTGACTGTGTTCAACATGAAAATCTCATCAGGAAGCTACATCACTATGGTATTAGAGGCAAAGCTCTCGCCCTTTTGACATCCTATATGAGTAGGAGAGTACAGAAAATAGATGTCAACGGTGAAAGATCTCCGGGATCAGCAGTCACTATAGGAGTGCCTCAGGGCTCAATTTTAGGTCCTTTTCTATTTCTTATTTACATTAATGATCTCCCATATAATGTAAAAAACCATGACATTGTCTTATTTGCTGATGACACCTCTTTGCTTTTTAAAGTTAAGAGACGACAGACATGTTATAATGAATTCAATAATGCCCTTTCTAAAATTGTAAATTGGTTTAACGCTAATAATTTATTACTTAATGAAAAAAAAACCAAATGTGTTAAATTTACATTACCAAATGTTAGTCAGAGACAGACATGTATTAATATTAATGGCGAGCAATTAGAACTTGTTAATTCAACAGTCTTTCTTGGCATAACGCTGGACTCCAAACTTCAATGGGGTCCTCATATTCATAACCTAGCCAAAAAACTTAGCTCTGCTGTATATGCGATCAAGAAAATAAGACAATTGACCGATGTCGACACTGCAAAAATAGTATATTTTAGCTATTTCCATAGTTTAATGACATATGGTATCCTATTGTGGGGTAGCGCTGCTGATGTAAATACAATATTTTTGTTACAAAAAAGGGCAATTCGTGCTATTTATAAATTAGGATCTAGGATATCTCTGAGGGATAGGTTTAGGGAAGTAAAAATTTTAACTTTAGTGTCGCAGTACATATATGAAAATCTTTTATATGTACATAAAAATATCAATAGTTTCAGCAAGAAAAGTGACGTTCACAAAGTAAATACTAGAAGTAAAAATAAGCTGTTGGTGCATGATACACGTCTACACAAAATAAGTAACTCTTTTATGGGGCAATGTATACACTTTTACAACAAAGTTCCCAATAAAATTCAAAATCTATCAATAAGTAAATTTAAATCTTTTATCAAGCAGGTACTTTGTAAAAAGGCATACTACAATATTTCAGATTATGTAACTGATAAAAATCCTTGGGACTGATGATGCTCAATTACAGGATGCATAGGTAAACCAAATTAAAATGGAAAAAACATAAAATTGTACGACTAAAATTTTTTTATATAAAATATTAATTGTATTTTAGTTTATTTGTATTATTAATAGTGTTTTTAAAAGAGTAACTGTCGAGTTTCTTGCCGGATTCTTCTCGGTAGAAATCAACAACATTGTGAACCGGCGGGAAGGTGGAAGGGTTCAAAAAATAATATTTTATAACTTTGACGATTCAAAAGTGATTGTAAAATCCTTATTTGAATAAAGCATTTTGACTTTGACTTTTGAAAAACTCTCCAAACAAAGCCAGATATCTAGAAATTCAAATTTTGTTACAGATTAAGTTCCTACATATCAAACAGTCGTAATTTGCTTCGTATAACAGAAAGGGAATCAAGGAGAAGATATCTTAAAATGGGAAAATTACAAATTGTATCTTTACTCTCAGAATTACCGAAGACAGCACATGATCTCATGGGCTTTGCAGTTGATTTACTTGTTTTCACTGTGAGTATTGTTGTTTTTATTTATTACCTTGTTTATTAAAAATTTGCTCGCCGCCTTTCAAATCTTGAACATGATAACGTCTTGTAGACAAAATTTATCACAACAATTAAGTTTTCTTTTAAAAAGCCGTTTTAGAAGAAAACTTCAGAAATATAACATTTCTTACCTTTAGTTACTTTTCAAAAATGATCTTTAGCCTTGAAAATATTTAGTTGCAGATATTTTTACTTTATTTTGCAGTTGTTAGCTTTATAAAACACCACCTAGTTCACGTTAATTAAACTAATATAGGGCAACTAGTTAGGTGCCCCTCAGGCCCCCCTACGCCCTTACGAGAATACACTCACTGTCACAGTATGCCACTGTATAAATGCTAGTGGTATAAGAAACGAGCTATTTTTAATAATCTAAATAGGTTTGGCAAGTTTTTTTTTTGGTTGCAGCCTACAATGATAGTACTGACAATGAACGGCGTATTCAAAGAGACGACCACTAGTGGAAACCCTTCTCGTTCGTTTCACCGCACTTTTGTCATAGTGCCCAACACTAGCGGCGGGTTTTCTATAATAAATGACATGCTCTACATTACCAACACTGTAAAAGCGCAAGTAAGTTGATATACTTTATTTGGATTAGTTATTGTTGCGGCAATAAGCTTACCACTAGGGCATTAATCTCGAGATCTCGGAATCCGATCCGATAATCCGAGATTATAATACCAGTATTCCGAGTGCTCAACACCAAAAAATTCGGTATATTTCTGGGCTCTGTTATTAATGATTATACTTAGAAATCAGGATGTTTTTGGACATTTCTCATCATTGTAACATATTCACTGATTTGTTATTATGTTTCCTTTTCCATGATGTATATATATTAGCAGAAATTAATATTTTTAGATATTTTTTTTTTCTAGATCTATTGAGACAACACTTAGAAAGTTGATCGATAGCATGAAATTTTTTGGAAGCTTATTAATCATGGCATTTCTTGTAATTGCACCTCAGTCTCAGTGTAACGAAGTTAAGTTTATTAATTTATCTAAATTAATGAAGGTATAATGGCAACACTAAGGATATTTCGGATTCCGGTTATAAAAGCGCAGTCAAAAAGGCTGGACTGCGCTTTTTATATCCGTCTGTGAAGCAAAGATGGCCGATGTGAGCAAAGGGACGAAGTGACTTGACAGTTGCCGCAAATTGACGCTGAATTATTACTTTCTTAACAGTGGTCAATTTTGTGAGGCTATTAGCCGTCCCCTTTTATTGGACAAAATATAGTAACTCGAAATCTATGGTTCAGTTTGTAAAAACATTGGCAGGGAGCTAATTTCTATCAAAGTGCTGACTGAAACTATAATTTTGATAGTTAATAAATAAATTAAAACTATACTTTGAGTTAACTTGAACAAAGTTACGTCTAAACAACAACTATCAATCCCAACATTAGCACTGTGTTGAGTGTATTATTTTTACTTATTTTTTATCTAAATTTGACGACCTGCGATCCTTTCGTTTATTTTTGATTTCATGTAGGTATGTTTTTGGTGATTGTCTAAGTGATTTTTTGTTGCCTTTTTTAATTTAAAGATTTTTTAAACAAAATCAAAAACTAAATCGGACATTTATACAACATTAACAAAAATTGACTATCAGAGACTCTAATATACAATTTTTGTTATTAGATTGTGGAGGGTTGTTGATTTCTTGGTGAAATGTAGTAATAAACAGGTGATTTTTTTTATAGAAACATTGTGATTTTATTTATTTAACTGAAATTTCTTAATACCGATATTTATAACGAGATTAAATTTGAGTTTCAATACCGAAAATATTACCGAGATAAAAAGGTTCCAAGATTACATGCCCTACTCACGACCTTACACGCAGGACTAAAGTGGTTGGTGGAAAGTGGCGGTCCCCTAATAAATATTTGTCTTGTGCGGGAATCTAACCAGCTCCCTCGTTACAGCAAGCAGTGTCACTTTAAACTGAGCCACAAAGCAGATATGAACAAATGAACCTTGTGGTTGCACTTGTCCTTATTTTTTATAACTAATCTAGGAAGAGAAAGCTTTCTCGTCGTGTGTGACAGTGACGGAGTTAGCCTCTGCCGCCCCCCAGCCCTCTATCGCCCCCGCTATCGCCCCTTCTACCACCCCTATTGCTGATGACGCGCATAACACGCTCATCAGTATGTTGAGCCAACAGACCGGAATGAACCACCATTGGAGTATGAAGTGAGTAAACATCTTTTGCAAATTTTGCTCTTTCTGCATTTAGCTATGTGACTGCTGAATAACTGTAATAACTTTCTTTTTTTTAATCTGTAGAAATAAAAGTAAGTACCCAAAAAGAAAGAAAAACTTACAAACATCCTATAAACACATATAGTGAGATAAAAAATTACTTCAGTGTCCTTTTATTTCGTTTAACTGTTACTTATACACGTCGACATCATGTGCAATAAAGAGACCAAACTGAAAAGCGCGGTTATTGAAAGAACTATGCGTTTTAAATAGTGCCTTATGTCAGTTGCTATGTTGTACTCGGTGCTAAGTACTTGTTAAGGACTTTGGCCACCGATATTTCTGCTTCAGAGAATACGTAGCGCGCTTCATACAAATGAATTTCCCACTTATTTTTGACACTTACAAATCAAACACTAAGAAATTTTGAAGACGTGCTCTAGAATTAAATATTGTATATATACAGTGTACCAGTTTAAAGTTTAAAATATATTCGATTTCCGGTAGAGGCAATCAATATTGTTACCTTAATAAATTGTAAAAGTTGCCTCAACTCTGGTTTACCCATTACGCCATAGGCTCACCATCTTTAATTTTTTTGGGACGGAATGCCATTGGTGAAATGTGGATGTAACAAGCATATGTGCGTGATATCTCTGACCACATCTTTAGTCACATCAGTGTCGTGATGGTATATTGTATTTGTCACTATCTAATATTATTATTTCAATGAAAGTATATTTTTCAGTTGTCTACAAGAAACACAATGGGATCTTCAAAGGGCGTTATTCATTTTCAACCAACTTCACTCAGAAGGAAAAATACCTCCCGAAGCATTTATAAAATGATTATAGTAAATATTGAAGTAAGGCTGTGCCTGAATGTACATAGTGCGAAATTTGTGATTATATAAATAATTGTGAAAAAGAAAACAGAGAAAATGGTGATAAATAATCCAATAAAAATATTATATATATTTTATATAGGAGATTTAAATTGAAAACATGCCAAATTCATAAGTTGTTTTCGTTTCGCGGAAGATATTTCAAGTAATAACAACATCAACTTGAAGTAATGTACTGTTTAAAGATTTTAAGAGACTGAAGGACGATTTGATTTAGTTATAGGTTTATAATAATGATTTATGTAATAAGAAATTGTTATTAATTGTTATACTTACAGATGTAATTTAAGTTACAGTTTAAGTAAATTTTATTGATTAACTACTAAAAGGTAAATTATAAATGTATAAAGTACCTAGTTTCGAGAAGGTAATGTGTGATAAACACATTCACTAATGTTAAATGGCTGCTAAACATGACCAAAATAAATTAATGATATTCAACCATACCCGAAAATATATAAATAATTCGTAGTCAATTAAATCAGTTGTATATTAGTTTTTTTGTAAGACCTTCAAAATATTTTTTGTTGTTTAACTGCGTCCTATAAAATTTGATTTTTGTTTACCGTTATCTGCAGCTCTTTGAGGTGCATACAGAATGTGCAACAGCACTGTAATAAAGCCGGCTATTCATAAGAATTATGGAAATTTATCCATTGCCATTAATTTTATTACGTGAATACCTTGCTTTATTTAGTGTTTTATAATCCTCAACCTTTATTATCTTCGAAACCATATAGAACCTATACCACTCTCTTTTTAGAGGGTTATTTATGGTTTAATTTGCTTTAAAAAATTAAAATTGTTTTTGAATTGACTGTATATTGAAAAAAACTAAACACTTCATTACATAGTGCATTGTAAAGTAGATGACTGCTATCATAATCAGTTACTTTAAATGGAACAAAAGATTAAAATTAGCTTAAAAATAATGAAATCTAACTTAAACGTTGTTCAACAATAGTTGTTTTTACTATTAAAGAAAAGTAACTTATGCATAAAGATTGTATATTACAGTCTGCTTTTTTAATATAACATGTGTAAGAGCATTAAATGTATTTGTTTTAACATTATATAATCATTATCAATAAGTCTACAATGCTGCATTGTGTCCTTGTACGAAAGAGATGGCTAATCGTTTGCCTACTATCAGCCGTCTCTTTAACACTATAAAAACTATATCAATGAAACTACAATGCAGCATTGTCCTTGTGCGAAAGAGATGGCTAAACGTTTGTCTACTATCTCCTTAACACTATAAAAACAGCTGTCTCTTTAACACTATAAAAACAATATCGATAAGACGAAAATGCTGCCTTGTGTCGCTGTGCGAAAGAGAAGGCTAATCGTTTGCCTACTATCAGCCGTCTCTTTAAAACTATAAAAACAATTTTGATGAGATGAAAATACTTTTTTGTTTCGTTTTGCGAAAGAGATGGCTGAAAGTAGGCAAATTTCTTTATTCAATACTATAAAAACATAATATCGATATGATCAAGATGATGTACTGCTGACTACATGTCTGTCCTAGTGCCAAATAGATGTGTAAATAAGTGTGTTACTGAAGTGACAGAACTTTAGTACCCTGTGTTAATTAATTGACCATTTATTAGAAGGTAATTTTCTATTTGTTATAATAGGTAAAAATCTCTTATGTTGTAAGTTTTTCTTGAAATAAGATCATTCATTAACAATAACATTAAACTAATGATCTCCATGCTGTAATAAACTAATTAATTAGTATAGTCTTACAAACTTTAGTAAAGAAACTATACATTTCCACTTTTCAACATCATTGGTAGCTGTGCTTGTAAAAGATTAATTTAGTATGAAAAATGATTAAATAAATTTTTGTAAATAATATTCTTTATCAGTACATTTGAACAAGTCAATTTTATTTTTATATTTGTTATGAACTAAGAATTAATTTTGTAAATTGTATGTTATATAAGTAAATAGGTATTATAAATTGATAAAGAAAAAAAAGGGCAAAAAAAAAATGCCAAATGAGCCAACTTCATCTGTACATATTTTTCGACAAGTCTAAAATATTTCTAATATTAATTAATTTGGGGATGTGCAAGGCATGATTGAAGGGTTAAAGGCAAATGTCCTGAACTTTTGGGTCAGTATTAATGGTGTCTGGTATGAATTGCTGAGTTTTTCAGAACAATGTTCTGGTATTACCACAGCGTAGTGATAGAGCGGCGGATCCCTGAGGATTTATCCAAGGGCTAGCTGCTTATCTCGAGGATTTTTTTCAACGCAAAGGATGATTGGTTTGACACTTTTTTTGACCATTATTTGAGGACTGCCAAACCCATCATGGTCTTGTACGGGAGGTGTTTAGGGTACAATTGAATATTTGTGAAAGTTTAGGTTAATCCTACCTTCCTAAGAAATAAATTGTTTTATTTTTTGTATTTTTGTTTTATTTAAGTACTGCAGCTTCTGTTGTGTAATGTCCGTCTGTACATCGACGTTTTTGCATTGATTCTGGTGAAATACAGAAAGGTGTCATGGGAATCGTCATACATTTTTGTAATAAAAAAGATTTTTATTTCGTTCTACCAAGTTGGCAAACAAGCTTGCGGTCTGCCAGATGTAAAGTCAACGCAGCCTATGGACGCTTGCGAAAACAAGGGCATACGTCGCAAAGCTGCTGACCCTTTCAAAATATAATCACTTATTTGAAAACTCCATATTATAGTCTCTTTGAACTGAGACGTTTTTTTTTCTCAAAGATTTATTTTGCGAGTCGTTGGCATCTTAGTAGAAGAATTTGTGTACGTCTTTCTCCCTCTTGTAACGCGTAATAACGCGTTGTAATCTGGATAAAATCACGGAAATCGATCTTTATGAATAGGCACTTAACATGCACATAATTTTAAGGAAAACAGCTAAGAACCAATTTGGTTAACACTATTTTCAGATGTCTACAATAATATCTCATTATAAGGAACCCTAACATGTTTGGCAACAACAACAACATCAACAAACAACCGTTTTAACAACCGTTTGGCCGCTTTGTCTAATTAAAAAAAAATTCTAGATTTTGCACACAATTAGCTAGCTAGATTTGCATCTAGCTAATTGTCGTGCGGTAATTCAGCAGTACGCAGCAACGCCTGCAATTTATCCCAGAATTGCATGCGTTGCCTATGATTTCTTGGGTCAAGAAATATACATTTAATGCATTCAAGTAGGCAAGTACTTACTCCTGTTTTGCAGCGCCGGCCTTAGAAGATGTATTTCTGTTGCCGCTATAACAACAAATACTAAAAAATAAGTTCTTCCAAGAAAGAAGTTATTGGATTTTTGAAGGGTCGGCAACGCGCGAGTGATACCCCTGGTGATGCAAGCGTCCATAGGCCACGGTGACCGCTTACCATCAGGCGGACCGTGTGCTTGTTTGCCACCTCAGTGGTATTAAAAAAAAATAATGTAAATTAATAATGAAAAAAGAAAAAAACAACCTCAGTCTTGGCTGTATGGCGCAATGAGCAATAAGGGAAGAATAGAACCAAGAAGCTTATTCAATATATGAGTTCCTTGAATGGATAAAAAAAAAACTAAGACTAGCCTGTCCCTTACGAAGTTTTATATTCTCTTTGGCCTGTCCTTCCTTGGTGACAAATAAAAAAAAAAACAACATTGTTTTGTGTTTACTTGTTGGCATTTTTACACGTGAATTTCTTCATTTTCATTACAAATTCAGAAATTCTATAGATTATTTGCTAGAACAGCTACTTAATTGTATTCTGTAAAGAACTTAAAGTGCCCACAAAGAACTGTAATTATTAACCATGCCAAAACGTGGTGGAGGAAAAATCAGAAATTGGAACGCTGATCATTTTGGTATGACAATAAAGTTCTTGTTGTTGAGTTAACTATTTACTGGTTTGCTGCTGGTTGAAATTAAGCCCTGTTATGTTTGTACTTAGCAAATTGACCTGTGGCCATTTGGGTATGGAAGTAGAAAAGGACATTACCCGAACTGGTTACTGGTTTGCTGCTGGTTGAAATTAAGCCCTGTTATGTTTGTACTTAGCAAATTGACCTGTGGCCATTTGGGTATGGAAGTAGAAAAGGACATTACCCGAACTGGTTATCATATGGGGGCTTTGTTTGTCAAATACTTTGTATTAAGGCTATTTTACCCAGCCTTACTATGTATAAGATAGTGGGCTCAGATTTTTATATATCTTCCGCACCCACTTGGGTCAGAGTAACTAAATGTACACCCCTACCCCCACTAGCACTCAGAAGTGCTTCTATCAAATTTCAGCTGCAAAGTAGTTTACTTGGAATTTTTTTCTCGACATATTCTTTTGAAGACAGAACTTACTGTCAACAATCTATTTACTAAATCTATGTTTTGTAATGTCAAAATCTTTGAAAATAAAAATTGTCATGGTAAGTCGTAAGTTCATTCACTTTATAATTCACAGAATAGAAGAACAACATAATAATATTGTATATATTATTTACAACAACCATTCTTATTTCTGAAAACCATGAAGTAAGATTTTGGAAATTTAGTGTAAAGTTAAGAAGTGCAAATATTTTGTGTAGTCAGGACAACCCACTTGGGATCATGAAAACTAACGTACAAAGCCAAGCAGAGCACATGAAAACTAGTGCAGGAAGCCAAGCAAAGAAATGATAAGTGCCAATTCTTTGCTTGGCTTAATATTAAGTGAAATCAGGGCGACCAACTTTTACTTAATTAATGTATGCAGGATATCAGCCTTAGAAACATTTACATATGCGAGTAACCTAAGCAATATTGATCAGTTCAACAAAAAAATCATTTTAGTGATGTAAGGAATACTACAATATGTGTAACTCCTAAAATTAAATTTTTACTGTACCTCAAAAGAAAAGAAGGAACCCTTCGGACATAGGATCACTTTGTTGCCTGTCTGTCAAGACCCTTTTTATCAAGAACAAAACAAATCATCAAGTTCATATGTTCAACCAAAACTTATGGATTATGGTTACTTCGCGTTATCTTAGAATCATGAAATCTTACACAATGCAAGGTATTACATCACAAATATAGAAAAAAAATTGAAATTCATTAAAGCTAAGGTTATGTTGATTTAGTGGTAAGTAATAAAATTGGGCAAGTGCAAGTCCAACTCGCGTACCGTGGGTTCTGTACCTTCATTTACATAATTTACGAACACAAACAAAAACAATCACGAAGCCTGATGTTGCTTAACATCCAACAAACAAATGTTCAAGATGGCGCTGATACGGTTGATGGTAATAGCTCAGGCTCCTCTCAAACTTGGCCAGTTCTTGTTATATGTTGTCATACTTTAAAGTTCACACTATAATCATAGTATGTTTGGAGCTTGTATTTCTGGTTATTATTACTTAGATAATCTGCCACAATAACACATATCCTGTGAAATTACTTTTATCTATTTTGGTCTCCCTTAATGGTCCGACAGACAGACAGTCACAATAGCCTGTCAGCACCATTTCACATCATTATTTGTTCATATATTTTGTAAAGAAAATTGCTTATTTCTCATTTTAGCTTAGCTTCTACATTCTGATTGTCTGAGGTAATTATCTTGGCTTTCACCTTGATAGGCGCCTGATGTGGAAGTATCACATCAATACAAAAAAGGGACCAGATCAATCACAAATTTCGCTCTCTATACTGGCTCATGGGAAGAAATTCAGTTTTATCTCTCGACAACAAACTCCTCTTTTACAACTCAGTGCTTAGACCAATATGGACATACAGGATCCAGCTTTGGGGTATCGCCAGCAAAAGCAACATACTCTGCCTCCAACAAGTGCAGAATGGCATCCTGAGGGCAATAACCAATGCCCCTTGGTTTACAAAAAATTGCGAGATACATAGTTACCTTGAAATGCCGACAGTTGCATCTGAAATAGAGTGTTACAAAAAACTGCACAAGGAGCGCTTAACTTTGCATCCAAACCCACTGTTGCTGAGTTGTTAGACGTGTCAACTGTGGTCCGAAGGTTAAAAAGAGACCACCTCATCTCATTTTTATGCGTTTGTTCCAACTCAAGTGACGTAAAATTGTCTGTAATATTTTATTATGTTAATACAATTTGGTTGATTATTTCAGAACATGATGACCGTATTCATAGCAACAATAGAAGACGTGTTCCCTTCAAGCAAGGAACTAATAAGGCTAAAAATAAATTTCATGTATTGGCTAACCCGAAGCTATTATTGGATGATGATATCAGTATGGGTATTTCAAGGGATCCAATGCAGAGTCGGAGGGGTTCTTTTAGAGGTCATGGGAGTCATTTTAACTCTGCTATACCCAGACCCAATCATGCCATTTCTAAAAAGAAATTTATAGCTGGTTCCTTACCATGGTACAGAATACTTATTCCTTATGGAGCTAAACATGAGAAGGATGTTGTTCTACGTTCATTGCTGAACTTCATATCTCCTGATATTTTCATCCCGTACTATTACAAGGTAAATGGTAATGCAGCTGTTTTCTATGTTGATGATGTCAAAGTTGCTGAGAAGTTATTTTATGCAGATAGAAAGATCACTATGTCAGATGGTTTCAAGTTGGTTGTAATAGTCCGAAATGGTGTTCCTACTGACAATATAGATGACAATATGAAGCAGAAAATGAAATTAGTAATGGCTAAGCGATATAACGCGATAACCAAAGCTTTAGATTTGACCAAGTTCCATACAGATCCAGGTATAAAATACATTTTATTTTATAATATATTATATTATATATATTTAATTATATATTTTGGATAATGTGTACTATCTATTCCAACTGTATATCTTTTTTTTTAGATTTGGTGGATTTATTTTGTCCCCTTTTTCGACCAACAATTATGATAGCTGCGATAGACATCATTGAAGAAAATATACCAGACATTGAAGCTTTAAATCTCAATGATAACAAGCTGCATGGAATTGATCATCTCAAAAGGCTTAGTTTGAAACTGAAGCACTTAAAAATTCTATATTTAAGTGATAATAAGGTATGATATTAAATTTTGGATACATCAATTCACTCTGAATAAAAAAAAACACTATTATACACGCAAATGTTTGTGTATGTGATAGAGCTGGCTGGCTGGCACAGCCTGCTCAAAATGGCATAAAAAGATCTCAGGCCAGAAGAGAAAAACTGACTGTGCACACCATACCTTTGCATGTCAGCCAGCGAAGAATGCGTGAAAGGTGGGGTATATATTATATATTCTGTGCCACCACAATAAATGTGGACCTGGAAGATCTTGATGTAGAACTCTAGAGGTTCATCTGAACAAATGCTCTAGTAAAGGTTTTTAAATTTTTTATTACTTTCCCAAACTGCCGACTTTCGCAAGTCCATACCAAATTAGAATATCTCAAGCATAAAATATTTTGGATTTGTTGCATTTCTAACAAGATTTCATTAAAAGGTAACCCATTACATTTTTCAGATCACACATATTGGATCATTAGACTCGTTAAAATCTCTTCCCTTGGTTGAGCTATTTCTCAAAGGCAATCCACTACTCAACAAATTTAAGGACCATGATTTATATGTCAGGTAACATATGTCATGTTTTACATGAAACCATTAAATGGATGAGTATTTGAAAGATACTGAGGTTATAAGACTTTGAATGATCTTTCATAAGTCTATCACCAATGTCTCAGACATTGCATGCTCAATTGCATGGGCAGAATCCTCTTCTTGAAGAAACAGTCTGAGGGTATTGTCCATTATGTTGACCCAGTGCAATTGGTGAACGTTTTCGAACTAATGGTCAATCGGATAAAGAGTTTCGAAGGCGCCCGTAAGGCCTCTGACTTGGCTTAATGACTGCTATCATATGACAACTGCCAACATGCTCTCCGAGCATGGTGGAAGTTGAAAAATGTGCCTTTTATCCCATTACTGCCTATGCCAGAAGTTGCTTAACTTGGCATGTTGTTGCTGATAGACAACAATCAAATCAACAATCTAACAAGCTTCTTAGTGCCTGTAGTGTATATATATATATTACAAATTAAGTTTTCACTAAAACTTAAGAATTTTATTCAAGTAGACTTTTAAACAGCACTTTTGAATCGTCAGTTTAATTATTAATTTTATAGACTTTACCACTGGTTTGGATTGATTTTACTACCGAGAAGAGTCGGCAAAAAACTCAGTAGTTAATCTTTTATATTTTTTGTAACTGATGCACTAAATGACATCACTTGACTCCTCTCTATTCGTAACGATGCAGGATGCAATAAGATGTTCGTATATATTTAGGCATTATTGGCGTTTTCACTCTTGCGTTTATAATTGAAACTGACAATAATAAAAAATTCCGACATATCTAGTTGAAAATTAATTTAGATGGTATTCAACCAATTTTAACGTTAATTATGTCTTAAATAATTCAAAATATATATTTTAAAATACAATTTTATTTTATATTATTATTTTTTATAAAAACACAACAAGTGTTTTAAAGTTGTAGTAAATACTTTAGTTAAACAAACATGTTAACTTTAGCTTCAAAGCTACTTTACCCTCTATGTATTATATAAACAAATAAATTTATAAGAGTTTCAGAGCACATTGACATCTGTTGCCATATTCTTTGTTACATCCAGTGATATCCGGAAGAAGTTTCCCAAGCTGACCAGATTGGTGAGTTCTAAATTTATTATTGCAGGATCTAGTGTTGATCTGGCGTTAGTTAGAATGGAAGTATAATTTCTAGAAAAGTTTCAGATAGTTAAAAACTACTACAAATAAATATAACTGACTTCAAAAATCCAATGTATACTCAAAAATAATTGTTCCTACCTGAGAAGAAATATATTTTGGTATCCGGTATTACTGTTTTCTATTGGTGTTTTGAAGATGGTTATTTTATTTAATTAAAAACAAGTTTTACATCTTTATTTAGATTTTTTTAATTGTTAACAAATAACAGGGTTCATTATATGTAACTCATTTATATTATTTAAAATATGTTCATAAATATGGGTTTATCTCATTAGTATGCTAAACAAAAACAATTATTGAAATTGAACAAAGTATCTTTGAGTTATCACACAGTGTATTTTTGAAAATGGCTGTAAGAATTATTGAATAAAATTTATGTGTTAACAGCGTTTAATAAACACAATAATATGACACCCTGTTATCCAGAAAAAAATTATAATAGTGTATTTTTTTCATCCGAACATTTTGTTGAATCGCTATTAACTTATTTTTTGTCATAGCAAGTAGTTTTGGAAGTAAAATTATTGTCAATCATGTACTTACCCTTTTTATTGCACTAAGACTCAAAGGCAAATGATATCGCCTTTCTGAGTCCTCTTATCATTATTCCTAAAAGGGTTTACTTTTACAGTAACATCAACGTTGCCCGATGACGCCATTGGTCTGTTTTGGTAAGTCGTCATTCCTCTAATTTTAGTCTATAACCTTTTTCGTTACTACGCAGGATGGAGTCGACTTGCCACCAGCCATTGGATTCGACGTCAACGATGAAGCAGCACTGCCCGCAAGTCAGCAATCATTCCTTATCGACCCTGCGGGCCAGGACTTGGTCAGAGAGTTTTTGACTCAATACTTCGCTATCTATGACTCTGAGACCAGACAACAACTCCTTGAAGCTTACCATGAAGATGCTACAATGTCTATGTCTGTTAATTACTTGACCAATGATAACAGAAATCCGGCAATTACAAGGTTCGTATATTTTATGGAATACTCAGCTACATGTTTCCTGTAATAGATTATAATTTAGTTCAGGTTTTAACGCGACAATACACCTACGAAAACGTACCTTTTTTGGGTTCCGACGTGAATTGCACCTCGTTGTGATCGCGGCAAGACTTTTTGAAGTTTGCGGCGGCTACATCTCTGGCCGCTCGCGCAGTTACTTTTACTACCCTCACAGTGTCTGAATTTTACCCACAGACTACACTGGCGATGTCCGCATTGCGTTTACCACAGATTTTACAATATCGTCCCTTCGGCCGCTTTCGAAACCGCTTTCGAAACCAAGTTTCGAAACCAGTTTCCAAAGAAGAAAAATATTTCTTTCACCGGAACCCGGTTTCCAAATAAGAATATTTATTCTTTTTTCCAAACCTATTACCAATTGAAACAAAAAAATCTTGTTTTGAAACTATTTCCGAAACTCGAAATTCATCTATATAATACGAGAAAGATGGTCTGTTTTCAATTTAAAAAACTCATAGTAAGTACTTAATTAATTTTGTTAAGAAATTCCACTATCTAAGCAAAGGGGCTAATAAATATTAACTGTATCTCCTGTATCTGCATCTGTACTGCCCTATCGCTCTTTTCAATAAAATGTATTAGACAGATCACCAATCACAATAGACAGATTGCGTCTGGTAAAAGGAATTTCGATACAGGATTTTTTTGTATTAATTGGTAACTATTTTCGAAAAAAAAAGAAATAATGTTCTAATTTTTTGCTTTTTTGGAAACCAGTTTCGAAATTTGGTTTCGAGAACGGCCGAAGGGGATATCATCTATGAATAAAGAGATTTCACGCCTTCAAGAGATTAAAAACAATTATTCATTACAGATTGGGTTCGTATATGCCAAACAATCGTAATTTGCTTCGTATAAAGGAAAGGGAATCTAGAAAAAGATATTTGAAAATGGGCAAACTTCAAATTGTATCATTTCTCTCGGAACTGCCAAAGTCAACACATGATCTTATGGGGTTTGCAGTTGATTTACTTGTTTTTACTGTAAGTGACTTGTATTTTTTTTAGTGGAGAAGATCTTTTTGTAACAAAATTAATGTCTAAAATTCTAAAGACCTTATGAAACTATTTCCTGTGCTAAATCGTTGGTGTAAAAATATGTGCTTGTAATCTTATTTTTCGTTCTATAGTAATCTTATTTTCTTAAACTTTTCATTGGTACTTTATTATTATTTTAATTTTTTTATACTTTGCAGCCAATAATGATAGTACTGACAATGAACGGCGTATTCAAAGAGACGACCACTAGTGGAAACCCTTCTCGTTCGTTTCACCGTACTTTCGTCATAGTGCCCAACACTAGCGGCGGGTTCTCTATAATGAACGACATGCTCTACATTACCAATACCAAAAAAGAACAAGTAAGTAAACACAGAAGAATTCTAATGTTTTTCATCACACTCACACGTGAACAGTGTCATTACGACCAGGCAAAGCAGGTGCTAAGACCTTAATTACTCCCACGGGCTTTTTCTTTGTAAATCTTACTTTCCTCAAGTCAAAGTCAGAGTTTATAGAAGCTACAGGCGATATTGACAATTAAAACCTATCCTGTGCGCACCGCGCGCGCCTACGTACTTTGTCTATTTTATCAAGTATGTATAAAAGCGCCGTCGGTGGTATATGAAATACGCGGCAAGCGAGCAATAACAAGTTTTAACTTCAGTCAAAACTTTTTCATTCAGATTAGATACCGCTTGATGGCATTATTTTCTATCCTTCTGTTCCCGTCATTATTATTTATTTTTTCACCTTATATTTTTATTTTTTTACTTACAAGTGTGATGAAAAACATTGTGTGTAACACGGGCGGTAAAGAAATTACAAACTCGAGTCATTAAAGCCTTCTCCGCTCCTATGTCCTAACATCTTCCTAATTAGCTCAAATAGTTTAGAATTTGAAGTGCTTATCGCTAGTCGAACCGATGACTAATGGGAGAATAAAGGTTCTTGTGTGGCGAATAAGGACTGGAAGTTTATTGGCCCCTTGGTTAAAGCCGTGAGATAATGATTACATTATGTTATTCTTTTATTTTTAGGAGGATAAAGCTTTTTCATCGGGCGTTACGTTAGCCAATGCCGCCCCCCAGCCGTCTGTCGCCCCCGCTATCGTACCTTCTACCGCCCCTATCGCTGAGGACGCGCACAACACGCTCATCAATATGTTAAGCCAACAAACTGGAATGAACCACCATTGGAGTATGAAGTAAGAACCTTTTCGATCCACTTTTATGATTGTTTTGCTATCATCGCACCACATCTGAGAAGAAATCATCAGACTTCCTAAAATTTTCAATATATAATGGAATAAAAAATAATTCCCGTGGGAACTCTCGATTAGGGTAAGAAATATTCTATATCCTTTTTCAGTCCGTTATTTCGCTGTAACGTGGAGGGCACTATTGCCTTCTTTCTTTTGACTTGATCAACAAATATTGATATTCCGTACTTCCGTTATCCGAAACAAAATATCTCAAGTTACTTAGGTATAATGTAGCCTTGTATTGGTGAAATTTAAAAGTGTTACATTACATTTTTAAATTAATTGCTGTACACAGAATTAAGACTGTCGGCGCCGAATCCGCTATCTCTTTCATAATCTACTCAATATTAATAACGACAACGTTGTCTCCTATTCTCAAGTAAAAGAAGTTAATGGATTATTAGAAGTTTTAAGTGAAATTAATTCATAATGAATAAAATTATTATTCAAACTCAAACTTTTTTATTCAAATAGACTTTTAAACAGCACTTTTGAATCGTCAGATTAATTATTAATAGAAAAAAAATCCAAAATTACCACCGGTTCAGAATGATTTTTATTATTTCCTGTAAAATAAATTTATTGTTATGTTTTTAATCTAACACATTGCATGTAGTGGTATCCTTTAACTATGTGACATTGTTATCCTAGTTTTCAATTACTATACAATGCAAATATTCTTTATTGTACACTAAAATAACTAGACAATAACTTGATAATAAATATTTCTGGATAATACACACAGTGCCATCTCGTCCCAAACTAAGCAAAGCTTGTACTGTACTATGGATACCAGACAACGGATACAAATAAATACATTTATAAACTTTTTTTGTAAATAAATACATTATAAACATAGAAAGCACCCAGTCTCAAGAAAAACATAAATGTTCATCACATAAATATTTGTTTAGTGCGGGAATCGAACGCACGCCCCTCGATTCAGCAGTCGGGTCATTGCCACGGAGCCGAAAATATAAAAAAGTAACATTACAACAATTAAAAAGTATAATAGGCGGTCTTATCATCTGTAGGCAATTTCTTCCAGGCAACCTAAAACTGCAAATTGAAGACAAATAATAAACTATATACAAATATATAAAATAATAAACACTAACACTGTATTGGGATTTTACATGTTGGTCACCCAAATTACAAAATAAATTAAATAAAAAATCATATCTGTAATAGCATTGCACCCAGTAACGTGCTTCCTGTGATATGGTATTTTATTTATGTAACTCAGGGATAATGTATTATCTATTACTGACAGAATTTTAAGAATAGATTCTTTAGTTGCAGAGATATAATATACGTACAATCAGGCAAGTTAGCGTTGCAAAATTCAAAAAAATGTTGCGTAAACAGGTCCTTAGTGTTAAGACAGTGTAAGTCAGTCCCCATAATTGTTCGACCAATCGTAATATTTAGAGTGCTTAATATGTATTTTGAAATAAAAAGAAACAAATCTTCGCGGGTTGAGCACATGAACCTCTGCCGGTTACACTTTTATGCAGGTTTTTCCTGTGGGCGGAGCAAGCACAGCTGGCGAGCGCACAGGTGCAAACGATTTTGTTCTAAGTGGCACACCACAAACTTAGTCGATTGTACTTACAAACAAAATTCACCTTTTTACAATATTAGCTAAAATCAGGAATAAGAAAAGTTTATTCAAATCTGTTTAGCCCTTTATGCGTGATTGTTAAATAAACGTCACATCTTCACAAGCTTTAACATTAACAATACAACCAGTATAGTGGGAATTATTTTTTTCATCATTAATAAAATATTATTTTTCAGTTGTCTACAAGAAACACAATGGGATCTTCAAAGGGCGTTATTCATCTTCAACCAACTTCATTCAGAAGGAAAAATACCTCCCGAAGCATTCATCAAGTGATCTTCAATATATTTTTCTTTCCGTGTGCCTTAACGTCAGTTGGTTTTTAAAAAAGAACTAATGTGAAAATTGTGATTATAAAATAAATAAGGAAATTGAAGATAATAACAGAAAATAAGTTGTAATTTTCTGTTTTAAAAACCCTGAGAAGATTTTCTGCAGATTGAAAAGGATTTTTTGTTTCATATTTTCAAGAGTTAGTTTTAATATTATCTTTATAATGAAGACTGTGATTGTTGTTGTCTTTTTACTTATGAATGTTTTTTTTTTAGTTTAAGTTAATAGTAATAATGTTTTTCTTTAAAATAAATAAAAAATGTTAGGTTTGCTATGTCTCGAAAATATTAATAGTATAATAGAAAAATAAAATAAATGTCGAATTTTGATGAATATTAGTGTTTATAGTTTGAAGTTGAATTTTGTTGGAGTATTGATTCATATTTTTTGATGAAATAATTGATAAAATTATGTTAAATGTATTAACCTAATCATGTATTCCCAATACATATTTACGTTATATTTAACATAAAAGTTGATGTAATCTGTTAATTTCTTATTTTACAATATAAAAATATGTAAATAATCGTTTATTTGGCTGTGGTTAAATTAGTATTTGCTTTCTAACCTAACACTTTGATCCCTATCTATGGATATCTTTACTAAACTAAGTTACGTAGCGTCGTTTGTACTAATTTATCTGAGTCAATATTGATAAGAGGTCTACTTTGTTTTCTGTCTTCATAGGAAAGGAATAGTGACTTGTTAGCTATTTAAAATAGAGCAAAATTTAAAAAAATACAAGTAGTACCATTTGTTTGATAAGTTAAAAGTGTATTGCTTTTTTAAATTGATTGCTATCCGCCATCTCTTTTACACTCTAATCAATATCGATAACGATGGGGAAAGAGATGATTGCATTGTTAGTAGTTTTTATGTGCAATTCGTAAAACGTTCACATTTTTAAAATGATTATTTTATGATGAATTTTTGTAATAATAATAATAACGCATAAAATTTAATTTATATGTGAGTAAATTATAGTTTACTTGGTGTTTAAATTTGATTCAGTTATGGCGAATAGTATTTTTTTTTAAACAAGTTAAATGTGTTCGATGTTTATTTCATCAATACTAAATTCTTCAATTTACACATGTCTTTTGCCCATTTTTCTTTATAACTAAGTTCTTAATTCGATGTTACTCAGAAAATCTTTTTGTGTTGTTTTGTCTTAAATATATGTATTTTGAAAAAGCAAAAAACATACAACCTGTTATTTGGAGACAGTTAAACTTATGTTAAAGAAATGTAAACTTAACTTTTAGTCTTTTTAACATTTTCGATGTTGTTCTTAGTACAATTGGATGATCAAATTTAAAAAAAAAAATATGATGATTTTATTTTTGATCGCGTGAATTAATAAATGTACTTTGGTAATGCATTTAGGTTGTAATTTTTACTGTTGTAAGAAAAGAAAATATTTTAATAAAAAAAAATGACCTAACAAGTCAAAATAAATATTGAAATCAATTTGTAGTATTTGGGAGTTTGGTTTAAACTTCAAGTACTTCTTTTATTTTAATTCCGTATGTCGAATAGTTTGTGATTGTACAAGGCACAATTGAAGGGTAAAAGGTAATGTCCTCAACTTTTGGGTAAGTATAGTTGGTGTCGGGTATACATTGCTGGGTTTCCCAGAACAATGTTCTGGTATTACCATAGCGTGTGGCTCTTGGACCCAATTAGCGATGTTGCGGCGGAACCCTGAGGATATGTCCCAGGGCTAGCTGCTTATGTCGGGGGCTTTTTTTACAAATGGGATATTATTCTGACACCTTTTTTATGATGCTTTTCGGGGACTGCCTATACCCCATTTTGGTCTTGTACGGGAGGAGTTTCGGTTAAAACCTTATAGGTTAGATCATTGTTAATCTTATAGGTTAATTTTTAAGAAATAAAGTTTAATTTATTTATTAATTTTTTATTTACTACGTGACAGGTTGAAGAGAGCGCTAGAGAAATGGAGATTGTGATTTAACATCTCCTATGCGTGCCCTTTTTGCGATTCCTTTTTATTATCTTTTTTAAACCAGTATGGTGGCAAACAAGCTTACGGTTCTTTTGATCTTTTCTTTATGCGAAAAGTAAAGTATAAAGCAACCATATTGAGAGGTCTGAGCCTCTTGATAAAATTGTTAGCAAAATGTTGGTGTCAAAGTAGAGATTTAATTTCAGGTATGGTAATGAGCATGGAAATACTGAAGATACAGTACAGTACCGTGCTTAGAAACATTAGTAAGTAGAATAACGTGTGAAAGATTCCTTGGCCACTTTATACAAAATTTGCGTGATATGTGTCATACTACAAAAACAATGTTGATACTAGCAAATATGTGCGTGTGGTCAACTGTACGATGTACCTACTTAAGTATAGGTACTGTTTTTAAAGTTAAAATTATTCTAGTTCGACCAGATTGGTCCCAAGTAACGACAAAGTACCACTCAAAAATTTCCTTGTGGTGGTTTATAACCGATGAAAAATAAGAGGTTTTTAGGTCGACACGTATATATAATGTTTTTTTTAAATAGTAGTCCGATTTAAATAAAAAAAACATTGAATAGGTTAAAAAGAATTCCATACAAGAGGGTTTCAAAATGGGCGATGATTCATTTTACACTTACTAAATTTTTTTTTTCTTAATGCAGCAGTATTTTTTGCAGGCCTACTTAAACCCATTTGACACACAAAGTTGAAAAATAAAAACTTTTTAAACAAAATATTTACCCCGACGAAAGAAGTAGGTACATCAGAGTTGGAGGAAAAGAGACTGCCCAATAGATAGGCTTTCTCTTTTGGACTATGAGCCAAGTCGCCATCGGTTAACTATAAAAGTAATCGTTTGATTAAGTAAGCTTCTAAACCTATGAAAGTACGTATTTTGATTTTTTAGGGTTCCGTACCCAAGGGGTACAGAACGGGACCCTATTACTAAGACTTCGCTCTCCGTCCGTCTGTCCGTCTGTCGCCAGACTGTATCTCACGAACCGTGATGGTTAGACAGTTGAAATTTTCACAGATGATGTATTTCTGTTGTCTACAACAAATACTAAAAATCAGAATAAAATAAGGGGGCTCCCATACAACAAACGTGATTTTTTAGCTCGTTTTTGGTCGATATTGATGACGGCCACAGGTAGACGCTTGAAATATTCACAGAATATTTAGTTATATATTCACTTTAAAAATAAATAATTAACAAAAAAAAAACATTTAAGGGGGGCTCCCATACAACAAACTTGATTTCTTTGCCGTTTTTATAGACCTTTTTTTTACCTTCTACCTTAATTACTCACGCTCACAAGCAGGTAAAATAATGAAAGATAGCAAAATTACTTGCGCCGTACCCGTGTATGAAATCACCGCTGCCCTACCTTAGATTCAACTCTAGCTACAGCCCTGCGATTTCGGCTATAGTCACGGGCCCAGTGCGGATTGTGCACTTCACATACGTCTTTTTTTTTGAGGTATGTAGGTATCCTCACGATGTTTCTTTCACCAAAAAGCCAGTGGTGTGAAATTAATGAAAAGACTCATTGGTACACGCCGGTGTCAAACCTCTGCCACTCAGGTTGCAAAGTAAAATCGAAACCCCTCGGCAGCGTTGCCAAAGGGTAACTTTTGAGACCATGAGGTTACCTGGAGGTTACTCGACTTAAAAGGTAACTTTTGGGTTACTTTTTGAAAAAAATTCAACGGTAAATTTCGACACTTATTAATATGAGTTTGAATCTGAGAGTGTGTAACGCGCTTAAGACATTTCGGTTAGTCAACAGGATGCTTTAGTTCCCATAGACATTTATGCAACGCAGATAGTACGTAACATCAAATTATATCATTGTCTCTTTCCCGCTTCCACAAGAGTATGTTTCTATCGGCTATCGCTTACTCGTTCTGTTAAAACTCTGTTTATTTTCGTTTGATTGGGATTCGGCCACCAGTCTCTGCGACTCGTTTCGTGACGTTAATATTTTTGTTTGTTGCTAAACATTATAATTGTTTCAGCAGTTTCCAAAATCACAATTAGGTATGAATATTAAAGTCAAATAAATCATGTACATATATTTATAGATTTCTGACACTGTTGCTTTTATTTCTTCTTTATTAGTTCTATTATCATCTAAAACATGTCTTTTTTTTCAGGACAACAGACGATGTTGCTTTTATGACCATATAATTGATTGATTCCATTGCATACATACGTACCTCAATTATTAATATTATATAAGTTAAATCTTAATAAAGATTTCCTGAACGTTGCTTTCATTTTTTCTTTGTTAAAAATATGTCGTTTTATCAGGGACGTGTATAGATTAATAATATAATGAATATGTATATAAAAAAACAAAGGGTTACTTTTTACAGGAAAAGGTAACTTTTTCTTCACTTTGTGGTAACTTTTGAGCATAGTCCGCTGGCAACAGTGCCCCTCGGCCACCATTATCAGTTTATCATTACTTAATTTAATTGTAATACATAAGTAAAATAATGACTGAGTACCTAGTGAACACCGTTACGTACGGTCCAATTATAGAAAACTATAATTAAACCTAAAGATTTTATTGTCATGAAAATATGTAGAGAAACCGGCCAAGTGAGAGTCGGACTTGCGGACCGAGGGTTCCGTAAAAGATAAACTGTAAAACTAAACTTTGCCGTTGAACAACTGTTGTCCCAACACATCGACATAGGTAGCAGTTAGTTTACCAACTGCAAATAAGTATATAAGCGCAATAGAAATATTTTTTTGTGATGTATCAACAAATTTACGGTTTCTAGATTTTTCCTTTATGGCAACATGGCATTGTTTTTAATATCATGATTCCAGGTCAACGGGAAGTACCCCATAGGTTTTGATGTATTTTTGTCACAATATGCGCTCAAAATAACCGTATTTTGAGCATATTTTTTTATGGCATAGACCGATATATATTAGCTAGATAGCTCGATTTTTACAGATTCAAGGAACTGTAGACCTTAGTATTTGATATATTAATTTCAACTTGATACCTTCACGTGTTCCTGATAAAAAGGGTATTGAAAGACAAACGGACAACAAAGTGATCCTATAAGGGTTCCCTTTTTCCTTTTGAGGTACGGAATCCTAAAAATGAATAATACCATAACGATACTTATCTCCGAGGGCATGGTCAGAGATTACAAACGCCAACTGCTTACAATAAGTATGGTCAAAATATAAAAAATGTGACGGACAATTATGGAATCCTGCACTACGCGTGGCCTGACACGCACTTTGGCCGGTTTGTTTTTTTTTTTTTGATACGGAAAACCGGATCTTTAATCATAAAATAATTTTATTCTATTAAAAAAGGTCTTATTAGTTCATTGGCGGGTCTTGATTTATTTCCTTTGTGTCGCGTAGTGTCACAGCTTTACACAGTCGCTGTCGTTACGCCTGGATATTAGGCACCTAGACTTTAAACAAACAGCATATATAAAAATCAAGGTTTTGATAAAACCATTGTTTACCAACACAACACGTCGCACCTGAGGAGTGTTTGCATTCGACTGATAACGGTCATCATACTGATAAGCGTCGCTATCAAGTTAATAATATATTTTGTCAACCTCACTGTAAATCTTGTAAATTGCATGTGACGACAATTCTGGGAAGGTAATTACGGATCAGGGTGGCGTCGTTGTATTTTTTAGGGTTCTGTAGCAAAATGGAATGAACTGAACCCTTATAAATATGTCATGTCTGTCCATCCGTATGTCACAGTGTTATAATTCTACCGTCTTTGCATCGATTTTAATGGAATTTTACATGAAAGTGTCTTTAGTGAACCGCCACTCAGATTTGGTTTTTTTTCTATTTAAACTTTTGAACGTCAGTTTGTTATAAACAAGTGTGTATTAATATTAAAAAATCAAAACAAACATCCTTGTCTCCTATATAACCTAAAACTATAAAGTAAGCTTCTTTAATTAGAACAAGTGTAACATATTGCTTGAATTTGCTTTCAGTAAAATCAATGATTTTCTATGGAATCCTACTAATATTATAAATGTGAAAGAATGTCTGTATGGATGGATGTATGTTACTCAATCACGCTTCAACCACTGGACGGATCGGGATGACATACAAATAGGTTAGGTCCTGGAATAGCATATAGGCTACTTTTTATCCAGAAAAATTCAAAAGTTCCAACGGGAATAACTATAACAGAGTTAAACAAACAATAGCTGCACCTATAGCTTGCCATAGCAAACTTCATTAGTATACCTAATTAAGGATTTACTCGCCGATAGCCGAATTTAGGGCGGGCGGAGCCGCTGGCAAAGTCTAATTTTGTTATAAAATTGTATACTGTTTCGTATAAATGTCTTTCTTGTGTCTTATGCAGTCTTAAAACAGGCATTGCTAGTTTACTTTTATTTCTAGTATTTAGGCCGTGTATCTCCCCTCGTTTTGAGAACAAATCAATATTTTGCCGCACATACATTATGTTGGCATAAATGTAAGCAGATGGCATAGTCAAAATGTAAATATTTTAAGGTGTCCTCTTAAAGATTCACGCACATTCATCTTGCATACAGAGCGGATTGCCCTTTCCTACAATATAAAGACTGATTCCCAATCAGCGGCTGCACCCCAGAATAAAATACCATACGACATAATGTTATGAAAGTAAACATATTAGACTAACCGCACTGTTTTAACATTTGTTAACTGTCGAATTCTTCTCACTGCATATGCAGCGGCTATGGTTTCTTACATAAGTTGATTATGTGCGGACCCCATTGCAGTTTCTTGTCGATGGTAATCCCTAGAAATGTTGTTGTGCAAACTATCTCCAGAGGTTTGTCTCCTGCTTTAATTGTAAATGTGAAGCTCTTTCTTGTTAAAGAAAAATTAAGGCATTTGGTTTTACTTCCATTTAGAAGAAGGTTATTACATTAAACCATTCAAAAAGAAAGGATAATGAATTAATTATTTATTCCTACAAAGTCCAGATTTTTTCGTTCTAGTTTAAAAATTAAGGTAGTATCGACGGCGAACAATATAATTTTACACAAGCCTTTTACTGCGTATGGAAGATCGTTAATGTACGTAAGGAAAAGGAATGGTCCCAAAATAGAACTTTGCGGCACACCTATATTGACCAAAGCCCCGATGACATTTCACCATTAATTTCCACTCTTTGAACGCGTTTACTAAACAACACGAAATAAGCATTAACGCTTTACCTTGCACGCCGTAGTGTAGAAGTTTGTTGATGATTAACACAGTCAAACGCCTTGGATAGATCACAAAATATTCCTATGACGTCCTGACATTTCTCCCACGCATCCATTATATGCGTTACTCATTTAGCCCCCGCCTTTACCGTTGATTTATCTTTTGTAAAGCCATATTGCTGTTCATGCATAATATTGTACCTACTTATTGAAATGTAATTTTAGCTGATATAATATATTTTGATATTAGTTGGAAACTGGACGATAATTTGTAGGATTATTTGTACATCCTGATTTAAATATGGGAATCGTTTTACTGAATTTTAAGAGATCAGGATAAATACCTTCGTCTATGCAGTGATTGCTACAGATACAGATAGAGCTATGTCTTGAATAATTAATACAATTAATTTTACAGAAAGCTTCAAATACATCCTCGGTTTTCTTTTTTTCAAAGATTTATACCTTTTTATTGTGTCATCTTGTCTAACATGTCCGAATATGAAGTTGGTAGAATCGAAACATTTCATATTTCTCTCTAGAAGGGATTTGGATTACCTGGAAACAGACACAATAGAATTTGATATTGCTAGTGCTATGTTAGCAAAAAATGTTTCAAAGGCATTTGCTACTGTTTTATTGTCGGTTAAAATATTGTTTTTATAATGTTGATTTTTTCCAGTTTTCTGATTAATCGTTTTCCAAACAGATTTTACTTTATTATCTGAACATTCAATCCTATTCCTTGTATACCGAGCTTTTGTTTCAATACACACATGTTTGAAATTTTTTTAATATTTCCGAAAGTAAGCAATAAAATTTCTATCTGCTGTATAATGATTTTCTTTCATATAAATCGAATAAATTATTTCTAGTTTTTCCTATGCCAGTCGTAGCCCATTGATAAATCTTTTTGATTTTAACTTTTTTTTGTTAAGAAATATTTCCTGAAAATTAACATGAATAGAGTTAACAAATGTCTGATGGTATGAAAATTTTAAAAAAAATATATTTTTTAGTGGCTCTTCATACATCAAACCGAGGGATGACATTTTTTTTCGTTGCCCGTCCTGTGGGATAACGTGGGATAGGGCTTCAAAAATGCATTTGAGGACTCTAAGAAATATTTTTTCAGTCATTGCTTTCAAAGTTGAAAATTTTGTATCCCACTCGCTCACTTTTAGACTGCGTGTTCTAAAATCTAAAAAAAAATCAAATAATGAAAGCTTTATAAAAACTTTCAATTAAAATTGTTTTGAATAAAACCGGTTCTCTCTCATTTTTTTGCAACAATTCTTATTCTACGGAACCCTTACTTTATGCACACGCATTGTCGTACACCGACATGTTTATTTTGTGTTAAAAACCTCGTGTCAAGTTACCTGGGATTAGCGATATATACCTACGCGAGAAAACATTTTTTTATTTATCAGTTCAGTGTATGATTTTAATTTTTTTTGTTCGTAAATCCATTGCGAAACTTTATAGCGGTTCATATACAGAACACTTTTAGTCAAATTTTATTAGAATGCATTTAATGACGTCGTACGTTGCGTGTCACGGAACGACGCACATGTCAAAATTGTTTATGTCATTTGGGTATACGTACGGAAAAACAATGAGAAACCTTTAATGAAGTATTTTTAGTTCTATATAAGGTAAGGTAAGCGTATATTTTTACATATTTAAAAACTGTTTTTTCTAAAATTGATGACGTTAAAATAGAACGAAAGTTCTTTTTCCTTTTTGTTTTATAATAACTAAAAAGTTTTTGCGAAAAAAAACCTAAGTAACTCAGGAAAACTTTCTTCAGAAAAAAATTCAAATCATATATTAAACTATAGTTCGAATTAAGTATTATACTAGCTTTTGCCAGCGGCTTCACTCGCCCTAAAGGTTATCGGCGAAGGATTCTTACGGCAACACCTTGATTATACAAAAGCTATATGTAGTTCGTTCGTTGAATTCGGTTATAGTTACTCCCGCGGGAACTGTTAAATGTTCCGGTATAAAAAGAGGCCCTTGTCCTTCTTTGTAACTTCAACTATATTGTATATTTATATCATGTATATAGGAAACATATGAATATGAGTGGTACTTCGGTTTTATAAATCTTTGAATACAAAACCCTTTATTTGATACCAAACTTGATATATGGGAACATATTATGATCATTAGTGCTACTTCGCTTTTACACACACATATATATATATATATATCTATATATATATATATATATATATATATACCATACATTTCTTATACATAAATTAGGTATACACTTTCGAAATTCTTGAATAAATTCAAAACTCACTCATTTTTAATTCAAATTAGCTTTTTACAATAACTTTTAAATCTTCAAAGTTATTAAATACTTTTTTATTTTATTTGAAACCTAGTTCACAATGTGGATTTCTACCGAGAAGAATCCAGCTAGAAACTCGATAGTTATTATCTGTGTTATTTTTATTTGGTTTACCTATGCCGCCTGTAATTAAGCATCTTCAGTCCCATTGATGTTTATTTTTGATATAATCTAAAATTTTGTAGTAGCCCACTTTTGTTTGATATGATCATTGAAATCAAATCGATTGAAAATGAAAACCTTTCATATTTTACTAAATTCGAAGTATTTGTAAATTTTTTCGCTTAGAAAAATTCGCAATTCATATCCGCCATGTTGAATTTAATACCACGCTACATAGCCTGCTATGACACTCGGTACTCTAAGACGAAGCTAACGAAACCTCATCTAATAAGAATAGATACCTAAGTATCTTAGGTGTTACATGGGAACATATGAACATGCTTACATACATACATAGATAGACAGCTAAAATCATAACCCTCTCCGTAGTTGGGTAAAAACTATCATAAATTGGAAGACTTGCTACAGACGTTGGTATATCGCATGTCAACAGCACAGTTGGAATTTTTCACAAATCTAGATGCAAACATGTGTGCTTATCTGTTTGTTGGAAATGTGTTATTTGTGCGCGTCATTGTATTCTGATTGTGGGCGGACGGAGCGACAGCAAGTGTTCTTCTAGCAATTACGGTTAGGATAGTGAAGCACTCGCCAATTTTATTTTATTGCTAGAAGAACCACTCCAAGTTATTTAAATAAGTTAAAATATACGCGTACAAACCCAACTTATTTATTGATGTGTTCCGCCCTAGTTCTAGTAATACTAAACGGCAAAATGTACTAAGTAAAATATTTTTTTTTGTGTTCTTTTGCTGCTTTACAAGTCGCGAGTCCGGCCCCATATGGCATAGTGCTGCCATCTCCGGGCGAGTGCAACCGGATAACGGTTTGGCACTTTTTACTCGGTTCAATTACGGGCTGAGATTTTCGACGATTCCAAACTCACTTGCCGTATCGGGCCCTTAAGACTGAGGAAAGACTTTGCATTTCTGTGTGTGTTCTGCCGCTTGTACAATAGGATGTGTTCCGAGAAATTGTCCGAAATGATACCCACGGCTACTTTTACCATCGCACCACTCGCCATCGGCTGGGAAGTCATTCTCACACTAAAGAGCCTAAATGGTCGCGTACAGTGCGGTTCCAGAGAAACAAGAACTCCAAGGACTGCAGTATAGGGTTCTTCAAGAAAGAAGTTATTAGATTTTTGAAGGGTCGGCAACGTGCGAGTGGTGCCCCAGGTGTTGCAAGCGTCCCTAGGCCACGGTAACCATTAGGCGGATCGTAAGCTTGTTTGCCACCTTAGTGGTATAAAAAAAAATAGGATAGAATAGCATGTACAAAGGCCAAAAGCGACCTGGACGTTTTTTTTCAAAATATAGATAGGTATGTATTTTCTTTTCTCAACAACTTATTTTAAATCAAAATCTGACTACTTTCTAAATATATTATTTACCTACAGAAGAAAAAGGAATAAACATATCCTGAAATACCCACGTACCTCACAAGTCAACAAGACCATAGGAAGATTTCCAAGTAGAAATATTCAGGCTGTTATTGACTTTGGAGATAACTACGTAATGTCGTAATTGTACGTCTGTAACATTCTATACATTGTTTTGCAATTTACTGTTTTATCTATTTCCTGAATAAATATTAGGCAAGAAGAAGAAGGCAAGGCATTTGTGTCTTACTCTTATGACTGTCTGAAAATTTCAGATATTTACTTAAGGCTATGGCATAGCCTAGATAATGCGTAGCGTTTCGACCAGTGTACGTACGTACGTATTAAACTATTAAAGCATACAAAAGGACACGGTTCCACGTATGCAAGGCGCTAGCACGTGACCGCACGTTGAAAATTTCTATTTTCACGGTTTTTTGTCGGTATAAAATTCAAATATTTATTTAGAACTATGAAATTAGCAAATTTGATTGGTCATATTGATATATAATTTATGAAATAAGAATTAAGAGAATATCACTCTTGGTTTTCAAACGATTTAAATCAAGCCCAAAAAAGGTTGTCAGTATTTTTTGTTCTAAATGTTTTAATAGCCAATTTTTTATAATATTAGCAATTTCATATAATTTTTTCGCTTAGAATAATTTGCAATTCATATCCGCTATGTTGAATTTAATATCACGCTACATAGCCTGCTATGACACTCGGTACTCTAAGACGAAGCTAACGAAACTATAACATAAACTTTCTCACGTCAAAAAGTGTAGGTAATAAAATTCTTTCACCTCAGGCTGCTTATAGCCCACACAAAAGCATTTCAATTTCAATGGTCATTCCTACTAAGAGTTTTCAATAATGTCAATGAATATTTCGAACCATACATACACACAATACACAAAAATTTCTTGCTAACCTTGTTTGGAGGAGATGTTACACTAATTGAAGCAAACTTATTTTCGTTACCTATCAACAAAGGTGGTTTAGCAATATCTTATCCTTTTAACATGCTGAAGCTTAAACTACGAAACATCTAAAAAAGGTTTTGAAATTATTTCATCTGCTCTAAAAGAGAAAAAAACATTAAGACATAAATCTACATCACAAGTGTAGATTTGAGATCCTTGATGGATGCACGTAAAATAAGCTACAAGGAGAAAGGCACTCTTGATGACGAACTTCTTGAAACTATTCTTGCCAAACTCTCACCTATTAATAAAAGAGCCATAGAAAGATCTATTTCAAACAAAATGAAAACTAAATCATCTTCATTCATTTCTTCTTTCTGTTATACCAACTAGGAAAGACTATTTTGTTTTATCTACAATGGAACCAATCATAAATGAAGGAGACAATGGACTGCGAGGAGACTTTGCCTGTCGTGGTGTATGTAATGCTCAGAGGGAGGCGTTATTCGATATATCGACACCGACGCTCCTTACATTTCACATACCGTTGCTTCAGTCCTTAGATCTGCTGAAAAAGAAAAACAAAGCAAATATTCTAATGCCTGTGAGATGCGACATGCAACTTTCAACCCTCTCGTAACGTCAGTTGACGGAGTATTTGCTCCACAAATGTCTTCATTTACAAAACACCTCGGAGAAGCCATTGCTCACCGTTGGGATTGGTCATTAAGCACAGTGATGGGATGGCTAAGGGCTCGAATAACAGTATTTATAGTCCGAGCTACCAGCATGTGCATTCGTGGCACTTGTCACAAATGGAAACCCGCGGCGATGTTATTTGGTTTCGATGATGGTGCAGCCTTGCCATATTCTGATTTTTAATCTTTATTTATTTATTTTGTTATTAGAATGTTTTAAATGTAAAATATCTAAATTTATAATAATTATGTAAATAACAAAATTTCTAAGTATATGTTTAAAGAAAAAACTGGTTGCCTGTAAAGTCGGTATACGGGCGAAAGTTTTACGTGACAATGATTTTATGTCTGTCTCTCTCGCTCTTAGGCGGGCGCGTGCCTCTCACTCGCTCTCATTGTGAGCGCATAACGTGAGCGGAGCGTAACGCAGTTTCTTGAAGTGTCACCCGGCAAACCAATTTATAAGACGTTGTCACGTCAAAAAAAAAGAAACTCAGCAGTTCATCTTTTATTTTTTTTCAACTTCATAATAAAATACATTACTACACTAGGTGATAAAATTAATTTATTTCAAATGCCCCAATACAAATACAAATCAATTAAGTTTTAATTTTTCCAAGCATTTTTATTATTTATGTATTCAACTTTGTAATAGCTTTTTTCATTACACTATCTTTGACATAATATATTTTAAATTTATTTGAGAGTAAATTAACCTCATGTTCTTGAATTTTATTGTAGAAAATATACAGTTTGTATTGCGAAAGAGCTATGTATCTTCTGAAGACGAAATTTTGGCACTACCAATTTATCCTTATTCCTTGTATTCACACTGTGTAGGTCACTATTTTTAGCAAATGGTTGCCATTTTTTCCCGTACATACATTATACAAGCGAAGATATATTGGCAAGGAGCAGTTAAAATTTCAATTTCTCTAAATAGTTAGAGAAATTCGAGATCCTTATTTATAGATTGACCGTACTGCTCGCTCTTTTGCAAAATAAAGACGATAAATACTTTCATAAAAAATCCTTATATATCCGCTTGTATAAAACCCTAACTTAATGCGTGTAAGAGACTCACTTGGCCGATTTTCTACTATGACGTATGGAGACCTAAAAGGTAGTTATAAGTTCCAGTTGCTAAAGCAGACACAATGCTATTTTTACGTCAACGACGGTCCTTTTTACCTACTACGAACGGGATGGATTTTCCTCGAAACTACTGAACCGATTTTGTTGCAGTTTTTTGTATTTAAAAGGTATCATTTCACAGCAGGTGTTTAGTCATGTTTAACGGCTATAGACCACCAAAGGGCTAAGCAGTCGGCAATCGAGGGCTTCTCAAAAACTATATATCCGATTTCGATGCGGTTTTTTGCAATATATAGTGACATTTCAGAGCAGGTTTTTAGACACGTTTTTCTGATTTAGACCACTAGCTGTGCTGTACTGTAGCAGACAGAATAGTTGGCATTTGAGGGCTTCCCAGAAACTTTTCATTTGATTTCGATGCGATTTTTTGTGGTATATAGATGTCATTTGAGAACAGATTTTTAGACATGTTTTTCGGCTGTAGGTCACCAGGAGGCACTGCAGCAGCCAGTTTAGTAGGCGCTTGAGGGCTTCTCACAAAATACGCCCCCGATTCCGATGCGTTTTATTGCATTGTATAGCTGTAGACCACCAGGGTTTTTAAATAGGTTTTACAGGTGCAACAGGATCCTATTGCTAAGCCTACGCTGTCTATCTGTCGGTTAGTCCGACCTTTGAATAAGTGTTTCAGTGATAATTCGCTGCTATTATCATTTTTTGAATATTTTTTTTTAAAATAAGTTTTTTAAAAGACAGTAACGTAGAAATCCTTTTAAAATAAAAAGCAAAAACAAAAATATGGATGAAATTTTAATAAGATATTTTTTTTTCTAAATCCCACGACTAAAAGAAAGTTGTTATGAAAATTGGTCATTTTTAAAACTAACCTATATTGTTTTGATAAACAATCTGCGAGGTGGTAAAATAAGAAATAAAACTTTGTATCGGAATTCGATAAGTTTTGCAAATTAAACCATTAAAATTGGTAATCGAAATTAAAGTTGAATTTTTAACGAAAAACCCATCCCTTAGTAGGTAATAAAGGGGTTTGATATTTGTTTGAAAATCCATAATTTTTTATGTTATTTGTATTATGTTAAAAAATCTAAAATGACGGGTTTCTCAAATTTGGTCATTGTCCCAAACGATTCATCATCGCCCAGCCCAAACCACAGAGGACAGAAATTTTGAATTTGGAGATGTTCACTTATATTAATAATTGAATTACGGAACATTTAAGAACAGATTTTTTGAATTTCAACGTCAAAGAGGTGTTCACCGTAGGCAAAATTGCGGGGTAAATAATAAATCTATGGTGAAATTTCCTTGAAACTTACTATACGCACAGAAAACAATCATTATTATAGTTGTGTTTTGCGTTTTTAAAAAATTCAGCCCCCAAGGGGTAATAGGGGTTGCCATAGCTTGAATTTAAATATTTTTACGGACCTATTTACGTAAATAAATATAAATATAAATATATATATATATATATATATATATTTATATTTATATTTATTTATAATTTAATTTCGAACAACGTCTTTCGGGGTTTTTAAAAGTCAACCTATAAGGAGGTAAATCAGTGGGCAGTTTATTTGGAAAATAATGTATTTATGCTAAACTTAACCATAAACTTGGTATACATAGGTACATGGTTTTCAACACAATTAATGAAACATGTCTGAACGGTAAAAGTGGGTGGCGGAGTTAGAGTGCAAAAATAAACAAAGTATTTGGAATATGGAGCAAGAGTTTTATGTTGTAGGCATCGTTAAAAGAAATATTATCTGCTATCATGGCCCAACACACATTTCTAAGGATAAAAATAATAAAATTTTAAACTTTTGGAATTCAATCCTGAGGAGGTAACAATAAAGGGTTACAGTTTATTGATTAAAAAACTGTACAAATCTTAAAGTATATGCGAGTAAAGCTGCGGGCGAAAAGCTAGATTATATATATTATCTACAAATACATATGTGCTTTTGTATGAGACCACAATAGCACGAGAATGTTTCAGTTCTTTTCCTGTTGCGTGATTACACTCGGGTAGGTATATATTACTAATCCGGGAATCCCAGTTTACGTGTTTGATTGAGTTTAATTTATTTGTTTTTGTTAGAGTTTATTTAATTAATAAAAGAAAATACAGTTGAATAAACACTACAAAAATTACAAAAAAAGGGCCAATTTCGAGTCGGACTCGCGCGTGAAAGGTTCCTTACCATTATCTATAGAAATTGCAAAAAAAACACGTTTGTTGTATGGTATATATATATGATATTTATTTTTAAAGTGAATATACAAATACATATTTTCTGAATATTTCAAGCGTCTATATAGGTACTTCCTGCCGTTATCAATATCGAGCAAAAAACCACGTTTGTTGTATGGGAGCCCCCTTAAATATTTCTTTTATTCTGTTTTTTAGTATATGTTGTTATAGCGGCAACAGAAATACATCATCTGTGAAAATTTCAACTGTCTAACTATCACGGTTCATTAAATACACACTGATGACAGACGGACGGACAGCGAAGTCTTAGTAATAGGGTCCCTTTACTTTACCTTTGGGTAAGAAACCCTAAAAATTAGTACCCACCTACATATTTACGTTAATTTTGAAGGTACTGACGTACTAACCATCTATTTTAGGCTTCAAACACTTAAACTGAAAGAACAACTTGACTGCTATACCTACTGTTGCATATTGTCATATTTTTTAAATATTATTTCGACCTGTCATGATTTCCTGAGGGAATTATTTTTACCTCCAGCTGTGGATCTTGACACAGCACTTTATGATTTCTTCATGCATTCATGCAATAATAAACATTGTGATTAAAAAGAATATGATAATTAGACGAATGTGGGCGGGTTAATTAACAGATTTCTTTACTGCCAAAAAGCGTGTATATGTCAGGTTGTCTGTTAGTTGAAGAAGATTTGAAATCGCACATTGTTTCGCCATAAAATTATCATGCTGTTGAATAGTAGAATAATAACTTAAAAAATAGGTAAAATAAACCTAATAAAATATTTAACTTAATACTAATAACTAAAGTGAATATATAAAAAAGATAGGTAGGCACTCTAAGAAAAAAAGAAGGAGAAGATTCTTTAAGAGCTAAGGTATTTTGGAAAAAAAGATGTTAGGCAATTTTCCGAACGTGCCGCGCCGTCCAGCCGACTACGATTCTTAGATTTACCTCTTTTTGAAGTTGAATTAATTAATATTGAACTATGCATAATGTATGCATAGTAGGTACAGATATAGTGACTCTGTTACATACTACAGAATTTCTTCCTCAAATAAATAAGTGATTTAGCCAGTCTAGGGCACCTTACCTTCCGTGCCAACCCCGGAACACCGCTTGTTAATATCACATACTAACTTTTGCCCGCGGTTCCACTCGCCCTAATTCGGTTATTGTTGTAGGATTTCAACGACAACTCCTCGATTATAGGAAAAAAAAGACTCACACTTTTTTCAAGCCTATGCCTATGTTTTCTGGGAACTCAAACTATCTCCGTGCCAAATTTTATTATATATATAATATATAACATTTGCCATTAATCGGTACAGCGGTTTAGGCGTGAAAAGGTAAGAGACAGACAGAGTTACTTTCGCATTTATAATATTAGTATATGGATAACGAAAAACAAAAAAACAACCGTCTAAACTGAACCCATGACTATTTTAACCGCAAGTCACTTCTTAGTTGTACTTCAGTATTCTGCTTCGTAATTGTGAACCAGCAAAACGCGTATCGAACCCATAATGCAACCCACCATGTGTGTGTCAGTGACCTGCTGCATTTCTACGGTAACTCATCACATGGTTGTGTTATGATGAGATCTGGCTTATGTTTTTGTATTAAATTTTCCCTTTTTAATGCATTTGCCTGAATAAACTAATCTATGGTAAGACTTTGTGATTAAATAAAAATTTCGATCTGGCAACATTCATATAACGTACAAAAATATTTTTAGTCAATTAGGTAATAATTTGTTTGTAATTTTTTTTTTTATGTCATAAACTGGCAATACCAACTTTACCAGAGGGTTGCCCAGTAATGCAGATGAGATACACTTAATCAAGATTAAAATTAAAGAAACATTACGAATTGCCATCGCCATTTTCCTTAATCCGTGATTTTGATGTTTGTATCAAAAGGGTAAAAAAGGGAACCTAAGTACCCTTTGCCGTATGATTTCGGTGTCTGTGTGCTTGTCTGCGTTTATGTCACGGCTGTTTTTTCCAACAACTATAAACTAGGCGATCGCAGCGAACTAAGATTCCACAATTTTCCATTTTTAGCTATTATGACATAAGAGTATCTACAAACTACATTAAATGACATCTAAAAAGACATCTATCTGGCAGAAACAACAAGATCAGTTACAGTATACTTACCGTTACCGAAGTTACGCCCTTTCGTTAAATACCCGGGGAAATTTAGCAAATTTCCCTTATAGTGTTTATACCTTTTGCACTCCATATCTCAGTAAATCCTTGACCGATACTGCTCAAGTTCAAACTTCGAGATTCTGTTGGCCTCAAATACTCGTATATTAAAATGTATGAAGATTGGAGTAACGGTATACTCAAGTTATCGTCGAAATAATCTACAAAGACCAGCATCTCATCACTTAGACCTACCTCCCTCACTCGCTTCGCTCACTTGGTCAATTCTGGTCTGACTGCATTATCGAAGGTAAAAATATGATTTTTTTAATATATGTGCATTACTTACGGTTTTACTGCCTTACGTACGGTTTAAAAGTTAGAAGGCATAACCAGTGGGGGACAAAATTAAGTAACCTTGTTGCACCCTTGCAACCTGAAAGTAATAAATGCCCCTCGGAAATATCTTGCTCCATAGAGATATTACCTACACCTTATAGGTAATATTTTCTTCTAGCTATCTCTCTGCCACAAAATCAGATCACACCGTTACTTTTTTTTATACCACTAAGATGGTAAGTTAGCCTACGGTCTGCTAGGTGCTTTCAGCGGTCACTGAAATCCTGCGGAAAAATCTGTTGGGTTCTGTAGGAACTCCCGGTCGGGATAAAATGTGTATATTCGAAATAAAAAGAAGCTAAAATATCTCTAAAAAGGGTGTCTTTCATGCTTTAGTTAACAACCTATTATTACTATGTTTTATCTGAAGTTAGTAATCCTGTAACAAAGCAATTTCCTGTCGTGTATTACCCAGTTTTTAACTTACGAGCAATAGTCTTGTCACTCCTTGGTCTCTAGTAAATAAACTATATAGTCTCTTATACTATTATTCGGTTTCCGCAGATATGACCATTTCTCTGTTAAAACCAGGTTACATGGTTGCTAGTTCGTCAACGTAGAAGCGTTAGAATCCTTTTGTTTTAAGACTTAATTTTCCGGGTTCAAACCATTAGCTTTCAGTTCGTTCTTCTCACAGCCGTAAGCTTTCTACCCCACTAGGTTTGTTTTTAGTTTTTTTATTCAGCAGGCTATATGAATTCATTGAGAGGGAATTCATTTTCACACTTTAGAACCGAAATGTTGCTATACAGTGCGGGTTCAGAGAAACTTCCTCCCGTGAACGCTTGTGTTCGCTGCAAAAGTTTTCTCTAAGGACTACAGTATGGGGTTCTTCAAGAAATAAGTTTTTAGATTTTTGAAGGTTCAGCAACGCGCGAGGGATACCCATGGTGTTGCAAATCACAATGTCACTATGGGACCGCTTACGGCGGACCGTAAGCTTGTTTGCCACCATAGTGGAAGGACTGCAAAGGACTTTGGAACGCACTTCCCAAAGACATTCGCAAGGCTCAAAGTAAGGTTAGATATTTAAATAACAGATAAAGGATTTTTTTCTCAAGGAGCTGGAGTTCACTTTCAGAGTCAGCGGCTACTTTCAACCATCGCACCGCTCGCCATCGGCAGGAAATTCATTCTCACACTTAAGAACCGAAATGGTCGCGTACAGTGCGGTTTCAGAGAAACTTTCTCCCGCGAACGCTAGTGTTGTGGAGTGAGCTCGCTGCCAAGGTTTTCTCTAAGGACATTCTCTACAGTATGGGGTTCTTTAAAAAATTAGTTATTAGAATTTTGAAGGGTCGGCAAAGTGCAAGTGATACCCCTGGTCTTGCAAGTGTCCATAGGCTACGGTGGCCGCTCAGGCAGACCGTGAACTTGTTTGCCACCTTTTTGTTTTTTTATTATTTTGTGGCTCAGGTAATGACCCGACTTCTGACCCAAGAGGCGTGGGTTCGATTCCTTTACTAGACAAACATTTGTGCACATGTGGCTGGGTGTTTTCTATGTATAATATGTATGTATGTATCCGTTATCTGGTATTCATAATACCAACTTTGCTTGTTTGTGACTACTTATGTATATTTATAAGCCTATGAGTATCTATATACTATTAACATACCTATTTGACATTGTATAACATATCGATGTTAGTATGTTTATTAGTAATTATACTTATATTATCACCATATATACTAGATACTAATATTTTGCGAACATTGTTTTTCCTTCTATACCACATTACCAGTACCTACCAGTAACTTATCTGATTGGCTCCATGGTTGGCTGGTTGAAAATGCCGAATGGCATTTAGTCTGCCATTGTACACGTATGTTTGTGCAGTAAGGATAATTAAATAAAATTAGTAATCCCACGTACGGTAATAATGGTGTATACATTTCTTCGGAAACACTTTCTGATGCTTTCATTTCTTTTATACCAATTATTTTTTTAGCCGTAGTGGCCTTGTGGTTACGGTGTCTGCAATCAGGCGTTTAATTCCCGCATGTATTGATGTGCCTTTCTAGAATTAACTAGAATATTGTTTGCGTACACGTCTGTTTTTCAGTGACGTATAACATCGTAAGGAAACCTGTATACCTCTAGAAAAATATCAAACGTATGTACCTAACGATAAACTTACAAACTGGCACCCGTTGTGTACTGTGGCCTAAATCCCCTCCCCCAAAGCTAGTAGCAAAGTAAAGCGAGTCCTAGTGGTGTGAAGGATAATAAATTCATAACACACACCTAATATTTTGCCATTCATAAAATCCCGAAATTATAACTTAAATCCATACAAAGATTACCAAAACGCCGATGCTGTGGCTGGTGCTCCCGAGCAAGGAAATTTTTAAAGCTTAATTTTCAAGGTTTAAAAATGTAAGTACATAAAAGTAAACATTTAATATTAATCATCGACAGGACACGTTTTTGATGTAAACCAAACAGTCAGAATAAATATCGTACCCGTACCCGTATAATATAATCTATAAAATCAAACAACAGATAAATAACAAACAGAACCAAACACCTTCTTACCCGAAATGCAACAATCGTTCCGGCGTGGTTAAAAACAAGATTGTGACCGACTGACACGGAAAAAATACCGCATCCATTAAGTAGGCTTTGCTCTTAATCATCAACGGTTTTCATTGTAGTAATATAAAAAGTTTTGCCGATGCCGACCTTCCAATTCAGAAAGAGTGTTGCTTCGTTCCCGTTCTCTTGGGCGAACACAATCGGAAAGTACAAATTAGCGAGAACTTGGCTGCTTGCATATTTCACGGTCGGCAGTCCGAGTCATCGACCGATCGCGCGCGCTAAACCACCGTGAAAACATTCCGTAGCAATCTTAACCGCGGCCGCAGCAATCGAAGTGCAAGCATCGATTCGCATGCAGTTGCAAAAAACTGTGCAATTTCATTGCAATAAAATTTGCTAGATATTATCAATATTTGCGATACAATTCTGAATAACTGTGCGATACAGAACGGCTATTTCAAAACAAATTACAAAAGTTTTTAGTAACTATTTAGCTGTTAAATTGTATCGCGTCGTTTGTTGAAACGAGCGCCGTGGCCGAAATAATTATCGCAATTTTATGTTAGAGCATTTCGCTGATGGTGTGATTGTGCCCACGTGTACTCACCTTTTGCGGTACACGCTTTTACTCAGCATTATCTAGATTTACTTATCTGAGGTACCCAGAGTGAGTGTGTGCCGTAGTCGATGCGCGCAACCGGTGCTTAGCGGTCGTCCAACTTGGGATTGTTTAACTTTTTTTAATTACCTTTTTTTTATGTGTGAATGAAGTGTTGTGCTAACGGTTCAAGAGCAGGAAAAGCGGTTAGCGGAACGCGTCATTAGAGGTAAGCTTCTTTGTGTAAATGCATACCCTTTAGCGGCGTCAAATGCAGCGCGTGAGATATGGCATACTAGGTCATAAGTTGAATATTTAGAATGTCGGCTTACGGTATAAGTAATAGGATAATGGAGAACCCACGAGAGTTAGGTTTGTAAGTATGCGAAGCGAAGGTTAAACTTATTGTGTCATCTTCACACTTTAACTCACTTTCTGGATTTGCGTCAATTCTGTTGTATAGAATTTCATATATTTAGGTACCCACTTGATTTGATTCATAAACAGCTATTTGCATGAATTATTTTCTTGTTACTAATGACTTAGAATCTACTCATAGAAACCTATGTACTCGAAACAGTGATGTGTAAATTGCGATCTATGCGTTAGATCCCTAGTCTATACCTACCTATAACTATTTATTTAGTCAATAGGCTACTTGGCAATCTGAGACCAAGTTAAAGGTATCTAGATAGGAAGGTACCAATATTAAAGTCATAGTTTAGCACAGAGTGAAATGCTGTAGTTACAGTAAGTAACAAAAAAGAGTTTGTTTACTCTTTGTTTGTTACTTTTTATAACGCTTTACCTTAAACTTACAAGTTCATAGTTCTCGTCAAGGTTTATGATTTTTTTACTATTCTGAAGACAAAAAATATAAACTTAGAATTAAAATTTAGAACAAGTTCTTAATTGCTTGGTTTTTAGAATTGAATTAGGTATAAGACCCTCATGGTTACGGGAATAGCGGCATCTGTATGAGAGAATAAACCTTTTTTTCTAAATGCCATTACCGCTAAATCCATCCATTACTATCTTTCGATAATATCTTTTTAAACAATAAAAAACTTTTCAACAAACGAAACAACTGGCTTCAAAAAGATGCTCTATAAGGTAAAAATAATTACTTATTACCAAAAATCTGATCTGAATTACAGTTTGAAGTTGGTGTCATGCGAGTGAAGTGTGTTATAAACTGTTAGGTACATAGACACCAACTTCAAACTAATTCAGATCAGATTTTTAGAAATAAGTAATTATTTTTTGGTGTTTACGAAAGACAAACGAAAACTGAAGACAGGACATAAGGCCCTTGGTGTGAAAAAACTATGGGAAGTGAAATCGAACGTTACTCTTTCATAGCAGATGCTTTTCCCGCCTACTTTATATATTATACTATTATTTATTCTTTAGAGAGAGAAAGTGGGAGAAAGGGCTTTATTTATCTCCGAAACTATTGATCGTAGACTAGCAGTTTCTTTGAAGACATGTTAGATCTCATCAAAACCTTTATTTCTTATTACTAAATAAAAATTCTTATTACTTATCTATTAAAAAGGGCTATATCTTTGAAACTGTTTACATTAAAAAATGCGAGATTCCGCGCACCGTAGATTCCGTACTATCATTTACGTAAGTTACGAACACAGACAAATCAAAAACAGTGCAGCTAAGCGTTTACCCATCTAATAATTAACCACTTTTAAATAATAACGTTGCAATTATATTGGGTGATGAGTAATCTCAATAAAATAATATTTGATTTTGTCACATAAAAAGATGTGATAAATAGTTTGTAGCGGAAAGCAAGGCTGACGTCACGCGTCTTTCATCACGCTATCGAAATTTCCTTCGTAGTTTAGTATATAAAGTAACCGAAGCGCAAATGAAATGAACCATGGCGGTCCCCAGGCATAACACCTCGCCTGGCAGGAGATCTCCTCTTTGCCGCCGCTCCACATTGGTGACCCCGAGCTGAATCAATGACGCACCTTCCACAGCAGCAGCAAGCCTACTCCTTCCTACCAGGTACACGGACCAGTTTTCAACCGTACGCTTCGCATCTCAGAGCTTTCATCAGGACCTATCGCGCAGCACTTCAGCGCTTCCTAGTTCCTGCAGCTCCTCTCCGACGACGCAACTGTACAGCATTTCACCACATCCTGTTGAGGACTCACACTCCAGCGTGGCACTTCCACTATACAGCACACACCACCCTGTCGAGTACTCTCACTCCAGCGTGGCATTCTTTGCTCGTCGCTTCTGCCGCTAATGCCTGAGTGTCTCGATTCAAAGGAACAAACAGCCAACGACTCTATGGCCCGACTCACTGTGGCCATACGCAACCACCATGCCAGCACTCGCCAGTGTCTCGACTCACTGCAGACATACAGCCAGTAATGTACCAGTCTCGATCGACCGCAGACTCCTGATATTCGGCATGCACTACACGCCCTCCCGACTTACTGTGTACGCAAGCATCCTTGCAAGATTTATCGACCTTCGGCCTGGGAAGGGAGTGATGTAACGGAAAGCCAGGCTGAAAAGCGTCCTACATCGCGCTATCGAAGTTTCCTAATTTAGTATATAAAGAAACCGAAGCGCAAATGAAATTGACCACGGCGGTCCCCAGTCATAACACCTCGCCTGGCAGGAGATCTCCTTTTTGCCGTCGCTCTACAAGTTTATTCCGAAAACTGCAAGGAACAACATTGTAAGTTAGTTTTTGGGAGTTTTAAGTTACCGTCATATTAGCAGAGAGAGAAAATGAACTATATGTAAGTCCGAGACCGACAGAGACAGAGACCGAGAGAGATAGAGAGAAAAACAAAACTGCAGTCGTGTGTCGAAGCTGACACACACACTTTTTTTTTAATGCAATTTTTTGAAGCCAGGTGTTTAATTTTAAAACTTTTATTTTTAAGTTTTGAGTGACGAATTGCTTTTTTTCTCGTACACTATAAACATCCATACTCATTACAAAATGTTATACAATTATCACCATAAAAGGCGTTTCACCAGTTCTAAATTAACATCAATTATTTTTATTCTCTAAAAGTTTAAGTTTCAAATTAACTACATTAATATGTGACCACCTGAAAAGTATTCCCTTTTAAATAAAAAAAGCATTTCTCGAAATGGTCCCGGAGTCTTCGAGTAATCGGCGAACATACATATAAAAAAGATTCCGACGAATTGCAAACCTCCTCCGTTTGAAAGTCGGTTAAAAAGTAGCATCAAAATCTAATCAACTTATTTTTAAGGTTATGGACTACGGGCTTTAATGGAAAGACCTACAGTAAAAGTAAACACAACACGTGCTAGGAAAATGTGTAGTCTGCGTTGACGCAGTCAAGATGCGATTTTTTTTTGCTTTGAAGTTAATTTTCCAATGCCAAATCTAAATAAAGTTGATCTGGCAGCAACTACCGGTCAAATAACTCCTCTTTTTTTCATCAATGATTTTTACCAAAAAATAACGCCATATTGGATCCTCCGTCTTGAATTTTTAAAAATGATAAAATATTTGAATCTATGGCCCTTTAAATTCCAACGGAACTTAGTTTTATCGAAATCAATATTTTTCTTTTAAAAGAAGCCATAATTTCAGACTAGTTACATAAGGTATACACACAATACTCCTATAACTTTCGCGTTTCCCAACATTATTTATTTCTGCAAATGTCTTTATTTTCGATATGTCAATCATTTTATATCAGTCGTCTAACATATTTGCTACAGCATTTTAACTCTAAATATGAACATAGAAAAGACAAAAAACTTGTCGATCGTAGTTACAGGTTGCACCAATGACTGTTGTTTCTAACGGGGAACACTTTCCTTGAGATAAATAGTGTAGTTAGATAGGTCCAACAGTGACTAAGAGTCACCGAAGAATCCGACAGCTCAGAAATTGTTATAGAACTTAGACTTTAGAACTGAAATTTTGTTTGCTGGTCGAAATAATCAGCACCACAAAAGTGATAGGATTCGTAATGAACCACATTTTCCGAGATAAATGAGTAAATAGAAGAACAATGCACTCGACATACAGTCTGATGAACCTTAAAACGTTGGGGAAATATTAGAGAGCGAAGTCCAAACGGCCTCCCAGACTAGTTGCAAATGGTTTAGGACCGTGCGTTATGAAATCAATGGAGCTAGTCCATACCAACTAATATAGTTGTTGGTATAATTTACCACTCTGGCCCAATGTGGACGAATCTGCAGACGTTGAGCAGTAGCAAAGAAGAAAGAAATAATTGGTTTTATACATATACTTATAGAAAAATTACGTATAGTAATAAGAAACGTAATTTGAGTAATTTTATAATGTGATTGCTGTAGTTTTTCCTTTTAATCACGGCATATTTGGTTATAATGTTAATTTCAGCAAACGCGGGAGACACGTAATATATCCAGTGTTTTAATTTTTTTCATTGTTGGCAACCCTACGCGGTCAAGAGTGTACGAAGAATACTTCCTTATTTCGTCATCTCAAGATGTATGAATAAGAACAATAAACAAAAGCTGACTAATGATTTCTGCACCCGGGCATTGAGTGCAGGGCTGACTATGCAGTTTACTGCAACAGAGTGTCGAGAGGCAATATGGAGAGTATGTTGATCATATATGGGGAAAATTTAAAGTATTTAACTAAATGGTTGAACGGTCTAAGGGGGAAACAATATTTTATAGTCTGTTTGCATATCGTGAAATCGTTCCATGCTCTCTTGGTTCAGCATCTGCTTGGCATTTCTAAGGTTTCGGGTTTGATGCCACAGTTACACTGATGTATTTATGTCACCACGCATCATAATGTGTTCTATCTAACTTAGACTTCAGTCATGTGTCATTCTTGTAATGTCTGCCAGTGTGGCATTTATTTTTAGGTTTCTGTACCTACCCAGAAACAGGTGAAAAGTAACCTTTTGGTAGGCCGGGCGTTGGCAATGTTGTTATTGTGATTATGCAACGTGTTTTAATTAGCTAATGTACAAAAGTCTGAACATAGGTTTGATATAATTGTATAGTATATCCTTCTGAGAACTCAACCGGTTGTAGTTTCCATATAAATTTTGTAGGAGTTACATAAAAACTTTGTAATGGCTACCTAATAATTTTAAGTATAAACCCATCACGATTATTTATTTTTTACAAACTTTGACGTCACTACGATCGGTGTACGTATTTAAACGAGGGGTACACGAACGTAGCGCCACGCTAGACTGATAAACTTTTTTGCTGGCCTTACCTTTCGAATATTAATGAAGAAGCACCAGGGCAAATAACCGGCACGTAACGGAAGCTATCTGATTAAACCGTCTGTTTATTTTTTGCGTTTATTTTTGTAAAGTTGCGTGACTGGGAGTATTTATAAATTAAGGAAATTATTGCGTCTGTTGTGACTTTATCAATAATTATTTCCGAGTGTGGTGGAAGTAGAAACCTTTTGCCTGGAAGTGGAAGTCTAAGAATCTTACAGTAAGATATATTAATTTGATGTAACTTATTTAAAAAAGGTGCATGTTTATTTGTCATCATTTTTTATTACCACGAATTTGCAAGGCCCAGTTTATGTTATCTGGATGTACATCTTAAGAGATGAAGCGCAGCAGAAAGATTTTTGGATTGATCTCATTCTCTAAACCCCTCCCTCCTCCAGGCGGCCAGGGTAAGGTGGCAAAAAAGAATATTGTCCCTGTCTGGTGTTTAGCGGTTCCTGTATGAGTTTGGAAGTCGGCTTCTAAACATCCATAAGCAAATGAGTGGCTTATCTTTATTGATGTACGTCAAGAAGCTTATATATTGATATCACAGGAGAGTACAGTATGAATATATTTTGAATATAAAACATTTTGACCTTGAAATCGCTTTGAGTGTATTGATATGTGACCATGAGGAATTACAATAGGGATATTTTTTTTACGTTTTTTTTTAAAACATTAATAGCTACATAGTTTTTCTATATTTATTCCTATAAAAAAATAGGAGGAGAACGGAACCTTTTGAGATCACTCTTATGTCCGTCCGTCAGAGTGGAAAAAATCATTTTGTGTCTGGAAATTTCAAGTTTGAGGTGAAAATTTTCAAGTACAACTATCATCTTTATTATATGAGTGTGATATATGGCGCGCAACCACTCGCATAATGAAATACAGGGGTTAGTACGTAATATCTGGCTATCTCGCTCGCACGCGCTGGCTTTTTACCTGGCTTCGTATCTTTCTTTCAAATCTATGAAAAAATGCCAAATAGTGATAAACATTTATAGTGCAACAAACTTTTTGACCCGGCGCTCAAAACTCAAAACAGTCAACATATTGAGATGTGTACATTTGTTTTTGCATATATGTACATCTATATGTAAATCTGAATGAAGAATAAATTCCAGATTGCGTACGAAGTTGACAACATGGCTGTGAATGAACTTCACTGTAGTGTACCTAGAATATATGTAAGTGTTCTATTATTATATTGGCTATATAAAAAAAAAATGAAATATAGTTATCTGATTATATTATAACCTACCCACTTAATGATTATCTCAACCATAACGTCAAACTAGAATGGATATGTCTAGTTTTTTCTAGTAGTTTTAGAAAATAAAAATTTCCAAGATTATGTAGGCCATAATTTTCCTTTAACTTTTGGTCACCCTAATGAATTTTCACAACAAGAACTTATGCATAAATATTATGGAAACTAAAACGCTGGACACCAAATAAAACACATCGTGATACAACACATAAACGTGATATTTTACAATAAAAAGCTTAATTTATTAAAAAAAAACACAAAAATTTAAATGAATAAACTAAGGCCAAACCTGTGAATGTGATGTCACGACCTGCACATTTCTGCAATCACGAACTATGCAATCCTTTACTGATTTTTATAGTTAAGTTTCACACAGAAATCTACAAGAAAATTGGTAATAGACATATCAAAATAATCATCTGTAATTTTGACTGTTACAACCATGTCACAAAATTGAAATTTGGTGTAAGTACTGCTATAGCCTGATGTCGTATAAAGGGTAACATAAGGTTAAAAACATTGATGTTTCAGAAATATATTTCTGGAAAAAATTGGCCTAAGTGCAGGGTTTTGCAGAATGAGAATTATTGCAGATACCTATATAAATATATATATACTTATAAGTTTTCAACGGAAAAATTTTAATCGTGTATTTTTATAGTATTACTCGTGGTTAAAAATATTATAACTAGTGGCTCTGTGAGCTGTAGACCTCGCGAGTGTTTTTGTATATATAGCTTTAAACTGAATAAATGTTCACCAAGCACCTTAAACAAAAATTAACGAAGGGAATATCTGAACTTTTGCGTTTTTTTCATTATTTTCCACCATCTCACACCCTGACCCCATAAAGTTAATCGAATACATAAGTTACATTTTTGAAATGGCTGAAATATGATTTATTTTTAGATTGATATTTACTTCCCCCATTTTGAAAAAACTCCTAAAAATTGAATTAAAAAAAAAAACATATAATTGTCTAACCTGTTAACGAGAATCAGTTGAGAAATGCGACCTGTAGAGGAGAATATCCAGACGGACATACCAAAGCATTTTTGCCCAAGCTGAAACGGAGACGACACGCCAGGGCTTCGAGAACGGAGAAGGAGCATGTTGCTTTCGGGTAAAATTCAGAAATGACTGATTCCGGATCCTATTAAGTCGATGTAGGTAAAATTCAAATGTTTGTTTGAGCAACGGATTGGATCCGGGCTAATCCTGCCTTTTTTTTTTCCGAACGGAGAGATTCCGGATGCATGAAGTTTGAGCCTATGACAACTCATTATAACTTTTTTGTAGTAAACAACAGACAAACTAACGTGTAGTTTGTCTGTTGTTTACTACAAAAAAGTTTGGCGGTTTACATAAGACACCTCATGTAAAATTTCATCAAAATCAATATAAAAATGGCGGAGTTATAAAGTTGTGACGTGACATACGGACGAACGGATGGTTGTGACTAGAACTATTAAGATACCGTTTTTGCCAATCAGCAAAGAAGGGTTCCGTGCTTTACTAATGTCTATAGTTTCAGAGGTGTAATAATAATATTGTGAGACGATTCTTCTTCGGGCTTTGGCCTGGGCTGCATTGTCTTGCGAGATTTTGGACTATAACCGAAATATCTGCGTCTAGTGTGTCTTTTTGCAGTATATAAATATATTTCTGTTTTATTCGTTATCAATGCTTAAAAAAATATATACAACTAGCTTTTGCCAGCGGTTTCGCCCGCCCTAAATTTGGGTATCGGCATAGGATGCTTACGGCAACTCCTCAATTATAAAAAAAAACACAGAAGGTAAAATATTTTTAAAAAATACGTATTCCCCCTCATGACTGCCCGCCGGCCTCGCACATCATAAATGCGCGCGCAATATTTGATAATTATTTTGCTGCCACGTTATTTTAAAACTGCGATATCTCCGAAGATATTCATTGAAATCGGATGATGAACAGGGCAATTTTGTTTTAAATTGTGATGAATAACGTATTTATTTGGATAATGATTAATATCATGTTTATAAAAACACCTTCACAAATAATGCATTATTTTAGAACAAATATGGTTAGCATAAAAAAGTTTATAGTGAGCCAATTTTAATATATAGACATATGCTGCCCCGAACTTTTTTTAGAACTTTTATAGGGGAACAATTCTGTCATACATGACTTTTGCGAAACTCTAACCGTTTACGCAGCGCACGCAGCGGAAGCTCTAAATAGGATAAAAAAACCCCGATTTTGAACTGACATTTTTCATTAGTGCTCTGCTCCTTTTTGTGTTAGCGTGATGATATATAAACCTATAAATGGGCTATCCAACACTAAAATAATTTTTTAAATCCGACCAGTAGTTTCTGAGATTAGCGCATTCAAACAAACAAACTCTTCAGCTTTATATATTAGTATAGATTATATGAATAATAATTGATTGAATAACACTGATTGCGTACATATTATAATTTTAGATTTAGGTATGTACATAAGGCCAATTTGTTTACTGTATGAAATAAATATTGTAGTTTTATAAAAATAAAATAATTAAAGGACGTAATAACATATTCTTTATCAAATATACGAAAGAAGGTATGTACAATAATTAAGTAATTTCTTTAAGTTCGCCTTCGGATAGAGAAAATAAAAAGAAAAAATTTAGTATGGTGTGCTTTAGGTACCTATATAATAAATATTTTTACTTAAAATTTTACAAAATATTTAGTATCAACCTGTAAATGTAGATAAACTTCGTGTTCGTTGTATACTTATCCCATGTTGGCATCCTATGGTTTACATTTCATATCAACCTGATTAAAACCACGTCATATTTTATAATCGATTGTAATAAAACATTTATTACAACAAAAATTTATAAGCATAATCATTTATCAGTAATTAAGGGTACGTACCGTATAACCGTACGTATTTTTACTGCGTGACTGCAATAAGTTTGAAAGAGAGAGAATGAGAGTAGAAAAACTTTGTTAAAATAATAGGTCATTAAGCAAAATTTGGGCTAAGAATGTAACATTTTGATTGGAAATCGATTATTGAATAATCGATAGTTTAAAACCTATCCTCTACAAACTATCGTCGCCTATTTAACCTGTATGAAGATCTATGTACAACATACCAATTTTGGTGGTTTTTCACTCGTGTCTGTCCGCCCGTCTGTCATATAGGTTTTTCTCGAATACTTAGTAACGAAGTTTGGAGTTTAGCTGATGCGAGAGCTCCAACTATGCGAGTCTGACCTGCTTTTGACCAGTTAGTACCAATACCAGACGTATGTAAAATGTTGAAGAAATATGAAAATCGTGTAAAAAGAGCTTGCTGTTTAATGTCTGTTTTTCTAAAGATATGTGAATGAATGATTAGTTAGATTTTAAATTTGCAAGATGCAACGGATTATCATGTACAAAAAACTGGTTGCACTCCGGGAGTGCCGGCAGAACTGAAAACATACTAGCTATTTACTTCCCATCACTTCGGATACATATTTATTTATTATAAATAATAATGTTTGTTTATTTACTTTTTTGACGTAGTATATTTGATATCTGAATCTGTCATAGAATAAAAATCCCATTTCCAACCTCCCTGTACTACTCATAATCGCCATATACTAAAAATAAAAAACTTCCATAATGTAAATAAATTTGACGCGAGTTCCGTCTTACGAATTTTCTATGAATTGTCCTTTTTTGAAGCTTCACTTCAAAAACATACAACCTGGATATAACATTTTAATATGTGTGCTTTCATCAACCCAATATCCTCTTACTTTTTATTCTTCCTATAGAGTTATTTTATTTACCCATCATTAAAAAACTACACAACGCCGTTAAAGACGTTTTCACTTCAAAATAATAATAGGCGCGGCATTATGGTTTCCGTCTTGGGAATTTTTATGGCGTGGCATTATGGTTTCCATCTGACGATCAGTCTGACGCGAGTTTATAATTTTTTACCCATCACAAAAACTAAGCTAGTGTAAATAAATCTGACGCGAGTTCCGTCTTACGAAAATTCGACCAGGACACGTGACCTGACGCGAGTTTAATATTTTTTACCCAAACTATAAAAAGTGCACAACGCCGCTAAAGAAGTTTTCACTTCAAAAAAAAGAAGCTTAACCGAAGATTAATTAATACTTCGAATTAAAATGCCGTAGGTAGGTACTCTTTGAGTATGAGCATAAGGTTTGAGTTAAAATAACGAAACTAGGGAAGGAAGAAATAGGTTACTAAGTGAGGTGAATTTTTTTTTTTAATTTTTATATTATACATTATGCAAAATACCTATTTAATTCTCCCTTTATTTCGAAGCTTGTAGGTACGCTATATGAATCTGGTAAAAATGGTTCATAAGAACTCTTTTTAGAAATAAGATATTAAGTACCTATTATGGAATGAATTTTCAAATTCTTGAAATGTTTAAAAAAATGAGAACGTGTCTTCCATAAACTTACAAATGCGGTGGAAAATACGACGGATGTGATAATACAGTTATTTAAATTGTTACATAAATGTGTACGGAACTTTTATTACGTCTCTTTTCGTTTTTTTCTGTAGCCTCTTAGACATTTTTTTTTGGAATTAAATGACCTTGTACCTGAGACCTTTAGGTCATGTCTTTATTTTTGTTTACATCGTATTTTTTACTGAATATTATTTTTTCTTTATATTGGTGTTCGTGTCTTAATCTATTTACACAGTGCTAAAGATGTAAAAGACAGAATGTAAAATTCTTTAAGCATGATAATCTGTTAAGGTGAGGTGATAAATCTCAATTAAGAGCACTTCACTTTTGTGTCAAGATAAATATTATATAAATTAATGACGAGATTTGATCTCGCTTTCTCAAAATGATACCTCATTACCGTGGCCGCACGCAAAATTACCGCTCTTCACGTGGGAAACGGCGTTTTTATTTCCTGTGCAAGATGAGATGTTGAGAGAGTTCACTCAATTCGGATAAATAACTCACTATGAAGTTTAATATTGCATTGTGTATTTAATATCGTTTTGAATTAAGAAGAAGTTAAGAATTAAGTGTCTCTAATTTTTTTAATTGAAAAAAGAAAAATGCCTAAAACTACTTTTAGTTAAAATAATTCATTTGTCGTAATTTTTAGAAAAAAATATATGATTTGAGAAATTTCCTGGTTGCTTGTTAAAATGATTTGATTAGTTGCTAGGTTAGCCAATGCAATAACCTTTTAAAAAATAAAACGTGGCTAACATTTTTCATGGTCAAAAGTGTATTGACGTCACAATATTTTTATATTGTGTGTGATGTTTACTGCATTTTTCTTTCTTTATAAACCCTGTCTCTTAGACTTAATTTATTGTACGTAGGTACGTTTTTTTTACAATTATCATCTCATTTATTACCTATTTTATATAATTGCGTTTTATAATTTTTTTTTTATTTTTGTGTATTTCATATTATTTCAACATAATGTACGTTCCTACAACATCACGGTGCTTTAACCCAAAAGAGGATACCTTTATAATTTATTCTTACTATTCATACATTTTTAGAATTTATACGTTAGAGTACCTACACAACATTTAAAATGTATTATAAGACGGATCTTTTGTCAGCCGTTGTTAACTTGGACCAGGAATCCAGAAACTATAGAACATCCTTAATTATAATAGCCCTAAATTACCAACTTTAGGCAGCTCCAGATGAAGAGACCCCCATAGTGCTCCTAGTGCACTTGAGATTTGGGGCCTTTCATTACTTAGCTTGGAAATTTAACAATTAAAGTGCACAATAGTACAGAAAATATTTTTTTAAAAGCAACAGAAATTATAATATTTAAACGGTTCTTACCATGATACTTTTCTTTACGTTTCCGATCGGAAATAATGTTTCACAACCAAGAAAATATCAGAAATAATGCAGTCTATGCTATGTATGTCACTTTAACGTTCGTCATTAGTGACATTGCCCGTCTCGTCTCGCATAATTACTTCTGTGCTGAAGAACGGACAACGTCATCATAGCAGCAGACTGAATTATTTTGGATTATATTATAGAGTAAATTGAGCCTGTTCTCTTCTGTTTCTATTAACTTTTTAGGGCTTAAAATGTTCGTTCTTCTGCTAAGCACTTTTACGTGGGTGTACACAACAGCATTCGGAGCGTAATTGCTAGGTTTGGATAAATTTTCAAAAAGTCTTTTTCCGATAAGTATTTGTATAACTCCAATGACGATAACTCTATAACCTCATCTGACGACAAATAAGCTCCCAGACACTCGTTTTTCAAAGTCCTTTCCAAAGTCTTTAGAATGACTGTAGAAAGCTGTTAGGTTCCTGGCACCTTTACGGATGTCTTTCATAGGGCAACATGATATCCAGAAATGAACTGGAGGAGAGTTGCCATGCCACAGTCTTATTCCCGTTCAAAATAATATGGCGCTTTGTAATGTTTTTGTGTTTCAATACATATTGCATATTCACTTTAAGGAGGTTTATTTTATTTTTATTTATTTATTTAGTACACTACAAAATTTACAAAATATAGAATATACTAATGATATTATGGCCATGTAGTATGTACTTCTCTTTAATGAGAGATTTCTTCCAGCTAATCATGAGTCATCAAGAGATATAACAATGAAAGCAGGTAAACAAATGTTTGTTTGTACATGTGTGTACAATAATGAAAATAAATTTAACTCTTTAAATTAATTAAAACAAAATACCTATAACTAATAATAAGCAATATTATAGTACTTTCTTACAGTACAATATATATTCTATTAATATTAAATCAAAATTCTAACTATATATAGATACCAAAATATTATTTTATGTATACAAACAAATATATAAACAATAATTATATACATACATAAAATTCTTACCCGAATATTACAGACGTTGTGATATATAATGCTCTTTAATTTGTTTTTCAAAGATTCCGATGGTACGTTTATCTCGAATTATGTTCGCCAGTGAGTTTCATAATTTAACAGCTGTTACAACAAAAGACTTACTAAAAAAATCGGTATTGTGTTGTGGAATTTTTAGTGTGTGATCGCAAAGTGTTATTTCTGTCAAACAGATTATCAAAATGCTCACGGAGGTAATTTGGAGAAGCTGGGTTGAATAATCAATTAAAAAGTAACGTAAGTACGCGAGTGTTCCGGTAAAATCGGATTCGGAGCCACTTTAATTCATTTGGAAAACTGGAAACATAATCAAACTCGCGCAGACCGTAAATAGAACGAATGCATAAGTTTAAAAGCCTTTGAAGTTAATTTAGTAGCTCCTCATAGGCATCTAAATAGCGAACATCTGCATAATCAAAAAGAGGAAATAGTAGAGTATGAGATAACATAATTTTAGTTTGAAAAGGTAGGAAGTATTGGAGACGTTTAAGAGAGTAAAATGCAGCGTAAACTTTCCGGCTTACTTCATTTACATGAGCTGTCCAAGTAAAGTTACGAGCAACTAGTAATCCCAAGTTTTTCACCAGCTCGTATTCAATAAAAGTGGTATCGTACATAACTGGGTGATAAGAAATGTCCTGAAGCCGATCAGTATAGTTTAGTCGTTTCAGACCGAGGTACACCAGCAGTTAAGGTACACCAATTAGACAGATTCTTATCAAGGCATATACCCTGCTGGCGCCCCATAAGATACGAATCAAACCATTCTATGACTAGTGGAGATACGCTAAGAGATTTAAGAGTCCCTAAAAGTATGTCAAAAACAACCGAGATGAAGGCATTGCTGAAGTCCAATAGCACTAATAAGGTCATCTGTTGGTTATCCATGGCTAAGCGATTAGCATCGGTGAATTTGAGCAATGCAGTAACTGTACTATGTCCAGTACGAAATCCTGATTACATAGCATCGGTGAATTTGAGCAATGCAGTAACTGTACTATGTCCAGTACGAAATCCTGATTACATTGGACTCAAGTTAGTTTTTTATTTTTTAAAAACTGAGTTTCTTTTCTGGCTCTTTTTGGGTAAAAAATAGCGTTGTTGTGAGATTGTAAAGTAACTACTTACTGGCTGATTCTGAAACTTACTTAAATAGATTTTGTGTTGATTGATTGATTGAGTCGCCAATTTTTGAAGTATTTAAGAAAAGCTGCCGTTTTCTTCCTACGTCTATTTCACCTGCCACCAGGCAGATAGATGGTCAGGGTAGCTGGCTGACTGAGCCCCTAGGTCAGGGCCCTGCAGTTGTAGGCCTAGGCAGAATTTCAGGGCTGTCTTTAGAGTAATAAGTGGTAAAATAAAAGACCAGGGACAAAATAATGTATCCCATTTGCGAACTATAAATTCTATGTCAGGATTGGACATATATGTACATATATATTATGAAGTAAATAGTGCTATTTTTTTAATTAGCAAACAATGGAACGGATGAAGAATGGTCTACCACTCCAAAAGTTGCTATTTTTTGCTAATAAATATGCCATTGTACCGTAATGACGTCGGTACTTCATACACCTACATACAGCTCGGCAACAGTAAATATATAAGATATGAGACTACCGATATGACAACTTATTCTTATTGCTTCTACGATATGCAAATTGTTTATTTTGAGACAATGGGTAGGTATAACAAAAAAATTATAAAATGTTTTGTACTCTGGTGTTAGAAATAACAGTTAAGGTTTTGACAGTTGTCCAGAACAATTTTATAGGTAATTTCAGAATGATCTCATTGTGTATTTTTTTATACCACTAAGGTGGCAAACAAGCTTATAGTCCGCCTGATGGTAAGAGGCCTCCGTAGCTATGGAAGCTTGCTTCAGTACACCAAGTATTTTGGACGCCAGCTTCACTTTGTCTTGCAAATTATCTCGGAACTATACATTGCAGGAGATGTCAACTACGGCTCGTATACGTCAGCCGGACAAACAGCTAGCCACCCATTTGCACAAACCCTGGGGCAATCCGAAAGATGGCAACTTCGATAGAAGACCCCGGCGCCAGACCGGTCGCATGCCTTCGCTGTGTCCAGGCTATATGCCAATGCCTCCCCCTGACTCTCAATGGCTACTGCCCATCGGTGTGTCAGATACACTAGAAGGTCACCAGTCGAGCTACCGTGGCGAAAGCCATATTGACGGTCGTTGACCAGGTCGTGGGTTTCTAGGTATCTTACTAGCTGTGTCATCACACGCTCCATCCCCTTGGCGAGGAGCGAGGTAATAATAATGTATCCTTCTTGGGTACCATTTAATTAGACTTAAGGGCACATCATTTTAAGTAAGTAATTATGTAAAAATAGCAAAACTAGACGGCTACGTATTTTAAAAGTTTACCCCCTTTTTACAATATGATGAAGTATTTTGGTATAATATTTGTAAACCATACAGTGCGGTAAAAAAGCAGAAAACAACAAAACGATTTAAATACATAAGTCACAGCTTAATAAGTGGAAAGTGAATAACAAGTTAGATATTTTTGCATCACCGTAAATCAGACCGTGACGTATGACGTGTATCAACACTCATCAGAGCAACGTTTGACGCAGGGTGCGACGCGCGACTTGATTGGATGACATCTTGAAGGAAAACATATTTATTTATGTCGTTTTTCATATCACCTTATGAGGAAAGGATTAAAATTAGTTGTCAAATAAACGTGTTTATACTTCACTAGCTCTGTCAGCGACTTCAATTGCGTAGACTTGAATGTAGATTAAGACTATAAACTATTACTATAGGTACCAAGATTTTTGAAAAAATAAGTACTTTTTCTTGGCGCTGCGCCAAACTTAGATATATGCACAGGACTATGTATTTCACATGACTCTGGAGAAATGATATATAATAATGCGAAATCTAGTCTCCACGTAGAAGAAGGAGGGAAGGAAGGAAGTAGTTTTCCGTTGTGCGTGCACATACCTAGACAGAAAATTCGCTACAGTTTTATTATACTATTAATCTATAGACTTACTTTACCGCAGCTTCGCCCGCCTGAAATTTGGTTATCGCTGCGCAGTATTCCTACGGGAACGCCTAATTAAGTTGTATGGTTCGAGATAAAAAGTAATTTATGTTATTCTTTGCCCCTTCCTCCTACCTCTGTTCCAAAAATGCTACTTTATTGCACCGTTGCGACCTGAAAGAATATTGTAGGCGGTTTCATGCTTGGACACTTTAGTTTTGAAATTTAAATTTATTTCTTTTTGAGAATATACGTCCCCATTTTCAGGTATCTGACATTTATAGTTTCTGAGATGTTTAATATTTTGTGCTGAACTTCGACCCCGATTTTGAACCCGTGCGAATTTCCAAAATTCCTTTCTTTGGGCACCCCTACACTTGTTAGGAAAACCTTAAAAATGTTTCGTCTCTATGACCCCTTGTTAAGGCTAATAAGTAAGTTAGCCAATTCGAATGGTTTGATGCAAATATGTATGAAATATTGATATCTTTTGGTTTTTCGTAATAATTTTTCCTTCAAAGTAAGTAATTAGATATAATTGGGTAGATACTTATCAAATCATCAAACTATTATAAGAAGGAAACGATTCTATTTAAATAAAATTTTAATATTATTTATACAAATAGCAACCGAGAACTTTTTTTTTTGTATTTTCCGAGCATTACTTTTATTATACCACTGGTGGCAAACAGGCACGCGTTCTTCTAATGGTAGGTAAGCGGTCACTGCAGTCTATGAACGCTTGAAACACCTGGGGCATCATTCGCGCGTTGCCGACCCTTCAAAAATCTAATAACTTCTTTCTTGAAGAACCCATACTGTAGTCCTTAAAGAAAGCCATGGCAGTGAGCTCATTCCACAACCCAAGCGTTCGCGGGAGGAAGTTTAAGGACAGATAATCCTCTATGTAATTTATGACACGCTAACTTTCTAGTTTTATGTTTTGTTTGCGTGTGCTCTTGCTTATCGTCGACACCAATCACTACATTGTATAGACCGAAGTAATTTCTTTTTTAAAAAACAAATTGCATTCCAAATTCGGGACTGTATAGGTACATATACTTTTTTCACTTTCCTGAATGTTTCACAGTTGCGTTTTGGCAAAAAATGGAGTCGATTTAGAAACAAACTTCATCTTAGTAAGATTTAATCATCTATAATAATACAATATATTTATATAATACCTATATATACTTGTTCTATACCTGCCATTAAAATTGTTTATGTTTGTTCTGTTTTGTATGTTTTCATAGCAAAGATGCAGTCAAAAGATCCATCTTGAGTTAGGAATTAAACCTGTAACAATTCTTACAGACCGTGTAACTGCTCTACCAATTAAGCTGTCAAGGCACAACTCTGTCCAATGAAAATCCTAGCTACAATTTGGTATGACAGTACACTTGACTTGATCCTAGGGCTGCCATCCGTCCGGGTTTCCCCGGATTTGTCCTAGTTTGGAGGGCGTCCGGGGAGCGTCCGGGCGGTGTTTTAGCTGCAATCCGGGTAAAACCCGGACGGATGGCAGCCCTAAGTAAGGGCAACTGAATGAAAACTGATTTACATGATTTGACATGACACTCAGCTTCTTTACAGGGTTCAAACATTACATTTAGTTGTTTACAGGGTTCAAACAATTTTATTCAGTATTTTCAATTAAAATATGTTGTGTTTTTTTTTAAATGCATGAAATCGGATTTTAAGTTTACTCCACAAGAGAGACACAAAAGATTATTTGTGAAGTTGGTTTATAATCAGTTTTAAAATGGTCTCCGATGTTTAATTTGTTGTGGTCTCTACTTCAAGGAGTTTCGTCGTGATTCCGTTCTTCACATCAAAATATTAAATTTCCCAAGGAAATAATTTTGTGTTCCTGTGGTTGCTGGCATCAGTAGCCGCGCTCATCAATGGTGTGTTTTGTAAATCGTTTGATAATTCGGCAATCGACAAAAGGCTTTCAGCCCCTCTACTACCACTACTACTGCTCCTGTAACTATTACTGTAGTTTTAGTAAGATTCCATGACAGTTTTTTTGCGGTATCGGACCCTGGGAATGTTTCGCCATTGTAAGCGCAAGTACAATCCAAGGAATTAAAGGACAAGTGATGGCCGACTGCGTTATAAACAAGTGTGCCTTCAGATGCTCAAATTTGGAGGTCTTCCGAACTTGATGTCACAAAAAATGTAGTTATTTTTGAAGAACTTGCTTGGTTTCTTATGTTTTGCTGTATTCAAATGTTCATTTATGTCAAAAATTCCTTAGTTTGCGATCAAAATATTTCACAAACTAACGGTACAAAAAGCCTGCCAATCATATTTTTCTTTTTTTAACATGGAAAACTTATTTCGCAACTACTTCAAAACTATTCAAAGACCACCCTTCGTAATTTTTTTTCCAAAACCCGCTGTGAGAGGCTTTTTTGCTTCTCATCCACTCCATTATGCATATCTTGCACAGCAAAATCGAAACATTAGGAAACAGCGACAATTATGTGCTAGAAAACCGAAACATTCTCGGATCTATTAAAAAAATCCTAGACGACAGAATCAAAGAAAGCTTTGTGCCCTTTGATGTTAGAAGCGTTTTAAACAGACACAACGACAACATAAGACATAAGTTCAAAAACTGTTATTTTAAAATGAAAACGTACATTGAAGTTTGGATGTAGCCTTTAAAACAATTTGATTAATTTAACTGGATGTATTTGCCGAGTTTATATGAAAATACTCTGTGGGCTGTCATCGAAGACACTATCGTTTTTTTTAAAGAGAAGAACTAACTTATTGACTACTCAAAATTGATAGATGAGTGGGTTAATTTAAAATATTTTTGTCTAAATCTCAGCGAAGAAGATAAACTTCTAAATTGAAATCAACTATGGTTGCGATTCTTTAGAACACCAAATGCCCTGTTATATTCAGAATAACTGAAAATAGCTAAATTTTTTTTACATCCCTGCCAATAAGGCGCATTGAATCAGAAGTGGACAAAAGAAAGAAATTCATTGAATTTTGAAACAGTCTCGTCACTACTTAAAATTATATTCAATTTTAGAGACTATAAAGATGGCACCGACTTTAATAACTTTTTATTTAATAAAAAAGAAGTTCTGAAGGCTATTAAACTAGACCGATAATTATAACTAGATTGTTATTAGAATTATTAAGAAAAATGATTCTTACCATTGCCACTGAAAAAGGGGAATTCCTCGATAACAGTGAATAAAACTCACTATGTGAATAAAAACATTTTGAATTTGGAACAAGCACGAATTGTACGAATTATGAACAATAAAAAAATTAAACGTGTTGAACGTACCTACTGGCTGGCTAAATGAAGCTATTTCATAGAGCTTTATCTACAAATAAAAAAAATACCCTACCATTCTAGTTGGTTTTTTTCTATTGAACCTTACTAATTGGTTTAGTTGTCATTGTTCTCTTATCACTCGGTCATAATTACCGAATATATACCAAAATGTGATAAATATTAATATAGTAACTGAAAAGTAAGTAAAATATAGTACTTTTCTCTTTTTTTTCGCAGTCAATAGTAAAAATAAGAGTACACATCACGTGAAAAAAAAAATTTCGGTCCTTTGTAACCCTCACTCCGCTCAGGATTCTACTTTAGAATCACTCGCTGCTCTCCAACTTAGTCCCTCGAATTAAATTTCCTTTTTTTTCACTTTTGTAATCTACTATTATGTTATTTACTTAAAGGAAGACAAAAAAGTGATATTATTAAGTAAAAACTCACTATTTTATCCAAGTACGGAGTAAAATGTATTTTTTTAACAGAGCTAAAAGTGAATAAAAAAAATTCAAATGTCCGGGGTAAGGCTCCAAAATCCGGGGTTTTTACGCTTCTAGTCCTGGGCGGCAGGTATTAGAGATGGCAGTCCTACTTGATCCGAACGTCACAAACACCTATTTGTGACTTATAAAGTCCTAGTACCTACATCAATCGTACCAATACCCGAATCTTTACTGAATTAAGAAATAAATCTATATAAATATTGTTAATGCGAAATTAACTCTGTCTGTCTTTCTGTCCGTCTGTTTACCTATTTACGCTTAAACCGCTGTACCGGTTAAGATTAATATTAAGATGAAATTTAGCATGTAGATAAAAGTACCAGGAAAGGACTAGGCTACTTGAAAATGTCAAGTGTGAGTCGGATTTTTTTATAATTGAGGAGTTGCCATTGAAATCCTATACCTAAAACCGAATTTAGGGCGGGTGAAACCGCGGGCAAAATCTAGTACATTACAAATGTACATTTAAAACGAAAATGATTTGCAGTTCTAGGGCTTTTTCTTTAGTATTCTATACATAGTAGCACGATGCATTCCTATGGTGCTAATGTAATAAAAGTCATTGAAATTATGAATAATTTTAGTAATTGATTCTAGTCACACGAACAAACGGTAAAAACTAATTAATTTTTTTGATCAAGTATTAGTAGCAGAGAGAGACATACGTAATAATTACCTTTCTTAATGTCCAATCTGTCCAATATGGAGACAAATTATTGGACGCAGCTAAAAACTTAGGCGTCTTTTCTAACAATATCCGAAAGTCTAGTAGCCATTCGCTCGACAACGGCTGTCAACTCATACTGGGCCAACGTGGTTGACGACGGCCTGTCCTAAGCCACCTTTCTCTAAGGTCGGTGCCCTTGTAGTAGGGAAAAACTACAGCTAAAGCAATAACACGTAAGTTTGTTTTTCGTGCTAGGTTATCTGAAAATAGGAAGGAAGGGCATTCCTATGCTATGATGAAGCTAACAACACCATATTTGTCAAAATCTGATTATAACCTACGGAGCTACAGGGAACACATAAACACGATCATAACCCTCCGTAGTCCGGTAGTAAATAGAACTAAGCAAACGAAGATATTACTTGTTGTATGTTATAAAATAATTACCAAAGAAAAATAACAAAGTCATACTTTTTTATTCAAGTTGACTTTCAAACAGCACTTCTGAATCATTAGTTTAATTACTTTACCAACTTAACCTCCGGTTCGGGACGATTTTACTACCGAGAAGAACCGGCAAGAAACTCAGTAGTTTATCTAGAAGAAATCAACGATCTTTTGTGGCCCTACCAAACATGTGTGACTATTTATATAGTCTCACTCGCCATACTAAAAATACTGGAAAGTGTGGTATTATATTGTCTGTGCTAAACTATTATCGTGTAGGTACCTACTAATTGGTCTAGCTTTTATTTGTTTAATTCTTATTTATTTATTCAACGATACAAACAGTCCTTTACAAATAAGATAAACAGATAAGTCTCAGAAATTTATTTAAAAATAACAAACATGTAGTTTAGGTAATGTTGGTTAAGGTTAATGTTGAAATTAATTTACAAAGTTTTAATTATTAGGTTTCTTGAAAGGTTTGCTTTCGGGAAATACCGGTTTTTAGCAACAATATAATAATCGGACCACAAAATCCCAGTTCTTTCGGTACTTTCATGGCATATATTTAGTTTAATTTGATGCCAAATATTTTGTCACTAGGGTCTATAAATTGAATAAATAACATTTACATCTCCTTGAAAAGTTAAGAAAAAAGCTCTGCAAAATAAAGAATGTAGTAGTTTTTTTTTAAATAATAAAACGGGATTAAACGCTGACTGACTTCCGTCTACCTGTGACCATGGCTGGTGTAACCCAGTCGAAACTTCGGAAAAATAATAATTTTCCAAATAACGCGTTTAAATGGTTTAATCCCGTTTCATTCTTATAAATTAGTAATGGAACGCGTGAATTTAAAACCGTTTATTGTATTAGTTTTTGTTTTTGAAAATAAATCAATTTTTTGTTTATTGGAAATCAAATATTATTGTTTACCTTTACCTTAGTTTAGGTTTAAGTAGAAAAATGACATCTGTTACCTCTTCACGCTTAAACCGCTGTACCGATTAAAGTGAAATTTGGCATGAAGATAGTTTGATTCCCGAGAAAGGACTTAGGCTATTTAAAAACGTCAAGTGTCAGTCAGTTTTTTCTATAATTGAGGACTTGCCATTAAAATTTAGAGTGGGTGAAACCGCGGGCGAATTTGGCATGGTGATAGTTTGAGTCTCGGGTAAGGACATAGGCTACTTGAAAACGTCAAGTTTGAGTCGGTTTTTTTCTTTTATTGAAGAGTTGCCGTTCACCTTCCTACACCGATTACCAAATTTAGGGCGAGTAAAACCGCGGGCAAATGCTAGTTGTTAATAGTCCACTACACTAAACCGGTCACTATAGTTAGTACTTTACATACTCAATTCTTATCATAACTAAAATTAATTTTGAATTTAAAATAACATTTAGAAAAAGGAGTAGATAAAAGTACTACAAGGAACGGAGACGTAACTGCGTAATGCTTGGCGCGTGTGGGCGCTGCTGTCGTTGCACAATCTGACGTCAGAACAGTTGTGCCGATAAAGGACTTTTATGGCTCGGCGAGGAATTTTACTACATGCCTAATATAATGACGACATAGAAATGGATTGTTTCTTTCTCTTGAACTACTTCAGAGAGATAGTTACTACAAGCGCGACCTACCTACCTGTTATGATTGCCAACCGTACTGTAAAATAGAGTATTGCACTCTATTTCATGAAGGTGTACTTTATAATTCATGACTAATAGAGTAGGTACGATAAAATACTCAATTTAAGTAAACTATGATTTTTCACTATCGACAAAGGTTTATGACTATTAATTAGCACTAATTATTGGGCCAAGAATTTTAATGTAAGGAAATTTAAGAAAAGTGCAAATTGAATTAAGTAGATTTCTGGGAAACTCCCAATCGGTTGACAGAAGTGATGCTGTCCTTCTTGGCTGGAATGTTTTTTAGCAGAACCGTTTTTAACACCGGTAAGTGGCTTTTGTGAAATAAGGCCAATATACAGTCAACAGTTTACTATTTGAAATGATGATAAAAAAACGCGCAAACTGGAGAATCGAGTCAGGTCAAAGGAAGAACGGAAAATATTACATTTCCTAACTGTTATTTCCTGAGTAAAGTATTTAATCAGGAGATCCAGCAGTAATAAACCGTGATAAAGACGTTTCCGATTTTATCGTTTGTCGTGCCTATGCTTACCAATTTAATTTTCGTATAAAATATAAGTGTGCTTCAAGGGTCTATTTTAAGCCCTTTCTTCTTCCTTATGTATAAAGATGATCCTTATGCCATTTCACATGCAGATTCAAAACTAGACGATCCCACAAGTCATGGAGAAGATCTGTATAGCTACACCCTGGAAATTGTTTTTGTTAAAAATGTAATCATAGCCAAAAAAGACCTCAAAGTCGATTCCTTATAGTAGAAAAGGTTATTTAAAAATAAAAAGGGATCAAACTACGCGTTATTTGGTAAAATACCTTTTTTTCCGACCTATTTTAAATAAGTAATGGACCGCGAAAATTTAAAAACTTTTTTATTCACAGAATTTTTTTATTCTATTTATTTTAATAGTATAGAAATGCTGAAGATAACCAACATACATAAAAAATTAAAGTAAAGTATTCGTTGAAGTTCGTTGGTAGGTATGGAAACCACGTGGATTAATGCGTTTTTTTTTCAACAGAAAAGGCTATGGCAAACAAATTTTCCCAACAAAATGTCACGAGGTTTTGGCACGGTTTATTACAACATAAATAAACGCAATGTTAATATTTAATTAGCACTTTGTTATCAATGTGAGTGGTGTTCCAGTCGCCGTATCACTAGGTACATCTGTTATCAGCAAGTGCTAAAACAATGCTTACACACCGAGGTCGATGGCGATAACGTACTCGACTACATCATTATGGGCTATGACACCAGCTGAGTCTCAAATACGAAGAAGCCGTTACTTTTTATACCCTTATATTCAAGCTGCTTAGGGGCCGAGGAAACACCACCTAATGTGTTCTTCCACTGCAAAAGCGAAATACGACTTGAGGTATCAGGGTGCAAAGCTTAAATAAACAAAAGAGGTATAGGTACTTTGTTAAGGGGGGGCATAAAGCCAGACGAATTCTGCATACAACGCAAAATATGACCGTATTATATACGTATTAACATAATAACTCGAACATTATTAATTGTATTGAAAATTTGCTAATAGCAACCCTATGTATTATATAAAGCAACATTGTGATAAAATTTCATCTAAATTGTATATAATCTATATATATTATATTTATATTAAATATATTATTGTTATGAAAATACATACATCAAAAATAGACAAAAACTAGAGGTACATAACTTTGTGATTTTTTTTGGTCTCTGTCGAGAAAATTTTATTGCATTATGTTTTTGCTAATATCAGACCTTGGAATTATAATGTAGTATGCATATGTTTTTTATTATTAATTTGGACTTGATTTATACACTGAAAATTCAATTGTACCATGCAAAATTTACCTATATCCCCACTCTTAGGGCTAAAAATACCTATATAATTTCTTGCATATAAAACAACACTCGACTCGCACTTGACAGGTGTTTTAGCAATTTTATGATGGGTGTAGCGAAGAACATCTAGGGCAGCTGCCCCACCCTGAACTTACAAAAATGCTTATACCTAGGGCTGCCATCTCTTAAACCTGCCGCCCAGGACTGGAAGCGTAAAAACCCCGGATTTTGGAGCCTTGACCCCGGACATTTGAATATTTTTTTATTCAATTTTAGTTTTGTTAAAAAAATACATTTTACTCCCTACTTTTCGGATAAAATAGTGTGTTTTTACTTAATAATAATATCACTTTTTTTTCTTCCTTTAGGTTAATAAAATAATAGTAGATTATACAAGTGAAAAAAAAGGAAATTTAATTCGAGGGATTAAGTTGGATCCTGAGAGCAACGAGGAATTCTAAAGTAGAATCTTGAGCGGAGTGAGGGTTACAAAGGACCGAGATGATTTTTTTTTTCACGTGATGTATACTCTAATTTTTACTATTGACTGCGAAAAAAAAGAGAAAAGTACTATATTTTACTTACTTTTGAGTTACTATATTAATATTTATCACATGTTGGTATATATTCGGTAATTATTACCAAGTAATAAGAGAACAATGACATAAAATAACCACAATAACAATTAAAACAATTAGGTTCAATAGAAAAAACCAACTAGAATTGAAAATACTGAATAAAATTGTTTGAACCCTGTAAACAACTAAATGAAATGTTTGAACCCTGCAAACAAGCTGAGTGTCATGTCAAATCATGTTAATCAGTTTTCATTCAGTTGCCCTTACTGTTGCTATCCGACTGCAGTTAAAACCCCGCCCGGACGCTCCCCGGACGCCCTCCAAACTAGGACAAGTCCGGGGAAACCCGGACGGATGGCAGCGCTACTTATACCTAAACTCGAGGATTTTGCCTGTTTTTTGAACAGTAAATTTTTGCAGTACAAAAAGATAGATAGAATAGATTAGTATACAGGTCACTGTTATAACGACTATGTAATCAGACTGGTGAGTTATGATATCAGTGATTTTTTAGTATTAAGAAAAGTATCTAATATATTATACGTATATTATACATATAAGTGAAATCAACGTGTGATTAATGCGAATAAATGTAGACTTTCTATCATTCGTTACGGTTTCTAACCTCTCTAATACCTAAGTAACACGTCGTTAACTAGTTTATTGTTATGCATTATGTTTTATGAACTATAGCAATAGTGCAAGTAACAACAATTAAGACTTCTCGAATTATACTGTACCTGACTGAGACGCGGAACCTTGTAAGTCCACTTTGTGGCAGTTTTGACTATTTGATTACTTTTCCTTGCATTCAAATAGCAGCACTCGTAAAACATTTTAAGTCTTCTTAGTGGCGGGACTTTTCTGCAGCTGCAACTGGTACACTGTAAGTCCATTTTTTCGCGGTTATGATTTATTAAGAGTGGACTGACGTGGTGCGTGCGTCAGTAATGTTTTTGTAATACAACGCTTTTCCTCATTTGTATTAAAAAATATATTGCAGAAGAATGCGTGTTGTCAGAGATGATAGTAAGGCCGTAAAGCAAGTGGACTTATTTACAGTAAGTTGTTGAGTTAACACTGAGTTGAAATTAGCTACCGCCAAAGTTTTGGAATGCTTATCTTGTTCAATTTATTGTAAGACTAGACGCGGCGCATTTAAAATAAAGTCAGAGGAAGCATGCCATCCTTACTAATTATTTATTTGTGAGTCTGTGTGTTGTTTTGTTGGATTTTAGCGTCGCTACGAACCGTCCGTCCGATTGTGAATTTATGAAGGACAGGGTAGTATTTTTATCGCGGAAAGGTTTCCGCAAGAATAATTATAACCGAATTTCACGCGAACTAACTATACTAATAGTGAGCGAACTTCTTTGTCTCGGCACAAAACGCCGATGAGACACTGAAAATGAGTCAGGGTTGTCACAAATAAATATGCGAGTACGTTCCTACAGATTGAAATGTTTGTATGTTTAAATTATTGCATGTGTATGTGCCTACAATAATTAGGTGGTCAGTTGTTTTGTCTCGCACACTCTTGTGTGGGGTGTCGTTGGATAGGTCTTTAAAAATATATTCAAGTTTTACAGTTATTCTCTCTGATGCCTACTTTGCAAGTAATTAGCTTTTCAAAGTTAAAAAAATGTGTCTTCAACTTTTGAATTATGGGGTAAATCTGAAAAAAGTCACAATTATGAACTTCATGTAAGTACTAATTTCCAACGAAAATTTAAACAAAAATAGGTTTACAATTTTTTCACATATTTACAATTTTACGTTTTTAAGAATAAAATACTTATACTTACCTAAAAAAATTAACCCCCACCTCATTCCAAGAGTATGGGAGTGGGCCTGCATATGGGGGCGTTTTTGTCGATAAAATTGTCAGTATAACATCACCTTAAGTTATCGCTAGCCCTGTCCCAAACACACTGTATATAAACATAATACATGTACTTGGCCGGTATTTGGGGGGGGGGGGGGGGGGGTTCAAATTGACAGAAAAGCCCTTTTGGATGAAATACTATACCTAGTTATTAGTTTGCGATATAAATGACGCTACGTGTCGGCTACTCAAAGAGATCCAACACATGTTTTTAACAGATAAATTGTGAACGCTGATTGCATACGCAACATGCATTGCGATTAGAAACCTGCTTATCAAGAGCTTTTTAACAAAAAAAAAATCGGCCAAGTGCGAGTCGGACTCGCGCACGAAGGATTCTGTACCATTATCTATAAAAATGGCAAAAAAAATCACGTTTGTTTTATGGGAGTCCCTCTTAAATATTTGTTTTATTTTAATTTAATAAAATACTACTAACTAAACTAACTAACTACTTACTAATGAATGTTAGTAACTAATTTAAGGACGGCGCATATGCGTCAAATCGAATTAGAATTATTTTTACAAGTAAAATAAATTAAATGGACGTTACTCATGAGTTGCCAATATGGTCAATATGGACTGATAAGATTTTTAAAGAGTTGACCTTGAATAAAACCTAATCATAAGAAGCATTTCATAAAGGCAACACTACGTCAAACGACTAAAAAAAAAACCTATTTCTCGCCAACTTTATGCCGCTACTTCTTTTTAGGTAGTCTTTGCGTGTAGCATTCCACAAGCGAATCATACAGGTAGGTGCTCATATATTTGTGTTTTATGTCGTGTTACTTTTGAGTGTTATTGCTGAGTGCGTGATTCAAATTATACATTTATGTCTATTTATATGTGCTTATCAAGGTGCTTAGATGTTGTTGGCTGTATTAGCTATGTGTGTACGATTAGTTTGTTGGCCTAGGTGTCGACTAGTGCTCTCAATCCATCACTAGCGCTCAACTGTTATCGTGGCTAAGTAAGCCTTATCGGGCTGATCTAGGCCAACTGGTCTCCTTACTAACGTCCTCCTTCTACTCATAAACTCTTGTGGATTTGTTTGTCCTGGTCTTTTTATACATATAACATATAACATATATATATACATATAATATATACATATAATAAATACATATAACATTTGCGAAATCATAACAAAGGTTTCTAAACTACTATTTGTTCTGTCGTTGGAAGGTAATGAACGTCTAAGTAAAAGGTCATTGGTAATAGGTATGTTTCATTGCTGTTAAATACTGTATTTTGGAAACTATCTAAAGCTGCTTTATTTTCATATTCAAAATCAAATCATCAACAGTCATCAAATCAAAATAGTTGTGTATCAATTGCTTACACACAGGTTCGATTACTACATAGTGGTATTGTCATCGTCCTTTATCGAAGTAGTTTGTCGTACATGTCGAAATTGTAATTTATTGCAATATAATGACTTAATTAGGAACCACATTTTGTACGGTAGAAATTGCTAAAACGCGCAATTTTGATACTACGAGCAAAAGCAACAAGTCGCCAAAAAACAATGCAGGATCGATGCTGTCGCAAAATCGCCAGTCGCCGCGCCGCGTCGGCCCTAATATGCTTTTATGAGTAGGTAAAATAATTTCTATGTGGAAATAGATTAAAAATAGAAGGATGACCACTTTTAAATATTAATGACCTCTACATTGGCAAATTCTTCTTGATCTTTTGTATTCAATTCTTTCAGTCACCAGCATTGAGTTAGGGGTGGTTAGGAGGTCCCACGATTTACCTTTCGGTAAACGGTAAGGCTTTATATTGGACATCTATATCTTAATAGCAAATAAATGATACATTATTGAATGTTGTTGGAAAAAATAATATAGATTAGAATATTTGACAACAATTTAATAGTCTTAGTTTCTTTTAGTTCGAAATCAAAATTTGTACTGGAAAAGTAGTACCTATAACAATAACAAAATTGTAGTTTTTGACGATTCTAAAGTGTTTCAAAACTTAAATAAAAATTACTAAGGCATTCCTGAAAGATACATGATCAAACTTATTCTACTGGTTATTTAATTAGCCTGTTTGTTTTCGACCATATTAAGTACCCGAGATCCAACAGTAGGTAGGTAGTTATAGTTGGCAGGTGTGAAATGTAGCACAATGCATCTATGGCAAAGTTTGATTAGCATTCGAATCACCTTCCTATTTACCGCAATGAATGGTAATAATCAGTGTGCTTATGAAAATACCGCAATGAATGGTAATAATCAGTGTGCTTATGAAAATGATTTTTAGTAGTAACTGGGTTGACCTAGGTCAATCTGATAACAAAAAAAAATACAAGGGAATTGAGAACTTCCATCTTTTTTGAAAACAGTAGCATGAGATATTTGATCGAATCTCGTATACTAAAAATTAGTAGTAGAAGTAGTAGTAGTAGTAGGAAGAGGAGGAGTGTAGTAGTAGTACCAGTAGTACTAGTAGTAGTAGTGTAGTATAAGCAAGCTAGCCCGTGAGCTTAAACCAATAGCAGTTTAATGAATTTTAGATTTCCGTACCCAAATACCAAAACGGAGCTCTGTTGCTGTGACCCAGCTATTATAATAGCTGTCTGTCAGGCGACAAAATGAGTACAGTGCAACAAACTTTTCTGACCCGGTGCTCAAAAATCAAAACTACAGTCACCATATTGAAATGGTGTAAACTTACAACGACACTAGCGACCACACTACCAAGGTCAGGAGAGTTTGTTGCGTTATAATAACAGACCTGAAATTTGACAATGTTGTGTCGAATCATCGAATGTTAACCAGCGGCTCGATTCCGTAAAATGACAGCTAACAATTCTCGTTTGAAATCCATAGAAATGAAATATACATTGCGCATTTGAAACGACGTATGAAATTCATCGATTGTCGCGAAACCGTAATGTATATCTTATTTCTTTAAAAAATCCTCATATCATTAAATATTTCATTTAAATAAATAAAATATTAAGTATAAAAGTATTCATTTAATATATTTTCAAAAATACTGAAAACGTCCATTTACTCTTATGAAATAGTTTAAAACCTGTGACTCAAACAATCACTAAAATTTCTATTAAGCCCGGAACCCTCAGTTGCGTGAGTCTGATTCGCACTTGATGGCTTGACCGGTTTCTACTTATTTACTAACCATATTTTCTAGGGGTGTTTCATAAATATGGTTTGCAAAGTGGCACAATAACTAAACTGCAATGGCGGCGCAAATTGCAGAACCAATTACCCACTTGTACAATCACCGTTCACACAAGCACCCCATCCCACGGTTTTTATCAAACCAATTTGTTCTGGACTAACTTTACAGTTATACGTGCTGCGTATATTATGCAAAACAAATCTTTATTTTTGTCACTACTGTACTTAGTTATCAAATTAAAGATAGTGAAACGTCTATCTTTAAAATATAGCATTTGTCAAGCTCATAGATTTATTCAAACTTTATCAAATTTTACTTTTTTAAATAACAATTTCCAACTCATCTTTTTAATTTTTGTTAACAGTAACAAAATCACAGATATAAAGTTTTAATATCGTCCAGGGTATTTGAATCGAAGGTAAATACCACATGCAAATACAGCCAAATACTGCGCTGGAAACAATGAAAGTTCAAAGCTCGAAAGCTCACGTCAAAAAGAAAAGCGTTGTATTACGTTGTCGTTACAGTAATAAGTACTGGTTGCTATGTAGGTAGAAACTCTCCACTTAGCGTACATAATAAAATATAACTGCACAAACAAGCCATAATACTAATATGGCATATGGTATACAGCTTTGTTGTGATACCTTACAAAGTAATACAAGAATTATACAAAGATTTCAGAACTAAGTACAAAGAGATATAGTTGATGCACCCTGGTACTTTAGTAACGTGGACCTACACAGAAGCTTAAAAATGGACTTCGTAGACAAAGTTTTAAAATCTATGCCGAAGCTCACTTACAAGGATTTGATCATAGTGTGAACGTTGAGAAAAAATGCAGTAAGGAGAATGAAAAGGAAAAAGTCTTTCAAGTCAGTATACATTGTGTAGAGACAGAAGAATATATGTATAATGTTAGTGCTAAAAAAAATAACAAAGTGTTTTCCCTTCACAAAGACTAAGAAAGGTCAGTGGACAAATTTTTACACATAGTTTTTAGTAAAAGTTTAAGTTTAATTAAAGATACTTAAGTATAAATCAATAGGCTATTAATAAAGTAAAGTCTAGCAAAGCAATCCTAAAATTAATAAAGTACTATTAATTTGTATTTTGTATTTTCCACATGAAAAAGAACGTTAGGTAGAGAACCCTAGAGTCCTAACTACCCTACGGGTGACGTTGTTACCAAACATTCGTAAAACCTACGATATCACGAACTGTACAAGAATCACGAACTGTTATTAATGTAGAACTTACAGTTACATTGTTTGGGCCTTAGTGATTACAAAATGATATAAATGTATATATTTGTTTGACACAATTTGAACACTTATTCTTGTTGCGCTCCCTACAAATAACCTTTTTTGCATTTCATGCAAAAGTTAATTGTCATTTTTCTTGTCTTAGAAGGACACAAAGCATATACTTTTTTGTAAATTGGTTCTTAGATAATTGCTGCTTTAGGAAAAGGTATAAGCCGTAATCAGCATAAGAAGCTTTGCTCAAAAGTTACGCAAACACAAAACTTTTGTATATTTTACGACATCCTTGCTATAAATCAATACATAAATTACTCTAGACCACAATGACAGCGCGTAACACATTAGGACGGAATTACTATGCAGGTAACGCAAGTTGAATGTGAACTTAAATATTTCTGCGAATAGTGATTTTGCCGTCATAATTTTAACGATAGTTTAGTAATCTAGGGTTAAACACACACATTCACACTAAATTTACCGAAGCAAAATTGATATCACACAAAACAAATTTGTGTAAAATCTTACATTTATTAATTCAGGGTATTCTCTCCTAAGGATTTACATAGTACCTCATACACAAAATAGGCAAGCAAAACAAAACATGATGATGCAGAAAAAACAACATATGATCATCATAGTCAATGGAAACGTACTACCAAACAACTCATTAAATTTATCCGTAGACCCACTAATCGGCTTAAGCATATAAACAAACAGCGAGTAATCGAGTCAATTTGTCGTGGAATTGTCTAAATTGAGCCATTTTGAGTAGCGCCCTCCGCGGCAAGGCTGGCGTTGACGTCAAACTGAATGAGGACGCTGGTCTGACCGTGGATCCGCGCCGGCATGGAGGCGTGACGAATAGACCTAGGCGTTACGCAACAATGAACTCGTTTGATTGAGCTCTTGTGTCGTCGTTGATCCTCCGTTCTTAATCCTTGCTTACCAGATACCTTTTTTTCTTTATCTCTTTATTTGGACCATTAACATGGAATAAGTAATAGCAATCCATGAACTATGGCCACTTTCTAAAGTCGACGCCGTCGCCGCGCCTTCCCTCTGTTACGATCCTGTGACCGCTCGCTTAGTCGCAAACATTTTCGCAAATATATATTTAATTTGTTTTTGTAGTATTAGTAGCTGCAAATTCGTAGTTTTGTATCCAGAGGCTGCATCTGTATTCTGTATACTTTAAGGCAAAGATGACTATATGTTTTACTGAATTTGTTAATCTCTGTCTCGCAATAAACGCCTACCTGTATTTTGCAGAAAGAGCCAGTTCTCCTACCAACAGGGTCACGGACAAAGCTGCCAAATGAATGAGTTGATGAGAACTGTTAATTTGTTAACAGTTTGATCCAAAAGAGGTCACTTAACCAACCATTGAATAAATCTGTGATCTATCATTGACCTCAATTGAGGGACTCTTACAGCCCTAAATACAGAATAATTAATAAAAGTACTTGCTGGTAATTATCTAGTACCTACTTATAATGGCAGCGGCTTATCGTAATCAGCCGGCGACATGCGTTACGAACTCTTCGTATGACGTGGGTGTTGACCGTTGTTTGTGATACCATTTGGTTAGATTTGCTCGTGCCCAGTTAAACTGTCATCCGGTGTTTTGGCGGACGTACCTTATATTAATTTGGTTGATAACATTGGCGAGATAATTATGGTTTTGTAATGGGAAGCGGATAAAGATAAACATTGGAATATAAATATTTAATATAATAAAAAAATTAGACTTTGTAAAATTTGCCTATTAAAACAATTAGGTAAGTATGCTAAAGGCGCGACCTCGAGTAAATTAAATTTACTAGCTTAGTGTTGCAGGATTTCGTATCTTTTAATGAATTATTTTTAGGATACATGTGTATGGAACTCCGTCTAATAAATTAAATGCCCCTAGACTTAACACATAGTGCATTTGAAAGAGCACTTTAATTGCGTCATTTTTTTGTGTGGGACCTTCAAATCGGTCCTACCGGCGATGAAAGTACCTGGAAGACCGAGCTTCACTCTTTTTTTTAACATCGCCATCTATTGTCAAGTAGCTTTAGTGTTACTTAACAACGCTATCTATTGCCAACTAGCCTTAGTGTTGCTGTGTCGGTAAAAATAATAGTATTACTACTCGCCAATATATGTCAGGAAGAGTCATATTTTTCAGTTTATCATTGCCTGAAAACACAGATAAAACGACGTTTTCCAAAAATAAAACCTAGCTAGATTGAATTATCGCCCCCGAAACCCCATGCATGCTAAATTTCATGAAAATCGTTGGAGCCCTTTCCGAAAATCAGATTCTATATATATATATTCTTTTCTATATATATATACAAGAATTGCTCGTTAAAAGGTATTCGATTGCTGCTGTATTTACCTTAAACGATTTGGTAAAAAATTGTACTTCGATTGTACGTACGTTAATTTTATAATAAAATAGATTAGCTTATTCATCATCTTAATATAACAATAAGAAACTTGCTGAATGAGTACTGACACAATAATAAACATAAAAAAATAGAAAAGAAACTTGGCATGTAGTGTTTATTTTAAAAAAATGTCAAGGCATACAAATAAATAAACAGGGGAAATTATACTGTCCTATTTGATGGAACAGAGACGTCGATTTACTTTTCAAATATGCAGGTACTTTAATCATCAATTTTGGACTGTTTGTTGGTGTTGAGTTTTAGCTAAATTTAACTACTGTTTTTATTGAGATACTGTTTTTATTTTATTTATTTAAATAAATTACATAAGTCAGGTAAATTGTTTGTTACCCACCAAACAACATTTTTTAGGTGTCTAATGGTGAAAAACCAAATCTTCGTTGGAAGTAATAAATTTTCTCTTTACGTCGGTTCAAAATTACAAAGGCTGTTAATAGTTATTTTATTTACTAAAACGAAGAACTAAATCTTTATAAACACTTATATGCCTAATTCGATAAACACTCCATATTATAATACCGTTATCTCCCCCTCCCCATATCTTGAAATAGAATCTAGTTTTACGAGAAACTTGCTTCATAAGAAGCAAACAAATTTTTTCAACTTTTCTGCATGAAATTAGTGAAGTCAATCCACGACAATTTAGGATGATAGCGGGAAATCTCTGGCGAAGATAAGCGCCCTATGGTAAAATGTTCGTAATAGTGTGAATTACAAAGTCTTCGATTTCCCCCCTCAAATTTAATAAGCAAAATTTAGTATTATGCCCTCAGTTTTTGAGTTTTTATTGTTTTTGGCTGCCCTATATTTTTACTTACACTCTTGTATCCATTGGGGTGTTATTAACATGCGTGCCAGGCGAACTAAATACATATAACATTGACGAGCAAAAATAACTGGTCACTTACATAAATAAAGATATTACATAAACTAGTAAAGATAGCTTCATGGAACAAGAAGTATATTAAAAAGAGGTTTGTTTTACATCAATAAGTGATTAAATACGCTTCAATGATCTTTTGACTTATTTTTTGATACTAATAAGGTGGCAAACTAGCTAACGGTCCGCCTGATAGTAAGTGGTCACCGCAGCCTATGGACGCTTGCAACACCAGGGGCGTTACTAGCGCGTTGCCAATAATTTTAAGATCTAATAACTTCTTCCTTAAAGAACTCCTTTTTTTGATAAATCATTGGCAAGGTAGCTCATTCCACAACCTTTTTTTAATTCGCACCAAACACACCAAAAAGCGCTAGATCTAGGGCTTTGAGCGCTGGGAGCACTGTAATAGATGTTTTGAAACCTGATTGAGTTGACCATGTTTGTTTGGTTTCAGATTGTTCGGCGATGAATGACGGGCCCCTCCCACTTCTGTAAACACAACGCAGCACAATAAGGTTTGTATTACAGACAAGCAATATAAACAATTTCTATAAACAATGATACATAATGATTGTACAAATTCTAATGATGGTTACGTTTTCAAATAATGATATGAAACAAATGTAAGGAGGCATTGCCTATTTTAATTACAGGTAATTTTTTTACCCAGTGCAGGGCGCTTAGAGATTTTGAAAAACAACAAAAATTGCTGTGAAAAAAATTTGATTGAATTGAATTCAATAGTTTGACAGTCATCGGATTAAATATACTATATAAAAAAAATAACAGACTTGGGGCAGAATGCTAAACCCCCATTGCCAGCTCCTGTGGAACTATTTATAAATTAATTCAAAGTAAGTCATAGGCATATATTTAAATTTAATAATTTCCTGATCAATTTAATATATTTTAAAGGAAATACATATGTGTATTAAATAATCTATTTATGGATTGCCAATACAAACAACATTAAAAAATTTTAAACAAGGAAAAGCTAGTTGTTATGAGAGTTAAGCTTTAGAATGTTTTTAGTGTCCTACTCAAGGCGATTCGCTTTTCCCTGTGTAAATGCCCATATGTGATCTGTCAATTTTTTTTCTGGCATATTTTTAGTCTGTGACGAAATTAGCCTTTTTGCTAAATTATCATTATCAGCTTAGGCTTAAGCCCCGGTCTTCATTGTGATGATAATTTATAGAGATAATGGGGTAGCTACCGTGGCTATAGCAACTTAACAACGGAAAACGGAAGTGAAGGTTTATCAGCTGGCATCCGTGTCCTGTTTCAACAGTTTTTTTTTTTGATTTTATAGACTGAGGTGGCAAACAAGCATACGACTTGCCTAATGTGAAACGGTCACAGTAGCATAAGGACGCTCGCTTGTAACACAAAGGGCATTACTCATATGCTGTTAACCCTTTTCAAATCTAACCACTTCCTTCTAGAAGAACCCCATACTGTAGTCTCTGACTGGAATTCTCGACATAAGTCATTCTATAACTTAGATCAGCGTTCGCAAGAGGAAATTCTTCTCATACCGCACTGTGCGTGACCACCATTGGTTCTAAGGATGAATTCATGTCGATGATGGCAAACTTGTGTCGGTAAAAAATAACCCTGCAGATCTTTTCAAACAATCAACCACATTTTCAATTATCTTCAAAAAGATTCAACGAGCATAATGCGTTATCGCGTAAGCTTGAATCAAGTTATGACGAAGAATAGAATAAAAAAAGCGAATGAAGCTTGGTTGCTCGTCCCTATATAATCATTTTAATCACCGGCAAAGTCTAAGTTATATTATCACAATAAGTAAGTGTTTCGTGTCTTACAATAACTGTGTGCTCAGAGATCGAAAAAAACGTAATAATGTTTTGAAGATGGATACGTTATTTATAAAAAAAGTCTTGTCTTATAGTTTGAAATCTCCGTAAGTACCTAATTTATCAACACAAGATGGCCCTGGTAAATTCTGCGAACTTTCCTTCAAATAAAAAGATCTGACTCATCCATCGTGTCTCATGATGTAAAACAGATGATGTATCTACAGTCCGTAACAGTTATTGGAATTTAAAGAGTAAAACGGACAGTTGATGTCTTTAAAACGCAATCGTTGAATCCTTTATAAATTCCTTTAGTTAAATTTATATAACACAGAGATCATATCATAGCAATGCAACGTAAAAGACAACTAAATACTGATTGAAAATGTTTCTTCTGGATTCATCTAGTGCCCACCAAAAAATTAATAAATGGGTTAGTGGAATACAAATCTTACAGCCAAGTCTTAGAGCCGTCGCTATTCTTATAGTATCTAAAGTTGCACAAAAGTTAGTAGGAGGAAGTGCGCTACTTCTTCTTCAGAAGTTATTAGCCTAACCTTCAGGAAGTTTTATTACTCCATCAATTGGTAAGTGAAAGGATTCTTAATCCAGGGTTGCTCAGCAACTTCTGGCATAAAGTGGTGTTGAAAAATAATTTGTTACCTTATTTTAAGATTTTATTCATACATCATCGTGACGTACCTATAGGTAAACAAAATTGATAGAATTACGAACGAAATACAAATAATTATTTTAAATTTATGTTTTAATCGTCCAGCTAATTTGAAGTACAGGCTTAGGTATATTACCGGTGTTAAACTTGGCAATACGTACCGTGTCAGTTACTGAAACTCAGCAATATGTCCCGTGAAAGCTCATGAAACTTAGCAATCTTTGGTACGTGCCAATACCACCCCCCTTATTCAAGTCAGTAAAAACCATCTGGTTTCGAGATGACTGTGACATGTATTGTCCATTTACTTTACGTTTTAATAAAAAAAGGGGTAGAATAACGATTTAATCAGCAATGTAGGTCATAACCATAAACCTATTCTACACATATATTCATTAAAATCTAAGTAAACGGACATTACATGACACATTCATCACGTCTCAAGAGGATTTTTGGTGACTTGAAACGCTACGCAGAGCTTACAGTTTGTGCAAAGATAGTTTTATAGATAAAATTGACCATAACATGTGAAGTGTTAATTATATTTTCTTTTGTTTCAGTGGAAATGCCGCGCTTAGAAAACCCACCTCAGGATGATTTCCGTCGTGTCCTTCGCGAAAAGGCGCTAAACCACAGCCTATTTTATATGAAACTTGGCGCAGGAGTGACGCCCACGAGCGCGCGGGAGTCGGCACAGAGCACACAGTCGGGCGCACAGCGCAAGCCGAGCGGCAGTGCGCATGCGTGCGCGCCATGTAGTACGCGCACCTCGCGCCAACCGCAAACGCGCGTTTCCGAACTGTTACGTCGCTTCGAACCCGCCCCGATGCAGTACCTCCGCCCTCCGAGAGCGGCTTCCCCTCCTGAAGACATCACATCTTCCGACGACGACGACCGGGTCGCTGTCCGTCGTCGCAGCCGCGACCTGAGCGACGACTCCGCCGTCGAGCTGGAACCCAGATCTAGAAGACATTCGCACCCTCGCACTATTACTCCTCCACCAGAAACTATGTCTCCAAGACGAGAGAGGACTTTAATCGAAGCTCATGTTGTGGAACTCGGGCGAAGGAGCAGCGAAGGGTGCGAGATCAGGGGACGATGCGTCAGGACGCCAAGCGTTGTGGTCAGCGATTATTCAGACGGCATCGCAGTCGGTGCCACTGAAGAGGAAGTAGATTGGCTCAGATCCAGATCTTTATCAGCGGATTCGGCTTGCTCTTCATGTTCCACGCTATCTAGCAGGGAGGACGACGAGTACGAATCGTCGACGCTGCCAAAAAAGGTAAGTTCTTTGTTGTTTTTTAGAGTATATTTTTAAGCGAAAAGCAGAGCTTCAAAATTTTCAAATTTTTTCATGTTCATGAGTATTTATCTATCATATGAAGATCACGAGCTCCGTAATACCTGAGCCTCGTTCAGAAGCTGCTTACCGAGTGTGAAAAACACTCTTTAATGCAGGCTATTTACTGAAAAGTATTCGAGATACTAGATAAATTATTTGACCACTCAATATAATAGTTTGTGTTATAGCTTACCCCAGTATAATATAATATAATATAGTAATATATATTATAGTATAGTAGTATATAGTATAGTATAATATAGTATCTTAATAGTTAACCCAGTTGTAACTCTTTTTTTTTTTTTTTTCTGAGCTGACTATGCAGTTGGCTGTTGCAGCCATTACTGCTTCACCGGACTTTTGGGGCGAGACTCTGAAGGAGCCTCAGCCCATATAGCGCCCAACGCTCAAGGGCTTCCCGCGGGGGAAGCCTCGGCTTGGGTTGTCGCTCTCGGGGGCGTCCCTTCGACCGGCGTGAGTCTCGAACCCGAAGGTGAGTCACCGCCAGGAGGGGAGTTCCCCGTTACGCGGGTGCGGTTGCGATTGAGTGGGGGCGAGAAGCGCCCCGGCACTCTTTGATACCTAGTGTATCCTTGTGGGCGCCGACGAACCCGGGGACGTCGGCGTCGTGTTTGGAGGGAGGCCCTATTCGGGGTCGACGTAGTAGAGACTAATCTCGCTATCCGGACAGCGAGATCGTCATCTGGGGACGTTAGTACGTGCCGAGGCCGCCTGAGTATAGTTTTACGACCGCGACGGGGACGATCGGGGGGAATGTACGTCGTGGATTGCACAACTAATCTATTCGGGTGATTTTGCGTACGCTCGAAAAAGCGGACTGCCAAGTCTTTAAAGTACTGGGGAATCGTGGGAAGTTCGAAGTCTCTGTGTAGGTCCGCATTGCGAACGTACCAAGAGGCTCCAGAGGCCGCTCTGAGAAAGCGGTTTTGGAGGGTCTGGAGTTTGTGGAGATTGCGCTTGGACAGAGCAAAGACTACGCTAGCATAAGCTAGTATGGGGCGGATGCAAGTTGTGTATAGATTTAGCTTATTTCTAAGCGACATCTTACTATACTTGCCTATCATGGGATAGAGACGACCGAGGACAAAAGCGGCTCGGTCTCTGACTATTTTGGTGTGAGCGTGGAAGTTCAAACGTCTATCCATGGTCACACCGAGATATTTGGTCTTATTTTGCCAGGGAATGGCACGACCGAAGAGAGAGAGGGAAGTTGGCCGCGGAGGGCTGCCTGTGGTGAAAAGGACGGCAGAGCTTTTGTCGGGATTCACCTCGATTCTCCATTTCCGAAACCACTCGCCTAGGGCGGTGATAGCGGATTGGAGTCTCTCAGTGATTCGACTCACTTGCCTATCGGTAGTATAGAGAGCGGTATCGTCCGCATAGAGGGCTAATTGGGTACCTATCGTTTTTGGGATATCGTTAGTGTACAGAAGGTACAAGACGGGGGCGAGCACGGACCCTTGCGGGACTCCTGCTTCTATGGGGCGGGGGGAGGAGAGAGTGCCTTCAACTCTGTAGCGAAAGCTACGATTCGACAATGTAACTCTTAACATGTCCCTGTTAGTTTACGTATTTTGTATTGACTTGCTGACATCTTCGGTTCAATGACACGTCATCGTCACGTCATTCCCAAGGCTTTTATCTCGTGGAATCTATATTTACAAGTAAAAAAGAAAATTTGAATTTCATGAAATACATAGTTACCTACATATTTACGAGTAATATTGCGTCACAAAGCGTTGAGCAGAATTTTTGTTTAATATTTATGAGAAACTAGAATAGGTTCGAACAAAAAGAACATTTAAAATTAATGATAAGTGTTGTTAATATATTATTATACGATTTAGTAAAATAAAAATAATAATAAAAGTCGTAAAAATGTTATTGTAATATTTAGTGTAATAAATATGGACATCTGAAAAATTACATTTGTTTTGAATATTTATTTCCGTGACGTCAAATAAATACCTGTATGTCAAACATAATCGGTAAAACGGTAAATCTTTATTACCTAAATAACTTCCGAAAGTGTATATTTAGCAAATGTCATATTTATTTTCAAATTAGATATTACAATTTTTTTATTAGTATTTGTGGATTTATAACTTATTATTCATTTTGAAGATTTTATCTTTTATTTCTGTATTAAAACCGAACGTCAGTTAATTACTAAACGCGTTATTATTTCGAACATTAATTGCCAAATAAGAATTAAATAAAGATTAATAAAAAACAATAAACAATACATTTGTTTTGATTAATAGGTCAATAGCTTATTAAAAAAATCAACATAAACATCGTAAATTTTACGAGATAACTTATGATGCGATAAATTCATCATTTATCATAGTAATCGTTTCAAATCAGTTTTTTTAAATGTCATCATCCATTTAGGCAATAGTTGATAAGGTGATTGATATGTTTTTAATAGACATATGTTTGGTTTTTTCGAATTTCATTAAAAAGTTAAAAAAGCTTATAATTATCTACAAAATAATAACCTGTTGATGTTAATTTTTGTTTATCGCTTTTTTAACTTTTGTGTAGCCACTATACAGCTATATAGAAGATAATAAACATTGTCTTCTAGATGTAAAAAAAAAGCGGTCAAGCGATATAAATTCAATTTTTAAAGATGATATTTTGATCAAGAGATGTTCATTGTAGGTTTCGTAGCCGTTTTTTCAATCTTTGTTTGTGTCCGAAAATACCCATGCTTAACTTAATCAGCTGTATCTCACACAGTAAACCTTAGAACAACATAGTTTACGAGATAATCACTATCAATAAAGTTGCAGAATGTCTATTTTTATTTCACGCGAATTTTGCTGACGTCAAAATACTAGTTTTTTGCATGCTGCCTATGAAAAGGGGATTTTTTTAAACAAAGCAAGCTACTATACTTAAGTTTGATATCATTTAAAATAGTTGTTTATGTTCCTAAATAAGTATATTAAAAATAATAAGGATATTTTCCTATTTTATTCCCTAAAGCTGAAAACACAGCCTTAAAATGTGGGGGACAGCCGGTTTTTACCAAAAGGTCTTTAATTTATTTGCGATTATACAATATTTTCCGACTTTTTTTTTCATAAATCAATTTCAAAATGTAGCTGCCCCCTGCAACTACATTTCTACCATATTCCCAAAATTCGACAAAATATGTGGGGATTAGATCTATCTCTATGTAAGGTTGTGTTGCGGCTGAGTTCCAACCACGAATTAATAGTTTTCGAAAAAAAAAAGTGAGAATTGATGGATTAATTAATTAAATGATTTTGCTGTGAGTGGATGTCAAAAAAGTAATGTTGGCCAATCAAAAATGTTTACGAATTGTGAACCCTCATTTTTTTGTCACGCCAACGTAGACCCCCGTTGAGTTTCCCGTGGACACCTAGGGGGTCCACCTGGACCACTTTGGGAACTACTGATTAAAAGGCTCATAAAATATAACCGTCTTTAATGAAAGTTATAAATTCAGTTTTAGATTCTCGATTTCCAAATTTACTTTTTCGTATTATTTAAGAATGATTTATTCGATGTTCGGTTATGTTTATTTTCTAAAGCAGAAAGCAGACGTACACAAAAAGTTTGACCTTATGCTAGCTGAAATAAAAGCTACCGGGCACAATGTTAAAGAGCTTTTGAGCGATAACAGAGGTAAATTCGACAACGAAAGTTTGCATAAGAATGGTGTTATACAGAATACAGAGAATATAATATAATATTACATAATATAATAGTAAAATTAATTATAATAATGCATTTAAAAGAACTTCTTCAGGGACTGTTGACTGAACTTATGAATTCTCCAGTTCATATTTGGTATAGAGCAGGCCCCACTACAATGGATAGATCACCACATGAGATTTGGTTCAACAAAAAACTAAGGATTCATAATTTAAGAATATTTGGTAGTTCATCATTCTATATGGATTCCACGTCTTAAATTATTAATTTTCTCATGGAATAACAAAGAATATTGTGAACTTTGAAAGGAATCGTATGCTACTAGTCCATTTAGTTAGGTAGCCTTGTACTTATTGCTCCGATACTAGATGTCATATATGGTATATCATCGGCAACAACTTTTTTTTTAAGTTATGTATAAATATCACGATATTACTTAGCTTGTATAAATCGCGCCACGTAAGTTGAACCTGCGCAGTAACACATTTTTGGTTCGTCAGTACATTTGTTCGTACTGTACCTGCGCAGACGGCCGCCATTTAAGTTCAACTTACATGGCGCGAACTATACTCAATTATTACTGAGTTTTTATTTAAATAGTTTCATTCTTTAATTAATTAAGTTAATTAAAAGAATCAAATTTGTTAAACCATAATAATAACATAGATAAAATTACTGATGCTAAAATACCCGAACATACATAAAAAAGTAATATAAACATCTGAATTGAGAATATACTTCTTTTTTGAATTCGGTTAAAAACCATTAAATAAGGTCACATATAATGCAACGCTATTTAATTATCCAATTGTTATTTAGGGCGCGTTCGTTTTGTGATTAAGAGTTCCCACGATTGATACTTTTCACACTTTTGATAACGCAAGTTTTGCCACCGACACCTATCGTTCGTGTAGCTTTGAAACGTTACTAACAAAATTTTTGGTTGCATATCTTGCAAAACGAACGCTTGACGTGCACACACTACAGTTTGACAGATTAACACAAAAACCCCATCTCTAGACATGGGTCTAAAGTTTCATTTTTCGGTGGCAAAAGTGACAAAATTAAAAAAAAATATCGTAAACGAACGCATGACAGTTTTTTACAGATGATACTAAAATTTTGATATTTTTGATACCAATGCTAAATGAACGGATGACAGGTGACAAAAGTATGACGACTTAACCGATATCAAACGCCAATACCCAGAGAATACAACCTTGATTACATCTATTACCAATAACTGCAATATTATTAAAAATGAAAGTTTAACTGCTCGCAAAAGTTACACCTAGAATCGTCTTCAAAATAGTAAAAACCCATCAAAAGAAATGTGGCGCTTAGTCGACGAGGAAGTTTCCAACAAACCACGTAAACGCACATTTTTACCAAGAGATCACGATAGGAAGTAGGTTGAACCGAACTACGTACCCGAACACCTTAACCGACACTTCCTGAAAGTAGCGTCGTAGTATGTAGTGCAAACAGCCAAACACAAATCTGTGTCATATGTTCAAAATGGAATAGGCGATGCAGATGTCCCCGACTTAGTGTTATAGTGGCAGGTGTACAACGGCAATTTCGCTCGAAAACCGCAAATCGATGTAGAGTTTAGCACTTTAGGCCAAACCAATAATTTTGAGCCGCAGTTCCTCAAATTTCCCCCGGGGGGGGGTTATGATGTCATCAATTTTTTGTATGGGATTTTCAGATCTTTATAAGAGTTTATGTGAACTGTACTGTACCCTGCTGCTTCTTTTTGCTGGTGTTATTTAAGTGTATTTAAAAATTCAAAAAAAATATTAAATTTTATTATTTTCCAAAAGGAACTGCGGCTCAAAATTATTGTTTTGCCCTAAATTACCTGTGTGTCAAACGGCTAAACTTTACATCGATTTGCGGTTTTTTTTTGCGTACACCTAGGACTATTACCCAGAATCTCACTCGCAGACCTTAACTGCACGCTGCGCTCAATGATATTTACGACATCTCTGTAGACCTACTTATGTGCCCCTGGCTGCTTCTATCCGGAATACTGGTTAAACTAATCAATACAATCTTTTCATCCGGTATATACCCAAACGTACTTAATAGCACACGAGTGTGTCCAGTCTACAAAGGTAGAGGGATCCTGTGGACTTTTATATGCTAAAAAATGCTTTACAGGTTTTATTATAAACCGCTTTGAATTTGTGTATTTTAATTGTTGGCCTATACTATTCCTATATATATTAATGTTATTACTTTTATTACGTAATAAAATGTACCTGGAACACCGAGCTTTGCCCGTTTTTTTTTAACAATGTCATTTATTGTCAAGTAGCTTCAGTGTTGCTGTGTCGGTATAAATAAGAGTATAACTACTCGCCAATAGATGTCAGGAAGAGTCTTATACTTCAGTTTATAATTGCCTGAAAACACGGATAACACGACGTTTTCTAAAACTGAAACCTAGCTAGATCGATTTATCGCCCCCGAAATTCCAAAAGAATTGCTCGGTTAAAGGTATTATATAGATGTAATCCCTAAAATGTACCTATAAATTAACAATCATATCAAAACTAAGTACTAACCTATAGGTACATAATACATAAAATAATAAATATACATTCGATAAAAAATCAGTGACATACAACGGGGTAATTTCGGTTTTCCCGGGTCAAGCAATTACTCTGAAATCTTATATTTTGGAAAAAGTCACTTTTTGCTGTTAGAGTACACTAAGGTCGTTGGCCCAACGACCACTTGAATGAAACAAGTCACCTTTTGACCGTATACAATAGGTTAATTTACGCCATTGATGATTGGGGTGAAAAACCGATGGTCGTTTAAACCAACTCATAATAAACCATTCAACCAAAACGGAAGCTATACCTATTCTGGAAGTTACCGCTCCTTTTATTTCTTTTCGTATTCGCATTAAGGTTATTCTTTGCATCGATTTGAATTCAGATTAGAATTTCTATAATCTATTTCCGAAGCCGAAAGTTCCATTATACTTAGAACTCTTAAAATACATACATCTGAAAAAACTGTATACCAAAACATATTAACACATTTTTAGGATTTCTTACCAAAGGATCCCGACCGGCTTAGCCTAAAAATATTTTTTATGTAAAGAATGATTATAATAGGTATATCAATTTGATGGAAAAATTTAATGCCAAATTTGTCAATTTTTAACCATATTAATATATGCTACTTAGTCTGTGTTAAGAAGCCACACAAATATGTCAAATGTCATAAGTGCATGTATGTATGTATGTTTGGTTACATATTTAAAAAAAACCAGTGATCGGATTTTAATTATTCTTTTTTATTGATTTAGGTACCGTTCAACTTAGGGAAGAGTGCTACTCATGAAAATGGGTTCAGTAGTTTTTAAGACATAGATCCGCAATACCGGTCTAACGCGTAAATTATTGTGCGTATGTTAACTTATGTCTTTGGCAATGTGAGACGATTTTATACCGGTAAGGTGGCAAACAAGCAGAAATCCACCGTAGCCTATGGACGCTTGCAATGCCATCCAGGGCCCTAATAACTCCCTTCTTGAAGAAAACCATACTTTTTAATGAATAAGGGTGATTCCCTACTGACATATGCAAAGTCCTGGGTACTATTTTTTTTTTGAAATAAAATATTTAATTAAATAAAATTACATCGCTTTTAAAACCCCACCTAAAAGAAAAATAAATAAGTTGTCTCGTATCTTCGCTGCAAATTTTTGGCATTCGACTTCAAGGTAAGGAAAACTTTTAGCTTAATGTTCCATGCATGTGCGTGCGTGAGGTTTATTTTTTCCTTTTTAGTGGGGTATTGAAGACGGTGTTTTCTTTTATAATAAGTTTTTGCGTTATTTTTTAAAAATTTAGCCCAAAATGAAACAGTAGCCGAAGATTATCATTTAAAGATCCTTAGAGAATCACCTAGTTGTCCGTCCGTCTGTCTGCGTCTGTCTATCTGTGAAAACCCTTTTTCTCAGGAACGCGTAAGGGTTTTACGTTAAAATTAATATAAAATAAAAAGGTCTACGGTCCCTTAAAGCTGTAAAAAATCAATCTTCTCTGCCAACAAAATAAAAAATACGGCCGTTTTTGCCGCATATTTAGGTATTTAGTTATTCAAAAATAAATCAAAACCTATAGGGTACTTCCCGTTGTCCTAGAATAATACAATTTGATACGAAGTAAGGTCTTTCATCATAAATGTAAAAAAAAAACCGAAATTCAATATGTAATTATAACACATTTAAAAAAAAAAATATCTGTCTATGTCAAGACATGGTCAAGCCCCTTTTATTTAAGGACGCGAAGTTTTATCATGTTGAAATTAACATTTAATACAAAGGTTTACGGTCCCTTAAAGCTGTAAAAAAAAAATCTTTTTTGTCAACCCAATAAAAAAATACGGGGATTTTTGAGGCATATTTAGATACTACGGGCACTTAATACTGTAAAAGAAACAAGCTTCTAAATCAATGTATAAAAAATATGCTCAAAATACGGTCATTTTTATCGCATATTGTGACACAAATAAATCAAAACCTATGGGTTACTTCCCGATGACCTAGAAGACTTGATTTAATTATGGAAGAGCTATCTACATATAATAAGTTTGTACGGAACCCTCGGTGGGCGAGCCAGACTCGCACTTGGCCGGTTTTTTTTCAATATGTTATGGCCCGCGTGTAACAACATGTAACAATCACCAGTCTTAAGAGAGCAGAGCCAGAATCAAATGCCCTGGTAGAAAAGAGTCAATCAGGATTGGAAAGGGAACTTCGGTCAAAAACGCACAAAGGGGGGATAATCCGTTTTTTTTTTCTCATATTAACAAGAACGATATATGTGTTGTTGATAACAGCGTGCGCTCGACGGATGTACGCATCCGTTATTTGTTCACGGCTATTGTACGTGACAACTAGAGCGAAACCAGATCAGTCACAGTCCATCATTAAGGTTTCTATGACGGCAACGGAACAAAATGTTGTTTAAGTTACTTTATTGTAACTTAGACTAGCTGTGCCCGTGGTGCCACTCGTGTGAAATTGGGGGTCTTTGTCTTTCCTTTAGATGCAGGTTATCTAAGTATCAAATACCACTAAGATAGGTTCTGTGGTTTAGCCGTGAAAAGCTATATATATATCTATACTTGAACCTGAGCGTATTTCAATAGGTAAAGACATCAATATTAATGGTGCAAGGGCGGATATCGAAGGCGGATGGCGAAGGAATCATAACAACCAATTAAACTTTGTACACTCAAAAGATAAGGTTTTTTTTTAATAAAAACTTATGTTATTTTATTTAAGTTTGAGTATCTTTTTAGTTTACCTATTTACTTAAATCCTCAGTACCTAATATCTTTATTGCTACTCAATTAAATACTTGTTAGATTTTTCGTTCATTAAAATTAAAAGCACCAGAAGTTAGTAGAAAAGGATATTTGCTTTAAATGTATTCTTATTGAACATAATTAACATTATCAATCATTACTTCGTTAATACGGTAAGTATTATATTATATATTAGGATATTTGCATATGCCGCGATATCTGTTAGGTATTTGGTATAACTAATACGCCGAATTAGATCCACTGCAGCGCATTCGGTTCAGCCTAATTTATAAAAAAATGTTTGTTGCTCCAGCCATTTTACATCCTCACTGTTGGGCATAAGCCTTACACTCAAAAAATATGAGGCTAGCAGAGTACTGTTTTTTGGTATGTTAAAGGAACTTTGTTACTCATAAATGTTTTTTCTACTAATACAGCGGCCGTCAATTCGTTGCTCATAACCAATCCAAAACCGTTAAGGATAGTAACTACATTGCACTGCTACAAATTACAAACAAACTGTTAAATCACATAGCTAACTCTAATTTGCTAGATTAGCTTACTATAGTAGTCTAATATAGAGAATCAAATAGGTTGTATGAGCAGATTCAGAACAATTAAACGAACCGATTTAACCGTTGTTTAAAATAAACATTTCATGTTAATTAGTTTAACAGACAAGTCTGTTGAATGAGCAGACACATTTATTTAGAATTACTAGCATATTAGTATTCTGAACAACTGAAGTAGCAGAACAGAGTATGTTTCATTGACAGACTAATTAGCAACCGTAGCTGGGCAGAGTTTGTTTTATTAACAACAGGCTGCAGTAGTAATATATTTACTGTTTAACCAGACTGTCACTAGAGGGTGCTACTTGTATCTTAAAACACGCTATGGCACGTTTTAGCAGGACAGTGATATAGGACGCGTAATAATATACGAGTGTGTCTAGTGGAGATTGCGTTTAGTGTATAATAGATGCATTTAAGCTATTGAAACGTTAAATAGACAGCAAGTCCAGCGTCTCTGCAGAAACGCTAACAAAACTTTGTTTTTGCTACTCAAAGTAAATTGTATATATATCTATAGTAATAGTTACAAAAAAAATTGTACTTATACCTATAACGACGTTTTCTCTCCTGGTTAACACTTATGAATATTATAATTGACTAAATAAGTTACAGTGGCAGAGCAGAATTTGTTTTATTGAGGGAGTAAATTAGCTGCTGTAGGAGACCAGACTGTTTCGTTGATAGTTAGAAATTGATTAACGTAGCAGGTCACAATTTATTGGCTTAACGAAGTAATGTTGTTTAAATTTACAGACTAATGTTTGTTAGAAATTTAACAACATTGACTGTAAGTGTAGGCAATTAATTGTTTAACGTATTAATAAATTTGTGTTTGCTACTAATTACTACATGAATCTGCTGTCTGTATATTGGCAGAGTTAGTATGTTGTGAACAACTGAAAGATGGTTAAATATTTTTTGAGTGTAATAAGGCCACTTACCTTGGCTGTCCTGTGACTGTCATAAATCCAGACTAATATTAGAAATGCAAAAGTGACTTTTCTTTGTCATTCCTTCATGTTGTCCATCATGAGCAATGCTCATGCTCATTGAGCATCCAATTGAGTTCAATATTCGTACAGGCATAGTTGAAAAGACGAATAAGGACATAGGCTACTTTTTATCCCGGAAAATTCCCGCAGGAATAACTTTAACCGAATTCCACGTTGACGAATTATAGCTTAAGTATTTTTTTAATAGGTATAATTAAGGAGTTGCCCTGGGCAAAACCTTGTGCCTTAATAATTCCTAAAAAGATATTTTTTACATAATAGATAACACCAGAGACTACTATAGAGGTGATCCAGTATCTGGAGGCACTAGGAGATCTTACTTTAAGATCGTTACAGCTGTACACAGCACTTTTTGGACTAGCACTGAGGTGAGTAAATCGCCTATGCGTTGGTAATAAAAATGAAGTATGAAATCTTGCACAATGCATTTATAAAAAATTAGCCAAGTTCAGCACAAGAATGTAAATACACATCTAAAACAAAATTATTTAAAGTGGTTATTAATAAATAGCAGAACAAAATAACATTAACGTATTTTTGTTATAAAAGTAGAAAGTAACAGAATTAGGAAATATATTAAAATTATATAAAAAACTGATACTTAACTAAAATAAAAACTATAAATAAAAAAACGCATTTTAAAGATTTTTAACTTATCGTTCTCTTAAGAATTCTTTGTGTTACCTAACACTTACAAACTTTACTAACGCGTTGCCAAAAATAAATATTATGACTGCAGACGATGAAATCAGCGAAATATATTAATAATATTTTTGATGTTTTTTATTATAGGTATATATAATAATTTTAAAAGTAAAGTGATAAGACATCAAACATTTATTTTAATGGTCTCTGAAATAAATGTCACTTTATGCTCAACTTTAAATAAAAAACTATTTAGAAGGATAAATTAATTATGATTTTATGCAAAAGTAACTTGAGATGAAAATAACATATTATAAATGCAAATGACACAAATGTAATTAATTAATTATAGTCAGGGCCGCGGAGAAATCAGCAGCTGTATGAATGTGGAATGGAAGATGCCTATGTCTAGTAGTAAACGTCTAGTGGCTGATATAATTTAATCATATTAGGCTTCTTTTAAGTGAGGTTTTGGTAACTTACGTTATTATACTTATCTACACATAAGTACATTACATGCTTTATCTCTTTGAAAATATATGATCAATATAACTACATATTTACATAGTAAAGATGCTGTCAAAAGATTAAGGGTAAACGCCGTAGATTGTTTTTCATACAAAATTAACCATAATTTTAAAATTCCAAATTTATTTTGTTTTTAAAAAAAAAAAAAAATTAAGTGGCGGTTTTACTAGCGGTTTTTGGTTTCATGAGATTCTGATAAGCTTTTATTTTTTTATTTTGAAGTTGTTCCATACAAGAAAATCCACCCCCTTAACGCGGCGAGCTCCTAAGTTTTTGTTTTTTGTATGAAATCAAAATGTAAAGTAAAATTTGGGGAACTTTGGAAATTATGGCAAAATTAATTTTCTGCGGACGAAATCTGCAGCGTTTACCCTTAACCTCGAGGCAGCGAACCTGCAGCCCAAAGATTCCCTATAAGTGTTCTACCATTTAGCTATTGAGGTGCAATTCTAGCTGGTTTAAAATACCGAATATATTTTTGCTCTGAAAATAAACATACAAACTACCAGAGATATATGAAGTCCTGGTACATCAATCTAACAAATACTTTAATTTTGTAAATATATCAAAATATACTTTGCAACTTAATAATAAATGATTTTTTATCAAATCTGTTCAAAAAGAGCTGATTGGTTCCTCGTAAACAGGGTTTAATCCCGTAATTGTTTTCTCAAATTCGTATTTATGATGATACTTTCATAAAAAAAATAGTGCGTTTTCGTCAAGAAGTGATAAATAAAATAAATAAATGTACTATTCTTAATTATAAGTAACACTTATCGCTTTTCTCATATAAGGTGATAAAAAGTAGAGTGTATCTCTCGGTCGCAAAATAATTTGACCTCGTGCGCCGTCCTTTAAATCCCTCGCTGCGCTCCGGATTCTACCTTAGAATGCTTCGCTCCACTCTAGATTCAAAACAGAGTCCTCGCCGTAAAAATATCATTTTGATCCCTTGTCACATGAATCTACTATTTTTCCCAAACAGAACTCATGATTTCGATCTCATGTCAAACACATAATATTACCTTTTAAAAATAAGCACATTTTTAAATTACTAGCTTTTCTCCCGCGGCTTCGCTTGCATATACTCTAATATTCGTACAGTCTGTAACCCCTTATTGGCACCTCCTTAGGATTGAAATCCAAAAGCTTAAAATTTTGTATATAAACCTTAGAAATATAAGCTGGGCGATGATAGCAGTTAATATTTTTTTTGACGATGCCTACAACATAAAATATACTTATGCTCCATATTTCAAATACATTTTTTTTTCACACAAACTCTGCCACCCTCTTTCACCGTTTAGACATGTTTCATTAATTGTTTTATGTGGAGTTAAGCATAAATACATAATTTTCCAAACAAACTCCCCACTGCTTTTTCCCCTAACGACGCATATTTGACTTGCTTCTTAATTATTAATTATTCTACTCAACCATAGCCATTTATTTTATGTTAAAAAATCGTGTTAAGTCATAACTTAGATGTGTTATAATTTTTCACCATATAAGAATGTTTCCTATTTGCTAACTAGATGGCGTTGGCGTCGAATTAGATCGTGCTATGGTTTCGTTCACAAAAAGTGATGTGTTAGTATAGCGTTCACGCAGACGAAGTCGCGGTTAGTGGCTAGTAATATGTATTAAGGTTTACGTAAATAGGTCCATAAAAATATTTGGATTTAAGCTATGTGAACCCCTTAGGAGCTGAATTTTCAAAAATCGCAACATACACAAGTATTCCAATGCTTGTGTCACTGAGCAATAATACGTAAGTAAATAAGTACTAAGTTCCAAGTAAATTTCACCATGGATTTATTATTTACCGCAATGTTGTCTACGGTTTTCACCCCTTTGACTTATTTATTTAGCTCATTATTAATTATCACCCCCAAATTTAAAATTTCTGTCCTCAGCGGTTTGGGCTGACGATTATGAGTCGTTTAGGACATTGCTTTTCTATGTATATGCAGATGGATAGGGGATGATTACCAAAGTCGTGAAACACGTTATTTTCAATTTTTAACCAAAAAGTTAAACACCTTTTTTCTTGAATGTAACATAAAAAAATATGGATTTTCATACAAATCTCAATCAACTATATCACGTCCTAGGGGATGGTTTTTTTTAAAAAAAACAACTGTAATTTCGAATACCAATTTTAATGGTTAAACTAATCGAATTCCTATACAAAGTTTTATTTCTTATTAAACCACCTCAGGAATAGCTTCTCAAATCAGTATAGGTTGTCATTCTAAGTTTTAAAAATGACAGATTTTCATAACAATTTCGAACCACTATTTCACCGCCTAGAAGTAGAATTTCAAAAAAATCTTTTCTTATACGACGCCTTTAATAAAGAAACCAATTCTTTGCCTAAATTTCAAATTCATATGCTTAGCAGTTTGGGCTGAGCTAAGATGAGTCACGGGCTAAGATGCTGAGCTAAGATGGGACATTAAAGATTTAACAATAAAATATTATTACCAATACAAACTTTTGCCAACCCCTTGGAGCCTGAATTTTGAAAAACGTTGAAATACTTGTACACACAGTAATATGTATTTTTTTTTACTAAGGTGGCATACAAGCTTACGGTTTGCCTGATGGTAAGCGATCACCGTAGCCTATGGATGCTTGCAACACCAGGGGTACCTCTCGCGCGTTGCCGACTCTTTAGGAATCTAATAACTTCTTTCTTGAATAACCCCGTACTGTAGTCCTTAGAGAAAACCTTGGCAGGGAGCTCATTCCACAACCCAAGCGTTCGTGGGAGGAAGTTTCTCTAAAACCGCACTGGATACCAGTGCTGTCAGCTGCATAGCAGATGTATGTTGTTCATTCCAACATGTCTTTGATATGCAGTAGAAACAGCGTAGGACAGCACAGAGCCTTGCGAGACACCAGAATTAATGTCCATGCTATCAGACCAACTACCGTCAACTACGGCTTGTATGCGTCTGCCGGGCAAAAAGCTTGCAACCTATTGCTATTACAACCCTCGGGCATTCAGTAAGATGGCAACTACTATAGAAGACCCCGGTGCTAGACCCGATCGAACGCCTTGGCTACATGCCAATGCTGAAACCTATATGTAAGTAAATACTGAAAAGTAAATTTGACATGAAAAATTACTTCTCATACACAACCTTTTCCACTTTCCCTCTCGCGCCCCGTTAGGGCCCGAGTTTTGCAGAACACTGAAACAATTATGATAGTGTTGTTACTAATTTATAGTGTTGAAGAATTTGTATACAAAGTTATTAGTCATTTTGACATTAAAAATAATATTTCTCCTACAAAATTTTCCCTTTCTTCCCTTCAGGGGTTAAATTTTGAAAATCGATGCAACAAGTGTTCCGTTACCTGCAATGAACAGCATTCGTACCTAGTTTCAAGTTAATTTGCTAATTAACATATTATTTACTGCAACACGTCATTCTTTATGGGTTATATACGCTTGTACAATGGGTTGTGTTCTGAGGAATTGTTCGAAATGATGCCTACGGCTACTTTCTACCATCGCACCGCTCGCCATCGGCAGGGAATTCATTCTAACACTTTAGAAACTAAATGGTCGCGTACAGTGCGGTTTCAGATAAACTTCCTCCCGCGAACGCTTAAGTTGTGGAATGAGCTCCCTGCCAAGGTTTTCTCCAAGGACTACAGTTTGGTGTTCGTCAAGAAAGAATTTATTAGATTTCTAAAGGGTCGGCAACGGGCGAGTGATACCCCTGGTGTTGCAAGCGTCCATAGTCTACGGAGACCGCTTACCATCAGGCGGATCGTAAGCTTGTTTGCTACCTTAGTGGTATAGAAAAAAAAAATGAATATACAATTTTTAAAAAGGCTTTATTCAGAGAAATAACCGAATTCCCATACAAAGTCTCGTCCCCTGAATTACCTCCACATGGGATGATTTTTTAAAAAGAGTGTTCTTGATTCTTAGTCAAAAGGCTGAATACCAATTTTCATAGATTTAACCAAAAACTGGCAGATTTTTATACAAACTGCCAACCCCTATTTCACCCCCGTAGGAGTCCAATTTTGCAAATTCTGTTCTTAAACGACCTATTCAATATATGTATAACAATTTCTATCCCCAAATTTCAAATGTCTATCATTAGCGTTTAGTAGTTAGTAGTCTGTATGGGCTGGGCGGTGATGAGTCAATCAGTACATTGCCTTTTATATATATAGATATATATATATAAATATATATATATAATAATGAGACTTTTTTAAATAAAGTAGCCAAATTAGTATCGAATGACACATTAAAACCGTTTAAGCGTCCTATATACATTCGAAAGACAGGTTCTTCGATGCTGTCATTTAAATGCTTTGCAAACGAAGGCAACTGCGCACGCGCACAGTTTTACGTCTTATCTTTTGGATATACATACTATACGTAGGTAGAACTTGTTACAATTAACATGGATATCAAACGGTCGTTACTACTTGCGGTTAAATATTAGCTTACACGTTTGTAAGTATCACCTATATTGATAACAACTACGCCTTACGTGGTTTTGCTAGCAATCATTATTGGGTTACGTATATAATATTGTACATACTCGTGTTTACTTAAAATGTAGAATATTAACTTGTGAAATAAATATTCACATTTATGCTCACTTGAAAAACTTTGTTGTGCTTACAAGAAAGGCAACGTCATAAGTTTAAGGCCCCCCCAAAGCCCATATACGTACACTAGCTGACCGGGCGAACGTTGTTTCTTTTTTAAAACAACTGCCGCACGAACCTGTTGTAAAAGGGTTGTACTAATTCAGAAACCTTTCCTGGCGTATGCATAACAACTTACCAAAACTTTATAACAATCGGTTTACCCTTATTGCGCGAGTCCATTGACCATATGAACATTTTTCTCTTCTCGGAAACATTCCCCGACGCGTGCATAATAACGTACCAAAATAACATTTCAATCGGTTAACTCTTATTGCGCGAGACCGACTCGCACTTGACCATTTTTTCTTTCTGAGATTTTATTTTTTCCCGGCGTGTGTATAACAACTTACTAAAATTTCATGACAATCGGATTACCCTTATTGCGCGAGTCTGACTCGCACTTGACCCTTTCGGAAAATCCTTTCTTATTGGATGCCTTCGTCATACAAAGTTCAGACCCTCCAAGTTTCAGGTCTCTACGATCAGCGGTTTAAACTGTGCGTTGATCCATCAGTCATTCAGGACAAAGCATTTTATATGTATAGATTTCTTTATGAGCGTTAAGCTGAAATTAATGATGTTGATGTTAAATAGAAATAAAAAGAAGTTATTAGATTTTTGCTGAGTCGGCAACGCGCGAATGATGCCCCAGGTGCTGCAAGGCTGACCGCTTACCATCAGGCGGACCTTAGGCTTGTTTGCCACCTTAGTGGTACAAAAAACATTTTACTGTGACAATAATATCTTTATTACATCTCAGCTTAAAATCGGAATAACTCACAATGCACCTAACTTTGTATAAGTGATCACCCACGTGCAGAGTTTACTTAATTGAGGTACTAATGGCCTTCGCACCTACCGAATTACAGTATCGCCTTATCCGTAGAACGCGAACTAAGCTAAAAACATTGTCCAAGGAGTTGGAGAAGATTGTAGGAAAAAAATTGCAGCTCAGTTATTAAGTGTAGAAAGTTGTAGAAGTAACGAAGAAAAATAAAATAAAAACTTAAAAAGGTAGTACTGAAAAACAGAAAGCGTGGTTTTCGTGCGAGTTAATAATTAAAAAAAAAAAATACAATACCAGTGGTGGTTTAGCACAAAAAACAGGCAGGATAACCCGCAAGAACCCGCTAGTTTCCTCATAAAACCTCTGTATCGTATAATAACATAAGTTATTACCGAATTAGGCACCCATAATATATTAATTAGCTTATATTTAAAACATAATATCACGACACGACCATAGGCTCAACTTCACTCTCGTACCTACATGTCATGGACGACATTGACGTCACATGTACAACGGGTATTAAATCTCATACCAATTTGGGGTCATCCGTGATGTCAGATCAAATGACTGTGTTTTCTAAATATAAATAAATATGTAGATTTTAGTTTAATGATTGAACAATACATATGAATGTGTTTTTTTTATTTCTGTTTAATTAAAACTAATTTATCTGAAGAAAACTATATTTATACTGTTTACTTAATAATAAATTATACAACTATTGGGTACGTATCTATCTACAAGGTATATTCGGAGGCTACTGTAACTGAATTCAGCAGTATACCGTAAAGACCGCCTTTTTGTTTAAAACTATTTTCTACAAAAAAATATTTTTCACTTCTCATGCTCTGAAGGTGTCATTATTGCACAGCGTTGGCGGACTATAGTGTATCATTGGTCTCTGGTCTCTAGGGATTAATAGTAGATTATTCAGCAAGAGATGATAAAGTAGTGTCTTAATCAATAGTGCCCAAAGTCAGTATAACTTACTTTGTACTAAACAGTTTGGCTTTATGAAAGGCCGTTCCACAATCGATGCAGGAGTGGCATTATAAAGAATATATTTCAACACTCCAGTTTTATGATATACCTAAGGCAATTGACTGTGTCCAACATAAAAATCTCAGCAGAAACCTACATCACTATGGTAATAAATAGAGGCAGAACTAGCCCTCGATCTATTGACCTCCTACATGAGTAGTACAGAAAATAGCTATCAACGGTAAAATATCTACGTTATCAGCATCCACTTAGGCGTCCCACTGGGCTCAATTCTTGGTCCTTTTCTATTTCTTATTTACAATAATTATCTGCCATATTATATAAAAAAACATGACAATGTATTATTTGCTGAATGCTCTTTCATTTAAAGTTAGTTTTAAAGTTCACCCACAATTTATTACTTAATTACTCGAAAACCAAAAGTATAAAATTTACATTACCAAACGCTAGCCAGGTCCAGACCTTTATTAATATTAATGGAGAGCAATCAAAACTTGTTGTTTCCACAGTCTTTCTTGGCATAACGCTGAACTCTAAACTTTAATGGGGTCCACATATTCATAACATAGCCAAAAAACTTAGTTCTGCAGTGTATGCAGAAAATAAGATATTGAGCGGTGTTCACATTGCGCCTGCGCAGAGGACTTCAACAAGCCTAAAGTCCCTCGTCTGCGCAGGCCTTTAGTGAATGTAAAGTTCCAAAGAACATTCTTCTCAACTTCATATCTTTATTACCAACATCCTTTTATAAAAACTGTTAGTGAATCATCTTTCAATGGAAAAATAGAGCGTGCCCAATGAATTACGACTCACAAAAACACCATGCTCGTTGCTCCATGAATGCGAGCAACTTTGAAAATAAATCGTCAATTGTGGCTGTAAATGGAAACAATGGCTTGTTATGGCCAGCCTTGTTTCCCGTCTGTAGTAAACTGATAGTTTTATTTTTTATATCGCCGTCCCGCCCAGCATTGACGTCAATCGACCGGTCGCTCGACTCGTTCATGTGTGTGGGTGTGTGTGTGTGTGTGTGTGTATACTAAATTATACTTAGGGATGTCACGAGTAATTTATTTTAAGTAATGTACTGAAGTTATTTAAATTATTTAATTTACATTTATTTTATTCGATAAACTAATGTCAATAATATAGGTCGATTTGTAAAGCTGTTTCATTTATATTTTAAAAACTTTTGTTTTTTGATTAATTCTGCATTGGGTGGCTGAACATTGATTGAGATGGTCTTTATGTTACTGTCCACATAGTAATCAAAGCAAAATGAAAAAAAGTTTTATTTTCTATGTAATATTTATTTTGTATGTTACTTAACATATTTTGGAGTAATTGATAGTGTGGGACCCTATTATTATGACTCCGCTGTCCGTCTGTCACCAGGCTGTATCTCATGAACCGTGATAGAGAGTTAAATTTTTTACAGAAGATGTATTTCTGTTGCCGCTATAACAACAAATACTAAAAAACAGAATAAAATTAATATTTGAGGGGGCAACCATACAACAAACGTGATTTTTTTTGCTTGTTTTTGCTTGATATTGATAACGGCAACAGGTAGACGTTTGAAATATTCACAGAACATTTAGTTATATAGTCACTTTTAAAATAAATAATTAAATTAAAATAAAACAAATATTTAAGGGGGCACCCATACAACAAACGTAATTGTTTTGCCGTTTTTATAGATAATAATTGTACGGAACCCTACGTGCGCTAGTCCGATTCGCACTTGGCCGTTTTCACTGTAATTTATTTAGCAGAGTGAGCAAATTGGACATCCTTAGCTGCATTGTGTAAGTTTCAAATCGCTTCTGTAAGGACACGAATGTAGTTAAAATTTAGCACGTGTGTGTGTGTGTGTGTTGCGTGGTGCTCACTGCTATGCTATGCTGGTACAATCATTATTTTTTATTACTCTTGCGACATTTTGTAATGTATATCTTTTGTGAGTTGTATTTCCGAATCTCTTTTTTAATGTACTTTATTAAAGTAAATTTGCATACCATGCGATTTATACGACTGAACGAAATTTACTAAATTTTAGAATAATAACCGCCGATGTGCTATGTACCTTATGTAATATTTTTTTTTTACTTTTGAAAATAGTTCTCTCAGGTCTTTATTTTACTTCTTATTTTTTCAAGCTGGTTATCTATGATGCATGGGACTTATATAAACTATCGTAGTCCTGATGCACTGCATCAAAAGAATCAGAGTTGTGACGATAGGTCAGAAAGTCAGGTTAATTTAAAAATGGCTTGTTAAAATTAGGATATTCTCGAGTTTTCAAAGTAGAAATAAAGGACTTTTTATTTTGCAAACTTAGGGGTTGGAAACATCTTGAAGGTGTTCGGTTTTCTATGTTCTTTGGATGTCTAACAGGAAACTTAAACTAAAACGACTAAATAAAAATAACATCTTTAATTTATCATTTTAATACAAATGTTTTTTATTGTATACAATATTTTTTTTAAATTAACTTAGCTTTTCATAATATCTACAATATTTTCAAAGTCGTAAAGAATTGGGTTTAATCTAGGAGAGAAAGGTATTTAATCATAAAAAAGTTTGTATGAAAACAAACAGCTACATATGCAGTTCTCCTAATTAAAAAGACTTACAAAGTGAAAACACTTCAGATTTCTTATTGCGAACATTTCTTTTACTTCTGACTGTATACATTTAATAGCATTAGCAATTTTTTTAGTTGATAATTTTTATACTATTATTTTCCATACCTATTGGCAGTAATGTTCACCGATCGTTTGAGCGAGTTTAATGAAGTGTAACTTCACCGCCGGTTAACCTTGCCAAGGAACTGTCAGTGGTCTAGTTTTGTCTAGTTTAATAGTAAACTGTATAAAAACTGGTCTAGTTTAAAAAGTTTTTTCACGACGCTATTTGGTTTTAAAGTAAAAAGAGAACAGTTGCGCAACATTATGTGTCAGTATCTAATAAATACCTATGTTTTATAAAGGTGGCAAACAAGCATAAGGGCCGCCTGATGTTAAGCGGTCACCGTATAGACGTTATGGACGTTTGTAACACTACAAATATTACTCACGTGTTGTTTCGTTACCGACCCTCAAAAAATATAATCACTCAGTTCTTGAGGAACCTCATACAGTATTGTATGTATCTTGCTTCAGCCAACATGAGCCTAAGCTGACACAGTTTAGCTACACTTCTTATTTATGGTTCCATAGCGAAATGGCGAAACGGAACCCTTATAAATTCGTCATGTCCGTTCGTCCGTATCTCACAGATACGAGAAGATATTTTACATAAAGGTGTCTCTTGTTAACCTTCATACAGATTTGTTATTAAAAATTTAGAAAACATTTTTTAGGGTCGCTGTCTATGCATAGAACCGATGATTGATTTTTTTTTCGCGCACTCTATCGTGTGGGTTATCGATAAATAGAAGTTACATTTAATGTTTCTAAGCAGTTTTTTTTTCTCTAACAACCAATATTTTGCGAATTATTGACTACCAAAGTTGAAAATTTTGTGTCCTCTTCTCTAACTTTTAAACCTCGTGTTCAAAAAACCTAAAAATCTTAATGCGACACTCACTTGGCTGGTTTTTTTAAGTAGACACTGCAGGTGGTTAATGCAAGTGTCGAGTAATTATTTGCTAAATATGTCAAATCAATGTAGAAAAACAGAAACAAACTAATAAGAACAATTCCTACTTAACAAAGTATAAATAAACCAAAATATCAATCACCGTACTTAATTTAGCTTAAACGCTGACTCATCAAATAGCATCAGCACTTGTAACCTGCAGTTGCAACTTAACAAAGTTTTGATGAGCTTAGCCTCATCATTAGTTCGTGTTAAGTTCTGGTAAGTTTAATCTTGTATTTAACATATACATCAATTGCAAACCCCACTGTACTGACGTTTTCTGTTATCTTAGATAACGTGTTCAGTGTGATTTTAAAACGTGATGTCATTTGTAACATGGTCCGCACGCCATACTTCCTCGTGTACAGAATTATTTCAGAAATATCAGTCTTAGGGCCTGTTTTTAACGCGTAATCAGGTATTTGCGAATTTTCGAATACGCGTTACACTGACAGCTGGCTACCAAATTGAGTTACACACAGAACAAACGAGTCAGCAGAAAACGCAATGCAATCACAAAAGACATCACACTATTTAATACTACTAGTGGTGAAAAGGGTTTTGGCAGATTTGGGCACTAAATAAAACTTGGCATGATAATCATCTTCATTCATATATTTATTATGCACTGTTTAAATTCAAATTTTTGATGTTAATTAATTTCGTCAGGTTTTTTTTTTAGAATTAAAGCATATGGAAAGAAAGTGCTGTGTCATTGGAATCCTATTTTTAACCGTTATTCAACGGTAAACATAAATAAAGTAGGAAGATTAAGGTTATCCAATAAATGTGCGTGTAGACACATCACTTTATTTTATATTATATACATATTTTATCTTGAAATACAATGTTTATTACCAAATCACACCTTAGATAGTTTATTTATATTCGATCTTGAATCAATTTGTACACTTATGATATTTAATAACGGCTTATCGCAATTTCAAAGCACAATAGTTTTATAAAATTTAATAAACAAATTTAAATAAACTACAGAAAAGCTAAAAGCATCTTCTCTGTTTTTATTCGCCTTTATAATAAAGATTTAATGCAGTATCAAAGCCAAGTGAAAAGTATATTTTTACCGTAACGACAAAAAAACCCTTTTATTATAGGTCGCTCAGGATTCATCGTCATCTCTAACCTTCCTGTTGTTTTGCGTAAAAATTAAACGTAAAAACTGCTTGTTCCAGATGTTAAGTGCTGATTGAGGGCGCGTTGACTCCTGAGCGACCTACTACGGCGGTGAGGTGGAAACCCTGCGCGACTACAACGACAACCCTGTATTAGCCAACAACAAACTCTGCCAGTCTTTCACCTAGTTGAGCAACTGATTTATTTACAAAGCGGTTTTGTCAATTATTTTGGATAATATACAAACTAGAGGTCTTTTAATATTCACTTTGTTACTCAATATAATTGTTTAAAAAAATTCCGATCTTTTATCGTTGTGTAATATGTTAGTGTATTTTAATATTTTTAATTATTGTTATTTCTAAGAAAAAGTGTTTATGCATTGCTTACAATTTCGTATAAGTGCCTGGTTTGATATTAGGTTTTTTTTTAGTATTTCAATCGAAGCAAATATTGGCATAGATTTCGAAATGAATCTATTTATTCAATTCTGTAGTTTTGTTTAACTTTTTTTAGGTTTGTTCTATCTTTAGTTCCTGAATTCTACACATAGATAGGTAGGCACTATATACTTGCCAGAAAGCTATGCATACTAAAAACGATCTTGCGATTGGGGTGTCTAATAGAAAAAAAATACATATATAGGTCCTAGCATATTCTTGCGACTTCGTCCGCGTGGAATTTTGAAAAAAAAAGCTTTTAACTGTTTATGGATTCACCTACAAAAATATAGCTATTCTCATACGAATTTTCATACCCTATTTTGATTAAAAATAAATCAGTAAAACACGTCCATCCTAATTTTCTAAAGGCCGAATACCATTTATTGAGGATTAGGCTTCAAAAAAGATAGATTTTTATGAACAATCCCAACCCCATTTGCCCATTTCCTAATTTGGGTTGTGCGTCGATATATCAATCAGTTAGCCAGCTTACTCTTTTATACCAATATAGATACTTTTACTATGAATTATGAGTCTCAAAGCACAATGCCATAATTTGGAAACTTTCCTCAAGTTTCTTAGGAAATTGACACATGGTATAAAGTGTGAGGGAACATGTTCCTTGTAGATGTTCCTTAAAACAAGGTCGTTTTATTTCTAGCTGTTAAACACCAACTTTACCTATCTTCCGCCTAGTTGAACAATTAATAATCTACGAAACCTTCTCTCAATTAGTTTTGAATAATACCTTGCGCTCTTTTAATATTTGCATTTGAAAATTAACCAGCCTGTAACCATTTTATTTTGAACTTTGTCTGTAGAATTTCACTTTAGTAAATTTTTAAATGTGTCCTTTTGGGTTTGAATATGATTGTTACCTGTACCTATCTGTCATCTTTTTTATAACCATAACATGTATGTAAATTTAAAATTTATCTTTTATTTATTCATTGTTCTAACTTTATTATTAATTTTTTATTATGTATTAACAACGATTATAACAGTTCATAGCTTATTTTGTTTTTCTAAGCAGTGGGTTAATATATTCAGTCTCTTTATATATTTTATTGTTATTTTATAGTATAATTTACTGTTCGGTGTGATGCTCGCAAATCTTTGATCATAGCGAATAGGAAGAATATCGTTTCAATTTAAAATCAATTGTATGATCTCCAATTATGATCTTCTCGAAATTTGTTCATAACAATAGACGTTATTGGTCGGGCTTGACTTGAAAATCTTTATTTACCATTTATATAAGGTGGCTGGTAATGCTGCTCTGTGTTAAATTTAAAATATCCTAACGCCTCTGGGCTGTCCAAACCTGGGACCTTATTGCGAACTGTCACGAGTTATTCGGATTTTGGAATTGGAGACAAAAATCTATGGAAGTCTGACTTAGCTCTCGAAACGCGTGAACGTACTTGCAAACATTTTCCCCTCATATTCCAGAGTTCGAATAGCTTGAGACTGTTCCCAATAAGATGCCTGTTCTGGTGACCGGTATAATGACTACCTACATTAGTAAAATTTTGCATGGAAAAGGAAACAAATCAACAAAGAACCACACAAACCTCTGTTTTTTATAAAATTGGATTTATATCTAATAAATATTTATATCGGCATTTGAAATTTTTCGGTTTTTTAAAGCTGCTATTAAAGTACTCGTAAGTTACCGTTTAATAGATATACATTTTCATGGCTATGATATCAGATGTTGCTGTGATTTGGGTTCCGAGCAGAAGATCAAGTGTTCTTTTTATTATAATATCTGAAACCGATTACTGGTTTGTTCTTGGACTTTAATTAAAATTATGCAATAATTCCCTGGCTTTGGCAGAAAGCATATCTAGTGTCGAATAATGTGGTTTTAAAAAAAAATTATAAAACCACCTTTTTTAAACTCTAGTTCTTTCCAACACCCCTTTTTTAACTATAGTAGAAAGTGTTATTTGCATAATTTGGTAATTCGGACCTTTTTTAGGGCCCACTAGTATTTATAAACCAATAAAAAGCAATCAAGGTCATCAAGTATTAAAGGGACCCATAAACCTAATTCTATAAATTAAAAACGAAACCCTGTAATTGCGAGTCTGACTCGCACGTTTTTTCTTCCGACACATACGACGTATACGTGTAACTATTAATTTTAATGTTAGTGATTAAAACACTTTTATGATATAATTTAAGCACCCATAAAATAATTGAAACACTCTTATGATATAATTAAAACACTCATAAAATAATTGAAACACTTATGATATAATTGAAACACTCTTATGATATAATTAAAACACTCATAAAATAATTGAAACACTCTTATGATATAATTGAAACAATCTTATGCTGTAATTGATTGCAATAAATATTATATTATTGCATATTAATGATTCTCATATTTTAATATAAACTCATTCTTACATACTTGTGATTAAGATAAGGTAAATGATTTATTTGAGTCTTACCAATTGAGTATTAATGTTTTTTAGGATAGAAACTGCTTTTATGCTTAAAATATAATGTTAAATATTGACTTCTGAAGCTGCTAAAGAATAGTTACATATCTTTGTTTTTGTATAGAATTGTTATTTTCTTTAAAAAAAAATTTATTAAATAATGTAGTTAAATGTACCTTCCTATACATTTATGAAACACGCTATGAGATTTAAACCAAAATTATATCTTGCCTTAGATAGCTTTTATAAAATAGTTTAACTATTGTTTTTAATTTATTATAGTCATACGTTTTTAAAATATATTTAATGTAACATTCCGTTTATGTATCAACGTTTTAATTAATAGATTAACTTTATTTATCGATAAGTTATAATTTACGTGAGCTAATTAATGCATGTATGACGTCAATTGAGAGTAATATAGTGTTATTGATGATTTGATATTATTATATTTTTACCTACTAGGGAACAGCAATATTTTATGTAAGTGTGTGTTTGAATAAAATTTATTAATTGTATATTTATATTTTTTTTTGTGTTTGTATGTTGGTATATAAAAAGGTACATACCTACCTAATTCATCACGTAATATGTATAGATTCTATACCACTCGTCACTTTTAGGGACTCAAAAGCCGTTTTGAAATTTAGCTGTTAGTTGCCTCATACGATGTAGACATCCAATAAATAACGTTTATTTGAAATGTTAAGGAAAAATGGTGTAAAAACTTGGTGTGGGAGGAGGAAAGTATACGTTGCGTACTTCGGTTTGTAAGATCTGTATCCCGTTAGGCACTGGTTGAGATTATTTCGATCACAAACCTAGAGAAGCGACATTTTAGGCATATTTTTTGGGGCCGTGAATTTGATTAATCATCAAAATACTTACGAGATACTTGCTTCTGCTAGCGGCTCTGCCTGCCCTAAATTTGGTTATCATTGTGGGATTCCGACTACCTCGCAGCCTAGTTGGTTGTGTGGCCGACTGCTACGCAGAGGGTGTGGGTTCGATTCCAGCACTGGAAAAACATTTATGTGATAAAAAAACATTTGTGTTTGTCTTAAGTCTGGGTGTATTTATGTATAATATGTATGTATTTACAAAAAAAGTCATATATATGTATTCGTATCCGTTGTAACATAACATCACGCAAGCATTGCTTACTTTGGGGCCAGACGGCGCTGTGTTTAGTGTTCAAAAAAATATTTAAAAAAAATCCTTTGGCGACTCCTTGATTGTACTGCATAGGTTTGCTATATAAAGCTATAGCTGTAGCTACAGTTCCATTAAGTGGTGTTAGGTTATAGTTTTTCATAATTTTTGCATTTTCTAGGACAAAAAGTAGCTTATGTGCTTTTCCAGACTATAATCTATCAATGTGTGTTTTATCCAGGTCCGTTCAGCCGTTCTGGCGTGATTAATTCATCCATACAAACTTTTGCATTTGTAATATTAGTATAGATGTTACTTCTGTCATAAGTATTTAATACCAAAATTAAGTTCCAGAATTTCTTTTTTTTTTCTAAGGAATTTAAGGTTTTAAGCATTTGAGTCATTTACGAATTTCGCTTTCAGTTTCGAAAAGGCAGGATAGCGATCAATGCATACAAAGATATATTATAATTAATTTACTGACTTTGATAAATTGAGTGCAACATACGTTACAAAAATTTTACCAAAAGGTGAAATCCGAATAACCTAGGCAAGTCCGTGTCGTAGCTAAATCTTGGATTCCATAGCTATTTTAAATTGAAATAAATACAAATAATTGTGATTTCATAATTATTTAGTTGTTTGATTCAGTTTCGTTCGTATTGTTTTGTGTCACGATATCGCTCATCAAAATATCACTGCTTTTCCCATACACATTTTTTATACCACTAAGGTGGCAAACAAGCTTGCGGTCCGCCTAATGTTAAGCGGTCACCGCAGTCTATGGACGCTTGCATTGCAACACCGGGGGCATCACATTTTCTGTCTTAAAGAAGCACATACCTGTATGTAGTCTTTAGAGAAAATCTTGGCAGGAACCTCATTCCACAACCTAAGCGTTTGCCGGAAGAAGTTTTTCTGAATCCCCTCTGTACTCGACCAATTAGTTTCAAAGGTGTGAGGATGAATTCCCATACGATGGTGAGCGGCGCGATAATAGAAAGTAGCCGAGCGCATGATTTCGAACAATTCCTAAGAACACATCCCACTGGTAAATCTTAGATAATTGAATCAAAGTTTTTATGGAAATTTGCAAGTCAATAAGGATGGTATTGTAAGTACATTTTTTAAGTTTAGTTTTTTCAGCTAATCGTGTTTTTAGCTAGTGAAATAGATAATAGTCCGAATCCAAATAAGTATCTACCTATTGTCAAATTTTAAGTTTTAAAACAGGCGATTTGGCGCCTCTTTGCGATATCTAGTCGATGGTAGAAAACTGTAAATTTATAGCAAAATTCGTTTCAGACAAATCTAGACATAATCTATGGTGCCTTTTTTGCAGTTTTTTGACAATCGCGTAGCGGGCCACCAACTATGAACTGAACATGAGAAATGAGACATAATCATAAATTAGGTAGTTATGTCAATACTAGCTGCTGCCCGCGACGTCGTCTGCATGAACGCTATACTATAATATCGCTTTTTGAGAAGGAAACCATAGTGCGATCTAATTCGACGCCAACGCCATCTAGTTAGCAAATAGAAATCATTTTTATAAGGTGAATAATCACATCTAAGTTATGACTTTACACGATTTTTTAACATGAAATAAATGGCTATGTGTGAGTAGAATAATTAATACCTAAGAAGCAAGTCAAATATGCGCCGTTAGATTACACGTTGTTACAGAGTGCGTTAAAGAAATAAAAATTCAAAAAAAATATAAAATTTTAATATTGTTCAAATTGCTTTCAGGGGGTTAAAAATGAAGATATATAAACTATCATTTAAGGTATATATTAGAGAAAAATACTGAGCCGTCTTCTACCTGGAAGGGCCAAAACTTGGTATGTTTTGAAAATACTTTTTGGATTTTAAGAAACAAAGCCCAAAGGTAATAGTGTGGTATATTTTTAGAACCGGCTCACCAAGCCCTTTTATTTGATACCCCACACGATGGGTTTAGGAGAAAAAAGTTTTAAATCCCATACAAAAAATTGATGACACCATAAATACCTGCTCTGCTCGTTCCCCGTAGGTGATAGCGTGATAATTAGTAGCCTATATGTTGACCCGACTTCTTAATAATATTCGTGCCAAATTTGAAGTAAATCCATGCAGTACTTTTTGAGTTTATCCCGAACATACATACAGACAAACAGACAAAAATTCTAAAAACTATATTTTGGGCTTCTGTATCGATTGTAGATCTCACCCCAAGTATTCTTTTAAAAAATATTCAATGTACAGTTTTGACTTTCCTACCATTTTATTATATGTATAGATTTAAAAAGGCCTTTTTAGGCAGAATTGTGGCGTACATAACGGAAATGATAAAGAATAGCTTATTTGTAAGTATAAGTTTTGAATAACGGAGGATTTATAGTTTAAAAAAGGCTAAGTTTGTACCACATTGCTATTGCCACATTATCACTTGTCGACTTTTGTTACGTGTTAAAGTTTCACGATAGTAAAATCCAAAATAAAAACACAATCACTGTATTTTTTATATAACATTGATAGTCTAGTGCGAAACTTTGCCGTTTATAATTTTGTAGGCATTATTACAAATTTATTTATCAGGATATCGCTGATATTTTACATATTTTGTGATCATATTAGACTCACGATTTAGGTCGCTACGAAGGTTTTAGTATTTTTCATGCAAATTTTGTAATATTTATGAATTAGTTGGTTAATAAGGCACCTTGCAGTAAAAAATTTACGTGATTTTGACCCGTTATATGTTTTTCTTTAAAATATCTAAGGTTTATACTTTGAGAGCTATTGGCTTCCAAAGATAAATAATTAATTTAAGAAAAAAACTAATTTTTATCTAACTTTTCAAAATCTAACTTAATGCGTGTACGCAACACACTTGACGGGTTTTTTACGATAAAGGTATTTTTAAAATGTTTAACCACTTCAAATGATAGATACTAAAACATTGCGAGAGAACGTAATGCATTGTAACAACTAAAAAAAATGGGTAAATCGGATCAGTGGTTCCCGTCCAATAATGGACAGCAAGAGTCAGTCAGTACAGAGAAATACCTACGTGGCATTTCAGGATTTTTTAGTACAGGAAAGACTTAAAAAAAACGGCTTTTATTTCTAATTGTGGGGATGGGGGTCTTACCTTCGACTTTAAGGTGACTATATTCCATCACGACTCTAATTGGTGAAGGCGTTAGAGTTAATACAAACGTTGACTGCTAGTAGGTATTCTATCTCAAACATGATAGGAGGTGAGTCCATAGTAGTAAGGAGTCAACAGAGTCTAAACTACTATCACAATCCACAAATTATGACCATTTGTTGCCCTTATATTGCGCGCACAAAAATTGCACTGCAGCGTCTACCGAAATAAAATATTTTATTTATCTAACTGGCTCAAAAAGGCTCACTATGTCGTTTAAAATCCAATTAAAAAAGGTTTTTTTTTTTAATACTACAGAAACAAACATAATTAACCTTTCGAAGTGTGGTTTGTCCTTACTACCTTATTAAGTAACACTTTAGTATAATTTTTGATACTATTGAATTAAAGATAACGTCTTGTTTAATGTTATTTAACAGCTTTTATTATAGTTTGTTAAATTATTAAATACAACAAGAATAAAAAAGTTTAAAGTAAAATTTTAGTTTTATAATTTTTAAAATTGGCAGGGTGCAAATTCATAACGCTTAAAAAAAAGAAAGAAACATTTGCTTGGAATTACGTAGAAATACATAATTTTGGTTATTTTTACTATAAATATATTACTTTTACTAAATAAACTTAAACTTAATATTTAAAAACATGAGTCACTCCACAAGTGACGTAAAATACTTAAGTTCACCCGCGAAAAATAGGTAAGTTGGTGAGCGTGCGATTTGTTGACTACATGCAGATATATAAAAGGCGCTTAACCTATTTCAAAGACTTATAATGTTGTTATCATGTTATTAATACTTAATTAAACTATTTAAATTAAGTATTTATGGTTTTTTTTGTATCTTGTATATATTTTCATCGCTGTAGTGAGATGAAAAAATGTGTGATTCGCACTGCTGGTTTTTTTTTGTTTTAATGCCTTAGAAACCCTAGCTTTCTTCAGGATTCAATTTTTGAACCACTCGTTTTGCTCGTGGGTTCAATCTTTGAATCCTTCGTTTGCTCGGTATTAAATATAAGCATTCACGCCAAAAACGAACTTTCCAGCCTTGCCTAACAAATAACTATTATCAGTGCCAAATTAAGGCTACACTAATAGTCCAGTAAATGACGGTAAAAAGATGGTACAACCACGCAATCCTTTCAAGTAAGTTGGATTTTCTTCAAAATTTGGGACTAAGCTCTACTTACCATTCACTTCAAAAACTACCGCTAATTGACAAAAAATTATAAAGCAGAAATTTAGGCATTTAACGAATGAAAAAACGTATAAATTAATGATAGTTATATAGTTTTAAAAATTATTTGTGATTTTTAAACCCCCTTATTAATTCCTTACACCCTTTTAAAACACCCCTTTTGACATAAAATTGAAAAAAAAAAAACATTTTTTGATAGTACTTTATTTCTTATTTTGATAAATTATAATATTTAAATCGTAGACATCTTAAGGGAATAGTTATAATTAGTTTTCATCCCCTAAAAACCACCCCTATTACAATAAAATACAAAAAATATCAAAAAAAAACCTTTTTTTTATATATGATGCTTCATTAAAACAAATTATTTGTTTAATCTTTATTTGTGCCAATTTTAGCACATGTGGATTTACAAGAAAAAGAAAATGTACAAAAATTTGCAACAAACATGAATATTAAAAGACCCCTTCACCAGGTGCCAATGATAAGAAGACTATTAATATACATGTGTAGTATACTTAAGCATGAAAATGCGTTTGGTTTTTTTAAGTTTTCTCGGTTATGTATATGGTTTATTTTCTGAGTTACTTTGAAAAAAGTATTTTTTTTATAATATTTCAAAAATACCTAGTTCACTTTGATATGTTTTTTGAAAAATAAGCATTTTAAATCGGTCAAAGTTTTGGATCATATTTATAATGTCAAGATAAAGTCATTGGTACATTTGTTACATTTAATTCCATTTAGGTTAGTAATTATATGCGTTTGTTGATTTTTCTCTTAAAAAAATATAAACCAACTTTATTTTCGTCATAACTCCGTTAGTTTTTATGCTAGAGAACTTTAAAAAACGCGTTTTAAAGGTTTTTTAATGTACTTAAAAAAGATTCTGAGCCCGTACCGTTTTTTCGTAATTCAATGTTAAAATCTGTAAATTTGTCGTTAAAAAAATAAGGCTTACCTTCAGTGAGCTATTACTTTGTTTGTTTTGGGTCTACATTAAAAATAAAAAAAGAAATTCTTTGATTTTTCATAACCTACCATTTTGATAATTACAGATTTTTTGATTAAATCAATTGTTTATGAGTTATATGTGAAAAATTTACAAAAAACGTTGTTATTTTCGGAAAAAAACAACATTTTCGATCACGAATATCTCAAAAAGTATTGATTTTACGAAAAACAACTATAGAACATTTTTAGCTTAATATCCATCTTTCTATCGATTCCTTTAGTTTTTATTTATAACTACTCCCTAGTTGGTCTGGTATTCACCCCCCCCCCCCGAAAAAGCACACCTTGGCATAGGGTAGATTTTGCTTCTTGGGGTCTGTCAAAATTACAGCAAAATCCATCTTTCTTGAAAGAATTGCTAGTCAAAAACTGTCATTTACTGTACTGTAATAAGTGTATGGATGTGATATACAGAAAAACACACGGATCAAGTGCAAATCTGATTCACTCTAACGCGCTGAATCATACATCGTCAAAATAAGAAATTTAATAACTGAGAAATTTGTCAGTAATCAAATAAACAAATAGTTTGTTGTATAGATAGCTAATGTGTTTTATGATAAACTTTATTTACGTTCTCGAAAATATATTCGAATACGAATTACGTTTTGGCGATCAGTGGGTACATTTATTAGTTATCTGTATTTTTGATGAAAAAAAAAACATATTCGTCAACGTACGTGAGTACAATTATTTTATAAGTACTAATATATAATTTAAGTGAATAAAATATTTTGTTAATTGGTCTTTGAGTAAAAAAAAACCTGTCGTGGTAATTTTATTTTCATGTAATTTTTTTTTATAAAAAACGTCAATATTCCTTTTAGGACAATGTATGGACAGGAATGTTACTGTATGTGATACGGTATGAACCTAATAAAAATAAAGCTGCAGAACCCTTAGAATTACTTTTTGTATCTGTTCTGGACGTTCTAATTGTTCGTATTACTTGTTGTTTAAAGCCTAAGTCAGGCATATTTATAAGAATTGTGTTGTTTTGTAGATGTTACTTATAAAAGCCATATAATTATCCTTTTGGCATTTGTTGTTAAGTAGCATATCGATGTTCCTTTATAAGGGTTTTGGTTTTATAACTGCTTTATTATCTTTCCAAAATGTATGTCAATAAAGCGACTATATGACGAAGATATTATAAGGCTAAAAGCATTTTCATATACTTATATACAACTATTTGTTTTAAAAAGGCCGTATAAATTAAGTATTTGAACGGTTCTATGACTGAGTAATAACATTAAATTGCCGTAAAAAACCTATATAGCATGCTATAATAAGGATAATTGAAAGAGTAATGCTTTCAAAAAAACATGTATAGGAATTCTACGCTCATGACCCGTGCACCCACTGATCTACCACCAGTGGGTGCAGGGGGAATTCTTACTTACCCGTACACCCACTGTATCCTACCAGTGGGTGAAAGGGGAAATCATGTTACCCGTGCACCCACCGGGTTTAAAAACGCCCGAAATTCTCCAAGCCTCAACTAAGTAGTTGGTCCGTGGGGAATTGTGAAAACCAAAAGAAATAGATTCCCCACGGCGCAACTATTATTTTTTATAATAGTCTTTCAGTTATAAGGCGTTTTTGCTAAAGCACGGACGCAAAGCAGGAAGAATTTCGTTCAATGACCGGTCACTATTTGTCTCTGCTGCGCGTGCATAAAAATTATTTGCCGTCGCCGCTGTATAGTTAGGAAATACTTAAAATAAGTTTCTAGATCGTTTGCAAATCAAGCCGTAAGAAAAATGGCACTTCCTTTGGGCAGTAAAGTGAACAAATTTTTAACGCAAGGACAGCTGGAGGGGTTTTTTTTAAATACCACTTAGTTGGCAAACAAGCTTTCGGACCGCCTGATAATAAGCGGTCACCACAGCCTACGGATCTTTGCAACAAATGGGGCATCACTCGCACGTTGCCGACCCTAAGTAGGCCACCAGAGTGCGTTACACAAGATATGTTTCTTAAAAATGTATTTGCTTGTTCCGATGAATTTTATTTTATTTGTAATACATAGCTATTATTTAAGCAAAGCAGTTCTTAGTCACCTTTTACAGTTAAAGGCCGTGCACTTCATGTTTTACGGTTATAGGGCACCGGAGACCCTGTAGCAGAATTATCTACCTAAAACAGACAGGCCGATATTCGTCATGCGTTATAGCTTGTCCTTTACTACTTGGATATTTTTAGGTTACGGAATTTTACTGTAATCTTGCCGATGGTGATTTGTTTGTTGTGTAAATCCATACATACTAATATTATGAATGCGAAAGCAACTCTGCCTATCTGACTCTTTGCCTATCTATCTGTATGTCTGTTATCCCTTCACGCTTAAACCTTTAAACCGTCCGTCTAAATGCTGAAATTTGGTATGGAGATAGTTTAGAGTCTCGGGGAAGGTCATAGGATAGGTTTTATCCCGAAAAATTCAAAAGTTCTCGCGTGAATAACTATAAATTAGCTTAAACGAAGCATAGCTTGCTATATCAAAGTTAATTAGTTCAGTCAGAAATAAAAGAGAGACGTTCGTCGACTTTTCTTAACCATAAACTATTAGTTATTTATTAAATATAAAATTAATATATAATATTTAGAAAAAATAGTTAGGTACCTAATAAAATTAAAAATTTGATTTACACTTTAATATCTATATATATATATATATATATATATATATACCTATATAAACATGCATGTTGCCTTGTTTATTTGTATTCGCTTCATTGCGTTAAATATTTGGCTAGTTTTTGTGCCCACGGCCACCGGGAAGGTTTGAGAGCGGAAAGGAAGGAAAAACAGTGAAAAAAGGGCTACGGGAAGAAGAGGTTATTTTATTATTCAATGAAAAATATATGCAAACATAAATAATAATGGGAACAATAATCGGTAATAATGAACGATTATCAACATCGTCCAAGCACTAGATCTGTTACTGTGACTCAAGCTATATTTTACAAGGTAAAGGAAATGCTCTATCCAGTTCTCTATGTCTATGCTGTAACGTTATTTTCGTCACAGGCTTAAGTTACGTTCATGAAATTATTCTAAGCTCCTGGTTTACACGCACTGTGATTATGCAGATTGATTCCATGCCACAAAAGGCAGTTATCTAAAATTATGAATTAATAGATCGGTCACAGGCACAAAACTGCCTGGAGCAAGTGGCTTAACGTGCCAGCCTCTTTCGATACGAACCTGCGCCCTGTCTGTACTTACATAGCTAACAAGCCAGTATTATAACAACTCGTGAGGCGTTTGCACGCTTTAGAAACCAAACGTGATAGTCACTCAAACTGTTTAACAACATTTTTAGTTACTTTTGAAAATGGAATTAAATGATAGTGTTGTTTTTGTCATGTATCGAAAGCTTATATCGATAAGTTAATGAAAAATCCGTGAAATTGACGCCGTGAGTGTTTTGTTTTGTATTGTGACAGTGAAGAGTGAATCTACTTTCTGATGAATTAGGTTTGCTTGTTAACATCGTTTTCTTATGATAGTTTTATTTTAGAAAATTTTAATAAGTTGTCATGCCTATAAAAAACCCTATTGAAATTCATAGAAATATATTTTTATCTTTTAATATTTAATCATATATCCTTAGACTTTTTTATATAGTATTCACATTGTTTCTTATTTATATACAAATAAATTAAGAGAAATTTTAGATCCTTGTATGTATAATTTGCTGAAGCGTGTTTATTTCTCGAATGAGTTGATTTGATTGATGCAATCACTGGATCAATCTCTGAGCTGTCCGTAACTATGATTTACTAGTTTATTTCATCGATATCGATGTTTATTCGATCGTAATCTATGTTTTTTTTTTATTTTTATGAAATGAAACTTACCAGTTGTCAATGAAGGCGCTAAGGCAATCTTGTGACTTCAAAACTAAATTAATAAATTTAGAACCTTCTTATTTATTTAAATGTGTACTATCGTGTCATATATGCAACTTTATTTTACTGTACAAACATATTGATAGAGGTTTTTTTTTTAAAGAAACGTGGTAAGTTTACCTCTACGTTTTATTTAAAATCAAGTAATATGACAATAAATGTCTGTGGCCATGATTATTAAATTGTGTAAAATTTATTTTTTAAACGAACACATTTTTTATTGTAAGGTACTGTTTTAATTATTATTCTAAATATTATAAATTTAAGTTCTAATTATTTAGTTAATTTTTTTTTTCTACCTACTAAACATATTTTAGTAGATCATGTAAGCTATGTCTCTCTATACATAAAATGAATTAAAAACATTTATGCCTGGGTACAGTGACATCTTCAAAGGATTTTTTAATGCTGCCGTCTGTTTGTCAGTTCGCCCGAACCCACGAATGCAAACAATTACAAACGGATCACATTAAAATTTGTTATCTTTAGTAGACAGACAGTAGGTACATGCATTCGGGATTACTTCATATTATCCCGGAAATAAATATTTACGGGTCCAAGGCGACGCAGTTAAACCCAGCGTTATTCTAAATCAATACGTGATAAATAGAAAAGAATTACAAAAAAAATGTATTTCGTTTATAATTTATAATAATCTTTAATTAAATAACTTAAATATAACTTAATATACTAATATATATATAAATATTCAGTTTCAAAAATAAATACCAATTATGAATAAAATAATAGTCGTAGAAATAAATTTATTTTTAAATTTAAAAATCGTTTCAAAATCAAAAATGTTTAAAAAGTTAGAGGGGGAGTATAGAAGTCTGCTTCGAAAGATATAGGTATGCAAAGTAATATGTGTGCTTGAAAGAAAGAGCCAACCTATGGTGATTTAAGTTTCCCTCTCTAGATTTCAGCATATTAATTCGCTATGAGTTTGATATTTGGACACTTAAAACTTACTCACTTTAATCTTAAAATATCAACTCAGTTCCTTTTTAAAAGATCTTTTTCGATCCCTGATTTCCCGATGTGTTAAATTTCAAAACGAAAGTCTATTTTGCAATATCTTCAAAATCAATTGATAGCTAATAACAATATCTTAATTACATAATTATAACTATAAATAATATTTAGTATTTGAAAAACTAAGTATTGTAAATTTCCGTTTATAAGTTACGTTTTCTAGATTTTTCGCAAGTTGTCGCTGTCACACTACTAGCACGTAATAATCCTACACCACTAGGCAGCAATTATGCAGCACCGTCTCTTTGCTTACGTCATTGCTTAGGTGCACTTTAAGTTAAAGACCTAACCCACCTACCCCGGTCTTGAACCTATCCAACGACATCAATATGAACAAACTTTTTTTCCGTCACTTTTATGTGTACAGAGCAAACCCTAATTTTTTTTTATATATAATAATTTCATTACAAAACCGTAAATATTGCGGTTCACACACAACACTAGTCTGTAAGATTTCATTAGAATCGAAATGGAAAACGGCATTACCGTATACGGTGACATACGAAAAACAGAAGGACGGACAGACGGAATACTTATTACCTGAATTCGTATCTTATGCGTGAAATCTCTAGCTTTTGCCCTAAGTGATAGAGAGTGAAGAAAATGATAGGTGCAACATTGACAGGGAATTAAGAAATAAAAACAATAATCACGAATATGATGATGGGCATAAGAAAAATACATATAAATAGTAATTTTTTTTTTTTCAGTTTTTGCTATTTGTTCTTTAAGTAGGTTGTACTTAAATTTTTCATACTTGACTACGATACGTATTAAAAGCGCATAATATGCGTGCAACAAAACACTCCTTAAATAATACGTATACCAAACATGTTTTTAATTAATTGTTAATATAAAGCCTGAGTTACTAACGTTGTTTTGCAATTTAGTAGGTTTTTTATACTTGAAACTTTTTTTAATCCAAAACAAAAAACCTAGCGTTTCAACACAGCTCAAGGTTTTAGCTTTAATTGCATCATTTAGTTTTAAATAGAAAACCTAATATTTTTACTGTCAATGATTATTAAGTAAAATTATCTGTAATTATTAACTTAAAATATATTAAATTTACACTAGCAGAAATCCAAATTTGAATAAAAACTGGCCAAAACCCTATGCCCCTTTTCACCTTAAAAACGTATAAAATAAAAATGAATAAACAAAACCCGACTGTAAAAACATTAAGAACTAATAAAACAACAAGTGCTACTAAAACATACCAAATATTTAACTATAACTAACTATGTCTAGTTACTATAAGTGTTATATATTTTCGAAATGGTCTCTTCAAGTTCTATATTATAATACGAAACAAGGTATATAATGTTAATTTTTTTTATGCCGCGTATAAAAGCGCATAAAACTGTTTTGATTCTTAAAGCATTTTAAACCCAGTGACACTCACGGTATCAAGACGAATCTAATGAATGACATATCATTTATCAAAATTGCTTAAGCCGTTGAGTAAATACGAGCGGACATACATACATAAATACAAAACAAACACATATCCTTCCTTTTAGGCTTTGCCGCAGTCGGGTAAAAAGTGCTAGTAGGCCTAACCGATCTTAAAAACAGAATACCATTTACTATAACTAATTATCTTGAACTATTTATTTAATAGCACAAGTGGCCATAATAATGTTGTTTACTTAGACCCATTTAGCACTTGTTTTTTAAGTTCGCTATCCGCATATTTTTTGTGTCTGTACTTAACGTCTATTAAGTTATGTAATTTTTTGTTAGTCATAAAAACAATTAAAGATAATAATCAATTCCTTAATCATTCTGGCAAAAGGTTATATTAGGTAGGTATTGAAGTACCTACGTCTTAAAATCTACATAATATCCGTCTAATTTAAGGTGAATTCGAATCAGATCTTTTCATACAAACTCTGGTACACCAAAGTTAGGTTATGGCGGTGCACGCTAAGTACTTTGGTTTTTTACTATTTACTCACATTTTGCTGCATTTTCATTCATAAATTGCCAGTAAATGCAAATTATACAACCACAACCGCAGTTAACATTTAATTATTTAAATGTATGAATTCAAGAAAATCTCTGGATATTTAATGTATGTATATGCACTGATACGAACCCCGCTGAAATTTTTGGTTCATTTTAATTTAATTATTAATTTTAAAGTGAATATATAACTAAATATTCTGTTAATATTTCAAGCGTCTACATGTTGCCGTTATCAATAACGATAAAAATGTATATAATTGTATGGGAGCTTAAATTTTTTTTTTAAGTATTTGTTGTTATAGCGGCAACATAAATACATCTTCTGTAAAACTTTCAACTGTCTAACTAACACGGTTTATGAGATACAGCCTGGTGACAGACGTAACAGAATCCCGTTTTTTACCTTTTGGGTATATTATAGTAGATGTTTTTAAAATATAGATATAAGTTATCTCATAATGTGCTTTATACGGCATGCTAATTTTTAAATAATAAAAATGGAAGTCCAAACTAAATTAAACATAAATTAAGTAAATATTAAAAACTGAAAATTACTTAAAATGTCAATGTCAAACGTTAGGTAGTAATAATAAATTAAATTAGAAAATGACAAAAAATATGATCATCATATTAAATATGAAATTGATATATTTATTATGAAGTAATCAATATACCTATATCTTATATTTAATGTTAAAAATTTGGAAGTGACAATTGTTTCTGTGTGCAAATTTTTAAAGAGTGTTTGGCTTTTAGTTGTTACGAAAGTCAATTAAATAATTAGAATTGGTTGTTATCTATTGCATTGACGTATTCATTATATGTAATAAGACGTATAGTGTATAAATTACTAAAAAAAGTATATAACCAATACATGATTTTCAGTACATTTACATGTACATAGTTAGTATTACAGAATTAAGCTTTCTGACCCATATCGCCCTCTTAAGGTATACTTTTCCATAATCCAAACAATAAATTTAAAACAAAACTTGTTTACCCAACATAATATCTAAAACCCCTTTTTTGATGAAAAATCTTTATTGTTCATGCTGTGCTAACTCAACAATAGGTATCTTAATGACTATAAGTTATCTTTTATTGAAGTGATACTGTATGTATGAAAGTCTTTTTTTTAAAAAAAAAAATACAAGATATTATTCAAAAATTACAAAGTCAAATATATCTGTTTATTTTTACGGATATGACACTTATCTGAACCTATGAATATATAATAAACATCAATGTATCAATTTTACTTGGCAAAAAACGACTTTCGCAACTTTTTGAGCATGCAAGCATTTAAAGTAAGACGTTGTCACGTTTAAAAATGTTTTAACCTAGTGTCAAATGAGTATTTTTTAACAAAACAACATAGACAAAACCACAAATAAATCGTTAAAAATATATATTTTTTTGGACATTAGACACAGCGCCGTCTGGCCCCAAAGTAGGCAAAGCTTGTATTATGGATACCCAACAACGGATACAGATACATATTATTACTTTTTTTGTAAATTCATACATAACATATCATACATAAGTATTTATATACCCAGACTTCAGACAAACATAAATGTTTGTCCAGTGCAGGAATCGAACCCACACCCTCTGCACAGAAGTCAGTCACACTATCAACTAGGCTGCGAGGGAATTTTAGTAAGATTAACTCAACGGATCCTTAAAATTGGGTTTTTAACTGCAGTGAGTAGGTGTCCATTTGCGTCACTTATGTCAACAAACAAACCATAGATAATACTACATTATAAACAAGAATTAGCAAAAAATGTTCTCAAACGTACAACCTGCTCCACACATGTTGAGGTTGGAGGAACGGATACGCTCATTCTTACCTACTCTTTATGCTTCTATACAACTAGCTGTGCTCGCGGCTCTGCCTGCGCTAAATCTGGTTATCGACGTTATAAGTAGTTCCTGTGCGAACTTTTAAATTTTTCTCAAAAAAAAAATATGTTGATCCAGGATATAAGCTATTTTCATCAAAATCTGTCTTTTGTGAAGGAGTACCAAATACACAAACCTTCGCATTTCTAATATTAGTGTAATGTAATGATAGTATATACCTATATATTATACTTATACATAGTAGAGTATATAAAAAGTGCAAAGTTTCGGAGTGCATTTGTAATGCATTGGAAAAATGTATTTTTCAGCAGCTTTCCTTGTTATTCATTCAATTAAAAAATATAATTTTTAAGCTTGCATGTTACAAATTGGTGACAAAACTAAAGCAATCAATTAAACTTAACTAATGCCAACATATAGGTATTTTTCACTATATGTGCAGTAATTATTTAACGTGTTAACATTTTGGTAGGAAATTAAAAACATACTAAGCATGACTACTAAAGTTTCAGCGATAGCTTAGGTAAAAAAATCGCTCACGATGGGTTCCGTACCATTATCTATAATTCATGAGTTCATGAGATATAACCTGGTGACAAGTTAGTAGCTTTGGGCACGGAACCCTAGAAATGTCACTATGACGTAAATAATTCTATTTAAAAACGAGCTAAGAAGATCCGTGATCTAGAATCATTATGGACCACAAGATCACATAAGCAGCTTTTACTAAAAGCTTTTAGTAACCTAGGGTTTCATTAACAGGATTCTAAACTCTTTAGGAGGGCGTATGCAAGAAATCTGGTTTTTGAGCAGATTATTAAAGAGCAGGTTATTAAACGTATTGTCCTAAATAAATTCACAGTAACATAGAGTATACACTGGAGGTCGTGACATGATTGCATATAATTTACTTGATAGATTTTTAATTTTTAAAAAATGCTCTACAAAGCCTATTCAACAGGTTTTACTCAAAACTTACTTAAGTTAACAAGCTTCAAATTTTTAATAAAACCTAATTTAGACGTCATTCGAGGTCGTGACAGAACGAATATGATATAGATACATTTTGTTTTGAGTTTTGATTTTAAATGCACTTAGTTTATAACCTCGGTTTACCCACACGTGCATTGGGTCGAAGGCATTTTAAATAGTTGTGTCGTTGTATCCACTTCAGATGTTTGCTCCAGCAATGTGACCTCATGTAAAAATATTCTGTAACGATAGGTAATCTTTTAATCTTTAACAAAAGCCGATGTACGCAAGCCTTACAACTAGTAGTAAAGATTACTTACATCACCTTTTGTTAAGATTATTAATAGTAACTGTTTGTCACTTACAAATGATTTTTAAAGAGAAATTTATTAAAAATTCTATATTGTTTTGAAAGATGACAACAAATGAGATTTTAGTTACATTTCAATTTATGAATAAGTGTATATTAAAGATAAGCAATATTTCAGCTAATGAATTCGTTTCGTAATTTCCTTTACCAAAAGATCGTCTGATAGCGATAAGACTATCTGCATGGTGATTTTTTTTGCTTTTGTGTTGTAAATTGTTTATTTTGATTGTGCAATAAAGTATGTAACTACTGCTAGGTACTACTACTACCTATTATTGATGTTTAGTTTTAGGCATCGTGTTTAGACAACGGAAAAGCTCGAAATAGGTTGTAGCTTCTGCATTCTGCATTGGCAAGAAAAGAAAACCGCGCCAGACCAGTGGAATTGGCATACGTTGTCGAGCTAATAGCCCTTCGGCTGTCTAAATTTCAAGCCGTCCGCATAAAGACTCCGCTGAGACTTGGATTAAGAAAATACGATTCGCGGCGTCTCACAGCGTGCTTCATACAAACGAATTTCCCACATATTTTTGAGACTTACAAATCAAACACCATGAAGTTTTGAAGACGTACTCTAGGATTAAATATCTCGGTCTGCAGTGTGCCTGTTTTCTATTAAATTATGAAGTTTAAAAGCTATATACAGGAATCTAGTTTTTCATACAAATGCTTTCGAATAAGATTAAAAGTTAATAAAAACTTTTTTTAAGATTTAGGAAAACCACATGCATAGATTGAGATCATGCCTACAAAATTTTACAGTATTTGATAAAAAAAATTTTATACCACTAAGGTGGCCACACGGTCCGCCTTATGGTAAGCAGTCACCGTGGCCTATGGACGCTTGTAACACCAAGGCGCGTTGCAGACCCTTCAAAAATCCAATAACTTCTTTCTTGAAGAACCCAATACTGTAGTCCTTAGAGAAAACTTGGCAGGGAGCTCATTCCACAACAGAAGTGTTTGCGGGAGGAAGTTTCTCTGAAACCGCACTGTACGCGACCATTTCGGTTCTAGAGTGTGGGAATGAATTCCCTGCCGATGGCGAGCGGTGCCATGGTAGAAAAAAGCCGTGGGCATCATTTCGAACAATTCCTCAGAACACATCCCATGGTACAAGCGGTAGAACACACACAGGGAGGCAAAGTCTCTCCTCAGACTTAAGGGTTCGATACGGCAAGAGTCAAAAAGGCCAAGCTGGTATCCGGGTGCACCCGCCCAGAGATGGCAGCAGTACTTCATATGGAGCCGAACTTGCGACTTATAAAACAGCAACCTCTGCCCTGACGTGAAGTACTGCCTCGCTCTGTTGAGTACACCTAGTTTTTTGGACGCCAGCTTCACCTTGTCCTGCAAATCATGGAGAGGGAGTGTTCTGGAATTGTAGGACCTCAGTGAATGGGGTTTACTTAGCGGTGAACGCGCAGACTTGTGTTTTTGTAGGGTTTAATCGGACCAAGTTTACCCGCCCCCAGTCAGAGACCTTGGACAGTGTGGTCTCGATTTGGAACACAAGTTCTCCGCGGTTTTCCTCCACAACGGAACGAGGGATGTTTGCACGACCCGTGTAATAAGCGTCTTCAGTACTGTCATCTGCATAGCAATGCATGTTGTTGATGTCCAACATGTCATTGATATGTAGTAGAAACAGCGTAGGAGACAGCACAGAGCCTTGCGGGACAACAGCATTAATGTCCATGCTATCAGAGCAACTACCGTAAACTACGCTTCGCATGCGTCTGCCGGACAAAAAGCTAGCCACCCATTTGCACAATCCCTCGGGCACTCCGTAAGATGGCAACTTCGACAGAAGACCCCGGTGCCAGACCCGACCAAACGCCTTCTCTATGTCCAGGCTACGTGGCAATGCCTCCCCCTTACTCTTAATGGCTACTGCCCATCCGTGTGTTAGATACACTAGAAGGTCACCAGTCGAGCGACTGTGGCGTAAGCTATATTGACGGTCACTGATCAGGTTGTGTTCTTCTAGGTATCTTAGAAGCTGTGTGTTGATCACACGCTCCATCACCTTGGAGAGGAGAGAGGTAATAGCGATAGGCCTGTAATTCGATGGATCTGATCTATCGCCCTTTTTGGACACTGGGGTGCACATTCGCAGTCTTCCATGCATACGGAAATTGCCTAGTGTGGTAGGAAAGCGCGAAGAGGCGCGTGAGTACAGGACATAACTCAGGAGCACACTGCTTAACCACCACTGCTGGTAAACTCGACTCTGGCCCACTCGACTTATGAACGTCTAGAGAAAGCAACGCTGTGTGTGTGTGTGTCCAAAACAAGTAAGAATTCGTTTTTATGAAACACGCTGCGAGGCGAAGCGAACATTATCCTCTTAACAGCTTTACAACAGCTAATTAGATTGGTTAAACAAATGACAAGTTTGAAATGGATTCTAACTAGTGTAGTGTCAAGTTTAGACAGATTTCAATAAAACAATAAACTTTAAAGACAGATTTCAAGTTGTGAAGAGTCTAAGACAGATTCCTTTCATCTAAAGCCTGATACAGCTCCAGTTCGCTTGTAATATTGAATATTAAATATAATATTAAATATTAAATATAATAATACTTGTAGATTAGAGGTGATAGTCGCCTTCACGCGTCGCATGTAAAATTATTAATGGCTGGTCTCTGACCTAGAGTCGGCACGGTTGTTTGCTTGCGACGGGAACCGGTCACGCGACCGAATGGTACTGATATTCCTTTTGCTTTAATTCGACCATCAAATTATTCTATAAGTGAACCTTCTTCTTGGCACAATGTACTCAACGAAACCTACAAATTTATTATAATTTATTTTGTACAGTTGTAAATCAAAATAAGATTTTAAAAAATCGAAAAGGAGATCTAAAGCTCTTGATTTTTGAAGTAATATAGTATTGATTTTAAATTTCACGTATAAGATGTAGTACTAATCTCTTATCATTCTTTTGATTAAAAATATAATTAAAAATTTTATGATTTAATACTAAAATGATGTAAGTTTTGATTTCATTAAGTGTGAAATTCCTGAAATTAATTATTCAGATTACTTAATATTGTGTGTAAGTTATAAATATTTGACATATACCATGATGATACGAATGTTAAGACGAATAGGCTTGTTTATTTTGGGCACGTTAAATACTTAGATTAGCTATTACAAAGAAAAAAAAATAATTATTTAGTGTTTACGTTTAAAGTGTATATATAGTGTGAGTCTTCATAAAATGCACTAATGAAAATGAGGGAAAGTATACTTAATTTTTCGATAAAAAAACACATACAAAATGTAATATTTAATTTTTTTTGTCGTATTTCTTAAATTTGAGGACGCTACTGCGACCTCAATGTTAATAAAACGATGTAACTTTTAAACTTAATCATCTATCACGATGAAACACTAACTAAACTGAATTATAACTGGAAACAACAGTTAAATGTTTTTTAACATTATTTCACCCTTCTACACTTACTTTTATTACTATTTCTTATTATTTAACACCGTGTTAGCTATCTGATTGTAAAATTTCATCGTGTTTGATCATGTAGTTTAAAAGTAGCGTCCTAGAAATGAAAGAAATACCACAAAAAAGTTAAAAATTTAGATTATGTGTTTTTCATCGATAAAATTAAGTATTATTTACATGTGTGCACTTTATGAAGACGACGATCTCGCTATCCGGATAGCGTGATTAGTCTCAACGACCCCCTTAATAGGGCCTCCCCCCTCACACGACGCCGATGTTGCCGGGTTCGTCGGCGAACGCACGGACCTGCCTCGTATACGAGGTATCAAAAAGTGCGGGGTCCTTCAGAGTCTCGCCCCAAAAGCTCGGTGGAGCAGTAATGGCTGCACCAGCCAACTGCATAGTCAGTCAGAAAAAATAAATTATGAAGACTCACATCTTGTATTTATACCACTTATACTTCCAACCAAAAATATAAACATTTGATTTAGAAAAACGTAAATTTAAAAAAATTAAATAATCTAATTTCGGCCATAAAGCAACATTGGCATCCACTGAAGCGTTGCTTTGTAATTCCGACCTTTATTTTGTGAGGTATAAGTTACATTGCAACAAACTTTTCTGACCCAGTCTCTGTCGCTAGTGTCGAGTAAGTTCACAACATTTTAATATGGCGAGTGTAGTTTTAATGTTTGATTACCATGTCAAAAAAGTTTGTTGCACTTTACTTCGTGCTACAATACAAACAGAAGCTGATTAATAAATTGTTTTTTTTTACCGTCCATTGATATAGAATTCTTTTATTATTTTTGTACATCAATGATACTATAAAGTCTACGTAAATGAAGTCGCGGGTAAAAGCTAGTAGATAATTAAAATAAAATACGAACCCTTTTGTCAGTACCGATGATGACGGTAATAGATCGACCTTTACACCTGTCAGTCCGCCTTTCGACTCCACCAGTTCTCGTCCGAAGGTTCTTATCAGTGTTGCATCTAAGAGATGTTAAGGAATGTATAGGTACAGATTGCATCTAAAAAGAAATAAGTGGTAACATTTCATATGACTAATCGAGTTGACAGGTTCTGTTTTTTTAATAAAAAAAAAAAATCAAAACGTCCAAAAAAACAGCGAAAAACAAAAAAAAATGTATATTCTCGTTTTATATCTTAAAAAAACCAGATTATATCACTTTTTTGCAATCACTTAACTTAAAGTTACTACCGTTTTGGAATCAAAATGACTTTCGGGGAGCTTATTGGGAACAGTTTTGAGCTATTCGGACTGGAAATCAAAAGAAAAATGTATACGCGTTTCGAGAGCTACGTCAGACATTTTTGTCTCGAATTCCAGAGTCCGAATAGTTTGAGACTATTCCCAATAAGGACCCAGTTGAGAAGAAACGGCGAAATAAACTCTCCAACAGTCGCTCTTGTAAGTTTAATTATGATTATAATTATTATGAAGTACATCATGTTAGCAACAATTTATTTAATACATGCATTTTTATTATCAAGATAGTCTATAACTGTATAATAATCTTTTTTGACAAGTTTGTGGTTAACAAAATTTTTAAACTTTATAATTTTTAAATTTAATTTACAGACTGTTACAGAAGATTTATTGTATAAATGGACACATTATCCTTTAAATGATTAATCTATTTGTTTGCATAGCCGGAAATAAGTCAAATGTTAATCTATAACTAACTAACCCATACAGCATTTTGAACATAAGAAAACCCTACCCGCATATAACCAATCACACTTGACCACTTTTGAACAATTCTCATGCATTACAACTGATACGTGAGGTTGATACCATATCAAGTTTAATTTTAAAACCATACTTGTAGGTACATCATTATATTAGTTTTTTTTTATTTTTAAATTTATATGCATAGAACGTGGTGTATTCATTCCACGCATTGACAATAAAGTAGGCAACTAAAATAGCTAAAGCAAAAAAATAATTCCCTTGCTCAACGTATCGTGTTTTGCGTCAGCTATATATATATTATCACAGATTATATAATACTATACTAGTAATATTATGATTGAAATGATTATATTTTTTATAATGGTTTTTGATCTTTCCTAGTAATTCCCAGTGCCCACTAGTTTTATTCGCTGCCTTGCTAGCGTAGTTTATATGTTAACTAGCTTTTGCCAGCGGCTTCACCCGCCCTAAATTTGGTTATCGGCGTAGGATTCTTACGGCAACTCCTCAATTATAGAAAAAAAACCTACTCACATTTGGCTATCTCTATCTCCCTCTCTCTCTCTTTCTCTTTTTCAAAATAATAAATATTAAACTAGTAAAAATTAATTCAGGGGGTGAGTTTTGGAAAATCCTTTCTTAGCGCACGCCTATATCATAATAGCTATATGTGTGCTAAATTTCAGCTCGACCCGTCCAGTGGTTGGAGCTGTGCGTTGATAGAACAGTTAGTCAGTCAGTCAGTACCTAAAAGTTAATTTGGGCTAACGCCACCTTTAACCCGCGACTTTGTTTACGTAGAACTTAAAATATTTTTAAATAATACGTACCGCCCTATCCTCTCAAGACTGCCCGCCGGCCTTGTACATCATAAATGCGCGCGCAGTACCTGATCATTATTTTGCTGCGATCTCATTATAAAACTGCGATATCTCCTAAGATATTCATTGAAATCGAATGATGTTTAATTTTAAATTAAATACTTATGATGAATAATTTATTCATTTAGATAAGGATTAATATCATGTTTATAAAAATACCTTCGCAAATAATGCATTATTTTAGAACAACTTTGGTGAGCTTAAAAAGGTTATAGAGAGCCAACCTGAAAAGATAGGCATATGCTTTTGCAGACTTTTTTTAGAACTTTAAAAAGGGGACAATTCTGTTATACATTATTTTTGCGAAACTTTAACCGTGTAGGCAGCGCACTCAGCGGAAGCTCTCAAAAGGAAAAAAAAACTCCTATTGGTCTTAGCGTGATGATATATAGCTTATAGCCTTCCTAGATAAATAAGCTATCTAACACTGAAAGATTTTTCAAATCGGACTAGTAGTTACTTAAATTAGCGCATTCAAGCAAACAAACAAACAAACTCTTCAGCTTTATGATATTAGTAAAGATAATTTTTTCTAAATTGCACTATAGAAGCCTATACCTATGCTCTGTGGATACCTATATAATATCATATTTACATCCACAAAGATGAGTACCAGCGAAGGGCCCATGGGCATTGAGTAACCGACCTTAGATTTCGATAAATATAGTATTTGAAGGTATTTTACAATTATCAATTTCGAATTTTTACCTGCTACACCAGCAGTTTATGGCCTCCTTTTGAACAAACAGCCAAAAACTAGTAGAGATTTAATAAAGTACCGATACACATATCAACTAGGAAAGGAATCCTCACCGGATCAACTCGAGCCGTTCAGTATTATTTGTATGAAACTGCCGACTGAGACCTTATTGGGAACAGTCTCGAGCAATAGCTATTCGTACTCTGGAATTCGAGAGAAAAATGCATGCAAGTAGGTATATTCACGAGTTTCAAGAGGTAAGTCAGACTTCCATCCTACATTTGTGAATCGATTTCCAGAGCTCTCGAACTGCTCACGAATAAACTCACATTAAAACCGGTGAAATGTCTCATGGATTTATGGATACTAATTTGGCTACTTTAGTTTAAAAAAAAAACTCATAGCAGCATCGAACAACTTCTTTCTTTGGAATGCTTAAGCAAAAACTAAGCTCACACGTGTATACATTTAATTGATCATATTTTTTCAAGGAGATAAAGCATGTAATGTACTTAGTAGGTATAGTGACATAAGTTACCACCGAACTTACCCTGATTTAAAAGTAGCCTAACGTTCACATGATTAAATTATATCAGCCACTAGTCGTCCATTGCTAGGCACAGGCCTCCTCCTTAGATTTCCTTAACATAGACGTCCAAGCCATGCGTTCATCTGCTGATTTCTCCGTGGCCCTCACTATAATTAATTAATAATTAATTACATTTGTGTAATTTGCATTTATAATATGTTAATTTCATCTCAAGTTACTTTTGCATAAAATCATGCTATAAATTAAGTTCTAATTAATTTTTATATATATAAAAGTTGATCATTAAGTGACACTTATTTCAGAGATCAATAAAATATATGTTGAATATCACTTTACTATTAAAAAAAAACATAAAATATTAAATTCATATATTTTGCTAATTTAAACGTAACGTAAAGTTTGTAGGTGTTCACGTGTGTGTGAGCAAATAAAAAAAAATATTAAGGAAAATATAAGTAATAGTAGCTGTTTCTTAAACTGTCATAATAATAGCCAAAGCCGAGTTCTATAATGGTATCACACGAGTGTTTTAATACCTAGTTACATGCAGTTTCATACACTACTTCACAGAGAAACGTAATTATACCAAAAGGAAAAGAGTGCCCTGTTGCGTCCTAAAATGGTAAGTATTAAAACTAACGTCATCTATCGACAGTACGACAAACTAGCTGTATATGTGTGCGTGTGTGTACGTATACGCAAACCTATGTATGTTGATACAATTCGACTTAGGTAGTTTAGCAGAAAGAACTCAACCCACAAAAAAACTTCTTTTGAGATATTGAATGTGCTTGAACTTTAATAACTTAAAATTGTTTTTTGTAGGTTGAGTCCGTTCTGCTAAACTGCGACCGAATATTTTTTACGTAAAATAGTTACTTACATAATGATATTTAAATGGTTCTAACTAAAAACCTTCTGAATAAGCGTACTTCTGTGTTTTCTAATCTCTTTTAAAACTAGCTATTCAAGTTAGGTTACACTAGAAAATTGAATAAAAATTAAAAATTAACTAACGTAATTAAAAAAAAAATTATAAATATCGAAACCCTAATCTTTTCTCACAAAATAACTCAAAACACAACAAAAAGCAGGCTACTTACTTCCAGTGATTACAAGCAAAACAATTTTATTATAAACCAGAAATGAACCTAATAAGCCACAAAAGTAAAACATATCAACAACCTTAACAGAAAAATGAAATTAGCAACGTAACAATAACAACCAAAACTGACACTAAGATAACAGAACAGCAAAAATACTTTCAAATAATGTAAATTAAAAAGAACGTTAATATTTTTGTTAGCTATCTTGGTATTAATAATTGCCAGCTTTAATTTTTGATTTTCCCATAAGTATAATTGATCATGAAATATGTCGGTCTTATTTTTTTATTATATTTTTTTAAGCAAAACAATATCAGCAAGTTGCAATAAACAGAAAAATAGGTTGTTATCAATATTTAGTTATTTTATTTTAATTTCAAGAGGCCAGCAGACATCTGAATATTTTGAACCTTAATGAAATTCGTAAAATTTGAATTTAGTTTTTTATTTATTATAGCTATTTTTATATAATGTAGATTTTTTGCATGGGATGTATGCAGTATGAGTAATCTGGTCTTTTTAAATATTTGACTTGATATTGAAATGGGAAATCGTTTTAAAATCGTAAGGACACCAAAGACTTTGAAGGTTTTCATGGTTGTTAAAAATGTTTATGAAATAAATTTATAGATTGGCAGTTTAAAAGTGAGCAAAAAATTAGAAATTCAATGTATAAAGAGGACAATATTACAGTTTTATATCAAGTATGTATATAGGTGTTCAATTTTATATTGCAGCAGCATTTACCGGACGGTAAAGGTATACGTATAATTATGGTTATGATTTAGTAGCGATTTCATCTTCAATTGAATATATTAATAAAATTACTAGCTCATTTTTGTTATATGCACTAAATGCATTTAATTATTATTTATAGTATCTTTGCGGGCATTCGATAGTTTTAAGACTAAAAACGAATGCACTCTTTACGCAATATGGTGGCACTTGCGGTACTCATTTAATGTATTAACTGCAAATACTGTAGCGGTAGAGCAGTAAAAGCACTTACAAAATAGTGATTGGCCATTTGTTTATTAACATTTATGCTGCTGTCCGTATTGTGCCAAATTGCCGATGGCGTGTCGTCGGCGCGCCCAGAAGTGTCGGTTCGATTTGCGCCTACGGCACTCACTAATCCCCGTTTTGAGGCATGACGTACTTAGTGACGTCAATTCGCGAGCTTTCAGTGCCTTTATTGAAGAGGTAGGGAGCTGTGAGCATGGACAACTCTCTGATTTAATTATAAATCGTAATAATAAAACTTTATTTTTTTTTTTGGCGCAAAATAGCTAAAATTTGCGTTACGGTGTACAATGCAGCAAGAAATAATTATGTAACGTAAAATATAGTAAACAACGAAATTAAAGTAAACAAAACTTTAGAAAGCGGTTTTTAGGTTAACTTTAGAGCGCGCTTATGCTTGTTCGATTTGAAATCATCAATTTCGATTGTAAGTGCCAATTTCAATTCGGTCCACGCATAAGCGCGCCCACACACGTAAGTCATGTAAGTGCAATACGCACCACACCCTTAGTAAATATAGAATATTATTTTTGTGTTGACCCCGGCTTTTTTTATCCGTATTAAAAAATAAATTGTTAGTATCGTTGTTAGATATCCCATCCCATTATTAATATTATAAAGGCGAAAGTTTGGATGTTTGGTTGTTTGTCACGCTTCAACCACTGGATGGATCGGGACCCGCTTAATTGATTTAGATGAAATTTGTCTGAGTCCCGGTGAAGGATATAGGCTCATCCCGGAAAATTCAAAAGTTCCCGCGGGAATAACTAACGTTTGGTACTTAATCATATATGCACTAGGAGCATTTAAATGAGCTGAAATTTTGCACACAAAGAAAGTTAAAGATACGGAAAAGGACAAAGGCTACTTTTTATCCCGGGAAAGTCAAAAGTTCCCGCGGGAGTTACTATAACCGAATTCCACGAACGAACCATAGCTGCATAGCTTTACAAAAAACTTCTTTAGTATAATCAAGGAGTTGCCGTAAGAATCTTACGCCGTTAACCAACTTTAGGGCGGGCTTAGCCGCGGGCAAATTCTAGTGAGATAATATAACATACGGTATTATTTTAATTTTATTACTCTGATCACGACTTTGTTTTGATTTAAAATGTGGAAAGTTTTGATTTTTGGCAACACTACTCTAGAAAACGAAAAATGTAATATTTACACAGTAGCGGTATCTACTGGTTTTAATGTACTTTGTAGCCGATGGTTTACTTCGCTCTTCTATAAGATGGCACTACTTTCCATACAACTAGGTCTGGAGTTTTATGTGTGCCCCCCCTGTACTACTTTATCTACACTCATGATATTGGTAAAAAGAAGACAAAAGTGAAAATAAAAATAGCCTATTTCTTTCGTAACAAGTTTGCCCTCCTCATCACTCCCGCGGCCTGCCTGCTGCACACTACTGTTGCCAAACGTGCTGTCATTCACAAGACAACTTCCAACTTAGAAAACAAACAAATAATAACGATGAAAATGTGTCGATGACGACGTTCCGGATCCGATTTCATTACATAGTTACGTTAGGTCGACATCATATGTCTGTTAACACATTGAACTGAGGGATGAATATTTTTATTCGCACATCCCATTGTGTGGGGTATCGTTAGATAAGGATTTAAAAAATGCACTTGGGGTTTTTAAGTTAAAAAAGGATAAATAAGGATTTCGTATCATATCCTTTCACTATTTATCCCACTTTTCAACCACGATCGGTAAAAAAATACCTATTTTATTTTCTATACCTAATATAAGTAGACACCTTAGAAGCTTCACGCTGTTTATGACATTTTTTTTAAGTGAACGCAAAGGTTGTAGAATAAGCAAGAACAAGGTTTTCTCTTAGCACTACAATATCGGATTCTTCAAGAAAGAAGTGATAAGATTTCTAAGGGTCGGCAACGCGCGAGTAACGCCCCTGGAGTTATAAGCGTCCATAGGCTGCGGCTGCGGTGGCCGTTTAGCATCAGGCGGAACGTCAGCTTGTTTGCCACAGGCGTATAAAAAAAAAGTGTGTTGTTTACTTCTGCGGATGTGAAACAATTGTCTATTGTATTCTCGCAATTATTACAAACTCATCCATCACGGTTGAAATAGTTTTCATTTCCGCGTTCTAGGTTGAAAAAATAAAGTAAGGTAGTGACTTCACAGACGCGCGAGATATTCAACTAGCCGGCTTTTTGGTACAGTTAAAATAATACGGTAGGTCTGCGATCCATTTTTATACTGTGGTAATGCCCTGATTGATTAGCTCATCATCAGGCAGCCAATAGGAAACTGTAAACGATACTGGCATGATGACATTTGGACAGTGTATTTGCTTTCTATTCTATGGAGTTGGTCTTATGTTGTTTCGTATAGCGAAGATTTTTGCAAATACCCCTAAGGAGGTAAAATGGAGATTAGAAGATTGAATAAATATCCGTCATTTTTAAAAGTTTGTTATATGTCAAATAAATTTTATTTGGCTTTTTGGTTGAAAATTGAGAATTACATGTTTCGTTTCACCTTTATTGAAAATTCATCCCTTATAAGGACATAAAATGAGGATTGGTATTTGTAATTTTTATAAAGTTATCAACTTGGTATTTAGGATTTTGGTTAAAAATAACTAATGATGTGTTTGTAAAAGTAACCCTAAGGATGTCAGTTAGGGATATAAAGTTTGTACTTAAGTTCCACCGCTCACTACAACGGTAAAAGTAAAACTGCACGGGCAACACCACTATAATACCACGACAACACAGCAAAGTATCCGTGAATAAATAACATAATTAAAACAAAATTTTATAAACTGGCAAACAAATTTTTCTGACCTGGTGTATGGTCGCTAGTGCTGTGCAAGTGCACAAAATTTTAATAATGCGCCTGTAGTTTTGATTTTTGACCACCAGATCAGAAAAGTTTGTTGTACTGTACCTATTTATCAACTAATTTTACAATTTTTTTATTATTAAATTTACAATGTTGCAATTGTCGTGTGCTTCGTGCTAAGTGTAAATTAAGTAGGGTACATTTATGTGTTATTACTAATTTTATATTTTACTGGCTTTTTCCAGCGGCTATGGCTAACCGCTAATGGCAAAAAAACATTTTCACTCCAAAGTACCTATTGCAGTTTTAACTCGACTACCAAAAGAAAAGTAATTTTCATTATGAAAGCTAGTGGTAATCAGAAATCGCATTATTTTGATCGGTTTGATGCTCGATCTAACATAGAAACTAACGAAGAATCGAAAATCGTTTGTTTGAAATACGGATATGTTCCTTTATGATGTTTTTTGTAATTTACAAAATAGCTGTTTTACAGTCTTATAACGGTAACTGAAAAGGACAATTACGCTTTTCATCTTACTGTCACAAGGTCTATCTGTGTAAACTGTATACCTACTGTTAACTGTTCTGCTAGCTATAAGTACTAAGGGTATTAGCGGGCATCCTCTGCGAGATGCCGAACGGCCTCCCACGATGAGTGATTCGGAGAAAAAATTCTTCGCATTCACAACAAATACTCGTGCTGATATGCAATTATTTCCATTAGAAATTAGATCCATTGTTGATAGAGAAGGAATAACCATGATTTTCTAAGTAGAAAAAGGACTAAACATGATTTTCTAAGTTACAAAGAAAACCTAAGAAGTGTTAGTGGCCTAATCGTGCTTCATCAACGATCAGTTTATTTTTTCTGGGTTGAGAAGATCGGACGGAAGTCGATTTGGAAAAATATCAGTATCTTTATGAATTACCCGTATAATCCTGATATAAACAGAATAAAATAGGAAGTAAAGTTATGGGCTAAACTTATTCACTGACTTTTATATACATTTTTTGATTCACCTAATTTAAGGCCTATTTCTATAGTTTATTGTGGCAAAATCTCCCTGCATACCTTAAGAATTCATGTTACGAGTGTCATTTTTAAGAAATTTGAGTCTAAAGGTTTTTATTCTTAATAAGTTTAATATATTCAGTTTTAAGTTAGGTACCTATATCCTTGCTAAGATAATAATTGAACAATTTTAAAAGCATGATAAAGAATCAAAAGAAAGACATGATCATTAATTAATCTATAACAAGTCAACAGATATAACTTTTTTATATGGTATATCGGAATTTGCGTCTAAAAAGTCACCGATTTAACCGAATAGCTAAAATTAAAAGATTTGGTTTGACTATTTGTATCGTAATTCTCGTCTGTAATTGCCTCACTTCTGAACCATTGGTCAAAATAAAGCTATAAAATGGGTTCCAATAAGGTGACAATAAAATGTTAAATTAGCTAAATAAAGTCAAAGCGATAAATGTCCGTGGGGACTCGACAAATTGAAGAATTAATTAAGTTGCAGTTAATGAATATAGATTAGTCGGAGGTGGAGTAAAATAAGTTATAATTGCAGTTAGTTTTTCAGTTGCTTCCTGCATATAATATGCAATAGAAGATATTTGTTTTTTCATAACTTCTTTAAAAATATATATTTGGGGTATGTACAACTTTATATTTTTGCAGTGTGAAATTTAATTTGTGAATTTTTCCCCCTAGCCAGATGAACTGAAAACCTAAAAAAGTAACTGGAAATGGCTGAATTAGAAAGGTACTTACTAAAGGTAATTGATTCATATTTATAAAAACAAATGCGTGACCGTGACATCTGAGGTATTATCTCAGATTGCCACCTTATTTATATAGCAGGTACAGTCCAAAAGCGTGGGTATATTTCGCTAATGAAGTCAAGTATACGTCACAATCCATTATGTCTACACCTGTAACTCATATAAATGATAAATAGAACAAGCGATCGATCAATAAAATAACAGCCTCTAATGACACTGCAAAGGTTAAGGTTAAAAGTTAGTTGTAAAAGAGTCGAATAAAAGAAATCTAAAAAGTTTTGACATTTTTTTAGGAAAAACAATATCCTTAAGCGAGCGATTTTAGTATTGGACAAAAAAAGAAATCTGAGTATAACATTACTCGAGTTTTTAAAGCTGCGTGTACATGGGTAGAATTAGCGGTAGAGTCAACTAGCCAACTACTCTATTAGATTCTAGTACTCTACCAGTTTTGGTAGAGTAGCCGTCTGCACGTAAATGTGTTGTTATTAGTAGAGTAATAAAAAGAACTGGATTTTGAGAAGAGACACACATGGTGCTTTAGCCCTGCTTTTGAAGGAATTGGCTACAGAGGATATAAGAGAAGTTACGTTACATATATGAGAATAACCCCTGCAATGTTTGAGCATTCGCTTCTTCCTTGAGATTTCGAAAAAACGACAAAACAATGAGGCACGAACTGGTTTGCACACTACTATCCGTGTCGCGTACATAAGGAAATTAGTAGAGTTAACTTGCTCCCGCTGCTAGCTACTCTTCCAAATTTTTGGCACTCTACTACAACTCTACTCTACCGAACCCGTTTACGTTGCTAAATTTAGTATGCTTATAAGTACTCCTTACTCTACTAAGCCGTTTACTCTACCCGTGAACACGACGCTTAAAAGCTAATCAAATAAAATTGTAACATGTCTTTGTATAGCGTTGTTTATAACTGGTTAGATTATCAGGAGATTAAGTGAAATTGTGTTTACCTGCCTGTCTATTTTTACAAATTTTTGTCATCAGACTTAAGATATGCAGTTAAGACAAAGTCTAAGCACGTTAAAAATGTGTGCTAATGTGTGTGTGTGTGTTACTTATAATGGTTTCAATTATTTTCTCTACGAATTTATGTCCCTCACTGTCGTAGACCTATGAACGCCATTTTGAGTTATACTATGACAACTGAATCATTACAACGAATTGAACGAATCTCAAACACCGAAATAGATTATGTACTTTTTGAATTACGATTGTACATACATAGATACATACATACATGCATAAATAAAAACCTACGTAGGTACAGAGACATATATATTTTGATAAGAGTAAAGATTGTTTTTAGTGTACGAAAAAAGCAATTCGTCACCCAAAATTAAAAAATAAAACAACCGACTTCAAAAAGATGCACTAAAAAGGTAAAAATAATTACTTCTTTCCAAAATTCAGATCTGAATTACAGTTTGAAGTTGGTGTCTATGTATGTACCTAACAGACTTCACTTGCATAAACCTTTTAGTGCATTTTCGAAGCCTATTGTTTTTTTTTTGTTTAAAAGTTTCTTGAATAACAAAGATGTCATATTGGTTCCGCCATATTGAATTTTAAAAACTAACAAAATCTTTGAATCTAGCACCCTTCAAAATCCTACAGAACTTTTGCATTTTCATTTTAATCAAAGAAGATCCGCCAACTTGAATTTTGTTTAATAGCATTGATTTCCCAGGTATCAAACCGTAAAGAAAATACAATTTCAGCAATTCCGATTTCGATATCATCATAGTAACTACTCATCTCAAAGATAAGTTAAAATTCATTCACATGATATGTATATGTAATAAAATAATATAAAGGTATCTTTAATATTTAATTATGAATTTTTTACACGATTTTATAACAACACAAATACTATAAACAATGAAGCTATTCAAAAACTTATAGTGAACTGTATAGTGAACATACTTTTCTGATCCAGTGGTCAAAAGTCAAAACTACAGTCGCCATATTGAAATGTGAACTTACAACTACACTAGCGACCAAACACCGGATCAGAAAAGTTTGTTGGACTGTATTACTATCGGTCAACGTTTCAATGGTACACAAAGTAGTGTAGGTGTGAAACGTCTTCCTCGTAGATTGAATAACTTCAAGAATTTATAACTTTTCAACGTATCTCACAACAAAATGCTCGGCAGGGCATCGAGTAATTGTAAACATTTTTATTTGTGTCGATAACTTTTCTTAGACACTAACTATAAATTATTCTGTATTGTGCAAAAGTTTCGCAAGATTCAAGAGCAGTTTGTATGCGCGTGCGCAATCAATGATCAATCAACTTTATGAGCGAGCAATATAAAGCCATATATAAATCCTGTCGGATTGTTTCTTGTGCGACACGATTTCATATCTTGTACGCATAGATATTTATTTGTCTTGTACCAATTATTTAGTACATGGATATACCATTGAAACCTTTAAAAGTGAGTGCGAAATGCGTCGTGAATTTAAAGATATTTGAGAAAAGCAAACATGAAATTAGTTGGATTATTCGTTTTCTTCTTTTCTAACCAATACAATAAAGACAGGTTGTAATTTGTTTAGGGATCTAATCAATAATAACTACATACTAAGACTGAGAACTTAACAAATATGAATAAAAAAAAATCTAAATACTAGTATCATTATACCAAAATAATATTACTTATTGTTATTCACACATTTATTTATACATTACGGACATTCACGTATATTATCTTTACTTATTTATATTTTTTTATAATAATAATAATATAGTGTTATAGTCGAAATTTGTGATCAAATAACAAAGGTGACCGCTTATCACGCTGACCGTTAGATTGTTTGCCACCTTAGTGGTATAAAAAAATATCGAGCTACAACGAGCAAAAAAATTACGGTGGTTGTATGGTAGCCTCTTAAATATTTATTTATTCAGTTTTTTTAAAATTTGTTGTTATAGCGGCAACAGAAATACATACGCAATAAATTTCAACTGTCTAACTATCACGGTTCATGAGATACAGCCTGGTGACAGACGGACGGACAGAGGAGTCTTGGTAATAGGGTCCCGTTTTTTACCCTTTGAGTAGGTAACTCTTAAAAAGAAATACCGATTCTTTCACTATATTTGCATGTATGGACAGATTTATGTAACAACTAGCATTTGCCCGCGGTTCCACCCGCCCTTAATTCGGTTATCGGTTTAGGATTTCACGGCTACTTCTATATTATAGCAAAAAACCGAATCACACTTGACGTTTTCAGGTAGCCTATGTCCTTTACCGGGACTCAAATTATCTCCATGGCAAATTTTATCTTAATCCGTACAGCGGTTTAACCGTAACGAGGTAACCGATAAACAGACAAACAGACAGATAGACAGAATGAATTTCTTATTTATAATATTGTCTTGTGTCTTCAACAAATTTTATTTTACCACTGTGATTTGTAACTATATTTTAAGGTATTGAAGTTATTTTATCTACAGAAAGTTTTATTAGATACAAGATTTTATTGCAACTTCATTTTTGTACCGTTTGATTCGAGAACACTTCGTGGTAGTGGTCCCTTTTGAGATAAAATCGGAATTCATACGTAAGTGCTAACCATTGCGTATTCAGTGCGGTTTTGGTAAATATACTGACAGTTTGTATACATCAATCAAACTTGTGCCTCGTATTTTTCCCATGGACTGTTTACTAATATGGCATGGCTGTAGATTAGTATTAGTATTTATGTATTCAGTCATATATAGGTAAAATATATACATTATTGAACTGCAAAATTTATCATATATTTAGAACGTATTCATATCTATGTTGTATAATTTAACTTACTTATCTAAACGTCTTAAACATTTCAGTATTTTCAAATTGGTATCGATATGCGTGTACATTCGTACACAAAAATCCGTTAGGAGTTAGTTAGTTAGTTAGTATCTAGGAGAAAATTAAAAAAAAAACGATTTAAAAAATGTGAATTGATATGACTCCTCCTAAAATCTTATAAAAGCTTTAAGGTTATTTTTATGCACTGTAGTCGAAACCACTACAGGATGTAGAAACTAGCTGAAGGCAAGGCAAGCACTAAGAATGGAATTTTAAAAATTCAACCGCTAAAGATGAATTTCTACCCTTTCGTTAGATTAAAAGTTTATATGCGAAGGATCGTCTAACAATAATTTACGCTTAAAAGACTCTTTTCATCGTACATACTAATTACCTTTTAAATTAATTTACTCTCCAGGCTGTACATCTTTGGAACTCGCTTCCTGACGACATTAAAAAGCTCCTAACAAAAATGTATTTTTAAATACTTAGTTTAGTCCGAAAACATTTTATCGAAATATGATGTGCTTAGTTGTGTTGGCCTTTATTGGTTTCGTTTTGCAATATATTATTGATAATTTGTGTTACAATTCTATAAGTAATTAAATGTATGTAATAATTTTTGTTTGTATATTTTCTTTGTATTTATTATATAAATCTATATGAATATTTATATAGATATATGTGTAAGTTGGTGTAAATATATACTTATACGTTTGTATGTAAATTGTCTATTATATTATTTTATTGTTTTTATGAATCAACCTTTCCAATGTTGCACTACTGTATGTTATATTTTATTATGGCCGCTGTCCTCGATACAATAAATAATTACTACTGGTTGGTGAAAAAACATACTGCCCCACATCACGATGTGGGTGTGTTGTATATCCAGCCGCTGGTTACCCTATACTTTTAGAACAACAAACAAACACACAGTTTTCTTTTGAAGTGAAAACAAAAGTTTTTTAAATATAATCAAAATTACCTTACATAATAAAAATGTGCAGACATAAATGCTTGTTTTTAAAGACAATAGAACAATCATCGCTATTCATACAAATATGATGTAGACGACGAGTTTTTAATATATTATATACCATAATTTTATATGGTTAATTTAAAATGAAACTTTAATATGTGATGTTTTCGTAATGTAAAAAAAATATACCATTTATTAAAAAACCCAATTTATATAATAACTTTTTGAAGTGCAATGTAATGACAGCCAAAAATACATCTACAAATTAATTTGAACATTTACAATACCAATATGTACATACATTTTGATGTCTACAGATGTAGGTACTGTAATGAGGTTTTCACCACTTCAGCTTCAGGGATTCGGGAAATGTTTCAGGAAGGTTTTAGTATTTTATAACTACGAAGACGCATTCACTAGCGAAAAGCAAATAAAACATATTACCTGTAAAAGCTCTTGATACTATCTGTAATCTTAATAGCACCGAAGCAATTAGATTTAATGAATTATTTGTTTAAAGGCAGAACATTTGTAACACTGTCAATCTGTACATTTAAAGCAGCAAACCTCTAATAGATACTGCGGTAAGTGGCGCCACTTAATACGTCAATAGATTTGAAAACCATTATATGGCGTTAGTTGCGTTAGTTAGATACTTTGTAAGCCATTTTGTGTACGATTGTGCAGCACCAAGTTCGACTGTGTAACGCTCTATGTCGTTAAAAACCTTATTTCGCATTTCACAAGATGAGATTTTTACGGACCATCTCGTAGGCAAAATACAGGCCAACTCCGGTCCGCGGAGGCTTTTAATCCGGCTCGCCAATATTTCACAAATAAAAATGCACTAACAATTCAATATTTTAGATTCAACAAAGTTTAATCTTTATCGAATAACTGTTGCATAATCTCAATCAGGAAATTATGCAAATTTTTGCGTCACCATGCGAAAAATAGTTTTCCTCATGTAGATTTTTTTTATACAACTTAGGTGGCAATCAATCTCACGGTCCGTCCGATGGTAAGCGGTACACCGTAGCCTATGGACGCTTGTAACACCAGGGGTATTTCTCGCGCGTTTCCGACTCTTAAAACCAGTAACTTCTTTCTCGAAGAATGCCATGCCGTAGTTAGAGAAAACCTTGGCAGGGAGCTCATTCCACAACCTCGTTCGCGGGAGGAAGTTTCTCTGAAACCGCACTGTACGTAACCATTTTGGTTCTAGAGTGTGCGAATGAATTTCCTGCCGATGGCGAGCAGTGCTATGGTAGAAGGTGGGCATCTTTTCGAACAATTCCTCAGAACACATCCCATTATATTAGCGGTAGAACACACAGGCTAATTGACGAGCATCTTTTCTCAAATTGCTACAAGTTAACAGTAGTACCTACACTCACCACACACCAACAGCAGGAACATTTAAATTTAACTGCAATCAAATGTTTATTCCTTTATCTTAGGTAACGATTCAGTCAAGGTATCAATATGTTTCTTTCTTTTAATTTGTAATACTAATAAAAAACCTTTTTTGTAAATTTGCCCAAAAAGATTGCTTTTGAAAAAAAATTTGCCCACTATTGTGTTAGAAGTGTTGTAGATGTTAAGTCAAGCTCTCGCGTTCAACTCATTCTACAGAATGTGAATTCTACATGTTTGTAGAATTTTAGTTAAAGTACTTTTATGTATTTTTATTAGTCTACTGGGCATTATAACACAAATAGACCAATTTTTCCTGTGACATGCATAAATAATATTTATTGATGATAAAAATTGAAAAATCATTACTTAAGGTATTCACCATATTAATAATATTGTTAGTATCTATCATCAATAAAAACTATTCAAGAACTTGGCCGTTTTTTAAAGACTATGCTTTGCTAACTCGAGAGATTTTCTGTTCAGTTATTTCAAACAATGATTAATGTAACCGCGTGTAATATTAATTACATTGCGTTTGTATTCTAATGCGTTTAGATTTAAGATAACACATAAACAAATGTCCACTGATTTGTATTCGTTAATTGTTAAATACTTATATGTGTGCTAAGCTGCGCTAAAAACACAAAATTTTAAAGAAAGTTTTATGTATAGAAATTTGAATTTTAGACATAAAATACAAAAAACAACTTGCTACAAATAGTATTTAAAAACACAAAAAGACAAAATTATTTTAAACATTTTAAACGCATATGATATTCGTGTGTATAACTTTTCGACCGAGTAAAACTACAACAAAATTTTAAACCGGCCGCATTTTACGAACTAAAATCTAGAAGAACTCTGGCAATCTTGGAGCAGGGGCAATCTAGGAGGCCTCTCTAGACACATGCCTACCATTCAGTGTGAGAGTAAACGTGCTGTAGCTCACACGTTTCGTTTAAGGATAACGTCTATGCTATCGCATTACCAAGGAATTGGTCAAGTCCTTGCGGTTTTGTTTTGTTACAATAATAACAACACACAGCTTCTAAGATACCTAGAAGAACACGACCTGGTCAGTGATCGTCAATAGGGCTTTCGCCAAGGTCGCTCGACTGGTGACCTTCTAGTGTATCTCACACACCAATGGTCACTAGTTATTTAGTCGGGGGAGGCATTGGCATGTAGCCTGGACATAGCGTTCGATCGGGTCTGGCACCGCGGTCTTCTATCGAAGTTGCCATCTTACGGAGTGCCCGAGGGTTTGTGCAAATCGAAGACTAGCTTTTTGTCCGGCAGACGCATATGAACCATAGATAACGGTAGTTGCTCTGATAGCATAGACATTAATGCTGGTGACCCGCAAGGCTCTGTGCTGTCTCCTACGCTGTTTCTACCGCATATCAATGACATGTTGGACATCAACAACATGCATTGCTATGCAGATAACAGTACTAGACACTTATTACACAGGTCGTGCAAACATCCCTCGTTCCGTTATGGAGGAAAACCGCGGAGAACTTGTGTCTCAAATCGAGACCACACTGTCCAAGGTCTCTGACTGGGGACGGGTAAACTTGGTCAGATTCAACCCTACAAAGACACAAGTCTTCACGTTCACCGCTTAGAAAACCCCATTCACTGTAGTCCCACAATTCCAGAACACTCCGCTCTCCATCTGCTAGACTCACTCACTCACTGCATTTGCATGACAAGGTGAAGCTGGCGTCCAAAAAACTAGGTGTACTCAACAGAGCGAGGCAGTACTTCACGTCGGGGCAGAGGTTGCTGCTTTACAAGTCGTAAGTTCGGCCCCATATGGAGTACTGCTGCTATCTCTGGGCAGGTGCACCCGGATACCAGCTTGGACCTTTGACTCGGTTCAGCGACGGGCTGTGAGAATTGTCGACGATCCCAAACATACTTGCCGAATCGAACCCTTAAGTCTGAGGAAAGACTTTGCCTCCCCGTGTGTGTTCTACCGCTTGTGCAATAGGATGTGTTGTGAGGAATTGTTCAAAATGATGCCCACGGCTACTTTCTACCATCGCACCGTTCGCCATCGGCAGGGAATTCATTCTCACACTTTAGAACCGAAATGGTCGCGTACAGTGCGGTTTCAGAGAAACTTCCCCTCGCGAACGCTTCGCTTGTGGAATGAGCTCCCTGCCAAGTTTTTCTGTTAGAACTACAGTATGGGGTTCTTCAAGAAAGAAGTTATTGGATTTTTGAAGGGTCGGCAACGCGCGAGTGATACTTCTGGTGTTGCAAGCGTCCATAGGCCACGATGACCGATTTCCATCAGGCGGAATGCTTGTTTGCCACTTTAGTTGTATAAAAAAATTCTACATGAGGAAAACTATTTTTCGCATGGTGACACAAAATTTGCATAATTTAAGTTAAAAAAAACCGGCCAAGTAAGAGTTAGATTGCGCACGAAGGATTCCGTACCATTATTTATTAAAACGGCAGAAAATCACGTTTGTTGTATGGGAGCCCCCATAAATATTTGTTTTATTTTAATTTAATTATTCCTTTTACAAAGTGAGTATATAATAAATAGCCTGTGAATATGTCAACTGTCTACTTGTTGCCGTTATCAATATCGAGCAAAAACGAGAAAAAAACCACTTCTGTTGTATGGGAGCCCCCCGAAATATATTTTTAATTCTGTTTTAGGTATTTGTTGTTATAGCGGAAACATAAATACATCTTTTGTGAAAATTTCAACTGTCTAACTATCACGGTTCATGAGATACAGACAGACGGACAGACTACGGACAGCGAAGTCTTAGTATTAGGGTCCCGTTTGGTTACGAAACCCTAAAAATGGTAACAGAAACGACAAAAACTGTGCCACATGATCTTTATGCAAAAATTAAAAGATGATCTTAAGTCTTCAAAATAAATTAATCATTCATTAACGCTACACACAGTACAGGGCAGGGGCAGGTAGTAAAGAGTAGAGCCCCTGCCGCCCTGCCTAGCAGGCGATTCAGGAAATTGCCCCTGCTGCCCATACACATCAAATTTAAGTAAGCAATTAAGGGTCATCTCTTACCCTACACTATAGATTGCCCCTGCTGAAGGTGTGTAAGTAGCCGCCTTAAATAATCCTAATACTACGAATCGCCTTCGTTTATGTGTGTACAATATCTGTACTTCTTAATTAACTGGGACTAAAATGTAAATGAATAAATAAACTATTAAACTAATTTTGCTGGCATTTTTGTTTATCATTAAACTGCAATTGCAGTAATAAGGACTTTAATATAATAATGTTTACTCATAAACTTGTAGTTAAAACGCAAATTAAAATGATTGTATATGGAAAAATGATTGCAATGTTTTAAAGACCTGATGGCGCGGTTCAACCTACTTTGATGTATGTTTCTAACGAATTAAGAATACCTACATGAATAAATCTGTACATGCAAAAGTTATACACTTTAAAAATAAATAATTAAATTATAACAAATATATATCAGGGGGGGCTCCCATACAACAAAGGTTTTTTTTTTGCCGTCTTTATAGACAATGGTACGGAACCCTTCTTGCGGGAGTCCGACTAGCACTTTTTTTTTTAGACCAATATGTTTGCTTTTTTGTAGTCATTCAGACTTGTATTCGGCGTTTTTACTTACCTATTTATAATAAAATTATGTAATTAAGTAGAAGTAGGTACTTACTTTGCTTATTTATTTGCCTGTTTGGAATTTATGTATTTCAATACAGTTATTTTACAATTTAACGGTCGAACATAAGGACATTGTAATTAAACTCAAAGTGATAATAAATATAAGATATAGTGACAGTCAGACATTCAGTGCAGGTTTTAAGTATGAGTAACGACGTAATGGTACTTACCATGCAAAAGTGACCGCGACGAGGTTGGGTAACAGTCATGTGAAAATCGACACAGTAACGAGCGGGACTTGTTTTATGTATCATAAAGAGGGTTGGGAAATATGTAAGCTCGCAATTGAGTGTCAGTTTTATGGGTTTAAGGTTCCGTATATATTATTGTTTTTTTAGATAAGTATATAGATATCCCATTTTTGTGTTTAAAACGTCTGGTTTCAAGATATGTGACATTCCGTTGGAGTGATTTCAGTGCTTGCATCATGTCTGTCGCTCACCTCCATACATAGAGAAAACTGAGCCCTACTCCTACCTCAGAGCGGCCTCCGGAGCCTCTTGGTACGTCCGCAATGCGGACCTACGCAGAGACTTCGAACTCAGAGACCACGATTCCCCAATATTTCAAAGACTTTTTCGAGCGTACACAAAATCACCCGAATCGATTAATTGTGCAATCCACAACGTATCAATCCCCCGATCGACCTCGGCACGGTCGTAAAACTATAGTTAGGCGGCCTCGGCACGTACTAACGGCCCCAGATGACGATCTCGCTGTCCGGATAGCGAGATTAGTCTCTACGACCTCCCCGAATAGGGCCTCCCTCCAAACATGACGCCGACATCCCCGGGATCGTCGGCGCCCACAAGGATACACGAGGTATCAAAGAGTGCCGGGGCGCTTCTCGCCCCCACCTCAATCGCAACCGCACCCGCGTAACGGGGAACTCCCCTCCTGGCGGTGACTCACCTTCGGGTTCGAGACTCACGCCGGTCGAAGGGACGCCCCCGAGAGCGACAACCCAAGCCGACGCTCCCCCCGCGGGGAGCCCTTAAGCGTTGGGCGTTATATGGGCTGAGGCTCCTTTAAAGTCTCGCCTCAAAAGCCCGGTGAAGCAGTAATGGCTGCAACAGCCAACTGCATTGTCAGTTCAAAATAACTCTCTACTCCTTTCGTACCTACCATCATGAGCTTTCCAGGAACCACGGAAGTTGAATAGACTTCTGACTTTTCGACAAAACAAAATATCTAAAGCATTTGTATATAGCTTTTTTTATACTACTAATGTGGCAAACGAGCTTACGATCTGCCTGATGGTAAGCGGTCACCGTAGCCTATGGACGCTTGCAACACCTGTACGCTACCATTTCGGTTCTTAAGTGTGGGAATGAATTCCCTGCCAATGGTGATCGGTACGATGGAAGAAAGTAGCCGTAGGTATCATTTAGAACAATTCCTCAGAACACATCCCATTGTACAGAATACACACAGGGAGGCAATGTGTCTTCTCAGACTAAAAGGCTCGATACGGCAAGTGGGTTTAGGATCGTCGACAATTGTCACAGTCCTTCGTTGAACCGAGTCAAAAGGGCCAAACTTGTATCCGGATGCATGCACCCGCCCAGACATGGCAGCAGTAGGTAGTCCATATGGGCCCGGACTTGTGACTTGTAAGGCAGCACCTTTGTACCGACGTGAAGTACTCTGCTCTGTTGAGTACGTAAGTTTTTGGATGCCGGCGTCACCTTCTCTTGCAGATGATCTCGGAAACGAACATCGCTGGAGACCTTAACACCAAGGATCCCAATGCTCTTGGCTACGGTGACCGCTTACCATCAGGCGGGCCGTAAGCTTGTTTGCCACCTTAGTGGTATAAAAAAAAAAAAAAAAAAGATGGAACGGGGAGTGTTCTGGAATTGTGGGACCACAGTGAATGGGGTTTTCTTAGCGGTGTTATTTTTTGTTAGGAAAACCAAATATTATTATAGATACCTATTATTTTTCATCAAATTGACACGTAAGCAGTGTCATTATGTGCAGGTGAAGCGGTAGCTAACACCTTAATTACGCCCACGAGCTTTTTATTTGTAGTTTTTATTTGCTCTTAGTAAAGCGCGCTTTTTTTGAATCCACAGGCGGTAATGACGGGACTATTCTTTGAAGTATTTATAAGAGCTGTCTTCGTTGTTCTAATCACGAACTATGTGCACACTAAAAGCAAACAATTTATTGAGTATTGAGTAATTTATAAATTCTCTGCATATAGCAGATGCGTTGATTTCTCTAGTTCTATTCCCGCCAATTGTGTTTTGGTGAGTTTCTTGATTGATTCACCTTATATTTTTATTTATTACTTGCAAATGTGATAAACATCATTGTGTGTAACACGTGAGGTACGGAAATTACAAACTCGAGTCATTACAAATTCTAAATAGCCTCTCGTTAGTAATTTTGTCCTTCCCACCATTAATAAACAATGTTTTAATGTATACATGCAATGCATGACTTTGACCCCGTTTAAATTTAATTAAAGCCTGCATCCTGCAATGTTGTCAGTTTTTTTTATTTTTGTTCCAACGATTTTGATAAAAATTTCTATTAAAATCAATCGACCGGCTCGTGTAGATTTATAGCAGTAACTTTTAAAATGGTCTCTAATAATATTTCAAGTTGATCAAATCAAATCAAACAATATTTATTCAAATAGGTTTCTAAGAACACTTTTGAATCCTCTATACAATGTAAATAATGTTTATTTCTGCCAAAAAGAGCAAGCAAGAAGTTCTATTTATATTTATAAAACAATACTTTGATGATCAGCTAACAAGTATACAATATGTACTGAAACACTTAGTAGGTAATATAAATAAGTTAGTAAGCTACTAAAAACAAAGTCAATTATTATTTTTTTGTTTTTATGTAGACGTGAAGCGTCAAATATCGCCATTCGTGTAAAGGAATTCAGATAATTAAGAGCATTCTGATATTTAATAGTTCTAGTGGCATTAGCGCCATTAGAATTATATTCTTGCACAATCATATGTATACATATAATTAAAATTATCCATACTATCCATGAATATAATATAATATAATAAATGCGAAAGTAACTCGGTCTGTTACCTTTTTAGGCTCAAACCGCTGTACCGATTTATATGAAATTTGGCATGGAGATAGTTTGAGTCCCTTAGTTATTAGCTACTTAAAAACGTAAGTATTAGTCGATTTCTTTTTCCATGATTGAGGAGTGCTAACTTACGGAGTGTCCGAGGGTTTGTGCAAATGGGTGCCTAGCTTTTAGTCCGGCAGACGCACACGAGCCGTAGTTTACTATAGTTGCTCTGGTGGCATGGACATAATGCTGGTGTCCCCCAAGTCTCTGTGCTGCCTCCTACGCTGTTTCTACCGCATATCAATGACATGTTGGACATCAACCACATACATTAATATGCAGATGACATTACTGGAGACGCTTATTACACGGGCCGTGCAAATATACCTCGTTCCGTGGTAAGAAAAGCATGGAGAACTTATGTCTCAAATCGAGACCACTCTGTCCAAGGTCTCTGACTAGGGCTGAGAAAACTTGGTCAGATTCAACCATACAAAGACACAGATCTGCGCGTTCACCGCTAAGAAAACCCCATTCGCTGTGGTCCTACAATTCCAGAACGCTCCTCTATCCATCTCCAAGAGCATTGGGATTCTTGGTGTAGACATCTCCAGCGATGTTCAGTTCCGAGATCATTAGTAAGACATGGTGAAGCTGGCATCCAAAAAACTGGGTGTACTCAACAGAGTAAGTTTGCAGAATTTCACGGCGGGGCAAAGGTAGCTGCTTTACAAGTCGCAAGTTCAGCCTCGCATGGATTTGCCATCTCTGTGCTTGGCACTTTTGACTCGGTTCAACGATGTGCTGTAAGAATTGTCGACGATCCCAAACTCACTTGCCTTTAAGTCTAAAGAGAGACTTTGCCTCCCTGTGTGTGTTCTACCACTTGTATAATGGGATGTGTTCTGAGCAATTTTTTAAATGATGACTACGGCTTCTTTCTACCATCGCACCGCTTGCCATCGGCAGGGAATTCAGTCTCACACTTTAGAACCGAAATGTTTGGGTTATGGAATGAGCTCCCTGCCAAGGTTTTCTTTAAGGACTACAGTCCAGAAGAAAGAAAGAAGTTATAAGGCTTTTGCAAGCGTCCATAGGCTACGTAATCTTTACCAATAAAAAAATATGTAACTGTTTCTCTAATAATATAGTGGCTCTATCGTTAAAACAGTAACACATACTAGCTGCAGTCTTGCAACAATAATAGTGTCTGTGAGCTCTAAAGTATGACAAGAAATAATAAAAACCGGCTAAGCCGTTTACCATCTTAAATTACCGTTACAGAGCCATCTTGCTATTATTAAAAGAAACATTAACACATTTATTTTTTGGAAATAATATTCAAAGTTAAGCAACGGACTTGGTCAGTAATTGGACAGGTGACCGCTTACGTAAATTTTGGTATTTTGTATTATATATCATTAAATGTCAAAAAAAAGTATAGTATCGATTGTGCAAACTTATGGTATGTACCTACACATTGTAATTAATGTGTTCAAAATGAACTTGTTTCGCTAACAACCGTGTCAGGGTGATTGGATTTATTTTAATTGGATCACTGTCTTGTTGACCAAATTCACTTCGCTTTTCAGTTTTTTTTAACCAAATTTAATTTATACTTAATTTAATTTGTACCTTATTTAAAAGTTAACGACAGAAAGGGCATGATTAACATTTTCTACAGAAGTATAAAACAAGAAATTAATGAGGTTGAATATTTTAACTGTTTAATTAAAACTCTATTTGCTCATTAATCTTTATAAACAAGTAAATATGTGTGTTTAAAAACGCGCTTATTTTAGTAACTACGATTTCAATTTTAAAAATCGGCCAAGTGCGATTCGGACTCGCTCACGAAGTGTTCCGTACCATTATCTATAAAAACGTCAAAAAAAATCACGTTTGTCGTATGGGAGTTTTTATTTAAATTTTATTATTTATTTTTAAAGTGAATATTTAACTCAATATTCTGTGAATATTTCAAGCGTCTACCTGTCGTTATCAATATCGAGCAAAAAGGAGCAAAAAAATTACTTACTGTGTATTCCTTTATTTTTATTCTAGTTTTTAGTTTTTGTTGTTATAGCGGCAACAGAAATACTTCTTCTGTGAAAATTTCAACTGTCTATCACGGTTCATGAGATACAGCGGAATCTTAGTAATAGGGTCCCGAAAGAACTGTTTGGGCACGGAACCCTAAAAATGCATTTGAGATAGCCTGTTTATTTAGAAAGGTTGACGACCCTTCAAAAAGCTAGACTTTTAAACGCGCAAGTGTTACCCCAGGAGTTGCAAGCGTTCATTGTATGCGATAACTGCTTACCATCAGGCGGACCGTAAGCTAGTTCGCCACCACTCGCGCGTTGCCGACCCTTCAGAAATCTAATAACTTCTTTTTTGAAGAACCCCATACTGTAGTCCTTAGAGAAAACCTTGGCAGGGAGCTCATTCCACAACCCAAGGGTTCGCGGGAGGAAGTTTCTCTGAAACCGCACTGTTCGCGACCATTTTGGTTCCAAAGTGTGAGAATGAATTCCCTGTCGATGGCGAGCGGTGCGATGGTAGAAAGTAGCCGTGGGCATCATTTCGAACAATTGCTCAGAACACAATCCATTGTACAAGCGGTAGAACACACACAGGGAGGCAAAGTCTCTCCTCAGACTTAAGGGTTCAATACCGCAAGTGAGTTTGGGATCGTCGACAATTCTCACAGCCCGTCGTTGAACCGAGTCAAAAGGGCCAAGCTGGTATCCGGGTGCACCCGCCCAGAGATGGCAGCAGTACTCCATATGGGGCCGGACTTGCGACTTGTAAAGTAGCAACCTTTGCCCCGACGTGAAGTACTGCTTCGCTCTGTTGAGTACACCAAGTTTTTTGGACGCCAGCTTTACCTTGCCTAGCAAATGATCTCGGAACTGAACATCGCTGGAGATGTCAACGCCAAGGATCCCAATGCTCTTGGAGATGGAGAGGGGAGTGTTCTGGAATTGTGGGACTACAGTGAATGGGGTTTTCTTAGCGGTGAACGCGCAGACTTGTGTCTTTGAAGGGTTGAATCGGACCAAGTTTTCCCGCCCCCAGTCAGAGACCTTGGACAGACCGATCTCGATTTGAGACACAAGTTCTTCACGCTTTTCCTCCACAACGGAACGTGGGATGCTTGCACGGCCCGTGTAATAAGCGTCTCCAGTACTGTCATCTGCATAGCAATGTATGTTGTTGATGTCCAACATATCATTGATGTGCAGTAGAAACAGCGTAGGAGACAGCACAGAGCCTTGCGGGACACCAGCATTAATGTCCATGCTATCAGAGCAACTACCGTCAACTACGGCTCGTATGCTTCTGCCGGACAAAAAGCTAGCCACCCATTTGCACAAACCCTCGGGCACTCCGTAAGAAGGCAACTTCGATAGAAGACCCCGGTGCCAGACCCGATCGAACGCCTTCGCTATGTCTAGGCTACATGCCAATGCCTCCCCCTGACTCTCAATGGCTAGTGCCCATCGGTGTGTGAGATACACTAGAAGGTCACCAGTTGAGCGACCGTGGCGGAAGCCATATTGACGGTCACTGATCAGGTCGTGTTTTTCTAGGTATCTCAAAAGCTGTGTGTTGATCACACGCTCCATCACCTTGGAGAGGAGAGAGGTTATAGCGATAGGCCTGTAATTCGATGGATCTGATCTATCGCCCTTTTTGGGCACCGGGTGCACATTTGCAGTCTTCCATGAAGACGGAAATTGCCTAGTGTGGTAGGAAAGCGTGAAGAGGCGCGTGAGTACAGGACATAACTCAGGAGCACACTGCTTAAGCACCACTGCTGGTATGCCGTCTGGCCCACTCGACTTATGAACGTCTAGGGAAAGCAACGCCCGCCGGACCTCGCGCTGTGTTATAGTGATTTCCGGCATGGTCTTACCGCACCACGGTAAAGTAGGTGGTACAGCGCCTTCGTCGTTCACATTCGAGTTAGAGGCAAAGAGACTGCCCAATAGATCGGCTTTCTCTTTTGCACTGTGGGCCAAGTCACCATCGGTCTTTCGCAGTGGTGGTAATGACGACTGGCAGAAGTTCCCCTCGGCAGCTTTAGCAAGCGACCAGAAAGCACGACTCCCAGAAGGATAGCTCGCAAGTCGCCCACCTATTTTGCCGATGAATTGGAATTTTGCTCTGGCAGTTGCTTTCTTACTGAACCTCGAGGCAGCATTTAATTTGCGTTTTAACTCAGAAATATTCGGATCCTTATTATTACGAGCCGTGGTCCAAGCCTCATACGCAGTTTGCTTAAGAATTTTAGCTTCTCTGCAAGGCCTATTAAACCACGGTCGTTTTTTGACGCCGGCAGCTACTCGCAGGTTAGGAATGAAACATTCCATACCAGCGAGGATTGTCTCAGTGACTGCGGCTGCGCAGACGTCAGGATCTTCTGAGCTATAGCAGATCTGCCTCCACGGGTACGATGCATAAAATTCTCGCAATCCATCCCAGTCTGCCGACTTATAATGCCACACACGACGCCAATTAGTTGGCCCAGAAGGATCGGGTTGTGTGCATGACAATCGAGTCCGGATGAGACAGTGGTCCGAGGAGCCAAGAGGCGCATCCACTGAGACGGAGTATCCATCCGGACGTGTAGTCAGCAGAAGGTCCAGTAAGGAGCTTGTATGGTCCTCTATATCTGGTATTCTCGTTGGAGAAAGTACCAGCTGAGAGAATCCATAGGTCAGAGCAAATTCATGAGCAGATATCCCTGCATAGTTATTGGTTCGAGAACTGAGCCACTCACGATGGTGGGCGTTAAAGTCTCCCAAAATAACTACTTCTGCTGTAGGATATTGCTCTAGAACTTTGTCAGTCGTCAAACTCAGGTGCGTGAAGAGTCGAGTTACGTCCGTGTCACCGCTATGAGACCTGTATAGGCACGCATAGATACGAGTGTGGCCCCCATGATCTACGCGCACCCACAATATCGACAGGTCCCTGTCTTCAAGGCTATGAAGTCGGCGACAGCAGATATCCTCCCGGACGAACATACATACACCGGCACGACTCAAAAAATTGTGCTCGAGTTTGTAGCCGGGATAACGAAGGTATGATGTGTCGGCCGGGCAGGATATCTGCGTCTCCGTTAGAAAAAGAATGGTTGGCTGCGCAGTCTCGAGATGGTGATGGACTGCGTTAAGATTTGCGTGAATACCCCTTATGTTGCAAAAATCTACATTATATGTGGATGGAGTAACCGCTGTCAAAACTCTTTTCTTTTTTCTGTTCCTGGCCATTTTGTTTGAAGTAACTTAGACTACGGATGAGGATTCACTGCACAGACAGCTTAGAAGACAAAAAGTTGCGGTACTAAGACTGCCGAAGCTCAACACAGATGATGCGGTTGCTGGCACGGCGGGCGGAAGGGCCCCTGATCCCCCTCTGTTGTAGTAGCCGGGTCCACTCCGGTCTCCTTCTCCGGCACGACTACTACTTCAGAGACTTTACACAGGTTGGCGGATCAGCCTCCCAGGGCGGAGATTAAGTGATCCCTGGGTTCGGGAACCCGTTCAACCTGCGGGCGGCCAGCGGTCAGCCGTTTCATCAGGTCTCCCTGACCGCCGAACCAGCACGCCGCGTCTACGCCGAGCAATGACAGCAACAAGCACCGTCGGTCCTCCGCTGTCCGCGCAGCGAATCCTCAAAGAGAGAGCTCTGGCAACCTTACTCACCGCCAGGAACACAACACTACTCAATGTTAGTGTTATTGTGGCCGCGGTTTTCTGTAAGGTGGAGGTACTTCCCCAGTTCGGGCCGCTCATTCGAGCAAGTACTCGCTATGCCCCGCTTTATTTGTTCGGGCAGCTTATTCGAGCGAATACTTGCAGTGCCCTACCTCTCTTTAACCGTAGCTACTAATCTGCTTAGTTCAGCTAACCCACACATGTTGAAATAAATGTCTACCCTTTATAGCTTACACTCAAATGTCAAACTAGCAAACCATTTCCCATCTTTCCAGCAACCTTTTAAATGCCATTTGTGAAATAAAATTTGACAACTAGTCTCAAAGTAGAGTAATCTCAATTGACACAAAAAATTTATTCTCACGTATCGTTGACAGAGCAAAATATCAATGGCAAAAAAAACACTTTTAAGCTTAAGCTTGTTTGCTAATTGCAGCAGGATATTGCTAGCAATTAGCGGTTATTAAACCGGATACGAACGAGATTCTATACTGTTATATATTTTATTAAAGTATTTTGAGTGATTTATTATCTGTATCCTTAAAGTACACCTGTGTTACTTTAATGATATATATCTGTTACGTTTCTTGATCTATATGAGAAAGTTTTAATTAGTATTTCTGATTGAGGACACCGAAATGAACAGAACATATATTCAACATTGTGTGCGATAGAGCGAGTTGTGCTCGGTGTAGTTCTGAGGGATCTAATCCGTATTGTGAACAACTCCTGAACAGAACAAGTGAGAACAAGTCATCGCCATAGCTTGAGTGGCATCAGCAATCTGAAGAGAAACCGCGAATTTCGCAAATCCCACTCCTCAATCAGTTTTTATTTTAAATTTCTAAGTGCGTTTGAAACTGCATTTTACAATTTTTTATAAAAATTAAGGTGATGGCATACCCAATCGATTAATTTTGTTACAGTCTTAAGAACTGTTTTTGACGTGAAAAAATATATGTTATACATAGATCAAACCTTAATTAAATGAATTTCCTAATATTGTAATAAATTGCCTATTAAAACTTTTAGAAAAAAAAAATCTGACACTATTTTTTGGCTCTAATTTTTTGGAAAACTATGAGTGATATTTATATACATAAAATATATATATACATGACCCTGTAAATTTTCTTATTTCATAGGTCTAAATAAATATTTGGATTTACAAAAAACTGTAATATACTGACAAAACACTAAGAATATCGAGATTTTCAACGTGCGGTCACGTGCGAGAGCCTCATACGCGGAACTGTGTCTCTTTCTGTGTTTTAATAGTATATATCTTTATACACCGGTCGAAACGGCACGCGTTTTCTAGGGTATACGGAATAACACGCTATATAGATATACAGTCTTTTGAAAAATTTAAACCTACCGCGTCGTATAAGTATATAACATTTTTTTTTCTTGGCAAAAAATATAATATCACCATGTATGAATTATATCCATTTATGCCCAACTGCAGGTTTTACGTAGTTCATATGTACATGACGAGTAGTAAACAGATCGACAGGTTTTACTTTCGCATACGTATTTAGGAAGTCAAACTCGTGGTACCAGTTGTGGATAACATTATTTTCTAGATTCCTACAGCTCACACACCAATCAATAGCTTTTGCTTTCGTACCCACATCCACATTTTGCTTTGAAAAACCTAAAACATCAATACACATTGTTATTGATATTGTAATATTGTGTGAACTAAGGCAAAAAGTAGCTCAGTATTTCGTTTATTTTTTAAATTTTAGTACGGGTTTCGCAGTCGATGTAATTTTCTTTTAATTGCATCTTTAGTTATCTTATTGACATCTTAACGAAAATAATCTAATTTAGGTACTAAATTATAAAAAAGGTAGAAACTTTTAACAAACACGAAACGAATACTGTACTGTTAAAAAAATGTCATCGATCTTGCACTTAGATGCAGTAATCACTTTAGCCCATGATGAAAACCCAGTTAACCGTTTAACGATTATGGCAGATTATACTTAAAAGCATTGCCATTTAGTTCATTAATAATTCGTCGTTGATGAATGATGGCGACCAACAAAGGCAATGATTGCATATTGAAATTTAATAATGGAACATAATTATAATTTTATCGCCTCAAAGACTACCGCACCTTTGTACTTCGTTTACAAGGTAAGTACCAAAAAGTAGTCCAAACTTTCAAGTTACTTACTTTAAAGCTTGCGTATCTGTGGGCTTATCTAAAGTTTACGTAAAAGTGCCCTTCAATCAGATTGTATCTAACATACAGTTTGTGATGATAAAGGGTACACGGACTATCTATATTGTAATTAATTGATTCAGATAAGGTTATAGCGTGCTTTAATGGTTTTTATTTGTTTAAAATTTGATTTTGTTTAAAACGCAGTGGTATAAGGTTTGACTGACACGTCAAATTCGAGGTTCGATTCGATTTCCGGATCACTGACCATCTTTTCGAGGATAAGTATCGTAATGGTATACGTTTATATATTTCATTATTAGAGGCGTAGGTTCATACGGCTGCTCTTCAATAATAGAAAAAAAACAAACTATCAGATATTTCCTCCATACTGGCATAATACATTCGTGTCTGTGAAACCATCGAAATACCCAACCCAATCTGTCAAGCCGTTTAGAAGTGATGTGAAAAAGATAAGTACCTACGGAAGGACAATTCTTACTACCCGTTGTCCTATTACCCGTTTTCCCGTAGGAATGAAGCATTTTCCCGCGGTAAAAAGTAGCCTATGTTTATCAGGGATAATGCCGTCGTCTAATGGTAACAGAATTTTTCAAATCGGTGCAGTAGTTTCGGAGCCTATTCAATACAAACATACTTACATACAAATCTTTCCTCTTTATAAAATTAGTATAGAAGTATAGATTTCAAAATTATTTCGTGTTTATATTATAATAGATTTTATTGTAATGTTTCAATAAATGGGTATATATAAAATGTATTTATGTACTTATACCAATTTAGTTAAATTTACAGTTAGTAAATTCAAATACAGCAAGTATGGCGGATTCTCGAAGCCAAAATGAAATGTAGATGTGCAGTATAGATCACAATCTTTGAGTTTATGAGGAGTGTAAGAGAAATATAACTTGCGTATATCACTGACTTAGTATGAATAATGAATGAATGAATTAATGTTTAATACCTACTTTTGACCATATAAGTTTATCTCGTTTTTTTTAACGTAATGCAAAAAGGCATATAAGCGAACTAAGCGCAGTGTAGGCTCTCGTATGTTATTTATTAGCTCAAGACCTAAAATAAGAACTTTCTAGAAAATCTTGGCACCCCTCTACGGTATTAGGTATGTATAGTCCATGGCCGTAGCTAAGCTATGTAGGCCGTAATATAAATAAATGGAAAAAATATTATTGCTTACTAATAACGACATCTATCAAATTAATTCTGAATCAACCGCGATTTTTTACAATCACAGTAATATATAATTCTGGCAGAAGCCAATAGATTATATGCAAAATGGTTACATTATGGTGGCATTTAAAGTGTGTGTAGTATCATTTTGCTCTTGCTTTCCCGCGCTCCCACTCAATTACCTATTACCTTAATTAGTAGTCACGCTCACAAGCAGGTAAAATAATTAAAGATTATAAATAATGAAAAATTACTTGTGCCCTACATAAAACCACCGCTGCCCTACCTTAGATTCAACTCTAGCTACAGCCCTGGTATAGTCTGTGCCTCCACTGTACTTGATGATATATAGTTTAAATAAAAGACCTATTTTGTATGTATGTTTAATATTCGCATAGTTTGTTATTCGATCACTTACCTACACACTCACGTAGTACTATTATTTATTTCGTGCACAGACTTATCCACTTTAGTGTTTTTCGGATGTGCCAGATTTTGTAGATCAGTTTGTTTAGGCCACATAAATAAACATAAAACTTACGAAACTAAAAATACGATCTAATAATACGACGACAGCAAACTTCTTACTACCTAGTATAGTATTATATAATCTGTGTTACTACCAAATAATTAAATCAGACAGCGCATTATAAGAAAATGCGAAATTTATACTATACTGGGAATGCTATATAGCCAATGATGTAACAACACCTTTACAATAGACCTGACATTACTCTCATCACTAGATATACAGGAAAGCGAACTTCGACTTCACGGCGAAGAAAATAAGAAGTTTAATGTTCTGTCAGTAGGTATGCTTTAGGGCCTTATTTTCTACTTTTTAATGGATTTTTGAAGTCGGTTTGATTTTTTTTGTTATTTTTTTAATTTTAATTTTTAATCTTTTGTTGCCACAAAAATAATCACACTACGGATGGACATGACGAAACTAAACGACGAAGGATTCTGTGTTTGGTGTTTGGCAACGGCACCCTTGAATCTTTAAGCGGAAACGGGAAAATGATTTTGACCACTGAACCCTAAAAATTATATCGTATTACAAATGTGAAATAACATGTCAAATTACAAATTAAAAGATTTATTTTCGCAATTCACTGAATTACGTCAATGTAGTATGTATGTTGTGGTCACTTAGTAGAATAGGAAATTGTGATGAATTCTCGCAAATTATTTTTATACGTAAAGTTGGAGTCCTTAAAATTTTAGTGTACCTTGTTTCTAATAACAATAATCTCTTTGTTGATTACAAGAGATTGAGTAGAGTTAAATTACTAATACTTTAAAAAAAAAACTATTTTCAGGCCCAGGTGAAAATAATAATCTTTAAAGCTCGTTCAGCAAAAAAATGTGACTTCAAAGTTTGATACTTGAAAGTATACTTTTTTCTCTCCTTCATTGCATTTGAGGTCGATTGTCCTAGTAGTTTCACGTCAAAGCATTCTACTTTATGTAGTCATTGTGCCTACATGTATGTCCATAGCTAAAGTTCAGTATTATGGCTAGACGGCGTAGACCCTACGGTGCTTTGCCCGATTGAATCAAGTTGACCTGGAACTCTGTTACCCCCTTCATTGTCATTACAGATTTGGCCAGAAAATGGTCGTCGTTGCACCTAATAACGAGTGCGAATCTAATTAAAGACTCCAATTAGGTTGAGCAGCGTTCAGGAAACTACGCAAAACGTGGTCTCTGAGAGAGTAACTCAGCTAGCTGTGGAGAAAGCTATGCTTGGTGTTTCTTTGCGCGATAAAGCTTCTCGCTCCAGTACGAGATAATTTGCCGAAAAACCAAAGTCGTTGAAATAGTTATAACAGTTAGCAAGCTGCAGTAGCAATGGACAGGCTACATCACTTGTCGCACCGATAGCCGATGGGGAAGAATGGTCCTCGAGATGCGACCACGAATCGGAAGACGCAGTGTGGGACGGTCTCATACTAGGTGGACTGGCCAGTGTGGAGACATATGGGGTACGCTAACGTCCAACATTAGACGTCTTTTGGCTGAGACGACGACAACGATCATAACGTGATCATCAGAAGCGGTTATTCCTAAGCTGATTTATCATTCTCATCGGCCAACATTTCAACCCGTGTAGGTACATAAGTGCTGGTCTGGCTGTTTATCTGTAAACTTGTAACGACTTGTAAGTTTGATAGTTCATCATCACTATTTTTAGTGACTTATTTACAATTTTATTAATTTACTGCAACATATCTATAATTATTATTTGTATCATGTTATTTAAATGAAAAACTTGTTTGAAGATGAAAAATAACATTGCAAATTCGTGCATTGATAGATATACTTGTAGTTGTTCATAATTTACTTTCAATACACAATAATATTAATAATACAATATTGTTGGTAAGAAAAGCTTAGATTTAATAAAAATTGCCTTCCTGATTTTATTTGCATTCTAGATTATCTACTTGAAATTCCTTAAATTTCATTTTTTAAACATTAAACACAGTTTAAGAATTAGATTTTACTATGAACAAAATAACTTTATAGTGCTTGTTTTTTGTGTACAAAGTGTTTTAAAACTAAATAAAAACGCAAGTAAAGTGTTACAAATGCGGGCAACAAAGATGACGTCATCACAATGCCGGAATGTGACTCCGCCCTTGTCGCGGACTTCTTCCACGGATATGATATCGGCAGTTCCTTCATCACCGGATTTGTCACGACATCGACATTCGCCGGATCTGTCACTGGACTTCTCTAGAATTCGCTCTTTGTCGCCGGTGCTGAATCGGTTGGATCAATTTCGACCATTGTCGCCAGATATTCCACGAAGGTCTCAATCGCCAGCTCGGCCCAGGTCTCTCATGGAGTCTCTTCTAGTTGCGAAAATGGAAGCCCTGAGCACTGGAAAGTTGGTGCGCACTGACTCTATGGACAGTTGCAGTAGCTTAGGATCCATGTCTTCGTTGCCAAGTGACGTGTGCAGGTGTGACGACTGTTTGCTGGGAATTGTGGACTTTTACATGCCGAGTCCAGAGGAAACAAACAGGAATTTGAAAAAGGTTGGTGAATCTTTGTATTATTATATAAATTTAAATACTCATGAAAATACATACATACGTACAAATAGTTGTGTGGCATTTAAATATAAGCACATATACTTAAGACTGCGATGTAGGCTAGATCACGTTAATATACGCCGTTTTTGTGCAAATGTAGTGGCTAAACTATATTAAAATATATTGTATAAAACTTGCTTTTGTCTAGTACATTACCTTACTAAATAATTATTGAATGCAATAAAATATCTGGAGGTGGCCCTTGTGCAAATTTTTAAAACGTGTGTTGCATTTGCTTAAAATGAAAGATGGTTAAATAATTAGAATTGGTTGTTATCTAGTGCATTGGCTCTAAGTTGTAGCAGAAAGTTAATTATATGGTTTGCTAATAAGATAAAAAAACCACAATTTTTATTTTTAATCTTATTCTGTAATTCCAATTCTTGTTTTTTTACTTATCAGGAGAATGTTCAGACATTAAACTAATGACATAAAACGTTTGTATATCTATCGCTACTCATAAAAGCCGTTTATGGTTATATATTGGAGTATGTTTTGTGTGAATTTTAGAGCGTTTATTAAAGACTTTTAACGATCTTTTGACGCAATTCAAAGTTCGAACCCAACAATAAATACCTTAGCTTTTGGTCTTGTGACATTTGGTCGCAGTCATATTATGATGATAGCTACTATTAAGGCATAATCGAATCAGTGTTACTTTATCAAGCATCTCGGTTCAATTTTTTGAGTTTTGTTTATATAGGTAGATATTAAACTATACGGTAGATATTAGATAAAAAACTGTTTCTAAATTTTTTTTCATGTTTTATGCACCCCTCTGTGCAATTGCAATTATTGGCTCAAATTTGGAGAGATTTCTTTAAATAAGATTTCAGTTGTTTGAAAACAAATTTTTTTAAACACACACACAAACAAAAAGTCTACAAATTTAAATTACACAGACTACAAATAACCAAATACATATAGTTAACCTAGTTCCTGTAATTCGAAACCCTAGTAGTTTCTTGACGGAACTATAAGCAAAAGTAATAGCTATATTTCTCGCTACTTTTAGGTAGATAAAGTTATATCTCTTGAAATTGGGATTAATAAGGCGAAATCTAGGGAAGTACCTAAATAATTATAAGTTACAAGTTCTATTTACAACTTTTACTCTTCGTACAAGGTAAAATAATAGGCAGGTGGGTAATTACCTTAAAAACGATTGAATAACCTTAAAAATAACTTCTAAATTCATTATTCTAAGTAGGGTTGGTAATTGTTTTTGAAATAAAGGATGAAATAAAAAAAATGCAACAGTTTACTATTATATAGTCTTTGGTGCAACTAAAAAAAAAATTTTTTTGACTTGTATAATGACCGTAGATTATGTGACCTTGTCGAAAAGCTAACATTCTAAAGTAAACTGCGTACGAAGTACAAGGCTTGGACATCGCAAAAATGAGGTTCCGACTTACCTGTCGTCAAACGTAAATTTAATGATTACACAGTATTAACGTAACTGCAAAATGATTACACAGTATGAAAGTAACTGCTAAATGATTACACAGTATGAAAGTATCTGCCAATCAGAAAAAAATTTGTGTCATGTTTTCAGTATCTGAATCTACGGCCCGGAGTAAATAGTCAGTCGTTTCTCAATAAACTCCTAAGTAATACTTCTGAAAGCCTTACTTTGAGAATTCTATACAATACTTACTACCGTTATTAGTCATATTTACTAGATTTTCAAAATCAGAAAGCCATTTATAATAGCCTTAGAAGAAGAATTAATTTTGGTGGTTATCATAAATGGCGTTTTTTTTTGTAACTAAAATTCTGTACTTTTTTAAATTGTAAACAGTGGTTTTGTTTATCGACAACGCTGTATGGCTTGTAACTTTTACCTGCGTGCATCAAATGTCATAAAGAGCAAAAAACCGGTCGAGTGCGAGTTTTGACTTGCGCACCGACGATGTTACCCAGGGTACTTATGTAATAGAATAATTTCATTAATTTCCCAACCCCCTCGCACTTCCGTCATTTGCCTATAGTACCCTTACATAAGTCGACGTAAGCAGCTACGAAAACATAATTCATTGATATATGAGCATTTGAATCAATGTCTTATTATTAACACATTACGTGCTTGGACTTGTCCTTTACACATTATGAAAGTAACTGCTAAACGATTACACAGTATGAAAGTAACTGCTAATGATTAAACAGTATGAAAGTAACTGCTAAATGATAACACAGTATGAAAGTAACTGCTAAATGATAACACAATATGAAAGTAACTGTTCAATGATAACACAGTATGAAAGTAACTGCTAAAGCAAAATATGAATTAGTCGATAGAATCGGGCTGCGACTCACCAGCTAATCTTTCGGGGGAATTCTTTTTGGTTTCCAGCTAAAGCTGTCGAGGGAATCTTTTGCCAGTAGTCCCTACAATCATTGCGAATAACTAATGGTAAATTGGTCTAGATGAGGAGGCCGATATATTTATACTTCTCTTTGCCTCAAACTCGACTTTGACCGACGAAGGCGCTGAACCACCTGTTTGAACGCTTAGGGCATAAATAATCTGGTAATAAAAAACATTTTCGATCTTTTTAATGTTAAGACCCATAGCTCGAAAAATAACAACTAAAACACACTCTTGAATTGAGAGCATTTTTTAATAATTACCCACACTAGCATCAGGTAAATAAAGTAGTGCTATCGTTATAATGAGTAGCGTCAAAAATATTTTTCGGTAATTTATTTTAATTTCAAATTATTTACTCGAATCTAATGGAACCAAAAAGAAAAACACTTCTCATGAGTACTTTATTTTAAAGTATTTTTTTTTCTTTTTTATAAATCGAAAAATTACATGTGCCTTGTAGTTTCCTGCTGCCATCTATGTTGTAACTGTAGAACTAGTTGTTTAAGTTTTTTACTGATGATCAACAGCACAACGTGTTTAGTCTGCGAAACGTTGTTCAAGTTTACTGTATTACTCATAGGTGACGCTTTACCCCACTTGGAAACATTTTGAAAAAAAAGCTGGTTCGATGTTTATCGTGTAAAAAAAAAACTTTTTAACAAAATAGTAACCGGCAAGAAAAACTGCAATTGGAAAAATATAAAAATCTTTTTATTCTTAATGACTAAGCTCCTAAATCTTCACCGTCGAACCGAAGTCGAATAAGTAGTGGGTATTTCACATTTAATCAATAAACATTTATATTTCTTTAAATTAATTTATATGTTTGTCGATTCTAAATAAATACTTGCCTTAGTCAAGGAACTTAGTTATTATAAGTCTAGAAAGATTGATTTTATTTCGATTTTCAGTGTCTTTTTGGAGGTTTAATTTTTCTGTAAAAAAGTTTTTATTTGAAATTTTTGTGACTTATAGTTTTGGATAGGCGTGCAAAAAATGCTGATCAAATAAAAAATCGATATAAGTAGATGTTAAATCAACCATTGCCTATTTTGTACACTGAGCAATGGGGTTTTTTAAAACTTAAACGGGACCAATTTTGAGGTACACTGTGACTTATAAAAAAAGAATCATCCAAAATCTAACAAATATTAAAGTAAGTATATAAAATAAAATCGTGTATAATATGAAAAAAAAACCTGCCAAATAAAATACGGACGCGAAAGCGACACCTCAGAGTTACAACATTAGATTATGTTACACAATTTATAATTTGGCTAATCTGTATACTTAAAATTATAGATATCGGAATAATTAAAATTATAGAAGCGGTGGTACGGTTTATAAAATTAATAATTTTACTGACGATTCAAAAGTGCTATTTTAAAGTCAATTTGAAAAAAAAGGCTTAGAGTTATAGTTTGTATAGGTGCTTTAGAATGCAACAGACAGTCGAAATAAGTGTAGCCATGCATTTATGCACTGATTTAGCAAATTTTAAATAACTATTTGTTCACAACATCGATATTTAAACTCTTCAAGCTTCCCTACGCAGAAATTAAACTTCTTGATAAAAAAAAAACAGAAGTTCCAATAAACAGACTCGAATTATGACAATAAATTAGAATTTAGCTTAAAAATTTGTATGCAGAATGATTATATATTATGACTGGAAAAACTATGTTTACAGTTATATATTACAGTTAAAAGAAGACGTTATCTATAGGTATATCTACCTATCTTTATTATAAAATACAAAAACCTTTTGTCAGTGGCTCCGCCCGCCCTGAATTTGGATTTGGTTATCGGCGTGGGATTCCTTTGGCAATTCAGTGATTATAGTAAAGAAGTGTGGTGCCGTATGTACTTATGTAATAGAATTATTTCTCTAACCCCTTTCATCTCTCCAATTTGGCTAAGAAACCCTATATGACAGATCAGATGACATAACCAATCAGAAAAAAAATATGTGTCATGTTTTCAGTATCTGAATCTACGGCCCGGATTAAATAGTCATTCGTTTCTCAATAAAGTCCTAAGTAATACTTCTGAAAGTCTTACTTTGAGAATTCTATACAATACTTACTACTGTTATTGGTCATATTTACTAGATTTTCAACAGAAAGCCATTTTTAATAGCCTTAGAAGAAGAATTAATTTTGGTGGTTATCATAAATGGCGTTTTTTTTTGTAACTAAAATTCTGTACTTTTTTAAATTGTAAACAGTGGTTTTGTTTATCGACAACGCTGTATGGCTTGTAACTTTTATCTGCGTGCATCAAATGTCATAAAGAGCAAAAAACCGGTCAAGTGCGAGTTTTGACTTGCGCACCGAATAGAATAATTTCCCCACCCCCTCGCACTTGCGTCATATGCCTATAGTACCCTTACATAAGTCGACGTAAGCAGCTACGAAAACATAATGCATTGATATATGAGCATTTGAATCCATGTCTTATTATTAACACATTACGTGCTTGGACTTGTCCTGAGTAAAGGAAATGCGTTACTCAGGCTTAACTAAGTATTAGAGCATGCCTAGTCAACCTCTGTGTGTCTTATCAGTGTTTATTATTACATTACTCCAACTAAGTCACTGTATTAGCAATAAGTAATACTTTGTTTAAGCAACAACTATTATTACGAGCCTCAGTAATGATTGTTGCATTTTATTACATTACTCTTACTAATTCTCTGTCTTCCGGGCCTAAGACTGAAGTCACTAAAACATTACGTACAGGTACATAGGTACGTATTAAAAGATTAAAACCAGGCATGTTCTAGACATTGGTGGCCTAGAGGCCCAGCGTCTACCGCTCACTCTGAGTGGTCGGGGTTCGAGCGCCGGCGTGTATGAGGACAAAGACACCAAGTCCGTGTGATGAACTATGTCCCAAGGTGAGGGTAGGCCGGTGCCCCAATAATTTAGGCTTGCGTTATTGTGCAATGTGGTGTGGTGCAAGTTTGACTTGCACTAACTACATGCTCGACTGCATTACGGTCTCGTCTATTAGGCTTGAACCACAATTCAGTCTCGTGTGTAAAATAAATCACCAATTTTACTCACGTGTAAGTTGTATCATAATTTACTATTAATGTCTACAATCAGTTTTACCGCACGTGTTTATTGTTCTACACTTACAATAACAAGACCAATACACTTGTGCACACAAAACCAATAATTAATTATAAAAATGCACTACTTGTGAATTAATTAATAAATAAATGACATAAGCTTACATAAATAATTATTGTGCAGCAGGTGTCTTAGTATACAATTATTCATCATCGCAAATAAATAACAATAAGAGATATATGAATGAGATATGTTTATAAAGTGTACAAATTCCTTTTACGTCAACTGTACTGTACCCACGTCAGATCCCTGAGGATGCACATGCGTCACTGCATTGTAGCTTCCTATATATGTACCTAAACATACTACACCCACCACAATGACAACTTTGTAATTTATTTGGACAATTTGTCACTTTTATGAAAGTCATGACGGACCTTAGATTTTTAAAGAGGGTACTGATACCTTTAATTTACTAGAGCCCCAATATACATTTCATTTTTACTGTCGCTCATCGCATTTGATGTTTAGGAAAATTCCGTCCACGTTTAGGCTACCCCTGTTTCGACGCGTCGGCCGCTGGTGCACTGCAACTCATGTTTGCACTGTATATTAGACGCCTTCAAAGACCGACAGTATAAATCAAATGATTGTTTAGGCTGTGTTTCCGCCATGAAACTTATTTTTTTGGGTTCTTTAGATAAATGACTGTTGCAATTTCGGTACTGAAAGTGGCACTTGTAAATCTATTTATTCCGGTCACTCACAGATTATAAACCCCTATCCGGATATCTATCCTATACAAAAGTACAATCCCGTAGACCAGTCAAATTTGAAAAGTTGTAAGCCCTAAATCAGAGTCTATTTAGCAGCACATCATGTCTAGAAACATTAACAGTTCGTGATAAGAGTACATGCAGTAAGAACCTATATGTGCATATATGTTTTTGTGTTGCGCCCTCACGCGTTTGGGCCTCTCCGGCGCCCCGGGCAGCCGATACCAGCTTAGAACAGTTTATTTAATAAGTATTTTTTTAGTTCTATTAATTGTTCGATGTGTTTTTGTATGCTTATATGTGTATATAATTTAAAAATTAAACCCAAAATAATAATAATCTAAAATAGCAGTTATGTAAGTGTAAAGAAAAACAATTCAGTTTCATGCTTTATTTTTAGGCTGATACAATAGCGAAGATATATAGCTGATAATGTTCATTGTCCTTTATAGTTTGTACTTATATAGTTGTTTTTTTTGCCTACGGACTGGTATAAAACCAATATGTATAAAAGTCTCATTTTAACGTAAATTTTTAAGCTGACATTATGTCAAAACAATGAACAAACGTGTTTTTTTTTTTGATTTGCCATCGGATGCCAAGACAATTTTTAACTATTTTCACTGAAAATTTTTGGCAATCGACTCCAAAGGAAAAAAAATACATGTTTTGTTATAATGTCAACTTAAGGGCCTTATTGTTTACTTTTAAGAAGTTGGTTTTATTTTTTAGTTGCTACAAAAAATGTCAAACGAACGCGTTGCGTGTTTGGCAAGGAAGTCGTCAAACGAGAAAATAGACAGTTACAAAGAAATAACATGGGTTTGGTTTTAACCATTTAGCTGCGGAACCCTGAAAACCATCAAATGGACGGACGGACAGACATGACAAAACTTAAGTGTGTACTTACATTATAATACTATATATAATGGTTTGGCTTTCACTATCCGGCTGCGGAACCCCACATAACACTGAACAGGTGGATAGACAGACATGACAAATCAATAAGGACTCAGTGTTTACCATTTTGCTGATGAACCCTAAATTCATCGAACGGACAGCCGGAAAAACATAACGACATAGAGTTCGGTTTTGGCTATGGAACCCTAAAAACGAAACTGTCAAAATCAGTATTTTTAGGCAATAACAAATATATGTATGGTCGCGGTCAGAAAATGTTTACCACCTTAAGGATCACAATTGCATGCACACATTTAGGTCACAAGTTCTAAATGTCTATTTCATAATAATTTGATTGACCATAGATTATCTTTTTTCTAATATGACAATCAATCGCTCTAGGACAGGGATGGCGAACCTTTATTAATGAATGTGCCATTTTCTATGAAATAAAAAAATACTGTACCTATGACGTGCCGTCAAAAAATCTGGGTTACTTTATAATAATGGCGAAAAATTAAACGAATTGCTGTTAACTTAAAGCTATTGAGATACTTGCAGCTCGAAATGTTTACAGCAATCGAAATGTTTAATATTTATATTCAAATAAAAAAAAAATTAGTGTGATTTCTGCTGTTGCAAATTAGGTGCTAAAATCTCACATTAGGGCAGGCTCGTACTTTGTTACTAAGCAGTATGGAAGCTAAACTAGAGTTCATTTCTAAAAATGACTTGCAAGCATACGTAGGTGAAAATAGAAATTTCATAAATGATTGGCGTGCCCGAATTGCCATGGGTTCGCCATCTCTGCTCTAGGAGTTGGACTGACTACTATCAAGTTTTAATATATAGAAAACCTTCTTTGAAAAAACTAATATTTTAGTTTTGTAAATAAGAATATGAAGAAATAATAAAATAGACACTTCGAAAATCTTTATTTAATATCTAGTATAACCTCCCTCTGCAGCTATGACGGCACGTAGTCTATCTCGCATAGATGCAACAAGATGCGTACATAGATCAGTACCTCTGATATCATCCCATACTTGAGCACAGTGTGATCTAAGAGCTTGAGGGTTTCTTTCATTTTGACAGTCCCAGCGTTGAACCATAAGCCCCCATAAATTTTCAATAGGGTTTAAATCAGCAGACCGAGCGGGCCATTGAATAGGACGAATGTCACGGTGCAGGTTGAACCACGCCATAGTAGCACGGGCTGTGTGTATCCGTGCATTATCTTGAACGTAAGTAATGTGTGGGAATTCCGTTACACTACGCGCACAGTAGGCAGCATCACTTCTTCCAAAAGCGACACATAATTAACGGCCGTAGCCCTATTCTCTAACGACGCCAGTTCTCCGACGCCGTCAAGGCTCATCCACCCCCATAAGTTTACTGTAATGCGACCTGACTCGTTTTGAGGCACAATATGACCTTCATCATACCGAGTTCGAATGTAGCGCCATAAAGTTAATCTTCCGATTTGGCTTGATTTAAAAGTTTTTTCATCGGTAAATATAGTATTCGACCAATCAAAACCGAGATGTCGTCGCGCAAAGTTAAGCCGGGCTGTTTTGTGGTGAGGTTTCAGCTCCACTTTAATAGCATGGTGTCTGTAGTGTAGTCCAACATTGTGTAAAGCACGTCGGATCGTCCGAGCACTCACACCATATAAAGCAGCAAAATAACTAGTTGGTGTGAAACCATTCACTTTGTAACGACGAATGATTTCTGTTATTTGCGCGGCGGTTAATATCGGTCATCGTCCTGAATTATTTCTATGATCTGTTATTTGCCCTTCTTCGCCGTGACGCCTAATCCAAAACCTAACAGTGAATCGCGATATATTGAGTTCTCGTGATATAGCACTAATACTATGTCCATCTTCGAAGAGAAATATTGTTTCAGCCCTTTGCTCCAGGGTTAAACTTGCCATTTTATTTCGTTATGAAAAAATCTTTTGTAAAATTTTACTCTTGTCAAAACGACGTTCAAGCAATATTTTTTGATAAATGTCATTTCAACAAATAAAGATATTAGTTCCATTATCAAAGAGTGATCAATAATTCTTGTTGTTATTCTCGATGCGTCATTTTGCATAATAGCTTTTGAAAGGTAATATGTAACTTGATATGGCATTTTAGACTTAGTGAAAAAAGTGTGATATAGAATCTAATTTCAAAACTGGTAAACATTTTCTGACCGCGACCGTACTTCAATTGATTATTTAGATAGCTTACAGCTACGAATGATGAAATTAAAAACATTTTCTGGCCTAACTCTGGCTTTCCTGGTCCAAATGGGACCATTCTAAAGGTAGCTTTTTCCATATATTTATGTAAAAATCCACAGAATGAGTTTACAAACCACGAAGTTATGTGGATGCATGGTGCATACACAAAAATAAACAAACATGCCGACGAATTGATAACCCCTCCTTTTTGAACTCGTTTGAAAATAAATAGACTTTGACACTAGTTGGCATTTTTAACATACACCAAAAAGAAAGTTTAATATTTTTTATCACATCTATTCAAAAGTAAAGTGTGTGTGTAAAGTAAAGGCCGCAAAATTATTTTACCTTGTGCACCGTCCTTTGAATCCTTCGCTCAACTCTGAAAATAGCGCCCTCGCCATAAAAAATAATATTTTGATCCCTTGTGAAACAATCTACTATTATCGTAGCGTATCTAAAGAAGAACTCGATTGGGATGGGCGCCAATTGAAATTGTTAAGTAGTTTAATATGGTTATGTTTTACATTTTACAATTGTTATTTGTACAAAATAAATGTAATCATTATTTTAATATTTAAAAAAACGTGGCCAGAAAATATGAGTATCTTTTATATTCAATAAGTTTACACTTCTAGGGTTTCGTAGCTAAATTGTAAAAATTTAATCCTTATAAATTCGTTATGTGCAGACGTCTTTCCGTATGTTATAGACACAGATTTTAATAATTCTAATTTGGTAAAGATACATTGAACACAGGAATCACGGTTTTTTCTCGCACCCCACTTTCGGGTATTCTGGGATAGGGCTTCAATAATGCATTTGAGGTTTCTTAGTAGTTTTTTCTGTAAGATGCGTATTCTGCAAGTATTGACTTCCAAAGTTAATAGTTTTGTGTGGCCCCCCTGTAACTTGTAAACTGCATGTTCTAAAATCTGGAAAATATCCCGATAATTTTTAGCCTTTAATGGTTTTGTAAATTATTTGAACAAAGTAGGTTTACAAGTTTATTTAATATTCGCAATAATTCTGATTTTACGGTACCAATAATAATTAAACCCTTAATAATGTTTTATACTACTAAGGTGGCAAACAAGCTAACGAAGCACCTGATGGTAAGGTGACGTGCGAGTACAACACACGCTTGGTGTAAAACTTGTAATTTACCTCTATAATTTACTTATAAATTACAGGTTTTGATCAATTTATTTAGGCAACCGACAATAAATTGTTATAATAGATAAGGATTACGTTGTTGGAATATAATAATTTATTAACTATAGAATCTACAAAAAAAACATTACAAAATACATACGTATGTAATCAAAAAAAACGAAATTCTGTCATTGTCATATGATGCGACCTTGTAATTTCTTTTTCATATCTTTAATTAATGCTATTTAAAGGAGGATCTCGTTGTCAGTTTTTTTAAGCTTTCCATGCGTTGGAGAGTCGGTTCCGACTTTTGTCATATGACAGCAGTAGGTTTAAGTACGACAACGTCTACCAATTCGCTTCGGAACAGCACGGTGGACTATGGCCTCCGTTCTCTAAGAAGAGGCCTGGCCTCAATAGTGGGGGCAAACAATAGCCAAGACCAACTTATTTTAAAGGTAATACTTACTCCTTGATTTGTCATTGATGACTGGGAGTGGTTCTTTATAACAAAGTATCTGAGGTCTGTCACCACTCTACCTTGGCATTGCTATTAATAACATTATCATACTAACTTTTAGTAACTTACTAGTTATCTAGTTACCTATTAACTTTTTTAATAGTAGCTCTAGTGTTTAATTTTCTACTAAAAAAAGGTAAAATGCCATGTTTACTTTTAAAATTACATTAAACACAATAAATATTTATATTAAAGCGGTTTGGTAAATAATAAACATTATTAGTTAAAAAGGGGGGTATAATATTAAAATGACAGTAAACGATTCTAATGGTCTTCTATGGTGAGTATCAATCTCCAATCCCTTTGTATACGAAAGTGGTCTATTTTTATCGAAATAAATATTTCTTTTTGAATTTTATTGACTTACTTCTTTTGACTGTTTTCGGTTCTTTCTTTTGATTATCATCATAGAATAATCTTGTACATTATAGTAATAAACAATTGATAAATATTCCTGCACATCTCACTCAGCGCCATTTGGTCCATAACTAAATAGGACTATTGATATCAGATCACTGATCATGATTGTCAGATTTTGGGCCACTGCTGGACATAAAATCCAGTTTCATAGAGCGACATTACCTACTTATGGTCCTCAGCCTTCCACATCCAGCCCCCACCGACCACCCTTTAAAGGTCGTCAGTCCACCGGCTGGAGTCCTACAATTCGCCTTTCAGGTACACGGTCTTCTCTCTACACGACTGGGTCATATCTGATCTAATGGACATCGCTCGCTTCTTCAGTCAGACGTGACTTAATTTGAGCTTGACAACTTAATTCGAATATTTATTTAAGTACATACATATTTTGTACGTATATATTATATCTTTATTCCACCCCAATCCCGGCTGTTACTGTTTATTAAACTACCAATAGACAGTCTCTGTTCACATGGACTCTAACACGTCCTTGAACGAATCATTTTTGAGTGCATCTTACGCACTTGTAGCGTTGTTAAAAGGCAGCTTTTGTGACGTCACCGGATGCGCTTCAAATATTCGGCTCAAGTGCGTCATTTTGACGTCATTCCTTTCTCTTTTCGGCTTTCTCATGCCATTATTGGTAAGCAACCTTTTTGTATATGAGATTTGTTTAATGGCTTAAAAGAGTCATGCATGACTTTTTACTTAGCGTCGTTTCATTGTTTATGAAGTGACATTGCTAGTTTATTAATTAATCGGTTATTGCATGAACTTTTCAAATTGGAGGTCACGAGTTTGATAGCCTGGGTGACTATGAATTTTGTAATTCGTGTCGCTTTTCAAGAATTTAATGTTATTCATCAAAAATCAGTTCTAAGGCAAAGTAATAGCAAAAAAATAGGCTGCAAACCCTGTGTTGATAGGTGCAATAGGTCCGCAGATACGATGGTGGCTACGCTAGCTTTAGTCTAAAGCTAGCAGGACCGTGGTATCTCAAAAATTGGTGGAGCAAAAAAATCAGTTCTTAGGCAAACTAATAGCAAAAAAATAGGGTGCAAACCCCATGATGATAAGTGCAATAGGTCCGGAGATACGATGGTGGCTACGCTAGCTTTAGTTTAAAGCTAGCAGGACCATGGTATGACCCCATGATGATAGGTGCAATAGGTCCGGAGATACGATGGTGGCTACGCTAGCTTTAGTTTAAAGCTAGCAGGACAATGGTATCTCGGAAACCACTGGAGCAAAAAAATCAATTTTTTGGCAAAAAATTAGCAAAAAAATTGCAAAAAAATATGGTATAAGTCGCATTAGCTTTAGACTGCGGCTAGCGTAGACCATCGTATCTCCGGACTTATTGCACCTATCGACACGGGGTTTGCACCCTATTTTTTGCCTTTTATTAACGATGTCGGTGATATATTACAACTAGCTTTTGCCCGCGGTTCCACCCGCCCTTAATTCGGTTATCAGTGTAGGATTTCAACGGCAACTCCGCAATTATAGAAAAAAAACCGACTCGACCCGAAATAGCAAAAAAATAGGATGCAAGCCCCGTGTCGATAGGTGCAATAGGTCCGGAGATACGATAGTCGCTACGCTAGCTTAATCTTAAGCTAGCAAGACCATGGTATCTCGGAAACTGAGGGAGCAAAAAAATCAATTTAAGGCAAAGTAATAGCAAAAAATAGGCTGCAAACCCCGTGTTGATAGGTGCAATAGGTCCGGAGATACGATGGTGGCTACGCTAGCTTTAGTCTAAAGCTAGCAGGACCGTGGTATCTCAAAAACTGGTGGAGCAAAAAAATCAGTTCTTAGGCAAACTAATAGCAAAAAATAGGCTGCAAACCCCGTGTTGATAGGTGCAATAGGTCCGGAGATACGATGGTGGCTACGCTAGCTTTAGTCTAAAGCTAGCAGGACCGTGGTATCTCAAAAACTGGTGGAGCAAAAAAATCAGTTCTTAGGCAAACTAATAGCAAAAAAATAGGATGCAAACCCCATGATGATAGGTGCAATAGGTCCGGAGATACGATGGTGGCTTCGCTAGCTTTAGTTTAAAGCTAGCAGGACCATGGTATCTCGGAAACCACTGGAGCAAAAAAATCATTTTTTTTTGCAAAAAATTAGCAAAAAAATATAGTATAAGTCGCATCTTGGCCTTATGACTTGGCTACGCCAGCTTTATAGACAGCAATAATTTAATATTAGAAGTAAAGATAATGTTTTAAAAAAAACTATTATATGAAGTTATAGTTCCCGAAATATGTGATAAAATAAAATAGTGAGCTTTATGTAAGAGCGACATATACCTACAATTTCGCAAGTCGCAAGCGTACAATATGAGTGTGACAGACATATTTTGTTTAGTTTCGACTTGAGGCTATATAACAATTAAGAACTAAGGGAGTTTCTTTCGGATTTTTTTCCCGTGGAGTAAAGCCTTTTATTTTACAGTGCTACGGGTGATTTGATTTTATGTGCTGGTACCTTGTTGTTTAGTAACAGAAAATAACACAAAAAAAGCCGTGGGTAAAAGCTAGTTTAAAAATAAAATGCATTTTTGTTTTTTTTTACGAAACTTGTCAGCCCTTCTTTTTGTACCAATCCATTTACTCTCTGTCGTTTTATAAACGCCTATTACAGTTGAATAGCGTTTTGGACCGGCTTAGGGTGATTTTCAATTTCTTTTGCTATGGGTTTTGGAATGCTACATAATTTTTTTCTGATTCTAAATTTAGATTACATAATAATCCTCGTTGAAAAGGAGGTGTTTGTTTCAACGCTCATTGGTAAAAAACATATAAATTTTCAAGCAACTTGACACTAAGCTACAAGTTTATTTTATGTTAATGACTTAATAACGATATAGTAATCATACTTTCATTATTTTTTATTGCTGCTTTAACGGCGATAATAAAAGACAACATTGTAATAAAAATATTGGGCCTCTTTAATGTTAAATTAAAAACGTTAAGGTTAAACCAATCACCAAAATGTTAAGTTGAACTTTTTAAAAACACAGCAGGTCAAGTAAGGGAGCTTATAGGAAATTGACATATAATTAAGTAATATTAAAACAGTTTAATGGGATTAATTTTCCCCTTCTGTGTAACCGATTTTAATACTTTTTCTTTATATTTTTAGACATTACACACAACGCCATCTGATCGCAAACTAAGCAAACACATAATATTCATGTTTTTAGGGTTCCGTACCACAAAAATAAAAAAGGAACCCTTATACGAGTATGATCACTTTGTTGTTCGTCTCAGTCTGTTTGTCAAGACCCTATTTCTCAGGAACGCGTAAAGGTATCAAGTTGAAATTAATAACAAATACCAAGGTCTACGGTTCCTTGAAGCCGTTAAAAAATCAAGCTTCAAAGTTAACTCAGTAAAAAAAAAACGGCCGAAATACGGCCATTTTTGTCGCATATTTTGGTATTTACAAACAAATCAAAACCAATGGTGTACTTCTCGTTGTCCTTGAATCATGAAATTTGACATGAAGCAAGGGTTACATCATCGATACAGGAAAAATGCCAAAATTTGTTAATTTGTAGTTATAACACATTAAAAAAAAAATTCGTCTGTCTATCACGGCCCTTTTATTTAAGAACGCGTAAAGGTATCAAGTTCAAATTAATATCAAATACTTAAGGTCTATGGTCTCTTAAAGCTGTAAAAAAATCAATTTTCTATGTCAACGCAATAAAAAACACCGCCATTTTTGACGCATATTCAGGTATTCAGTTATTTACAAATAAATCAAAAAAATTAGTTTGTACGGAAACTTCGGTGTGCGAGCCAGGCACTTGGCCGGTTTTTTTGTTAAAACAACCGTAGCCTATGGACGCTTGCAACACCAGGGGTATCACTCGCGCGTTGCCGATTCTTCAGAAATCTAATAACTTATTTCTTGAAGAACCCCATACTGTATTCTCGGAGTCCCCAAGCGTTTGCGGGAGTAAGTTTCTCTGAAACCGCACTGTACGTGACCATTTCTGTTCTGAAGTGTGAGAATGAATTCCCTGCCGATTGCGAGCGGTGTGATGGTAGAAAGTAGCCGTGTGCATTATTTCAAACCTAACCAAGGGTATAAATAAGTATGTTTGGTTTTTTATTGACGGTTCATTTTAACTTTATTGATGATAATTGATGACTAATTAAAATATTTTTTTTCAACACAAATTTTTATGATTATATTGACATTTATTTATACCTAACAGAGGGCAATGCGCAAATGAGGGCAATACCCGACAGGGGTGAAGAAGTTTGCACAAGTGTTGAAATAAAAGTCATTTTTAAGTTTTATAATTTATAGAAAGTTTATTACAATAACCGAATGGTAACCGATAAGTATTGGCCAAGAAAAAAGTCAGTAGGTATTGTAACAAATAATTTAATAATCAAATGCTGGTTTGCAATAAAAATTTTACAGAAATGGCATATTGGGCAAATTTTGCCTATAGGTATTTGCCCCTGCACCGTTATTTTACTTAAAAACTGTGCTCATCGAAAAAATATTATTTAATAGCTTTTTAGCAGCAAAAAACATTAATCAACATTTATATTTTCCGTTAGTTTGAATTTATGATCTAGTGAATTACGTTGATTTTTATAAGAGAGTATTAAAAAATAAGCTACCTGTGTCTATTTAAGGCATATCGATAATGATAGGAAAAAAATTATATATTTGAGATTGGCAGCAATTAATACCTAAATTGCTACCAATTTAAGTTAAAAAAAATGCGGTTTGGGCCCGGTTATGTAAATGAAATAGGATGCCTAAAATAAAATAGACACGTACAATGAAGTAACGTATCTATTCGTTTTATCCATTAATTTTTTTTCGTAGCTTTAGATAGAGTCAAGTTCTCTACTAATTAAAATCCGTTATAAATAAAAAACATATGTGGAAGAACTAGAATTACATGCATAGTTAACTGAAATGGCAATGGGCAGGCCACATGGGTCATAGAACTAAAACGGGGAAGAAGAAAGGTTTTATAGTAAACACCATGAGCTGGTAAAAACTGAGTCAGACGACCACGCAATCAAATTATCAGTTTTTGCTCTGCGATTTTCTGAACAAAATTTATCAAAATCATTAATAGTTTCTATTCGATTTCCAAAAAAAATCCCAATTTTTTTTTTGCAACCAAGTACAGATATTTTCTGGCGTATCATTATTACTATGGGAAACGTGATTCTTGTGTAGGGACACTACATGAATCTTATCGAAGGCATATAGGAAGGGGAATTTGGGCAATTTAGGTAATTATTAAAGCGCATTTAAAGTGGTTCTGTGTTGGTAGAAACCAATGGACCCGGCATCCTTACGGTTAATCCATGGAATGCTTAGAAATTTGTCACTTACTACCAAACTACGCTGCAGTCAAACACTATAAGCATAGTAGAGTGTGTGTTAATACAATTTGTTACCAGCCTACATCCGTCCCCACTGTTGGGGCACCGACCTGCCGGTCGTAGATCGTAGCGTGGGTTCAGTGCAGATTGTGTATTTTACATACGTCTTTTAGTTGCAGGTGTTCTTCTAATTTTTTCTCAAAGAGATATTAAAAAAAGACATTTATTAGTACACGCCACCCCTCACAACACGAGGCAGAAAGCGAGACCACTAAGCCACCACCGGTTTATAACAAAATATATTTATTCCAATAATTTCAACCAACTAACTTATTACAAGTACTAGCTACTGCCCGCGACGTCGTCTGCGTGAACGCTATACTATAACATAACTTTTTGTAAACGAAACCATAGCGCGATCTAATTCGACGCCAACGCCATCTAGTTAGCAAATAGGAAACATTTTGATATGGTAAAAATTATAACACATCTAAGTTATGACTTTACACGATTTTTTAACATAAAATAAATGGCTATGTGTGAGTAGAATAATTAATAATTAAGAAGCAAGTAAAATATGCGTCGTTAGATTACACGTTGTTACAGAATGCGTTGAAGAAATAAAGGTTCACTGGTCGTTCCCCGTAGGTGATGGCGTGATAATATGTAGCCTATATGTTGAACCGACTTGTTAATAATATTCGTGCCAAATTTAAAGTAAATCCATGCAGTACTTTTTAAGTTTATCCCGGACATACATACAGACAAACAGACAAAAATTCTAAAAACTTTTTGGCTTCGGTATCGATTGTAGATCACACCCCAAGTATTCGTTTAAAAAAATATTCAATGTACAGTTTTGACTTTCCTACCATTTTATTATATGTAGGTATAGATTGTTACCAATGTAATTAATTTACTACACTATTATTTTAATGCGATGATTACAAATAAGTATAAGAAATAGGTACGTTCTGGAAAGGGAACAATTTGACCTATCTGTTTTTAATTTTAACTGCGTTTTGTTGACGGCATTGAGAGCTATGACATCGCATAAGCATTGAAATCGTTCTGTTCACCAAATGCAAACAAACAATATGACCATTCACTATTTTGATAGCGCAACCACTCCTCTACATCCCGAGCATGTGAAGCCAACGCCTTGAATGCGGTCCGGAAGTGACGTCACAGCGCATTGATTTTTGGTCAACAAAACGATCGAATGTTCGCATAGACAGCATTAAGCGCATTTAATGCGTTTAATGCTTGTCAACAAAGCGCCCCTGTTATATATATTTTACAAGATAATTCTGTATCATCAGAATCTACAGCTTGACGTAGCTCAAGTCTTTGGTTAATAAAAGTCTTTGTTGTATGTTTTGTCTGAATGTTTATTACTTTTCACAAGGCTGTGTGAAACACGGTTCAGCGCATTTGCGTCAGTTACTCTTTTTAGTACGAAGCCGCTAAGATGACTAATGAAAAATAATATGTTCTATATTTGTGTTTCTATTGTATGTGTTTCGTATTTCATATATGTTTTACTAGATTCTGCCAGCGGCTCCACCCGCCCTGAATTCGGTTATCGGCGTGGAATTTCTACGTTAACTCCTTAATTATACTAACGAAGTTTGCTTTAGCAAGATATAGTTCGTTTAAGCTCGGTTAATAGTTTTTCCTGCGGGAACTTTCGAATTTTTCGGGATTTAAAGTAGCCTATATCCTATTTCAGGACCTAAACTATATGTGTGCCAAGTTTCATCCCGATCTGCCCAGTGGTTAAAGCGAATTCAGTAACAAACATCCAAACTTTCACTTTTATAATATTAGTAGGATAGGATACCAAATGTTTATTTGTTTAAATACATACTAATAAGCAAGTAGCTAAGTGGCGGTGTTAGATACCCGATAAACCAAATGCTAAAAAGTCAAGATCTTCAAATGAAATAAACAAACAATGTGAAACCATGAATGAGAATAAAATAAAGCATACCTGCCGACCGATTTTGTAACTTCACTAGTACCTAATCGTGTTCACTGCGTTACCATTGCTGCGTACGTAGGCATTCAATGCTACACAAAACATATACACCCAGCAATAGAAACGCACGATTCCGATTTCCAGTGAAATAGGAAATAACTACGCGGTTCAAAATTATCAGTGTGATTCCAAACAGGAGTTGATAAATAAATATTGTCACACAGCAGTACTATTTATTTTATTATTATTTTAGAACAAACACACACAATGGCATTTTTTTTATTGATTGAAATTATTTTATTCCGTACCCAAAGGGTGCCAACGGAGCCCTTACTAAGCCCACGCTGTCTCTCTGTCTGTCTGTCCGACCATTAAAGGACTCTCTTTTTAAGACCGGAATAGGTCGAAGCCTGAAATTTTTACCGAATATGTGTTATAATGGGGTATTATCTAACAAATAATAAAAAGTTGATAAAGTAAAAAATCCCCCATACAAGAAATTTATTTTCGTTGTTTTTGCACTGGAGTGGCTAGTCGTATGGGACCTAGCTAACCGCCAGCAAGTCGCCTGGCGTGTAGCTTGGTGATAATTCTCAAACATTTATTTCTTTGAACAAGTTGCTTGGCCACTATCTAGGTGCGTAGCAAGCCCTCCGGAGCACGTTCGCGGCCTTAAACTCTAGTTGCTTGATACTGTACTTTATGCAAATCATTCCTCACAGTCTAGAGCTAAAAATAGATGACACGCGCACGTGAAAAAGATTCTGCTAAGTGAAGGATGCCGAAGGACAGATAAAATAGTTAAGTATAAATAATATTATTTACCTATCATGTAAACAGAGCATGTGAAAAGCTAAAACAAAGTGGTAAACGAAGCGTACCTTCTCACGATAAAATCATCAAAACTACTGTGGTCGTGTACCTACACTGTGAATGCAGCGGGGGATAACATATTTTTTTTTATTCGTATTACTTTTTGTTGTATACTACCGAAGCTCTGCGGTAGTTTGAGATTTCTTTTAACACTTGAGATCTTTCTTTGTGATACTTATCTAATTTTATTAATGAAACATTGCAAACTGTCAGTAGGGATCATGAAACATTCTTTGTTTTTACATTCTCTTCAGCGTAAGGGCCCTATTTTCACGATTTTTCCTTATTAATGTTGATAAAAATCATCTGTCACTTTCAGGTTCCTATATTAAAATCAATGAAGAGTTACTGAGGTCCAATCAGGATACTCTATAGGCCCGATTGAGTCGTGCAAGTCCAAGTGGTCAGTGAATTCGGTTTTAGGCTTCGACCAAAAAATGAGATAGAGCTCACCCAAGCAGGTAGCTCTACGAGCCCAATTTTTTGTGCCGCATTTTAGGGCCTTTTATTGAGAATTTTGACTTAAGTATTATGACACTGTCGATTTAGGTACCATTTGAGTTATTGACGTAGAGAGAGAGAGACACCCAAGACGCGTTGTCACGGCGCTCTTTGTTTTGATCTTGCTAAAACAAATATTCCCTAAGTTGATGTTCTATGCGCTTAAACTATTTTGAAGGTTTCAGTAATATTAACTTTAAACTCATCACTGTGGTAATTTAGCAGAAGAAAGCAGGAATGATAAATAAAGGTTTGCTGTCGTTACATTTATAGATAGGTATATTCATTACAATTCATAAACAATTTTGGATTTCAGATCAGAAAAGACTTGCTAAAACACCAATTGATATTAAATAAGAAATCTGCTAAATAACTGTCTACGTTTAACTATTAAAGTTATAAAAAAATATAAAATAATAATATAATTAATATTGATTTTATAATGATAGGATAAAAAATAGTGTGATACGAGAGCGTTGTGGTGTGAAAGAAAGTGTGGTGACAAAGATTGAGAAAGGTATGTTAAGGTGGTTTGGACACGTTGAAAGAATGAACGAAAATAGATGCACGAAACAGATTTATGAATCTAAAGCAATTGGTAGGGTCGGTAGAGGAAGACCTTGGCAAACGTGTGTAGATCAAATTGAGTACGTTCTCAGAAAAGGCCAGGTTAGGAGTACTCGGAACCGTAGAAAATTTATGAAAGTATTGATGCGTATAGATGAAGCAAGAGAGGTATGTCAGGATCGTAGCAAGTGGCAGACTTTGGTCTCTGCCTACCCCTCTGGGAAACAGGCGTGATGTTATGTATGTATATATGTATGTATAATTTATATTCATTCATAGTATACGATATGTTCTGTTGTATAAATAAATAAAAAGTGAATACTACTTATCGCAGCTATGACGTTAAACAATAAACATGGCAACATTATCGCACTGGAAATGAATTGTTTTTAAATATTAATAGATACACAAGAAGATACCAAACAGCGTCAATTTCTTATTTATATCACGTAAAAGCAAATGATGAATATTGAACAGCTGTATTATTAATATAACTATTTATATGTTTTGGCTGTAACTGTACATATTAAAGAGATGGGGCAAGCTGCGATTTGATTTAATACAAATGTTTTCGTTACAAGAAAACTAACTACCTAATTAATATAAAACCGTTAAACATACTTCCGAAGATCTTTTATTTTATGTAAAAAGAAACTATAAATAATAATTTCACTTCTGATAATGTTTCCTCTTTTTTAGGGATCCGTAGCCAAGTGGCAAAAACGGAACCCTTATAAATTCGTCATGTGCGTCCGTCCGTATGTTATAATTCATAATTCCGATGTCTTTGGTTAGATGCTGATAAAATTCATTCAATTTACCTTATAAACAAGTTATGACAAAATTTTTAGTGTTAACTATCCATGTGTGCATAACATTAAACCGATCTATGAAATTTCTTTCATTCACCCTATCATGTTGGGTATTATTGGGTAGGTTCAAAAATGCATTTGAGGTTATAAAAAAACTTTATCCTGCTTCCAAACTTAAAAAAAAATATCTCTAACTTTTCAATTTAAAATATCTGGGCGTAAAATATTAAAGTCACGACAATAGGGCCTAATAGGTACAAAAGTACCTAAATAATCTCCACAACTAAAATTGTTTTGGAAAAAATCGGTTCAGTGACAAATTTAAATCTAAAAGATATCCGCAATAAATTATTATTTTACGGAACCCTAACTTCATGCATGTACGACACGTACTTAGCCGGTTTCGTTACTTTATTTAGTTTATTTTTAATAAAAGTAATAATAACACGAGAATTAAGTGCTGTATTGAAAAACTTAAATCATTGTAAAGCTTCTAAAACAGCAATTTTTTAAGCAGAAAAAATGTACGTTATATATTTGTTTATAGATTAATGCTCTACCTATGTTATAACCAATGTAGTACGAATCCAGCATAGGCTTTGCAATGCTGGGCCTCATCATCAACGAGTTATGGCCGGCACTCCAGCACAGTAGGCAAGGCAAGGCACTCACGCAGTGTTAAAACCGACCGCGCCGTGGATACCCGTGTCGCTGCATCAGACAAAAACAATAATACATGTGCGGCCCGAAACGAAACTGTGACAATTTAATTTAGTGACCTAAAAATGTCGTTAACCCTCCTACCGAAAACCGGAGGCAGGCAATTTATTGTGTAGTGAACATTTGTAATAATGCCGGAGTGTACAGATCAGTTTCAGTTCACCATACCCATCATTCGTTACACTATGGATCCTGAAGACAGGACCTCGGAGTCTACCGAACACCAACAGCCTTTAACCAAGAAGATGTCTTTATTAACTCCAGTGAAGATTGAGACACCTGATAATGTTAGAAGGCTGTCGGAACCTACTCGGTACTATATCCCGCCACAGTGTAGCAATAGACTATCTCCTAGGAGTGCTAGGAAACGTGATGCCCGAAGAAACTCTAAAACAGACTTTAACGATGACTCAGCCAAAGGTAACTTTGGAACTAAGCCATGTAATTGTGAGGACTGTAGAGCCTCGAGTCCGTTGCCACCTGGCTATGGACCGCCTGAGACTCTATCCCCTGGGTACGATCAAATGAAGAGGTCCTTGTTAGAAGTGCCATGGTCCGAAGACTATGGAGAAGCATCAAGTGATGATCTCAGTTCGGAATGGGATTCTGATGTGCCTGAGCCTCCACCACCAGTTCAGAAGGTAATTTATTGTCTTAAGATTTCAATAGATAACTATATTTGTTTAACAAATTACTGGTAACGAGAAGGTCCAATTAAGAAATTATTGGCAAAGAAAATGTCCAATCGCATTATAAAACGTGTTTCTTGTTCAATTTAAAAGTAAAGTATGAGCTGTTAGAAAATGGCCATTCGTTATAAATACCTCGTTGATTGACAGTAATTTAAAACTGTGTAAATAATTTCAATTGTAATAAGAGGAGTCATATATACGTCTTGTATCTGATTGTAAAGACTGATAAATTTTACAATCTATTTTATAATTAACTTTTATGATGATATTTGTGTCAATCATGAAGTTGAAGTAAATTAAGAATATTGATTGAAGGTCTTGATATAAAAAAAATCAAGCAAGGCAATAACAACAATATGGCAAATTATGAATATATTTTACACCACAATTTTTCTTTACAAGTTGAGAGTGTACATATCTTTATACAAAACCGTAAAGAAGAATACACCCACAAATTCAAAGTATCTGCAGATATGTCTCTAGATTCAGGCAAATACATTATTTGAACAGTTTTTATACCAAGTAGTACAATGTGTTCTAATTATTCTGTTAAGATCTTCGTCATTATTAGCATTAGTATTATCATTAACAGATTTCAGGGAAATATTTAACCTGTCTTAAGATAAAACGTCGGAAAGGTATAAACTTCTTAGGATTTTGTTGTGTCTTACTTAGGAAATGATTCAAACATTCCATATGTAGAGACCGTGGAACTTTGTAGGATTTTAGGATTTTAGAATTTGTAGGACCGGTACTTTTATAATCTTAACTACTCTCACTACTCACTACTCACTACTACTTATACAAAGCAGGACAGGCCTTTAGGCCCCTATTACCACATACATTAATATGATTGATTTGTATTTATAGAAATCTTAAAATAATCCTAAATTTTATCTGAAATCGTGACCAAAAATATGACGCAGAACGACTTACTTATCTGTGGTTGATATTTTAAGTGAATGGAATTCTGATCTTACAAGGACATCATTTGCTTGGAATCTTGGAAAAAATTTGAAAAAAGTACGTAGTGGAATAATTTATGGAATGTTCGACGTTTTGTCGATAAATATTCCGTGTAAATAAGTAAAAGTGTTATGTTTTATATTACATACTTTAGCAGACTACTGTTTTTAATATCAACGTTCTCAAATAACTCATTTACTGTATTAAAAAAAAAGTTTTTATTTGTATTTGTCCATGGTGATCGTAGGCCATGTCCCAATAGTGGAGACGTTTGAGTCTGATAAGGATATTATTCGAGCCTTTTATACATATTCACACAACGAGCGAGTTTCTAGAGCAAAGATGTAGTTGGGATTTTCATCAGCCTATAAATAGGTATTTGTGCCTCTATAGTTCAATTGGTAGAGCATTGCTCTTTGCTATTAAAATATCAATATTCATTGATTATATTAAGAGATCATTTATGTTTTTTGGTGTCGCACAAGATCTCACGTGCAGTCTTATGTACAAGTATATTCGAAAGAAAAGTAAATAACTTATTTACTACTTTTGTGAATTATTTAGTATAAAATAAGCAAAAAAAGCCAAATTAGACAATAAAAAAGGTATACGAATTGTTATGAGGCACCAGAGTCCAATTTTATCGCTACAAAACGAGTACTTTTTAGTATTCTGTGAATTTAATTAAAGTTGTTATCCTTGGCTAGAGATTGACGTAGTGGAACGATATTGAAAATGTTGCCAATTACATTATTTTATACATGTATAAGATCGAAGTTTTAATCTCCAAAAGGGATAACCAACCAGTAACTGGATCCCAGCATGATTGGAACAGCTTGATTTTAACCTGCCTGCCGGCGTTATAGTCCTGCATGTCAGGTGTTGAGCTCATCACCTTTACACTACACTGTTTCTAATAGCAGGGTAGCTGGACTAAGATGACTTTAAATATGTCCCAAAGTCGTAAATCGGAAGCTTTAATAACGTGGTAAAGTAAAAGATAAGAGCACACTCTTGACATCAATCCTATCCGAATCATATGGATAATTTTAGATTTTATGAAAAAACAGGAAATTTAATTTATTTATATACTTAATGTTATGATAACTTTTTGTTTTTGTTATTCCTATTGATTTAATCAATTTTGTTATGGTCGTAACAATGAAGGACATCCTAAGTGCGTTATGGTTTAATGACCTATATTAGGGAACGCAAGATATTTGCAACCTCTCAGTTATCGGATCCACATATCGATAACATCGATGAGCAATCGTCAATCAATCAATTAAAGATAGTGATTAATCTTAGACTTAACTAGTACAGATTTGTCGATGTTCTGTCTACTATCGATCAAACCATCGTCAGATCGATGGTCGATGCTTTCACTGCGGGTGTCATTGCAATACGCACAACCGTTACGTTTGTTGTGCCAGTTACCTCTTTGCTTTCACGCATATCATGTTTTGTTCCATTGTCAGTGGTATGAATGAAAAAGTAGTCTAGTTGCTTTTGCAGATTGAAATCTGCATTAAGAACGGTTACTAGAATATTTAGCAGATAAACTTAACTAAACAGTTTATGGATTACTGTACCCAAAGACTGCCTACGGTGTCTGTCTGTCTATCTGGCCTTTGAATAGCTCTATTGGACGACTATTATAACAGACAGATGGCTATAATTTCCACAGACAACACGGCGAATTGCCGAACAAATAGAAACAAAAAGTAGAACTTTAAGCACCACTCGTAAGATTTTAAGTTTTGTTTTTATTAATTGTTTGGTCAAAATTGTTTGTGAAAATTCACCTTCCCCAAGAAACAAGAACGCGTGGAGGTTTTAAGTTGAAATTAATATTAAATACTAAAGTCTACAGTCACTTGAAGTTGTAAAAAAATCAAGACTTAATTAAAAGTCAATGCAATAAAATAATATGCCCAAAATAAATCAAAACCTCCGTGGTACCTCTCGTTGAAAGAATTTTTCTAAGAATCAAGATGATCACAAATATAGGAAAAAACTGGTAAATAATGTATAAACGTGAAAGACTTGATCTCATGATGGAAGAACTATGTACATATAATAAGTTTGTACGGAACCCTCGGTGCGCTAGCCAGACTCGCACTTGGCCGGTTTCTCTCATTACTTATTATCCGTGTTTTTTTGTCCATTTCGTATTATGACAAGGTTTCACAAATTAGATTTTGAGATGTTTACTTTTGTGAAGCCCGAAACAAAAGTTTACTTGACAAATATACTAAGTAATAAAGTTTACGTTTCTGCATGCTGTGTCACACAGTAGCCATGCATCAGTAGATTTGAAGTTACAAATAGGTCTTAAGAATTTGTTAGCAATTGTTATAGTTAAAATAAATAGAAAAAGTTAAGTTCTTTTCATGTTGCCGTTAGTTGCCAATTAAACACATAATATTTTCTATGATTGTTGCAAATTTTTAGCTTTCGCGGAAAAACAGAACATTTCTTCGTCTTAGTTTCATGATTTTGATCATGTTTTTCCAAATAATAATATAGATTTAGATAGATTCGAATTTAATTTTGTAACCTAATTCTGGTTAAGGTGAAACCGTCTCATATTAGAAAAAAAAATCACACTAGTCAATCGCGTTCCTGGAGTAAATGTTCATATACAGACGAATTGAGAATCTCCTCCTTTTTAAAACCGGTTAAAACAGCTAAACCATACATATAGATTATATAAGTCAGAAATCTTTTACGCACCATACCAGTTTTAACAAGTGTTATCAAATATTAATTATACTTTGTAATTTCAACTGTTAAAATTACCATCCTCTTCACTTACATTGGTATTGTCGGTGCGTGTCTAAACTACAATGAAAATATTTTAAATTCACTCCTTTGTACTGCGTCATACAACACCAAGTACTGGATTGTATGAAGGTTGTGAACCTATTTTAATTGTAACCATTATCATTTAAATCACAATCATTAACAATACATTTGTGTTCCATACGTCACTACATGTGTTATATCTGCTCGTTTATTAACAAATTAATAAATGTTACGTCAATGATTTAGTTTCTGCCAATCATATTTGATTTGGTTTGATAGGGTAGATATGACGTTTGTGCACAGGGATGTTTTACGTCATTTAGTTTCATTGTATGCGCGTTTTAATTTGCCTCTACAAATTCATAATTAATAAAAATATGATTTTAGGGAACAAAAAATTAGATTACTAGATTCAGATCTTAGACTTTGGCTCCAAATTAAAATTATACCTTACTTTGTTTATTAATATAAGTAATCTAGGTAGGGTAAGTAGCGATATAACTTTGATTGGGCTACATAACTCCGTCGAGAAGTGTCAAAAATGCAAAATATTTAAGCAGTGTAAATCTAGCAAATTCTACTGTTTTGATATTTCGGATATTTATTTCTCTACTTTTTAAATTTTTATCCGTTGCTTATTTGATTCAACATTTTAAATTTAATTCCGAAGCTTCTCATGTATCAAATTATATAAATGGAATTACATTACGGTATATAAAATAGTATATTTCGTACAAAATTACGCTTTTTCTTACTCGAGGGATGAAGCTACTGTTATTCCGAGGGTAAGAAAAGCCATTTTGTACTCGGTACCAACGTAACTTTTTCTACTACTTAAAAGTCCAATATAGTATTAAAAAAATAAGTAGATAGATAAAATTGACATGTTTTCCCCCCACAAATTAGGTATGTATTTTTTTTGAATGACAGAATGAATGACCTTGCGACGCGGCGCGGCACGAAGCGGCCAGCATCATTTTCGCCGGTCTATCGGCCGTCCTAAAAATATACCGGGCCACATCAAGTACGAAATGCAATTTCATACGATTTTTCGAACTGACCTGGGAGTTATTTCGCACTGGGGTCTCAAAAAGTTCGATTTTTGAAACTGAGTATGTATGGAACTTTGGATCTTTTTATTGCAGTTAGAAGAAAAAGAGACTTATGTAAACATGTTACAGTTTCATTTATTTATTGATAATTTTTAGAATTTGGTTCAGAAACATTATTATACTTATAACTGTTTCAAATTGTTTTCGAACATCTCTCACGAGAATTTTTTTTTTTTAGTTTAAAAAAAATCAAAGTTGCCATCCTTCTTTGGAACTTAATAAAAGGCAGCTTAAAAACCAGTGCTATACACGATATATGTGAAATGATGTAGCCACCTACTAACAACCAGTTAAGAATGTACTTGCCAACGTTGTGAAATACAATATTATGCAGATGAATTACCAAGCTCGTTAAGTTGGTTTACGTCAGAAGTTCTTAAAGTGGGATCAGATTACAAGTACTTAGCATTTTTTTTGCATTACCTGGACACTATGTGGTTCGTCGACCTTTAGTTAGTTGGTAACAGTGAAAATAAACTAATTTCTTCATTGTGTAACCAACTGGAAAAAACTGGTTGCAAAAGCAAATGGTTCGGGAAGTATGACGTTCACGAGACGAAGGGATCGTAAACCCAGCACAAGTGATTTATAAATCTAGACCTTTGTTAATTGTGACTATAACAGAAAAGAAAGAGAGAGAGTGTTAACCTGTATTCGCATAGTAAAAGAGTAATGTAGATTATAACCATCATCTTTAATCTAACCATCTAGATGATTTTTATCCCAGGATACACCATTTTGCCAAATTATTACTTTTTAAATCTATACAATTAAGCCGAAGAGTATGTTGTTTTCTTGTTTCTCTGTTTTTTTTGGTTTGAACGCGCTTTTTGAAAATTTCTTTTTGCATTTGGATTAAGGAAGGTTATGAGCTATTTAACGTCACGCTACGAACTAAAGGAGCCAAGCAAAAATAATCAAAGTCGGAAAGAGTTCTAAGCAAAAACGAAGTGAGATTGCGAGCGAGAGATGCGACGGGAGATGACAGTAACGCAACAGAAAGGGCAGAAAAATTTCTGCTGGGTCAGATAGTATCTACTTCATGTAGGTACACCTAATGTGAAAAATTTATACAAAACTACATTTGATTACTTACATGTGATGTTACTCATGTATGTGATTTTTTATTATGTCCACTGCATTTTATACCTTCGTCATCATAATTTACGTATCATATTATATTGTATAACCTATCATATCGTAAAAAAATACTATTCTTCTAAAATCCATATAATCTATACTCCATACTTATATTATAAATGCGAAAGTAACTGTCTGTCTGTCTGTCTATCTGTCTGTTACCTCTTCACGCTTAAACCGCTGTATCGATTAAAAAGAAATTTCACATGGAGATAGTTTGAGTCCCGAGAAAGGACATAGGCTACTTGAAAACGTCAAGTGTGAGTCGGTTTTGTTATTATAATTGAGAGTTGCCGTTTAAATTCTACACCGATAACCGACTTTAGGGCGGGAGGTACCGCAGGCAAATTTGGCATGGAGATAATTAGAGTCCGCGGGAAGGACATAGGCTACTTGAAAACGTAAAGCGTGAGTCGGATTTTTTTTTTCTATAATTGAGAAGTTGCCGATGAAATCCTACATCAATAATTACATTTTGGATGGGTGAAACCGCGGGCAAAAGCTAGTACAGGTAGTACATAGTGTTATAGCATATAGGGATGATTTTACTGATATTTTTTGTGTACGTATGTCGAGTGGCTGCGAGGTTCGAATTTACAAATGGACCCGGTAGGCGGCGCTGCAGTTAGTGTGTCACTCATCTTCTCCTAAACGGCAGGGAAGTTGGCAATGATATTTTTTGTGTACGTTCGAGTGGGTTCGAAGTTTGGATTTACAATTGGACCCGGTAGGTGGCGCTGCAGTCGGTGTGCTCATGATCTAAATGGCAAGGGTCATTTTAATGTTATTTTTTGTGTACGTTTGAGTGGGTCCTTACAATGTTTGATAACACAATTGGACCACGGTAGGTGGAAGTCGGTTTTTTTTTCTATAATTGAGAATTGCTGTAGAAATGCTACACCAATAACCGAATTTAACGCGGGTAAAACCAGTATATAATATATTTGCGAAAATAACTCTGTCTGTCAGTCTGTTCTCTTCATATATAAACTGCTGTACCGCTTAAGATGAAATTTGGCATAGAGATAGTTTAAGTCCTGGGAAGGACATAGGCTACTTAAAAACGTCAACTGTGAGTCGGTTTTTTTCTATACTTGAGAAGTTGGCGTTGAAATCCTACACCGATAACCGAATTTATGGCGGGTACAAGCTAGTTTACAATAAGAAATAATTTTTAACTGGATATGTGCTAAAAATAATCAAGTGTATTATAAATTAGATTGAGTAGAATTTTTCTTGCAGTTGATCACTTGTCTTATTTCTATTACAAATGGTTATTGCAATTGATTAATAATAACTTTAGCTTGAAAGACTACTAATTTTTGACGCCATCAAAAATATGATTAAAAGCAATATTTTAAAGAGCGAAATAAATGAATTTTAGAAGCAAAAAATATGATAATCCATTTGTTTCTCTTTCATGGTTAAGTACCTACTTTGTTGTTTATGATTTATGCATAACTCTTTAAAAGAACATGTTAATATTAAGGTTAACAAGTTTTTTTGATAACTATATGTATTAGACATCTAATACAAATACTTTATTAAACCTATAGTTTTTTTGTAAATACATACTATTATACATAGAAAACACCTTGACTCAGAACTCAAGTGTATTTCACTGCGAGACAGTTATCGAGCAACACTCTTAAGTTTGGTCTAACTCAATCAGCAGTGGACTTAAATATTTCTCATAGCGCAGGGTTCAGCTGATCTAACCTCAGAGACAACTGGAAACGTGTGATAGTACTCGAAACAATTATTATGTAATGACGTCTACTGACTGGCTATAACGACTTAATAGAGTGATAACCTCTGCTCTGTCTGGGATCCTATTGGTGTCACCCACGATGACGCCCATACTATCAAGTTGATATTTTTAGCCTGGGAACCTACGAAAATGGGCTTTGCAATGTCCTAGGCAGTAACCAGCTATAGTTGGTCTCCGCTGGTAACGTATATACTGTCTGCAGTTGGCCTCCATTGGCATTTTCCTACCAGACTGGTAGATAAAGCTGCCTTGGACTCTGATATAAGATACTCTTGGTTATTGTTTTTTAGGTTGTTTGATAATAATTAATCTACGGTTAGATAATATCTTAGATGTTTAATTATCTTATACGTGTGTTTTTATTCATAATGTGACGAGAAAATGGATAAAATACGACTAGGATTTTCAACTTTAGCGATATAGCTAAGAATAGCTTTAGCAAAAGGCGAGATTTGAAATCCGTAAAGGTGATTGAAACTGAGCTAATGCCAGGGTATCACAATTCGTAAAATATCTTAAATTTGTTAAGAATGATTTAATACTACACTTTTACCAACAATAATACAATTACAGTTCTTATACTTATTGACATTAAATTGTAAAAAAAGCCTGATGTAGTAGGTACCTGACTCCCGACCTCTTTTTTAGGACACCGCTCTCTTGATTTTACGCACCAATTTTTTATTTTTTTCTTTTTTATAATAAGCACGATTTTGAGACTTTATAAAATTTCTTTTTAAATTTACTATCCATGCTGACCAAGGTATTTATTGAGAACAGTCTCGAGTACACAATACTCTGGAGTTCGAGATAAAAATGTAAGCAAGTAGGTCTTACCTCTCGAGATCCGTGAAAGTACTTGCATACATTTTATCTCGAATTTCAGCGTCTGGCATAGTCGAGACTGTTGCCAATAAGCTCTGCTTTGCACAGCCTAAATCATAAAAATATAAGTATGTACCAAAATATAGAAACTAGCTATAAATATGTACATATTAAAAGCCCGCACGTACACCAAAGGCTTTAGACCGTCTTGAGTAGTCCATTTTTTTTCCTAATTTAATGTAAAAAAAGAAGTTATTGGATTTTTGAAGGGTCGGCAACGAGCGATTGATAGTTCTGATGTTGTAAGCGTCCATAGGCCACTGTGACCGCTTACCGTCAGGCGGACCATGTGACCTAAGTGGTATTAAAAAAAAATGTGGCACTAGAGAGAAAAGTATTTTTGTTGAGAGCGGTATTGTGATTTTTTTCGGCTATTAGTGACTACAGAAAAGATACGTAACGTCACTTCGTCTATCGTTGGCTTTCGCTCTAATATTACAAGTTCTTCGTTTCGGAGATAGAGCACATATACATACACATGCAAACGCTCAGACTGACTCTACATAGGATCAGTGTTTCTTGTCAGCATTTATCAGCTATGTAGTACCTACGTATTATTATTATGAACTTATTCTTATTGCGCCGTCTATCTGCCTTTCCCTTTATTGTGTGCGTACGTGCGTGTCCGTGTACGCAAATACTACAGTGTACGTTTGCACTGATCATAGCCGCTATAGTAGAAGTTATAGTTCCTTTAGTATTTCAGAAGAAGCGAAGTACGATGTTTTATTGAAATTTCAACTGCAGACGTAAGTAACGTTAGTAAGTATCGACTGTGCTAACTTATGGTAGGTACACAGGCATTAGTTTTCGATGAAAGAGTAGCCGTCGACGCGTTTCCGATTGAATCCATTAACAGAAGTATGAACGCATATCGTTGGTGGCCATAACAGGAACGTAACCGGGACGAGCGTGACTTAAGGCACGTATACTTACAAAGAATATCCAGTCGATACACACAAAGAGTGATATACTGGACGTTATTATATGGCTAAAGCCTCGAATTCACCAAGCAGCTATTGACGCGCAACACGTGTCGCTCAACATGTACTGCTTGCAATGTTGCACAACAGCGCGTGACGTTGCCCGATGACGCCCATAATGTTGCATGTATAGACAATGTCCCTCAACAAAATTTGCTGAAAGTCGCTCAACTTGTGGAGCCGTAAGCTGAGCAACTTGTTGCCCGTTGGATGCTGTCTTTTGAATACAGGAAGCTTCTGAAACTGCATCCCCCTCTTTCATTAAATTCAGTAAATTTTTAGTTTTCGAGATTATTAATACCTATGTTGTTAATTTGCGGAATGTTTTAAACATGAAATTACATATCCGACAGTGTAGGACCTAATAATCTTGTACCTATCAATATATTAGGAGTATTTTGAATTATTGAATCTGAATCCGATTCGTAGGTTTTTTTTTAATTTTTTTAACTGCCACTAAGGTGGCAAACAAGCACACGGTCCGCCTGATGGTAAGCGGTCACCGTGGCCTATGGACGCTTTTAACACCAGAAGTATCACTCGCGCGTTGCCGACCCTTCAAAGATCCAATAACTTCTTTCTTGAAGAACCCCATACTGTAGTCCTTAGAGAAAACCTTGGCAGGGAGCTCATTCCACAACCCAAGCGATCGCGGGAGGAAGTTTCTCTGAAACCGCACTGTACGCGATCATTTCGGTTCTAAAGTGTGAGAATGAATTCCCTGCCGATGGCGAGCGGTGCGATGGTAGAAAGTAGCCGTGGGCATCATTTCAAACAATTCCTCAGAACACATCCCATTGTACAAGCGGTAGAACACACACTTGAGGCAAAGTCTCTCCTCAGACTTAAGGGTTTGATACGGCAAGTGAGTTTGGGATCGTCGACAATTGTCACAGCCCGTCGTTGAACCGTGTCAAAAGGTCCAAGCTGGTATCCGCGTGCACCTGCCCAGAGATAGCAGCAGTACTCCATATGGGGCCGAACTTGCGACTTGTAAAGCAGCAACCTCTGCCCCGACGTGAAGTACTGCCTCGCTCTGTTGAGTACACCTAGTTTTTTGGACGCCAGCTTCACCTTGTCATGCAAATGATCTCGGAACTGAACATCGCTGGAGATGTCAACACCAAGGATCCCAATGCTCTCGGAGATGGAGAGCGGAGTGTTCTGGAATTGTGGGACTACAGTGAATGGGGTTTTCTTAGCGGTGAACGTGAAGACTTGTGTCTTTGTAGGGTTGAATCGGACCAAGTTTACCCGTCCCCAGTCAGAGACCTTGGACAGTGTGGTCTCGATTTGAGACACAAGTTCTCCGCGGATTTCCTCCACAACGGAACGAGGGATGTTTGCGTGACCCGTGTAATAGGCGTCTCCAGTACTGTAATCTGCATAGTAATGTATGTTGTTGATGTCCAACATGTCATTGATATGCAGTAGAAACAACGTAGGAGACAGGACGGAGCCTTGCGGGACACCAGCATTAATGTCCATGCTATCAGAGCAACTACCGTCAACTACGGTTCGTATGCGTCTGCCGGACAAAAAGCTAGCCACCCATTTGCACAAAACCCTTGGGCACTCCGTAAGATGGCAACTTCGATAGAAGACCCCGGTACCAGACCCGATCAAACGCCTTCGCTATGACCAGGCCATTGAGTAAAGAAAAAGTCGGTTTTTTTCTTGGATCTTTACAATTCAAAATGTCAATACATTGATTAAACAGGTTTACTCTATTTATTTGATGAACTTTTAAAAATGTATTATTATAATAAAGCAATGACAAAATTTGCAAAAATGAGGTCATTATATAACGAGATGTCGAGGTAGGTACAATCACTTACTACTCAATTTAAACGAAAAGAAGCGACACTGACGCATGTGTGCTCGTAAAATCGCTCGTTGGTATTGCGAGTCACTGGCTTTATTCAAATACTGGAAATCCAGTAAGAGTACAAAAAAAATATAAAACATTAATTAACAAGATAAATGTTTAAAAGTAATAAAAAACCTGACGACGTTGCAAAAAAAATTGCAAAGCGAAAAGAGAGATGATAAAAAAGGAATAATTGAAATAGTTCACATAATTTTTTTTCGCGGATGTTATTTTCAAATTGTTCAGGTAATTATGTCACTTCTACAATTAAGTCGAATGTAATGACACCTCGTTTGTTAAATTAAAAATTCATCAAACCGTTTAAACTACAGAGCAGAGCATGCCAAAAAAATACATACATACATACATACATTAGAAAAACATGACCCTTCCACATTCTTCGGCAGTCAGGCAAAAACGTTCTGCGATGTGTAAACACGGTAAAAAAGGGTTTTCTAGGTTAAGTTCAGGTTAAAAAACTTGGCTAATTAGACATATTACAGGACCTACATAGGGAAGCACATCGTAAATTAGTGTCCGTGTGTAGAGTGACTCTTAAATGGGCATGTACTAATTGCCGCACAGTGGTGTCATGCGTCTTTGGTTTGTATAAATTATCAACTAGAACTAAAAAGCCCTATAAATCCGTATGAATAAGTAATAATTATATTACTGGCAGTAGTAAAAAAAACTTACTTTAGGTTCACGCCCGTGTCGTTTTACAATAGATTTTTGACCGTGACCACTGTTTGTGACGCAAATACGCGAATGTCGTGAGGGTCATCTTTTAACCGCGGTCACCTAAACGTTTTGACACGGTGATAGATCACAACCGCCACTCACCTGTCAACAGGTCACAAAAAACGTACTTGAACTTGCCGTGGACTGTCAGGTCATCAGGTGGATGTGGTTCTAACCACAGATCTTGTAAACACTAAATACTGTAGGTAATATAATTGAAACTAATTAGAACATATTATTAGATCACATTTTTCTGAAGTTGATTCTTGAGCGTAATCACAAAGCAGTCATTAGTTTTTGGATGGGTCAACAATTGATTATACAAAAATATATGATGATGATTTATGCGATCTAGTGAACTAGTACGTTGAATTGAACTATAATGGCGATGGTCCTGGGTAGCCAATTGTGCAATGTTGCCTCGATCCAGTAATGAAATCTATATCAATCAAATTTAGCTATATTGTTTGCCCCAACTGGGACTACAACGCATCGGCGGCATCACAGTCCAAATTCAGCTCGCCACCTATCACGTTTGTGGGACTGAATACCACTGGTGACACGTGGACATTAGTCACAATATTTGAAACCCTTCAGGTTTCGGGGAATAACCAATTAAACTTTTCTGAATACTCAAATATATTTTACGCTAATACGTCTTGTGTTTCGGTAAACGGAAACATCTTGAAACGGAAAACGAACACATCACCAAGGTGAGATTGGGCCGGTGCGCGGTGCCCCAACAGTAGGGAAGTATCACGCTTAAGATTATTTTGGAAAATCAGTTAAAGACGGAACGCGAATTGGAGAACGAACCTTTAAACGTGCAATTCTTGTATATATTTATATTATACGTAACCTGAATCTCGGCAACGGCTCCAAAGACTTTCATGAAGTTTAGTATGCGGGGTGTTTCGGAGGCGATAAATCGATTTAGATAGGTTTCATTTTTAGAAAATGTTGTTTTATCCTTGTTTTCAGGCAATGATAAAATGAAAATATGACTCTTCCTGACATCTTTCGGCGAGTAGTAATACTATTATTTTTATTGACACTTGCAGCTAGCAACACTAAAGCTACTTGACAATAGATGGCGTTGTTAAAAAAACGTACAAAGCTCGGTCTCCATGTATTTTAGATTAATTGCAGCAGGAAGTATCTGGTTAGAAGCGGGTAGTGGGGTAGACAACCCTAAGGCTGATGCATATGTACATAAGTCTATTAGTGGAAGTTCAGCGACTGACATGATAATGATTATGATGAGAGGTCATTTCGATGACTGCATTACCACATTTATTTTTACCGATTAATAATTCGTCTGTCAGTCTGTACAAGCAGCTGATTCATAGACGGCGAACCCAATTCGAATACAATAAGTTCGTTGATTCTTCTCATTCAGTTAATTATTTCGTAACTAATGCTAAGAGTTGTTTTCCACAACAGTTCATTGGCTATGTTGCATACCTAGTATTGTTATGAAATTGAGCGATTCATTTCATTAAGTAGGACCATTTAAATTCACGTGGACTTATGAGATGATTTTATTACTTACATTGCTACTTTAAATGCATGGTTATGTGGTCTATGGCTAACATACAACCCATTGTACTAACGGCAGATCACACACAGGGAGGCAAAGTCTCTCCTCAGACTTAAGGGCTTGATAAGGCAAGTGAGGTTGTGATCGTCGTCAATTCTCGCAGCCCATTCGTGAACCGAGTCAAATGGGCCAAGCTGGTATCCGGGTGCACCCGCCCAGAGATGGCAGCAGTACTCCACATGGGGCCGAACTTGCAACTTCTAAAGCAGCAACCTCTGTCCCGACGTGAAGTACTGTAGCTGAAACTATAGTTCGTCCACGTGGAATTCTCTTAAAGTTATTCCTGTGGAAAGTTTAAAATTTTCTGGAATAAAAAGTAGCTTTTGTCTTTCTCCGTCCCTTCAACATTGTTTGTGCCAGAAACGAGCTCAATTGGATGGTCCATAGCGACGTGAAGCTGTAACAAACAGATTTTCAGAAATATATATTAGTTTAGATTAGGAAAAGCTTTTTCTTTTCTTTAATAAAAAATAGAACTGTAAGAGTAGAATTAAGGAAAGTATGACGATTACACAGGACTTTTAAACGTGTCTCTGACAAAAGTTACTTTAACTTATGGCCGTATATAATAAATAATAGGGCAGTGAAGAACAAAGTGTATAAATTAAATAGATCTATTCAGTTTTAAATATTTTTTATATGAAAAACCACGGTACGTATATTATATGAAATAACCATGGTACGTATGTTTAAATTCGTCGACATTACTTTTACGTTTTTGCACCCATCGCGAGATTACGGGAGTTCATTAGGTACTATGTATATGGTTTTAGTAGTAAAATTTGAAATCAAAAAATTATGAAATTATAATTCAATATACTCGATTCATATTGTTATAATTAGGGTATGAATATCGGAATCTCGTAACGTAAAGTCCGATATTATAATTCCGATACTGAGTAGTCCAATATCGTAATAACGGAATTAGTCAAATATTCTGTTTAAACTTTAAAATAAGACGAAAACGGTTGCGCGGGCGATTTGATGTTGTCCCACTACCTTCTTATTGAGCTGCTAAATAGTTGCAAAATGCTATAACAGCTTTCGAATTTTTTTCCACCAAAGTCCTACAAACTGTCATACAGCACCACGAACAGGCACGTTGCTTAAAAAAAAATGTAAGGGGGCCCGAGTCCCGGAAATCTTAGTCAAACTATAAAATATTAGGGCTCAGCGCCGCAGACACTTCACATTTGGGGGCACGAGCACCCTCAGGCACCATAAAGTCGGTGCTACTGCTAACGAAGGGCAAGGACGAGAGTATTAAAAGGCAAATCTACACTTCGTACAACGTCGCCTCGCCTTGAACGACTTCCGAACTTTATCAGTTATTGTCCGCGAGTCAAAGGGAGGCAGTCTCTAGATTTTTTGACTGATGTTGCGAATACGACTTACTTCATTATATATAGCAAACACAATATTGAAATTCTTAAGAACTTGAGAAGCAAAACACATTTACACATTTTCTTAAATCGCTATGAACTTGCAAAGCTTAATACAATAGATGACAATTAATAGCAGAATTACTATTACTATCTTTATAATTCTTAAAGTGTCTAAAGGCTTCAAAAGGCGACAATTTTTTCAAACAAATGAGTAAAAAAGTATATAATGCGTATGTATGTCCTAAATCTCAAATATAATGCAAACCCTGTATGCACTGAAGCTGTCACAGAATCAAAGACTATGTTGAGGTAGTTTTATTACTTTCTGATTTAAGTAACTACCCAAACACTACAATGTGTGATATGACTTTTGACCAAGAATTTGAGAAAATCTGAAAAACTAGGAAGGCCATGCCTGTGGACGCCAATTTTTACCTTTTTGAAATTATAATAGCTTATGAACTTGTATGCGACAAAAACGGAAGGAGGGATTAGTGTATATACGTAACATGCGTACAGAGCGTTTGCATTTTACATAAGTTTTGCCTTAGTGTTGAAAGAGAGCGTGTTTGATGCATTGTCCGAAGTTTGCTTTTGCTGAAATGCTATAAGCCTTTAATTTATTCAAAATGCACTATCAAGTTTCTCTCTTAAAAACATTTACATAATGTTAGTAAATAAGTAGTTTCGTTCCATTTGTTTCCAATTGTATTTTTTTAAAGATGATTTTGAGTTTTTTTATTTATTTAGTAGTAGAAGAGTAGCGGAGTGGACGAGTTTCTATGAACGCTTTATGAAGAAAAGAGGTGGTTTTCTAAAAGATAAATTAATAGTACAGGATTAGTAGTTTTATTCTCTTGTTAATTATTTTTTCAAATTTTGATTAAGTATTTTAGTGAAGTTATTTCAGAAGGTATTTTTAATTAAGATTTTGTTTTGAGGTTGTGCTATTTTTGAATTTTTTTATTAAAATTTATGTCAGTTGTATGTGTTTTTTTATAGTTTAATCATCACAGAAGTTGTTTTATTTTATGTTGATTAGAAAAATAAATTAATTTAAAACATCTTGTATTTAATATAACGTAATGAAAAATATGCTCAATTCCGATATTAGTATCGGAATTTTGATATTTAATCCTAATATCGGAAATCAATATCGGAATTGAAAACCTTCCAATATTACATGCCATAGTTATAATATTCTTAAAAAGCCTAAATTCACCGATTAAATTATAATTATTAGTTGCTTGGACACCGACACAGATAATGGAATATTTCCAGTTAACATATTTGCGTGAGAAAAGCCTTGTATAAAGAATACAATAGTCCGTTTATTTGCAACACTATACCAACATGCAGGGTAAACATAATACTAACACACGCGGTTTCCTTGGTGTATTTGTCACTTATGACCAAAACTGTCATAAAAAATTTAAAAAAATAAATAGTTAAGTAGAGAAAATTAGACACGTGGAAGGCAAATGGCCTGGGAGCTATTTAGGAACGGTCACTTTAACGTACATTTTGATACCTTTTGGAAGATTTCCTCTTTTACACACAAACTAACGTTTTTTTCTTTTTTGCAATTCAGACTCTTTTAACTGTTTAGAAAAGTGAAAATGGGTAATTACACGAGTGTTTAAACATTAAAATATAAACTAATTAAAGTATTTCATTAATAATTAAAACCTCGATCTTATTATTGCCCATCTATGGCTTTATTCTCTACAGTAACTGACAAATGTCTCAATTTTAAAATGACATTTTTTACATGTAAATTTTTGAAGTGAAAACTTCTTTAGCGGCGCTGTGCACTTTTTTTGTAATGGGTAAAAACTGTTAAACTCGCGTCAGGTCACGTGTCCTGATCGAAAATTCGTAAGATGTCACTCGCGTTAGGACACGTGACCTTTATTTACATTAGGTTAGTTTTTATGAGTAGTACAGGGAGGTTGGATATGGGATTTTAATTCTATGACAGATTGAGCTGTCAAATATACAACGTCAAAAAAGTAAATAAACAAAAGTTATTATTTTAAATAAATAAATATGGATAAGAAGTGATGGGAAGTAAATAGCGAGTATGTTTTCACTTCTGCCGGCACTCCCGGAGTGCAACCCGTTTTTTTTTTCCTTCTGGTCACTTTCAAGTCTATTCAGTCCTAATCCTTATTGAACAATTTCCAAAGTTTGAAATAGTTTTAAAAAAGTATACAATTAGCACATATTAGATAATATAATTAATTAAAAAAGTAATCTAATTAGGATTTATTTCAACGTGCAACATATAAAATAAGTCATTATATACCTACATTTTTAACAGACAAATAATAAATTTTCGTGTTGACCCGTAGACTTATATATACAAGGTGGAACACGGGAGAGGCCTTAATATTGTTGAAAATAGGTAATATTCATATTGGTCTATGTAGACATCTTAACAAATATAACAAATTCGTTGTATGTTAGTACATACGTGTAGGTATATACATACATATTCCGCTTGCATTCTGATGCCAATAGATGCAGAAACTGATTATACATATATGTTTTTTTTTATCTGTTAACAATTTACCCCAAGTCCCTGACTAAGGCTATCCGTAAGTTAAATAATTTGTTGCCCTACCCCTTTTCGTTACGAAAGCAGTACCTTGAATAGATAGTTGGCCTCATGATTTACTGTTAAAAGAAGCAGCCAATTGTCACCAAGAAAACTGTCACAGATGACCTTCAAAAAATCAGGCCCCCATAATTGCTAATATCTTAAAAGGAGCTTCGTAACTGCCTATCGCCTAGTTAGTTGTCTAGTCACGTGCGTGTCGCAGATACAAGCTATCGACTTGGTGGTCCGGTGAGTTGGCTTGCTATTTCTGATCGCCTAGTACTTGACGGTTAGTTATTATCTCTAATTAACTAGACGTCAAAGAAAAACTGCAATTACATATACTAAACGATACGTTTTCCTCTATGAATAATTATGGCAAAAGTTAACTGTTAAAACTCAAATACTAAAGATTCTGACTAAACTGTCTTTATTGTGTTATTTATTATACGTACCTAAGCATTGTTTTACATACCTTCCTATATATCTACTTTTTTGTTAAGGTGGCAAACAAGAATACGGTCCGCCTGATGGTAAGCGGTCACCGTATCCTATGGACGCTTGTAACACCAGGGATGTCACTCGCGCGTTACCGACCCTTCAGAAATACAATAACTACTTTCTTGAAGAACTTCATACTGTAGTAGGTACTTAGAGAAAACCTTTTCAGGAAACTCATTCCACAACCCAAGTGTTCGCGGTAGAAAGTTTCTCTGAATCCGCACTGTACGCGACCATTTCGGTTCTAAAGTGTGCGAATGAATTCCCTATCGATGGCGATGGTATAAAGTAGCCGTGGGCATCATTTCGAACAATTCCTCAGAACACATCCCATTGTACAAGCGGTAGAACACACACAGGAAGGCAAAGTCTCTCCTCAGACTAAAGGGTTCGATACGGCAAGTGAGTTTGGAATCGTCGACAATTCTCACAGCCCGTCGTTGAACTGAGTCAAAAGGGCCAAGCTGGTATCCGGTTGCACCTGCCCAGAGATGGGAGCAGTACTCTACATCTACTATTCCATCTTCTATTTTCCTATAATATACACAGAAATAAAGCGGCTTGGAACAGTAGAAGTGACACTCATTTACTTTCGTTTGTGATTAAATGCCGCCAAAATAAATACTCGTTTTGGAGAAGAAAGCTAGTGGCAGAAACCAGAATTAACACTTCCAGTATCGAGTTAATCGATTGCGAATTAAACTAGCGCCACTATTCGGCACGTGATCTCACTAGCAGCATGCTTAGGCTGCTATTTTTTGTAGGCTTTTAGCGTGACCTTCATCGGGTTCAGCTGGCCAGTGTCACTATTATGCAGAAGTTGCGTTTTGATGACAAGATTATCTCGGCACATCGCATTGAAATCGTTCTATCCACCTAATGAACACTGACAAAACGAACTGCTCTACGTTCTGAGCATCTTCAGTATTGTGCAGCCAATATGTTGAATATGAAATATGGAAGTACATACCACTATATTGCGCACTATTTTTTGGTTAACAGAATTATTTTCATTCATTTAATTACAAAAAGTTCGAGTAAATTTTGCAATATGAATGTTAGTAACAAAGTTTTTTGAGGCTAAACGTAGGTGAAGTTATATATAGTATCAAAGTTATGGACCGGTTATTTTTAATAACCGGTACAAAATTGCTAAACAAAACGCGCATAATTCACGTTATGGTTCGTGATTTGATTTCATCGACAAAAATATTAAATTATCTCTTTAAGTGTGCTAAAATAAACTTCTATTTTACTTCATATGAAATATATCAATTTATGCGTTGTTTGCCATTTATTTATTTTTTTATGCCAAATTATTACCCTACTAGTTTTGGCCTGCGCAGAGTTAAGTATTCAGGATAAACCTTCTGCTACCCCTGCAGCAAAAACCAGGTTTATAATAGATAGTGACAGTGCTATGCGTTTTACCCGCGAGATAACGTCTAGGCATAGGAACTCACCATAAAAAATTATATATCGTCGCTCCAGTCAAAATTAGGTCAATTTGATGCTTCATTATGACGTCAAAAAAATAAAAATCAGGCTTTTTCAATAAGATAGGATTTTAGAAGATATTTGCAATAATTGCCTAATCCTGACTTACTAAGCTACCTTCCGTTCGTCAGAAACTGGTAATGGGGGTATAGTCTTTTGTCCTTGGTTTCTTATGTTACCGCTTATTGCTTTAAAGCCGGTAACTAACGACGTATGGGACTATATATTGTAAACATTGAGACACTGCTATCAGACGCTGTGTTTAAAGTAACCACTTTGGTTGAAAGAGGTTTTCCTCTACATTATGATATGGGTGTGTATCCAGCCACTAGTTGCCCCCTTCTGCGGCTAAGAACTGCGATAACAAGCTTGTGGTCCGCCTGATGGTATAAGCGGTTACCGCAGCCTATGGACGCTTGCAACACCTGAGGCATGATTTGCGCGTTGCTGACCCTTCAAATATCTAATAACTTCTTTCTTGAAGAACCCCTTGGAGAAAACCTTGGCAGGGAGCTCATTCCATATATCTAAGCGTTCGTGGGAGGAAGAAAATTTAGGGTCTAAGGTGTGAGGATGAATTCGGTCCTTCAATGAATCCGTGCCGATGGCGACCGGTGCGATGGTAGAAAGCAACCGTGAGCATCAAAGTCAAAGTCGTTTTTTTTTTATGCAAATTAGGCTTTTACAAACACTTTTAAATCGTCAAAGTTATGAAATACTATTTGTTGAATCAATTCGAAATCATTTCGAACAATGCGTTAGAACACACATTCCATTTTACAAGCAATACCATAATATTTTAGAGCCTAGAAAGTATTCTTATGAAGTCTTAATTTATGCAATTAAGTGCTAAGATTACATCAGCTATACGTCAATCATGTAACTTAGATTTAAATCAAACTACACGTTGAATTTTTTAGTTTAATTGTTACAAAATTAATTGTTATCCGTAATCGCGTGGTATCTACTTTTTGTGTAACAAAGTTAATGATTTTTTTAAATACTGACGTTAGTGATAACTGATAGCTGTGTTTGGCGTCATAGGCAATGACTTAACTAATTATTATACGATTAACTTAAGTGTGGCGCGATACTATCGCATGGGAGCAAAAGATACTAAGATTTATTTTTAATTAGTTTCGAATCTCGTCATTAAGGTTTTGAACATACGTCCGAGGATTTGTATTTAATTAATTCGTCTTAAGGCTATGACATATCCTATCACAGGCGTGCCGTTTCGACCAGTGTACAAAGACATACATATTACACTGTTTAAGCATACAAAAAGTCACAGTTCGACGTAAGATAGGCGCTAGCACGTGACTGCCAAGGTTTTTTGTCGATATAAAATTTGTATATTTATTTAGAACTATGAAATTAGCAAATTCACTTGGACATATTAATATATTTTTTAGAAAATATGAATGAATGTCACTCTTAGTTTTCCAAACAATTTCAATTAAAGCTCAAAAATAGTGTCAGAATAATTTTTTTTTCTACCTAATTGTTTTAATAGGCAAATTATTATAATATTAGCTAATTCACTTAATCAAGGTTTAAACTATAACATATATTTTTTTACGTCAAAAACTTTACCTAAGGCTGTAACAAAATTAATTAAATTCTTGCAAACTTAACTCGTTTGAGTATGCCATTACCCTAAGAAATAAAGATTTAGTAATGATTCGTTGTTAAACTGTTTGCTTAAGTAAATGACTACTACTGAATTATAAAGTCCTAGTACATCCATCTTAAAAAGAAATCCGGGAGTGCCAGCAGAAGTGAAAACATAATATAGCACGAACGCGAAGCACAAAGAATTTCGTATATTGACCTTTTACATTTTAGCCAGTGTCAGTCGCAAAATAGTAGTAATTTCTAAAACTTTTCAAACTTTAAAAACTTTCGAATATTTTATTTGACACAACCTAACATAATAAATAAAGATTTTATTTATTTTCCTATAAAATCACCGATTGATACGTCAACACAGTGATATACCTTCTATCTAGTGTAACTTAAGCTATCCTCTACAATTACCTTTATCTCACCTCGTATCGTATCGTATTACATTTTAACATGTGTAATCGGCACTTTCATTATTATAAATAATAATGTTTGTTTATTTACTTTTTTGACGTAGTATTTTTAACATCTCAATCTGTCATAGAATTAAAATCCCATATCCAACCTCCCTGTACTCCTCATAATCACCATATACTAAAAATAAAAAACTAACCTAATGTAAATAGATTTGACGCCAGTTCCGTCTTACGAATTTTCTATGAATTGTCCTATGAAAACAACGGTTTTCGTGTCCTACCACATTTGAAGATCAAGCTTGGCCAATAAGATAATTATCTGCATCATGATTAAATATAAGATTCTTTTGATTTCTCTCTGAGTGTAGATGCTTCAGAAGTTTCTTAGAACATTTCATTATCATTATATTTCTATTATTGGAGTAGAAGAGGTGGCGTTACAATAACGCCGCTAAAGAAGTTTTCACTTCAAAATTATAATAGGCGATGCATTATGGTTTTCATCTTGCGAATTTTTATGGCGTGGCATTATGGCTTTCGTCTGACGATCAGTCTGACGCGAGTTTATCATTTTACCCATCACAAATACTGACCTAATGTAAATAAATCTGACGCGAGTTCCGCATTACGAATTTTCTATGAATTTTTGATCAGGACATGTGACCTAACGCGAGTTTAACATTTTTTACCCATAACAAAAAAGTGCACAACGCCAATAAAGGAAGTTTTCACTTCAAAAATGCGAGGCGCCGCAAATGTTATTTCCTTAAGAAAATACGATTCGGAGCGCCTCTCCGCGTGCTTCATACAAATGAATTTCTCACTTATTTTTGACACTTGCTGATCAAACACCACGAAATTATAGGTGAAAAACGGTTGCTTGGGCAACTGATTGCGCAAGCTGCACTTTTTCTAAAAAAAAAATTCACCCTGTCTTTATTACATTCTGTGAACTAAATAAAAAATCATTAAATTTTAAAAAGAACAAGAAAAAAATAAAAAATTATAATGGCTGGTTCATACTTAAAAATTTTATGTAAATTGATTTACGTACTTAATGCTTCCTTAATCATTAAGTCTTTTCCCGGTCATTAAAATTTTATAAAAAAGTACAACTTTTAGGGTAATTTAGGAAATTCAAAATCTATATATTATTCATAATGATTCTAGGAATAGATTTCCTTTATTTAATTGCGTAGGAATATAAATACTAACTCTATGAGGTATGATTACTCATCACACTTTTTTATGGATTCCGCAAACCATTAGCGGAACAACTTTAGTTGTTTTATTGTCTATTAGTTCGTCTGTCTGTCGCTTCTTGAATTGAATTTAGAAAGAACAGATTCTTGAAAAATGCCAATGTCCAGCAGTAGACTTTAGCGGCTGACATGAGGATGGTGAAATCAAACCATCTACTACTTGTATTAACTGTTAAGTATTGTCTAGAGTATGGACGAATAAACTCTATACACAACTTCTTAATATGTATTTATTCTAAATAACTCATTTAAAACCTAATGAAGTAGTTGTGGCGACAATATATAATATTTAGGTCAGTGATGACGTCATACTAAACACAAGTGGTTTTTCAAACAATATTAAAACGCGTAAAACACGTTATTGGAAGTTAATCGAATGTTTAATTTGTGTCTTAACGAGGTGTGGTTATATCTGCCCTAAATCCTTGAACCCTTTGACCGAAGTTTATTAGACTTGGCAAAAATACAAAGAGCTTATTTAGGGGAATAAATTAATAGTAGGTACGTTTAGAGGTAAGTACTGTTTGCGTAAGTGTAGAAGAAGGTACATGAATTTTAAGTTATATGATTGGATAGGTTTTGTCTTAAACTGCTTAGGCATCACACTACGCTGGCAATTTTATTAAGGACTCAGTATATTGCATGCATTTCTATATCTTTGCATAAAGTATTACACATATAAAAGAGTAAGCTGACTGACTGACTGACTAACTCTACTAACTGACTGACGCTAGGTCTAAGAACTTGAAATTTTGAGCAAAAGTTTCTGTTATATCTAACGTACGCAAGCACTAGAAAGGTTTTTGTAAAATTCAACCTCGTGGGTAAAATTGGGATTAGAAGTTTGTACGGAAGTTCGTAATCTTTTATGCTAAGTACACAAAATTGGTATTTGGCCTTTAGGTTGAAAATTAAGATTGATGTTTTTCATCGTTTTCGAAAAATCGTCTGCTAGGGGGTAAAATAGGGGACGAAAAAATGAATGAGAGTTCCGATATTTTTATAGGTAAAACCATTAACAGTTAGGTAAAAGTTTTTTTTTCAAAAGTGTACGCGGACGAAGTCGCGTGAATAAGCTAGTACGGCATATAAATAGGGTCCATACCTTTGTAAGTATAGGTACTACATATTCTGTGTGCGAAGCTTTAAGCTCTTACAGACATATGTAGGTAAGCCCATAGGTATGTATGATAAAATCCACGTTTGCTTCGTCTGTGGGCTATACTTACTTACCCAAAAAAAGTACCTATAGTGACAGCGCTTATAATTTCTGCGTCCCAAATTGAACATACTAATGAAATGAAACACACACGAGATATTTTATATTAGGCCTTTGACTTAGAGATGGTTTACCTAAAGCCACAGACAGTAATGGCAGAACGTTTTTAACACCGCCCGAGTAGAGGTGCAGCCCTAAAATTAAGAGTACATACGTAATTATCTGTATGCAGTGATTTTGTAAACAAATTAGTGATTTGTACACTAAAAAGTCATGTCCTGGACTACAACAAAGTGCATTTTATTATGTGGTGTAGAGGGGCGGTACCTGCCTTTTTATCGCTGACCCTATTAAGTGTAATATTGTTTATAGGCTATATTTTATAACGAAAAGCTTAGAGTTCCATAAGATGCAGGGACAAAACCGCGGCGGAATATTAGTCATATCTATGCTCGGTCGCTATATGATAAATGTAAAAAAGCAATATATGTAACTAGAATTTGCCAGCGGCACCGCCCGCCCTGAATTTGGTTATCGGCGTGGAACTCCTTAATTATACTAATGAAGTATGCTATTGCAAGCTATAGCTACAGCTATTGTTCTTTAAACTTTGTTATAGTTATTCCCTCGGGGACTTGTGAATTTTTCGGGATAAAAAGTAGCCTATATGCTATTCCAGGACCTAACCTATGCGTATGCCAAGTTTCATCCCGATGCGTCCAGTGGTTAAAGCGTGATTGAGTAACAAACATCCATCCAGACAAACTAACTTTCACATTTATAATATTAGTAAGATAATGATTACGAAATCAGATATGTACTTAATGTTGGTGGTGGCCTACGGGTTTTGATTTCATCTTGCGCCCCGAGCGGCGATTTATACCCGGCGAGTACCAACGAGCCATTTTATTATTTGTTCAAGTACATTGAAAAATTTTATCTCTGGCTTTTCAGCGAAGGAAATTACAGAGAGGAAATGTGCATACGTCAAAATAAGACGTATGTGAAGACTACAATTCGCCCTGGGCCTGCATGTGGACTATGACCGTATGGTCGTAGGCCGTATTCCAACAGTGGGGACGTATAAGGCTGGCAAGAATAATAATAGTACTACTTAATGAAATTAAGTAGGCTTAATTTTTTAAATTATCATTTAATATTATAACCTACAAAAAATAACCAACAAAATTTCTCTGAAACCGCACTGTATATACGCGACTATTTCGGTTCTTAGGTGTGAGAATGAATTCCCTGCCGATAGCGAGCGGTGCGATGGTAGAAAGTGGCGGTGGGCATAATTTCGAACAATACCTCAGAACACATCCCATTGTACAAGCGGTAGAACACACACAGGAAGACAAAGTCTCTTCTCAGGCTTAAGGGTTCGATACGGCAAGTGAGTTTGGGATCATCGACAATTCTTACAGCCCGTGGTTGAACCGAGTCAAAAGGGCCAAGCTGGAATCCGGGTGCACACTCCCAGAGATGGCAGCAGCACTGCAGATGGGCCGAACTTGTGGTGTGGTGGTGTAAAGCAACAACCTCTGTCCCGACGTAAAGTACTGCCTCGCTCTGTTGAGTACATCTAGTTTTTTGAACGCCAGCTTCACCTTGTCATGCAAATGATCTCGGAACTGAACATCGCTAGAGATGTCAACACTAAGGATCCCAATGCTCTCGGAGATGGAGAGAAGAGTGTTCTGAAATTGTAGGAACGGTGACTGGGGTTTTCTTAGCGGTAAACGCGCAGACTTGTGTCTCTGTATGGTTGAATCGGACCAAATTTTCTAGTCCCCATACAGAGACCTTGGACAGTGTGGTCTCGAAAATTAGTAATTAATAGGAAAAGTTGGAATTACACTGAATATGGGGAATAAATGTTTATTTGCGTCATAAACTTAAATTCAAACTTTTTTATTCAAATAGACTTAAAAACAGCTCTTTTGAATCGTTAGTTTAATTATTAATTAAAAAAATTACCAAAAAAAAAATACCACATACAATGATGACTATAAAATGGTGACCATTTTCAGAATAAACTGTTAATTGAAATATAAAAGTTTAATTTTCAAATACTCGTTATTATAAATGTCTATTATAAAACTCCGCAGTAGGCATTAAAGTATCTTAGCCAAATATTTAAGTAGTATTTTATTTTTATTTTCTACTCGCATTTAATTTATTTACTTATCTGTTTTTATTTTAAGTGTTTTAAGAAACCCTGTGTGATTAAAATTGTTATCTTATTTATTTACCGCCCTTGTGTCACAATGTACTATTATAAAACCATATTTAATAAAAAGAAAGCATAAATTCGTTATTTTATATTCTTTAATCAAATATCCCATGTCCAAACCTGACTTGCTTCTTATTTTCTATCTCAGTCAAAGTCAGTCAATTTTTTTTTATTTAAATTAGGTTTTTACAAACACTTTTAAATCGAATAAGTTATGAAATAGATATAGTCTAGATTTGGCAAAGGGGTTTATACTGTCCCTGGTCTTATTTATATCTTATGGTTATATTTAAAGCCACCTTATAGGCCAGGTACACTGCTATCAGAAGCAGCAAGCAAGCATGGGTTACGAAATGTTGCTTGCGTTGAAAGAAAACTACTGAAAAAAATTAAGACTTGAAGTAAGTGAAATCCAGAGGTAAATTTAATAAATAGAATGTTTCTTTTGTTAATTAAAAAAAGCGTAATGGTTATTAAAGGCACAAGGCACGAAATTCATGCATAATTAAAATTATCGATCGGTTTCATGTCAAAACATTTTTTTATATTATTAAATATAAGGTATTTGTCTGTATACTCACTCATCAACTTAGAATAAACGCAGGTTGGTAAGCAAGTAAATTTAATTACGGATTTATTAAACTGTGTTAACTTAATAAGTTTTTTATTTACTAACGATATAGTTCGATGCGCTCGAGCACTCTTCAACAGCAAACACGCATTTTTTCATACAATTTCCGCTTTGAACCTGCGTCATTGAATTACTCAGCGGATATGCTTTGTTCCATAAAAATAAAATAAAAATGCGGTATGCGTCGATTTCATAAAACCGCATATCGTTGTTCGTCGAGATTAAAATAATTAATAACTTTATTTTTTGTTTTTGGAATATGTGTATTCAATATTAGACGGGTTTGAGTCAAAAAAGAAATCCTTATAGTTTCGCTACGCCCGCGCCCGTCTGTACATCACAGTCATTTTATTAAAAAAACATTTAGGCTACAGCGCTGAAATTTGGTATACGTGTAGATAATTCTGCTGGAAGTCGGTTGTAGCATAGTGTTCTCAACATCTGCCTTGCGTTTTGACGTGCAGGCGTTTGGAGTAGACAGGTGCACCAAAAATAATAAGATATTATATTAAATATTTGTACGTAACCTATGACCTGACGATAAATATTTACACACTAAGCTAATGTGAAATACTTTTATTGTGTTTTTAAAATTGAAAAGTTAATTTATAAATATGTAAGTTTTTTCGCCTCATAGTTTTATTTACTAACTCGCATATGTTATTAAAAACAGATTGTGTAACACCGGCGGTACAGAAATTACAAACTCGAGTAAATAGCGTCTCGTTAGTTATTTTCTCCTTACCGCCATTAATACACAATATACTATTAATAAATTTTGTAAACATTTATCAATTTGATGTTAGTAATAAATATATTTCTATTTACAGGTAATCAATGGAAATATTTTAAAAGTCCCATTTTTATGTAAGTATCTATGGCCTTAATACTTTTCATTTTTCTATAAATACTTTTAATATGTATAAAAGCAAAAGTCTCTATGAGTGTTTGTCTGTACATCGTAAGGGAGCATCGAATTGATCTGCTTTTAGGCATAGGAAGAGCTGCAGGGACGGAAAGTATTTGAGATAGTAATTACGTTTTCATCTCATTAGCTCGGAAAGGCTCACTTTGTTTAAAAACTTTCGCACAAAAGTTTTTTTATTAAATTCTTCAAAAACAAACATAATGAAACCGTCCGAAATGCAGTTCGTCCTTATTACTTTAGTTATCCGTGAATAACACTTGAGTTTTTTTTTTGATACTATTGCATTAAAGATAATGTTTTGTTTAAGTATTTTATTTAATAAATAAATTATTTTAGTTTATTCAATTATTAAATACAGCAAGAATAAATAAGTTATAAGTGTAATTTTTGTTCTAAGAATTTTAAAATTGGCATAGTGAAAATTCGGAACGCACCCTAAGAAAAAGAAAAGAAAAGAAACATTTATTTGGAATTACGTAGTAGGTAAATCATTTAGGTTGTTTTTACTATAAACATATAACTTTTACTTAATAAACTTAAAGTTCATAATTAAAACACGTGAGTAACTCCACCAGTGACGTAAAATACTTAAGTTTAACCTCTGAGAGTGCGATTTGTTGACTACATGCAGACACACAAAATGCGCTCAACCTATTTCAAAGACAATGTTGTTATCACGTTATCAATACTTAATTAAACGGTTTACAATAGGTACACTTATTTCATTCATAAGTCATTAAACACTAATTATTGTTTTTCTTGTATCTTGTATATAATTTCCTCGCTGTAGTGTGATGAAAAATTGTGTGTTTCGCAAGGCTCGATTTTTTTTCGGGTTTCGTACCTTAGAATCCTGAGCAAATTCGCTCGTGAGTTCAATCTTTGAATCCTTCGCTTGCTCGGTACTCAATATAGGCTCTCACACCAAAAAGCAAATTTCCAGCCTTCCATATCAAATAATTATTTATTTCGTGTGACAGACTAACCGGATTTTTATCAGAGGGATCCCTAAGAAACTTTTTATTAAGTTTATTTATCATTCTTTATTCTGTGCCGATGTAAAGCTACACTGCTAAGTCTAGTTTATTGACGTAGTGGTAGCTGGAAACGGATAAAGATTGGATCAAGATCGATAATTCTTGTAGAAATTATACTGCGATAGTCAAAGTATAAAGTTAATGAAGGCAAAGTACAAACTCATAAAGTTTCATTTTGATTGGACAAGTTGCGACTTTGGCAACATTTGATATTTACTCTTGGCATTCGCGTGTAATAGTCATTAGCCAATAGTCATTTTATATTTTATGGCCTAAGGCCCCATCGACATGACCAAAAATAGCACACTATACATGACATAAAAAGTTATGTGTTATTATAAACCATTACGAAGTGTCTTAGATATTTGTATCAACAAATAACGCACTTATTCGTCTGTCCGCCCATCAGCAGCGTCCATACATGGCACCGACTATAACCAGTTAGCATCGGTTATGGGCAAAGATATTAATATAGATAACTCACGTAGTAGATTTATTACTGAGATAAGGTGTTTTGTGATGGTTTTTTTTAAACTGATGGAATTCCGTTCAACTAACGGAATATTACCCGGCACAAATCAGAGTCGAAACAAATCATAACAATATTGATTCCCCTACCGGGAATTCAATCCGGGACCTTCGCTATGGCAGTCTAGCGTTTTATCACATGCGCCACTTGGTCCAATTTTAATGAGTTTTAAATTAAGTTATTTTACATACATTAGCCAATATTTTGTCTATAATACTTATTTTACTACTTTTTATTTGGTATTCGATGATTTTAGATTTCGATTAATTTTGAACTGACCTAGTTGTTTTTATCTCCATACCTTATACCTTTATATAACTTTATTATGAGACCTCATTCATTAAAATCGATCCAGCCGTTTTAGGCTACAGGAGGTTGCAATGTACGCGCGAAAAACATACTTTCCTTCTGGGTCAGTCGGGTGAAAAGCTTTGTACGAAGAGAAAATAAAAGTATCTCAGGGGCGCCCCAACAAAATTAGAAAAAAAGTAGCCCATTAAAAAATCTTTAATTATTTTTTTACAAAATTTTTTTAATTTCTTCATTTTGAATTGTTGTTGACAATAATATTTTTATTATAATAATATTTATTTCGGGTCGTGGAGAATAAATAATTCACAACTTTATTGAATAGTACACATTGCGAAGCTTATATAATATATATATATATATATATATATATATAGGTTCATAGTTATAATTTATACTAAAAAAAAACGGTCTTTTGTTAACTTTAATAACTGTTACTTATAACAATAACTTATAAGTTATTATAAGTCATTTAAATCATCGCATCGTTCCGCTAAGCCTTTATAATTTAAATAAATAATTGACTACGGTCAACAGCAAATTTGTAAGTTTCCAGCAACTCTACCCGCTCTACTTTGGTCATCAGTGTGAGATTCTAAAGTCAACTCCTTATTTATACTCGTACTAATGAAGTTTGCTAGAGTAAGTTATAGCTCGTTTTAGCTCGGTTATAGTTATTCCCGCGGGAACTTTTGAATTTTTCGGGATAAAAAGTTTAATCAATAGGTGTGCCCTACCTATCCTATGTCCTTCCCTGGGACTCAAACTATCTTCATACCAAATTTCATCATAATCGCTTCAGCAGTTTAAGCGTGAAACCGTAACAGACAGACAAACAGAATTATTTTCCCATTTATAATATTAGTATGGAAGTATTCAGTTCTGTTAATTTTTTTGTGACAGTTCATTTTAAATATAGAGTTCATAATTACAACCGAAAATGACAAGTGTGGAACATTCCTACATTACTGTGTTAAATAGATTTTCATCCGGCGCGGGCGTGTATGGAACATTTATGTCGGACTATGACATCATATCAATTAGTTAACATTTAGCTTATTTGTTAAACGTTAAGTACCTAGTACACTTAGCACGCCTAAATTTAGCGTGCCTTAATGATTTGCGAAAACCGTGTGAATAGCTATAAATAACTTGGTATATATTTTCGTTACTTTGGTCGCAGTACCTATATATAGGTAGATATACCTTACTACCTAAATATTAATCCTTATCCAAATAAATACGTTATGTATCAAAAAACTTTAATTTAAAACAAAATTTCCATTTAAATCATTCGATTTTCATGAATATCTTAGGAGATATCGCAGTTTTAAAATAACATGTCAGCAAAATAATTATCATGTACTGCGCGCGCATTTATCGCGCAGTCATGAGGGGGAAGGGCGGTACCTATTATTTAGAAAATTTTTCACCTTCTAATTTTTTTTTCTATAATTAATAAGGATCCTGCGACGATAACCAAATTTAGGTCGGGCAAAGCCGCTGGCAGAAGCTAGTATGAAATATATTAAAATGTAAAATTTTGAACTTCAGCTTAGCATAGTTTATACTTAAAATATCAGTTATAATAACAATTAGCTAAAATACAATAAATATTTGGCGCGTAGATAAATATAACACACAGAATCTAATTCACTTTTAAACCTTTAAACGAGCAATTCTTGTATATATATACATAGACACAGACATATAGACACAGCAACACTAAAACGACTTGACAATAGATGGCGTTGTAAAAAAACGAGCAGAGCTCGGTCTTCCAGGTACTTTAAATTTAACTAGGTTGATTCGATAATGAAACCGGTTACAAAGTTGTAGTTGTAATAGTTGAAATTATCAATTGTATTGCAGATAAAATTATAAAACTAATCTTTATGGCACCATTAAATATGCCCCATTATGTTCTGCGATCAAAAGAAGCCGATGGTCGCCAAACAAGCTTTCTCTGTTAATCCAAAACAGGTTCAACTTGAGTTGCCAACTGTTGCAAGAAAATATTGGGACCAACTGAGTATGTCACCAGTAATTTGCAAATGCCAATATTTACGAAGCCAAAACTTTGCGTGTGTCAACACCTACCTATGTAGGTTAGTTGTTAATGTCAACACATGCTTCTATGCTTGCGATAATTCGTTCTCTCACTCTTTAGTTACATATGTTTGTGTTTTGTTTTTTATAGGAATAAAATCATCGTTTGAAGTGTGTCTTTTATCTGCAACATACAATTAAATACATTGATGATTACAATGTAGTTAGAGAGATGGCATGTATGATATATTTTCTTCGAAGACTCTAACCTTCAGGGAGTCATAAACGAAGAAAGATTATTTTTATGTATGTATATTTATAATGTTTTTCTTAGTTTCATGAAGATTGGTTTATTTGTAAGATTTATGTAGGTACTAGGCCTTTATAAGTCACTGATAGGATTATTAGAATAAAGTGCACAAATCTTCCTAGTAGAGCTAAATTAATATTATATCTATCAACCTAATAGTATTAGTAAAATACAAACAGGACGTACACTAACTTGCGTATGTCTTAACGAAAATAAGTTAATTATGCAAATAGGTATATCCTGAACGTGAATTTTTTTTTTGATTTTTTTGGCTTATGAATAATTTTGTGTAAATTATTCTTAAAATAAAAATGTTTTTTAATGACACATTTTTTCCTATCATGCTTAACATGTCTATTAAACTCACGTTTATTTATATAATGGTGTAGGTTATTTAATCATTGATTACGAACATCATGTCAATGAGGACACCATCGGCAAACTCAGGTTAATTCACATGGTTAATTTTTTGCACAATATGTTTTATTGTGCAAAAAACTGAGATCAGAGCTATGCGATAATCGTAGGTAATCGATTATTTAAAAGAATTGAAAAAAAATATTCTTATGTTTTTTTCTGCAAAAAATTAAGAGCAGAGAGCTATGCGGTAATCGCAGGTAATCGATTATATAACAGAATTTAAAAATAATATAGCTTTTGATTGGCAATAAAATAAGGCATAAATTATGGGTTAGTGCGTAATTCTGATGTTTTTTTTTTCGTTACGAAAATAGGTATTCGGGCTTTTCTAAATATTTAAAAAATTAAACGAGTTCCATTAGCTTAAATATATTACAAATAATAATTTAATATTATAAATAAATACAAAAGACTGTTTATTGTGTAGGAGCGCAAAGGTTACTTACCTAGTTATTGTTTAGAGTTCTATTTTATTTAGAGCATTTCATAAAAAAAAAACATATATGACTCTTAATACACTGAGTCGCATAGAAAGTGGCTAACAAAAACCTCAATAAATTCTAAAATATTTGAGATAGTTTTGTGGAATAGAAACTGTATTATAGATAATTTTATAGTGCTTAAATAAAGGTCATACAAGTTCAAGATTATGAAGTTTATTTTAAACAAAAGTAAGTTAAGTAAAAATGACTATTTTTCACTTTAGGGGTTAGTGGCATGTTTTTAATCGAGTATGATCTTCCAATGGGGTTAAAAATCCACAGATTACTTATTAGGTACCTATTGTAAGTAGCGCCAAATTAGTTGATAAAAGAACCCTAGTGGCAGAGTAAAGCATTGTCAACACGATCCGCTAGGGTTCTTTTACCAACTAATTTGGCGCTACTTACGACTGGTACCTAATTAGTGATCTGTGGATTTTTGACCCCATTGAAATTGACTGTGAATTTCTGTACAAAAAACAAATGGTTTCTGTTGCTTAAATTTTTTATAATAGTCTTTATTATTTATTTACGATTTTTAATACAAACACCAAAAATAAGTAAAACGGTTTTACTTCTTTCTATATTTTTTATGAAATAAAATTTAATTAGTTTTTATTTCAAAAGGATTGCTCAAATATTTCAAAAGTTATCGCATTTATTATAACTGACCCACTTTCTTTGCGGCCCAAAGTATATCTATAAATATTTATGGATATATAACAAAGAAATCACACTGCGTCATCTGGTAACAGACAAACAAATAGGTAGCTGGGTGAATCAACTTTTAAAGTACTTCTTTTCTTTTCTTTTTGTGCCAAGTCTTTGATGAAAGGATAAGGATTTTTATAAACAGAATTATTTTTGTCTTCTGCTTTACCGAAAAATGCGAAATAAAAATAATTAATTATGAAATTTTAGGAACAGAGACATTACTTATATTATTTTATTATCTGAAATGCGCTTAGTAATATTAAAGCATTAAATTATGTTAATTAATGTGTTATTTTAGTAGTTGTTTATTTAGATATCTAAAAAAGACGTCGAAGACATTATTGGGTCACTTTGAAAGTAAATCCACCCACCTAAATATACTTTTGTTTGTCAATACCTGTTTTATTCACCCAGACTAAGACACTGTAAGTACCTAAATACCTACCTACAACATTATAATTGCTTTTTTTTTATTTGATCTGATAAGCTAGTAATATTATTTTATGATTTGCCATTGGTATATCAATCCCAACAATTTGGCAATTTGTTCAAAAGATGTTTCGATTACTAAAATGTTATTCACGTTTTCCGTCATATTTTTTTTGTTTTATTTGAGCCGAAATGTAATAAAATATGATGTTTTATTGGCTAATTACAGCTACCAAAATTAATTTTAACCATTTGTAATTAATTAGACGCATGATTAGCATAATATTCGTAGTTTAAACAACAAAAATTAAGGTTTTTGCAATAAATTTATATGTCGTAGGTTGATCAGAAAACAAGTTGTCAGGCAAAAACTAAAAACCTACTAACCAAGTGATACCAAAAACCACATGTTTTTTTCATTGTAACATTAACCTATGAAATATATGTCTTTGGAATGTCCTCATAATTTGATGCCAACCATAACATTTTTTATATTCGTGTCATGGAAAAGTAAAAACTCCCATGACATTTCTAGTACTGCCTACGGAAATAAATGGTTTAATCCAATTAAGGCAGTTTTGGCGCCAATTGTAATGTACGTAGTTATGATTATTCCTAGTTTCGAAGCAAGAATTAATCAATTTGTATATATTTTTAAATAATTTTGTCCATTAGCGGTCTTATTTTGAAAATTCATTTGTTTTTTAAAGATATTGTGACAGGTATCCTGACAAAATATGTTTCCCGAAGACTTTTATTATGGGGCGAATATAATCATGCCTTTTGGGGTGCATTGGATCAGTACCTAGCTGATAGAAGAGGTGACAAATACCCATACACTTGTGATTGATATGCTAACTAGCTTTTGCCCGCGGTTCCACCAGCCTTGAATTAGGTTATCCGTGTAGGATTTCAACAGCAACTCCTTAATTATATAAAAAAATTGACTCACGCTTCATGGTTTCAAGTTGTCTATGTCCTTTCTTGGGACACGAACTATTTTCATGCCAAGTTTCATATTAATCGGTACAGCGGTTGAAGCGTGAAGAGGTAACTGTCTGACAGACAGACAGAGTTATTTTCGCATTTATAATATCACTATGGACTATGGATAACTGACTTATGTGATGTTTGATCTGGTAAATAAGATTTTACTTGATTTTATGTCTGTACATAAACATCTTATTATGAGAAATTTCTATTTTTAGAAAAAAATAAAAGCCAATAAAGTAAAGCGATTTATTAGATGCCGGCTGCCTTGAATTTTTTTCATCACGTATAGTTTTCAATAAAAATTCGGATAAATAGTGGAGAAATGAATATAGTGCTTCAAAATATTTTTTTATATAGACTTCTACGATTTTTTATTGGTAAATTATAAGCATTTCATATTTTCTCATCGCTTCAACAAAGTTATTTGTATGGAAAAGAAAACATTTTGGTAAAAATTTGATAACTTCGGTAAAAAATAAAAGAAACTGTACCAACGATGTTCAGTTCCGAGATCATTTACAAGATAAGGTAAAGCTGGCGTCCAAAAAACTTGGTGTACTCAACAGAGCGAAGCAGTACTTCACGTCGGGGCAAAGGTTGTTACTTTACAAGTCGCAAGTTCGGCCCCATATGGAGTACTGCTGCCATCTCTGGGCAGGTGCACCCGGATACCAGCTTGGCCCTTTTGACTCGGTTGAACGACGGGCTGTGTTAAGACTCAATTCCCCAGGGGAAGATAAATGAAAAGATAGGTTCGTTAATACAATTTATTTTTTTAGTTTTATATACAATCACTGATTCACAAATAAACAATTTGAAAGTCTATAATTCCATAATAAATCCAGTTTCTGAATTTATCTGTTTTGCCGTCTTTTTCCTATTTAGACGATGGTATCGTAATTTTTCCTTCGGGTCGACTGTATTGTCGAAAATATCAATTAATCGTAATATGATGTAATTTTCACCAATTCTCAGCAATCTATGCTTTTATCATTCTTTTCAGATTGAGAAATTAAAAAAATCAATATGGCGAAAAAAAGCCAATCCGCAGAATCGATATAGCAATAATCACCTAACCAAATAAATGCACTTAGGTACCTGATGGGAGGGTTTATGGTAGAACCCACAACCTTGAGATAGTTTATCGAGAAATTCAAACCTTCTCTTATTAAAATCGTGTAGTAAGTTCCTCTTGTAATTTACATCTCCTTAGTTCCTGTTTCTCGAAGAACTTGATGCACTTCAAAAAGATTAACTCCTATTTATTTTAGGTAAAAATTGCAAATTTTGGTTTTAAACATCTATCCTTGAGAAAATCTCCAGAAGACTGACTTTGAATAATTTTCCATCTGTCATCTTTTTAAAAATCAGATTTAAAGACTGTTGACGTAAATGAGTATGGCATTCCATGCATGTATGGATATAGAATTTTACAATGATTTTGACATAACACGCAAAAGGGTAATTTAAAGCTAATTACACACTACATATACAAAATAAAATACTTCACTCGCTACATTATCCCCCCTTCCTCGTGAAAATTCGGTTAGACGAATTTTCCGGGCTGTTAGTTTAATAATTTAAAAGACAGAACCGATCCCTAAAAACTTACATCACGTACGCATCTAATACTCTAACCTCATCACTCATACTAACCCAACCTAACACGCTAACCTCATATACTTCCTATTCATTCATCCACACACGAAGGGCATAACCGCTAAGGAACCCCATGACCGATCTGTAAGGGACTTGATGTTAATTGTTGTATCTTGGCCAAATGCCTTATTACAACTAGGACTACGATATAAGGCTTATTTAATGAGTTATCCCACCGCTCAAATTCCTCGACAAGGGCTTTTTTAAGGAGTTGTCAATCCGCTCCATATTTTGGACATAAGCTTATTTAATGAGTTGTCATACTGCTCAAGATAAAACCCCGCTGTATTAAAATCCTTTAATTATGAGATAAATATAAAAGAGACTGTCTAAAATTGCAAGTTTGAAAGTAGCTAGAAAGTAAAACGAGTAAGAAATTGGATAATTAATAAAGAAAATTAGTTAAAATAAATTAAGTATTTTTATATAATAAGCTACAATAGCTTTTAGAATTAATAATGAGCCAAAGATGTCGTGCTCTTTGGTCTCCATTTAATAACGCAAAAGTCGTATAACCGACCCAAGGAAGGAGTACTACTAAAGAAACTATGTAAAGAAAATAATGTCGCAGACATCAACAACAAAATTTGTCGTTGTTATAGTAATATTGAGAAAAAAATATAAAATAACGTTAAATTACGTTTCAATTACGTGTAAAATAGACAAGAAAAATATAGAAATTACGTCTCTTGACGTGAGAGAACAAATAGCTTTTTTGAGAATCAGTTAAATATTTAAATAAAGAATGCGTCCAATCGACTTTAATGAAAATTATTATTCGTAGTTAAATATAAATACAAATCAAAGCATCTCCTGCATGCCAATCGAAAGAAAATAAAATTATGTTGGCTCTAAAGGAAATAAAACATAAAAAAAGACAACCAAATATAAATAAAGGCCTAAACGTTATTTTTATAAAAACTACGGTGTCGTTAAAATGACTTTTTAAATTTTGAAAAAGGTAAAAGAGGAATATAAATTAAATTAGGTCTAAATGTTATTTTTATAATAACGACGGTGTCGTTCAAATGACTTATTGCATTTTGAAAAAGGTTAAAGAGGAATATAAATTAAATTAGGTCTAAATGTTATTTATATAATAACGACGGTGTCGTTCAAATGACTTTTTGAATTTTGAAGAAGGTAAAAGAACAACATATCGTGATTAGTAATTTAAAAAACACATCACTAACTCTTAAGTTAGTTGCAAAACAATTAGGAAAGCATATATTTGCTTCATAAACAATAATATATAAAGCAAATGCGTTAAAAACCAAGTAGTATAACCAAAACATAAGTAGTTAATTATAATTAAATTGCACAAAATGTGCCCTCAATTTAAGAGGTATCTTCAACATTTAAAATCTTTAATATGGTAAATACCCACATTTTTATCATTTAAGTCCACCAGTTCGTATACTAACGGCGAAACTTTACGTATAACGCGACATTTTACGAATTTTGGAGCTAGCTTAGTGCTGAAATGAGCACCGGCATCACTTAAAACGTGATTGCGTCTCCATACATAATCATTAACATTAAACTCTTTAAAAGTACGACGCAGATTATAATGTTCTGCGTTCTTCTGATGTGCCTTATATAAAGCTAATTCAACCTTGTTAAATATATAAGCAAGAAACCCGGTATGCTCAGCATAAATATCCCTGGGCATAAATACGAAATTGTCGAAGTCCTCGTACTTCGCGAAAATATTACCATCGGTCACTAATTCACGGCCGAAAACTAAAAACGCTGGTGAATAGCCAGTCGTATGATTACAAGACGAATTAATAGCCATTTGTACTTGTGGAATAAATTTGTCCCAAGTTCGGTGGTCTTCGCCTACTAAAGCTGCAATAGCCGTAATAATAGTTTTATTATAACGTTCCACAGTATTTACTTGTGGACAGTAACGTGGAGTGTAAAATACTTTTGGAATATTATATTTTTCCCAAAGATTTTTACAATCGTGACTGGTAAATTGTGAACCATTGTCCATAATTATTGTTTGGGGTACTCCGTAAACCAAGAAAACATCGTTTTCCAAGGTTTTTAATACATTAGCCGCTGTGGCTTTTTTTAAAGGAAAAATTAAACAGTATTTACTGAAACAACATGTGACAACCAAGATGTTTTGATTCCTATCCCTTGTCATTGGTAGAGGACCAACTAAGTCAATGGAGATACATTGAAAAGGACGTGAACAAATTTTAGGTTTTCCCATGACACCAAATGGGGAATGGTTTTGATGCTTGTAAGCCAAGCATGTAGAACAATCAGCTATGTATTTAGATATCTGGCGGAACATTCCTGGCCAATAAAAATCTTTTGATATCTTTTTAAAAGTCTTAAAAGCACCAAAATGTGAGTTTGATGGCTCCGTATGTTTAGCCGCAATAATATTAAGCCTATCGTTAGGATTCGGAACCTCCTTCCACATGTAATCACTATCAGGTTCCGTTTCAACTTTTTTAAGTAATTTCCCGTCTTTAATACAGAAATCTAAACAATCTGATGGATTATTTAAGCAATAGGTACGCTTTTGTTCGTACCAAATCATACTCCGATCAGTATCAATTGGTTCTACGTATTTATGGAAAACATCATCTACGTCAGTCTGTACGTCAGTTGATGTGTCCTCTATTATAGGGGTGGACCGAGATAAAATATCAGGAACGACATTGTCCTTTCCTCTTTTATGCTTTAAAATAAAATTAAAACAAGACAACCGAATGGTCCATCTGGCTAACCTACCTGTTGGATTAGATAATTTTAAAAACCATTTCAATGCAGCATGGTCAGTAAAAATAATAAATTGTTTCCCGTTGTCCAGAAAACAACGCCAATGCTCTAATGCTAGAATAACCGCTAGCGTTTCTCGCTCCGTGGCCGAGTAATTTCGTTGTTGTTTAGATAAAGACTTACTCATGTATGCCACAACAACCTCATTGCCGTCTACCTCTTGAGTAAGCATTGCACCTATGCCAAAGCCAGATGCATCACAATGTACACTAAATGGTAGATCATAATTGGGACAAGCTAAAATAGGTGTATTTACAAAATGATTTTTTAAAGTATTAAATGCGTTATCCGCTTCTTTCGTCCATTTAAATCTTGGCGTATTTTTACCCGCAGACGTTAATAAATTAAGAGGACCAGCTACAGTACTAAAATTGGGTATAAAACGTCTATAGTAACTAGCTGTTCCTAAAAAACGACGAACCTCCTTACGCGATTTAGGAGTAGGAATTTCAAGAATGGCTTTCACCTTATCTGGGTCTGTGCGTAGACCACGTTCGTCCACGATGTAACCTAGATATTTTAGCTCGTTTTTAAAAAACTTACTCTTTTCAAAATTAATAGTTAAACGAGCCTTTGTGAGTTTTTCAAGTACTCGATTTAAAAGGGATATGTGTTCTTCGAAACTCTCGCTAATAATGATAATATCATCTAAATAACAGAATACTTTGTTGTTAAAATTGGGAGAAAACAAGGAATCCATCAATCTCTGTTGTGTAGCAGGACTATTTGATAACCCGAAGGGTAATCGTTTAAATTGAAAGCTGCCGCGTGTCGGAACGTAAAACGCAGTTTTGTTTCTGTCATCTACGTGTAAAGGAATCTGCCAAAATGCTTTTGCAATATCAATACTGCTTAAATATTTCGCATTAGACAAATTATCTAAGATTTCATTAATAAAAGGTAAATTATACGCGTCTTTCCTAGTAATTGAATTTAATTTCCTACTATCCAAACAAAATCTCCATTCGCCATTCTTCTTAGGCGTAACTAAGACTGGAGATAACCATGGACTCTCGCATGATTCAATAATGTCCCACTTTATCATTTTATCTACTTCTTCACTAAGTACCCGTTGTCTTTCCGGAGATAGCCTATAATTTCGTTGTTTAATCGGTGCGTGATCACCAGTATCTATTCTATGTGTAACTAGATTAGTTTCACCAATAATGCCAGTTTCCTCAAACGAAATAGCTTTAAAATTACTAATAACTCTGTCCGCCGTCTCCTTTTGAAAAGGGGAAAGGTTATTATAAAACTGAATCTTGTTTTCCACTTTAGAAAGTTCAGAAATATTAGATTTTTTAACTTCGTTCTTAACTTGAAAAAGATTAGGTGCCAAATTAAAAGATTTCCAAAAATCTATCCCTAAAATTATTGATGGGAACAAATCTGGGAAAACAAATGTTTTAATTATATTACATTGTTTATTAAATACCATTGGCAATAAAAAATAGCCAATAGCTTGGTGTACTGCTTTACCAGCAGTCGAAACTTTTATATTCTCATCCCTTAAAAGGGTAAAACCTAGCTTTTGTATGGCTAGATGTGAATTATTCCCTAAAACGCTGATGCAAGAACCTGTGTCTAAAAGACCCATACATTCTGTCTCTTTTATATTTATTTTTAAAAAAGGACGTAAATGAGTATGGCATTCCATGCATGTATGGATATAGAATTTTACAATGATTTTGACATAACACGCAAAAGGGTAATTTAAAGCTAATTACACACTACATATACAAAATAAAATACTTCACTCGCTACAGCTGTGAGAATTGTCGACGATTCCAAACTCACTTGCGGTATCGAGCCCTTAAGTCTGAGGAGAGACTTTGCCTCACTGTGTGTGTTCTACCGCTTGTACAATGGGATGTGTTCTGAGGAATTGTTCGAAATGATGCCCACGGCTACTTTCTACCATCGCACCGCTCGCCATCGGCAGGGAATTCATTCTCACACTTTAGAACCTAAATGGTCGCGTACAGTGCGGTTTCAGAGAAACTTCCTCCCGCGAACGCTTAAGTTGTGGAATGAGCTCCCTGCCAAGGTTTTCTGCAAGGACTACAGTATGGAGTTCTTCAAGAAAGAAGTTATTAGATTTCTGAAGGGTCGGCAACGCGCAAGTGATACCCCTGATGTTGCAAGCGTCCATAGGCTACGGTGACCGCTTACCATCAGGCGGGCCGTAAGCTTGTTTGCCACCTTAGTGGTATAAAAAAAAAAAAAAAAAACCAATATAACAAGAAATATAAGAGTTCTACTTTACTTTCATATTATCAGAAATGAACACAATTTTTTACAATAACAAAGTGAAAATAACCAAAATCGTCAATTTTTAAATATTAGATCCCATTTACCTTAAAAATATGTGCTGACGATAACTTTTCTTGGTGTTTATCGAAAAATATGGACTAAAATAAGGCATATTTGGGAGCACCAAAATTCGTGTCGACCTGTGTTATAGTTCAAATAAAACACAATGCTTCATAGGGGGCAATTTGTTGACAAGCATTATAGGCATTGAATGCGCTCAATGCTGTCTATGCGCACATTCGACCGTTCTGTTGGCCAAAAATGAATGCGCTATGACGTCAATTCCGGACCGCATTAAACTCATTGGTTGCACATGCTTGGGAGGTAAAGTAGTGGATGTGCTGTCAAATAGTGAACGGCCATATTGTATGTTTACATTTGGTGAACAAAACGATCTCAATGCCTATGCGATGTCATAGCTCAATGCCGTGAATAGAACGCACCTAGAGAAGTTGTATTTTTTAACCTCACAGTAGAATTGATTCGATTTGCCCCGGTCCACCCTGCCTACAATATTCAGTTGGAAACTATAAAGGCTCTCCATTTAAATACATTCAATTATAAATAAAGATTATATAAAATACTATCAATTTCGAAACGTATGGTAAATTAGATGTAAAGTAGATTTATAATGTTTCTAAAATGAATTCCGCTTGAGTAAGTTTTTTTGTATGCAATGAGTCAAGTTCGCATGTGCCGCAAACAGCTATGCGTTTTAGCATTTTTGCATATTCAGATATGCTAATTTCATCGTCAATTTGACTGTTGTACGTTATAGCGTAGTAAAGAATCAAGAAAGTATAAATATTTTCTTAGATTCCTTTTTAAATCTTTTCCGTATTTGCCTCTTTTTTTTGTCCTTTTACTATGTAAAGGTCAATTTCTGACCAACTTTTCGTTATAGGATCGTGTTGCAAAATTACAAGGACGTGCACGTCATATTGTCCACCAATATTTCAAACATACGGGTCTAAATAATAGCCTCTTTTCTTGAAGTGGGTAAAAAAATTACTTTTCTCATACATAATTTCATTCCCTATTTTATTTTTCTAGAGGATTGAATTTTGCAAACTTCTTTCTTAGGGGGCACTACGTCATATCATATTTTAAGTTCTAACGCGGCAGCGATTTGAGAAGTTGAGAGCAGCGATTTGAGTGTAAGAAATCCCAATAGAAACAAAAAAAATCGGCACTTTCTACTTGTATTGCGAATAAATATTTACATATTAGGAATGTGGTTTAGCTGGTGACTTTGGCGTAAAAAGCTTTGATATCGCGTTGTACATATGAAACTCATTCTGTTAAATGTGTAACTGTAGCTAAATAAAAGTTAGCTTTATTAGACATTTTTTCTAAGTATGCAGCAGTCGAGCTCTAGATGCTGCCTTTTGCAATTACAGATTTAAGGTAATGGCATACTCTAGCAAAAGCGTGCCGTTTCGACCAGTGTACAAACACATGTTACACTATTGAAGAATGCAAAGAGACACAGTCCCACGTACGATAGGCGCTAGCACGTGACCGCACGTTAAAAATCCGTTGAAATTTTCCGGTTTTTTGTCGTTATAAAATTCAAACATTTATTTAGAACTACGAAATTAGCAAATTCACTTGGTCATATTAATATATATTTAAGGAAATAAGAATCAAGAGAATATCACTCTTAGCTTTCTAAACAATTTAAATTAAAGCCAAAAAATAGACTGTTAGAATATTATTTTTTTCTTACTGTTTTAATAATTAAATAATTACAAAATTAGCAAATCCACTTAATTAAAGTTTGAACTATAACATATTTTTTTGACGACAAAAAGTGTACTCAGGACTGTAACAAAACTAATCAAATTCTTGCAAACTTAATTCGTTTGGGTATGCCATCAATAGTATTATATAATCTGTGCCATCACCTAAAATACAAGCGCTCATATAAAGCATGAATATACACAAACAAAAAGTTTTAAAATAGGAAGTTTATTAAATTATAAAGCTTGCGTGTCTATTTATATCTATTCAAAACTGTTACGAAATGCCAAGTGAATAGAAAACGATAAATATTTAGTAGGATTGTCGTAAAGGTCTAACTTGTTAGCGAATGTTTTGTGGCGTCGTCGTGTCAAAGACACTTAGTGCGTCAGCGGCGTTCTTGACATACCTTAATAACACTATGTAACTAACTACGAACAACACGATGCGGCACGACTCTTATGTCGACATTATATTAGATTTTCAACAAATTTGTTTCCTACGAAATAGAATTCCTGCATTTTGTAATCACTAAAACTGGATTGACGATTTCAAATTTGAAATGAGCAAAGTCAATGCAAAACTGTTAAATGGAACAGAAGAGGTTTCGACATAAAATAATTAGAATAATATTAATCTGTGCTTTGCCCAGATGAACTGTTAATTTAACGATCAGCAGACAGCATGATTTACTAAACGTTGGAAAAGGCATGGTGAGAAGATCTACGTTAAGTTATAAGTTAAATCATAACTAATCATTTTTGTGTTATTTCAAAAACAGCATTCGTTTTATGTCCCGCACTATTCTATCTTAAATTTCTTCTAAATTAATCTGCACTTGGACAATTATTGCCGTTATACGTACTAAGTATCTGAACCTACTGAAACATATCAAAACAAAAAAAAAACTTAACAAATCCATCACCAACCTACGAGTATAAAGCCTGTGTTCCTAAATTTGAACCAGCATACTGGCCAGTACGGTGTGACGTCGTATTTCGGAATTTTGACGTTAGATAATGCCGTCACACTGTACTGGCCAGTATGCTGGTTCAAATTTAGGAACACATGCATAATAATAATACATTCTTCTGCATTATAAACATTCTCGTTGAATTTCAATAAATTGTTTCATTCAAAAAAACCACAAAAAAACCCATCTGAATGCGAGTTTTAATGGAAAGTGTATAACTTTGCAATTAATTATTTTAATATTATTTTATTTCTTGGGCCGCAAAGTAAAGTATTGTTTGCCATTGACTTGTCGGTTCAAACATTTTCTGTTATAAGAATTGAAAATTAACGTCATAAGTACGTATAGATGTTACAAATACGTATGTGCGGAGTTTACGTAGTTTATATATTTATTAAAGTTTCCCAGTAAATAATGAACGTAACTGAAGTGTGTGTATGGGTTTCCCCACTAAGACACTAGTAAAATATAACAGCTTTTATTTGCGTAATTACATACTTGCCTACATGATAATAATTTGTGTTTTCCGTCTGGGTATACTATACGAGTAAAAAAACCAGCCAAGTGCGAGTCTGGCTCGCGCACCAAGGGGTTACGTGCAAACTTTTTATATGTTGTTGTATATTATTAAAAAATATTTTTATAAGGTAACTAAAAATGTACGCACTTTTTCTCTATCTGTGTGCAATAAGACGTTGCTCTGTACCAAATTTCAAGATTGAGTTCACGGGAAGTACTCTGTAGGTTTTGACTCCCTTGCGAGTTTCGAAAATTTGCGGCTGTATCTTTTGATTGCTTTGGCTTATTATTATTGATTTTTTCTCAGCTCCAAGGGACAGTAGACCTGAGTATTTGATATAATTGATACCTCCACGTGTTCCAGTGAAAAAGGGTCTTGACAGACGGACGGACGGACAACAAAGTGATCCTATAAGGGTTCCGTTTTTTTCCTTTCGAGTTACGGAACCCTAAAAATTCTATACTTACCTAAAATCTGTAACAAACGACATAAGTAAATAAAATACGTGACAGAATATGTGATGCAAAATGTAGGTATTTGTTGACTATAGTCATATCGGCACCGCGACCGCTGCGCTGTACATTGAATGATAGGTAGTTCTGAAGATAGTGTTTACAATATTGACATAGTTATATCTATTAATATTTAATAATTAAGGTAATATTAGGAAGGTAAATAATATTGCTAATCAACTATAAGCCTCATTTACTTGCAGATTTTGTTTTCTGTTTTACTCAACTATTCAGGACATACCTACCAACTAACCCTGAAAGTTGAAAAAAGGATTCGATGTCTCGAGATCCATCTTTGGATATTTTATTTATGTATGCAAATAGCAGTTTCTTTAATAATATTAGTTAGAGCTTAGAGTTATTCATTCGTAGTTTGATGATTTTTGTATATTATACAGAAGGATTAGTTGAAAACTAATGTGCAGCCGTTTACACCTGTGACGAGGATTCATTTTCATAATTTTGACATGACTTAGGATCAATCATTTGAAAAATATTCATAATTAAGGACAATATAATATAGAAAATCTATTAAAATAAATTAAAAGAACGAAGATTAACGATGCCATCAATGTCAAAATCAATACCTCAACATCTATATTCGATGTTTTTTTATGTCATTGTTAGAAGTACCTAAATAAAACAGTAAAATTGAATGTATTGTCTTTATTATGATAAAATTTTAAGTATAAGCTGACTTTACTAGAAATAAGTTTATAATAGTTACAATTTGTAATCACATACTTTTTAATGTACTATAAAAAATTATGCTAAACGTAGAAAATCAATTATCGATGAAATAAAAATAGAGCGCGACAACATTACGCTAAAACATGACAGACTAGTTTGCACATCTATATGATCTCTATCGCTGCTGATTATATTATCGAACATCGATGATCAATCATCGACCATCCCTAATCTTTTCCATATTTACTTGGTTTCATCTGGTTATCGTACCAGGTACAGTCCCTCAATATTCAAAAATTATATATTTTTTTTAAGAACAATTTGATAGCAATAAGGGATTTATTAAGCGCGGCCTTGTACACCTCTCGATACTTTGCTAAGATCTTGACGCCCCGGTGAGCTGCAATACGTTATACGCGTACTTGTTTTAAAAATACACGTACTAAGGTACGCTATACTAGTTTTGTTTCTTTTCTATCTAAAACCTGTTATTATCTAATTATTAAACCGAAATGCACTTTTTTATTATTATATTACAATTAGGCCGTGGGAATCATTGACCCTGTTGTTTATGTACTTAAATTAGCAAAAGTATGACGCACCTAGTACGTACTTTTTACCAGTCGTGAATTAGATAATACTTAACATCACTTCACTAATCAGTATAATATAATTGTGTTTTTATTGTTCACTATCAAGTTTATGTCGAACAAAAACGTCATTAGAGTTGTTTGCTGAATTCTTTAAAGAGGTGCGACCTTAAGTTTGGTTAGCGTTGTAAGTCCTTGGCATTTCTTGTAAATATAGCAAGCACTTTTTTTAATGACCCTTGAATTAACTTAAAGAACGTCATCTGATAATAACAAAGTGGTCACGTTTGCAGCACAACTTGATGACGCTTTATCATCTGGGTTCCCACACTCTTATCGAGATTCTAGAAGATAGATCTTAGTAATTGCTTGCAAATTAATGCTTCCAAGAATTTTTCCATAACATTTGCTGCAAAGAAGGATGAGCAAAAATGTACGAAAGCTGGTACCTAAAAACCAACTGTAACCCATGAAAATGTTTATATACTGTGTGAATGGTCTTATTATGCAGAAAAAAATTCTTTATGGGGGCCGAATTTCGCTATCCGTTTACAGATATTCAAATTGTCAATAAACCGTAATATTTGGTTTCATGTCTTATTTTTTTTGGGATGGAATTTTAAAAATGCTCGTGGGTAATATTAACTAATTTATTTATTCTAATCATTAATTTTATTAAGGTAGCAATAGGTTAAGAATACTGACTCTTTAATTCTAGTAAATAACAAATTAAAACATAAGGAACGGAGTGATACAGTCTTAGTTGAACGAACTATTGAGATAGCCTGTGTGGAGATGGACCAATTCATTGTTATTAGTGTATACAGACTGGCTTCAGCGGACTATGAAATTTTTGAAAATATAATGGTTGGAATAAAATAAAAAAATACTCATTTGTGAAGATTTTAATATTGATTTGTTACTGGAAAACTCCTTTTTTATGCATTAAATTGAAAACTCTGTTTTAATCATTTTACAGCAAAAATATATTTCTAGAGCCAACCGGAATAACAGCCAGTACAGGAACATGTAAAGATAACATTTTTGCAGATTTCTGTATTACAGTCACAAATAAGTGTATTGTGAATAAGCTTGCTTTTGACCACTGTGGTCAGTTAGTTCCAATTCAAATGTTAACTAAGGAAAAGGAAATAGACACTTTGAAATGTTGAAAAACAAATTATTGTTCAAATGTAAAACAGTAGTGACAAAATAAAAGCCACTTGGAATATGATCAATGTTGAGACTGGACAATCTAAACTCCATTAAACTGAATATTGCCTATAGAGCAGTGGTTTGGGTATACCTTTCAATCTTATCACCCCTATGACCTATTTTGAAAACTGATTTTACCCCCTATAAAATGTTATCAAAGAAGACGACTAAAATTTAATTATTAACTTTGCCTGGCGGTTTTTCCTGCAAAATAACTTAGTCCCGTGGGAACTCTTAATCCGGATAAAAATTATCGTATATTTTAATTCTAGCCATGGTCTATCTGTCTTTTCAATCTCATTCAAATCCGTTCAGCAATTATGCGGGATTTAGTCACAAAAATCTATACGAACATATTTAGTCAGAATATTAATAAAAAAATTATTGTAATTTTTTTTTAATAAAATTTATAAATAATAATATTATGAATAATGATAATATGTTAGTGTTAAGGTTGTTATTGTTTGGTTTCGCATTTTTTTCTTAGGTTAACATTGACCTAGCACACCTTTAGCAAAGCCTTAACTCATTTTGTGAGATTTGTGAGGTCTTTTCTTGTCTTTGTTTTTACTATAACTAAAGTTATAGAACAACTCAATCAATAAGCGGCGGCAAAAAGTAAAAACATTCTTAAAACCTCTGTCACCCATAATAGGGTACCTACTTTGACCAAAATGTTCTGAGACCATAAAAGTTCTACCCTTTTTCTCCTTTTCTTTAAAAATTTCATGATCCGTAAAAAGGTTTTTTTTTGTTATTAACCGCCAATTATTTATCGAAGTCGGAAAAATATTGCTGTAGAGACAGCAAAGAAGTTAAACTCCGGAACCTTATCTTGTTAAAATATGAATCATATTTACATGTAATGAGATATTCAGATAGAACACAGTGATGGTAACGCTATTTTTGAATTTATGTACATACATCGCACTCAAGCCACGGTGGGCTGATCTATATTATTATTTTAGTTAATAGTTATAAATGTAATAATCTATAACCTATTAGCCTTATTACCCTTGAAAAATTACTGTTTTACCCCTGTGCGGGTAACTACCCCCAGGTTCGGAACCTATGGCCTATAGGTTGATAGGACTATTTTTAGGTCACAGATATTCCTGTTTCTACTAATAACTCGCTCAACACTTTTCCATTATTAGCAGAGGTACTGTTAAAAGAAAATGTAAAAGAATGCCAAAAAGGTTTCAAATTCAGATATGTAAACCATAATTATGTTATTAAAGCATTCAACTCATTAAAATTAAAAAACACTGCTGACCTCTGGGGCCATTCTGTCACCCTAGTAAAAACTATAATTGCAGTTACTGCTCACCAACTAGCTTTGATATTTAATAAATGTAATTTGCTGATCTCATTAAATACAGTAAAGTTCTACCTATATTTAAATCAGGTAGTACTACTGACCTGTCTTACGTTAGACCAATTTCTATTTTACCTGTTTTCTGTAATTTTTTTTAAAACTGATCTTAAATCAACTATGTATTCACTTAGGTCCACTGCTAACTTGTAAACAGTTTGGATTTATTTACAAGGGGTCGCTCAACAATTGATGCTGGTGTTGAACTTTTTCATGACATAATTGATACAAAATTGACAATGCTTTCGATTGCGTCCAACATGAAACTCTGATCAGGAAAAACAGTTTGGTTTTAAGAGTACTGACTGCATTTAAACTAATTAAAGCTCCTTTTTAGCCTCATACGGCCCCACTGCTGAGGCTGGGGCTGACGTATGCCTTCCTCACCATGTTTTTCTTCACCGAAACGCCAGTGGTGTGAATAATCAATGTACTTGAGAAATTAAGAAAAAGACTTGTTGGTACACGCAGGGTCTAGAACCTCCGCACTCAAGATGCAAAGTGAAATCTAAATCCTGGGCCACCACCGGCTTGACTAATTAGCTTGTATCTTGACACAAGAATTCAGACAGTTGACATAAATGGGAAGCGCTCTCCTGGATCAAACATAAAAATTGGTGTAACACAGGGTTTTGTTCTTGCGCCATTCCTATTTCTTATATAAATTAATGAACTGCCTATGGTTGTAAAAAATAGTCATGATATATTAGAGAGTTTTTTTTCGCCGTTTCTGCTCACTAAAACGCCATTTTGTCCTCGAAATGCTAGTGACTAGTAACTTATTGTTTATTGGCTTCAAAAGTGATATGATATCCTATGTAAAAAAAATAAAGCATTTGAATTTAAATTTGAACGGACGGCGAACGACCATTTTTCAACATGATTCGGCCATTCAAAATTTATATAAATTATCCTTATTGGTTGCCAAAATGCCCATGCACCTTGTGGTTTGTTTTTATAAGTTTGTAACTTTTGATATTGTAATTAAATAAATATACTTCAACGACAGCTCATGGCTTAAATATTTATTCATTTTAATGCAATTTAAATATTTTGATATACCTAAGTTTAGACATTTCGTTTGAGATTTTATTGTATAATGCTTATTATTTATCAGCAAAGATTATATTATTCATTATTAAGTCATGGCCATTTTCTTTTTGTATTAAGACCAACTAGTTTTTTAAACAGCATCTTGATTTCAAAGATTATCGGATAAGAAAAAATCTACTAAAAGATAGCTACTAAAAGTGTCTAAAAACCCGCATAAGACTTTTCCTTCACTCGTATATCCCCACTTTTGTGTGTGTCCTACTTACCTTGGCTGAAGGTGATTGGAGCCATAGTCCAGCACACAGGCCTAAAGCGGACTGTAGACTTTACATACGTCTATTTGACGTATGCAGGGCTCATTGCGATGTTTACTGTAAAGCCAGTAATGTGAATAAACAACGTAATTGGTTGATACCTAGTATGAACATTTGCCCCTCTGAACGCATACAAGAGGTACTACATATAGGTTATAGTATGAGCGTTCTGTGCACTGCTTCAATGCGTTTAATGTCATAATCCAGCCAAGTCAAAAAGACATAAATTTTGTGTGACACACTGTACAAATCTTGGCTCATTCTCTTTGGTTAGATTATTGACATTTAACACATAATGTGCATAACGTCGGTCAACAAAATGTCACTTTTATATTATATTTTGTAAGAGGTATAGATTACTACAGAACAAATGATATAGGTACTTAGTATAAGTTGACATTGTTAATCCTAGTAAATGTTTACCCTGTAGATTTCTTTGTAAAATCACAGCTGAGAATTAATTATTAATTATACTGTATTGACAATATTATTTTGTTAATGGTTTATTTTACACAGAGTTTCCTTATTATTGTTCTTAAAATGTCACCGACTTCTGTGTATAATTAAAACTGTTTTTGTGGGAAATAGTTTTAATTAGCGTCTTTATGGGTTAGGAAAACCCTTCTAATCTATTATAAGAAAATGAATAAACTAACTGACTAATATATTAATGGCCAGCCCAAACTTCTGGGACCAGAAACTTTAAATTTTACACAGCGGTTTCTATTATAACGAAAGCGTGAACTTAAAAAAGGATTTTGAAAAGTAGGGTGGTGAAATGGAAGTTCGTTTAAACACCCGTCATTTTTGAAGCCAAAATAATAAAAATTGTGATTTGGGCTGTAGGTTGAAAATTAAAATTGACTTGATTTACCTTATTTGCCCTAGAGGGAAGAATATGAGATGAAGATTATACATTATAATCTATATTCAGCAATTTTAGCCAAATCGGTTCTGTAATGGCGTGCAGTAGAAACAAATTTTCGCATTAATTATTTATATGAGAAGTATAACGTACCTAATTAGGCACTTTAACATTTATTATATCTGTTAGAAGTATTTTATACCTACATAGACACTTTCGCATTTATTATATCTATGAGAAGTATTATTTACCTACTTAGGCACTTTGTCTTTTGCATAAGCTAACCGATTTCTTTCTATTTTTTGTACCTACCAATAAATAATAGCGCTACAAACAACTGAAAATCAATGTTATTATTTTAACACGTCTACCAATTTATCGCGCCTTGCCCGTGGTACAGTTGTGAAAGTTCGGTTAACCGGACCATCGTTGAAATTTTATGCTAAAGTACAGTTGACCGGACAACTGAAAAATAACATAGGTTCTTACTGATTCCGCGAATGTTGTTTCTCTTCTTTTAAACAACTGGCGCTACCTATGCTGTAAGGGTTGTACTAATTCAGAAACCTTCTCCGGCGTGTGCACAACAATTTACCAAAATTTCATTACAATTGGTTTACCTTTAGCACGTTGCCATAAAAATAACGAACCCAAAGAAAAGAATTATCCAACTTCGTGCAGTCGGCTGGAAGTTATGGCGTGATCATGGTAAACAGGGATTCATTTTTATATTTATATATAGATAGGAAAACACACAGTAAATTTAAACAGATATTTTGAGTCAGATACATTTTGGCACTCGACTTTTAAGCGAACAAAACACGTAGTTTAATGGTTTTTCAGTACCTATGTCATTGTAATGAATCAAATAGATGGGTACAATTTTTATTATTTTTCTGTATATTTTTACTGGGTTTTTACCGTAATTTTAAAAGATAAGAAAATGTCCTTATCATCCTCATACGTCCCCACTCACCTAGGGCGAATTGGGCTATAGTCCACACGCGGGCCCATTGCGGATTATAGTCTTCAAATCCGTCTTTTTTTTGACGTATGCAGGTTTCCTCACGATGTTTTCCTTCACCGAAAAGCAAGGGGTGTGAATGAAAATGTGCTTAAGAAAATAAGAAAAAGACTTATTGGTACACGCCAGGGCTCGAACCTCCGTCACTCAGGATGCAAAGTGAAATCGAAACCCCTCGGTCACCACCGACCGAAGAAAAAGTATTCCTTAGGTTTATCTTAAAATCTTTTTGTTCTTAATGCTATTTTTACAAACTTCTACTTAAGAATAACTTATAGTAACTTTGATTATGGCTAGGGTATAGGCTAGACCGCGAAAATACGCCGTTTTTGTGCAAATTTTGTGGCTAAAATCTACAGCATTGAAAAAATATATGTTATAAAAATTGCTTTTGTGTAGTGCATTACCTTACTGAATGATTTTCATTTATTGTATTTAATGCAATAAAAAATCTGGAAGTGACCATTGTTCAATACTTGTGCAAATTTTTAAAGCGTGTTTTGCATTTGCTTGTAATGAAAGTTGGTTAAATAATTAGAATAGCTTGTTATCTAGTGCATTGACTCTAAGCTGTAGCGAAAAGTCAAAAAATGTGTCTACAAAACGGTAATAACGTTAAATTCCATACAAAAAATTTAAAGTTTCAAGGCGTCATTACGGTATAAATGACTTAAGAAGTTTATAACATTATATCTCATAGTAATGGATATGACATAATCTAATGATTTATAGTAAATTTACATACACAACGTTAGAATTACAGAAATTAGCTTTCTGGCCTATATCGCCCTCTTAATGAAAATAACAATAAATTTCCTGTACATTTAATTACCCGTCTGCGAAGGTAAAAACGAGTACGCAATTAATTTCTATGTAAATTCGACGCATTTATGTTATTTATTTGCGTCATAGGTGGTTGTCAGAAGGTATCTAAGTTAGGTAATGTACGTACGAATTTGTGCTATCACTGACTCATCGTTTTGGATTGTGTTTTTCGTAGAAAATGTACAACCCTACTCAACAGTCATTTAATTTGAACAACGTAAGTACTTTCTTTTAGTAGGTAAATAAATTATTTCGTTTCGTTCGTGCAGAAGTTCGTTTCAGAGAGCGACCCGCAATGTATCTGTCCGCTCGAGCGCTCTAGCGGTCTGACATGAAAGTTGAAAATGGAACGAACTTTTTTAAAAAAAGTTCATTGATAACTAAAAAGATAACTTATCACGTTGTATATAAATTTCGGATTGGCACAACAAAAGAATGCGCCATTGAATTAATAAAAAAAAAATTAAATCGACATCGACGAATTAGAGGCAGAATTATATAAATGTTAATATCATTAGTTTTTTTATACGCATGTTTATTGATATCTAAAAAAACCCCGATTCCGTCACTCACTCACTGATGATCATCAAAATTGTTAGGGTACTTCCGAAAGTCTTAGAAAGTTGAAATTTGGTATGTAATCTAGTATTAGTAGACAAACAACAAAAACCAACCCCGTAAATTAGGGGATGGAAGTGTGTATGAAACTTCCGCAAATTTTGATTCTAGAGGTCTGAAAATTGAAATAGGGACTCCTTGTTATAAATAATAAGATACATATTTCAGGATTTTTAGTATATCATACCCCACCTTTTAAATTAGGGTATGGAAGTTTGTATGGTTTTTTCTATACAAACTTAATTTCAAGCTATATGATGTAAAAATTATACAAGTACACAGACTTCTTATTACAAATGAAAACATACGTGTTTCCATTTAAAAAAAAAACATCTCTCAACCTCTGGGATTAGGGGATAAAAGTGTATATGGGGCTTTTGTCAGGTTTCAGAGTATTACTACATTATATCAATTATTATATAAGAATAATAATTAAAAATATGGTGACAAATATTTACAAAATAAAACTTCCAAGTGTTGGGAAATCACAATGATGTAGGGTCCCAGGGTAGATAATAATTGTAATAGGCTGTGTCAGAGGTCGGACTTAAAAATCAGATGTCATAGTAAACCAATCGACTTATGCGAATATAGTTTTTATTAAGTAGCCCTTTTTAAATGACGGAAAAACACAATAAGTGTTTAATATTCAAATTAAACAAAGATAGCGAGTGGGCTATGAAAAATGGCACCTCTGAAGTGCAAGAAATACACCACAAAAAAAGAAAGGAAAAATGAGCAAAATAAAAAAATATTGTTATAAGCAACTCACAAAAAAAGTGAAATTCCACTCAAAAACATTTTCATGTAAAAAGTTGCCAAGCCGAGACCATATGGCTCTCACTGTCAAAAAGTTTTCAGATCTCATGTAGAGCCAAGCTTCTTACTTTACACGCCCTGACTTTACAAGCCCTAACTTAACAAAATCTAAACCTTAGTCAAAATATGTGGCTTTGCCGTTTCGCTACCGTCACATAGGTGTAAGGGGAAAAATATATTCACTGTTCATTACTTTTCTGTTTTACACTAGTTCTTTTAGTAACAAAATGGCCAAGCCACATTTATCTACATGAGATCTAATAACTTTAGCCAAATTGTTTAGTCTTGGCAACATTTTACATGAAAATATTTTTGGTGGGATATTTATGTCTAAAGTCCCAATTTACCTTACAGTAATAATACACGAATCCCCTTGTCTTTGGCTATCTTTCTGAAATACGCCAAGTTTAAACAGAAGGATATATCTGCACTTGAATAATTTGAGTTTGTTTTCTTATATCATATTTATTTTCAGTTCGAAATAATAAACATATGACGTCCTCAACATAACATCTGTTGCCTGCGTGATAATTAAAGCAGATGACACTTGTTTTATCGTTCTATGATTCTTGCAATCACTTAAACAGACCAATTTATATATTAAAAGGTCACAGACGAGTGGGAGTCATTGTCTGACCATAGCGTACATTCCAGTGAGATTGTTAAATCTAAAATCCAATTATCTTTTTTAGAAAATGGCTGCTTTTTAAATCATATTTTTTTATTTATTGGTTAGAAATAAAGAAACAGAACTATGATTTCCGCAAAAGTGAAATAGCTGTAAAAACGTCTGGTAGCGATTGTGTTGCAAGAGTCCATAGGCTACGGTGACCGCGTACTATCAGGCGGACCGTAAGCTTTTTTTAGCAAGCTCCTTAAGGGTATAAAAAAAAAAAGATTACACACCATTGAGCTAATATGAACTCGTAATATACGTGGTAATTTACGTTTTGTAACTCTTCTGTCAATATCGCTGCTCAACTAGCATAGAATAAAGAATAGTATTGGCAGGTACTAGAAAGCTGTATTTTGAATGGGCATACATACCTATAAATCGCGCCGACACATATTGGTGAAATATTTGTTTTTGGGTATACGTGAAGCGGGAATGATTATTGTTTTCGTCTCTCCTACGGCGTGGTGTGTCGTTGGATAAATATTTTGAAACTATTGCAGTTGTGTAAAAAAATTAAAAATATTAAGCTTTTACTTGCTTATTTTTGTTAGTCAGGTGTCCTACCTCTGCTAGTTTTATGGTTGTTTTTTGAACATGTTAAAAAATTAAGGCTATTAGTTAAAAAGAAAACTATCACAGCTGAGTAGGCTGTACAAGTTAACGAGTATGCGTTGATCAAATAATAAAATGAACTTGTGACCGGCAACTAAGCTACCCTACGCTGCGCGTGGCACGACACGCACTTTGATGATTTTTAAATCTCTTTTTAGGAGTATGTGAAGTTGAGTGTTAAATATCTTTTATATTATACTAGCTGACCGGGCGGACCTGCATGATACTGACTGCAGCGACATCTGCCGGGCTGATTTGTGAATTAAACCATCCAGGGCGCCACCCAAGCGTATACAAAAAATCATTCAAATCGGGCCAGCCGTTTAGGAGGAGTACAGTGACATACACACGTACAGTAGAATTATATATATAAAGATTAATAATTAAGGTTTTTTAGATTCGCTATCCCGTCACGCAAAAACTTTTACAGACTGCGCCATGTTCTACTGCGCGTTATTGAAGTGTGTTGCTAAAAATATCCTTTAAAATTTTTGATTCTTAAATTTTGTGAACATGGACTTTTAAGTCACTTTATTATTTTATATAACGCAATCGCATTTGTCATAAACTGTATTAATTATTTTGAGATTACTTAGTTATGACAGTACTTTTTAATTTCTTATTAATAAGCCTCACGCCACGCCAAATGGAAGCATTGGCAGTAGTAGTATAGTCCTTGTATTATTTCTTTTAATACTGTCGGTTAATTGTCTATTGGCGAGGTGGGTATACGACCTATCCATACTGAAAATATGCGCCTCTGAATAAAATGACTGTGGTTGCGTACAAACGAAACAACTTAAGGATTCTTGTTTGAACACGTATTCCATTAAACAACTTCACGACAATATAATAAAATAAAGTAAACGGTACCTACTTCTAGGTACGATTGTCAAGCAGCTCAATAACATTGGAATGTATCCATTTTCATCTGGAAATATCGTTAGTAGCTACCTTAGATGACAGTATCTTTGTATATCGTTATTTGAATAAATATTTGAATTTTATTTTATCAAAAAAATATTTCAAATAAAAGATATTTCGTTAGAGGAAAGTATTTAATTATCGTTGGTTACCTGAATTAGGTATTTATGTTTTACGTCACAGTTGTGGTGAAATAATTTCTGAAATAGTGGATTCCCCAGAACTGCTTCAACTATAGTATATTGATTTCCTACAGCTCACCAAAATTATAAATACCGACCGAATTTTTTTAGTTACTATTTTATCGTATTCAAAATAAATGCGCAAGCAAAACTATGCATTTCATATTTTTCCCAATTTCATAACTACTGGTGAGTTCGTGGAGTAAATCTACGATTTGAAAATGTTTGACGAGGCTTAGCGACGAGCTTAGCTTAATGGTGTAAATAACAACATAACAGAGCTTTAATATGAAAAAAAAGGATTTTTTTCGCCGCTGTGAGAGTGGTTTTTGAATTGTTATTGTTTTTGGCAACTAACGGTCAGCAACGGTCCAGGATTCCTGGTTGTTATATTTAATAAGGTTTTGCTTACCTCTCCTGAAGTTTGAATACAAAGACGCTTTTTTAATAATTAATTCATATTTTACAGAAATCAATTAATTTTTTTCACATCACTACATTCATTTTCCCATGGGTAGCTTCACCAAACATTTGTAGGTATCGTCCTAGATTGTCGTGCATTGACTTCGTGAGGAAACCTGTATACGTCAATAAAAAAAAAATGGCCAAGTGCGAGTCGGACTTGCGTACGAAGGGTTCCGTACCATTATCTATAAAAACGGCAAAAAAATCACGTTTGTTGTAAGTGAGCCCCCCTTCAATATTTGTTTTATTTTAATTTAATTATTTACTTTTAAAGTGACTATATAACTTAATATTCTGTGAATATTTTAAGCGTCTACCTGTAGCCGTTATTAATATCTAGCAAAAAAATTACGTTTGTTGTATCGGAGCCCCCTTAAATATTTATTTTATTCTGTTTTTTAGGTTTTGCAACATAATAACATCTTCTGTGAAAGTTTCAACCGTCTAACTATCACGGTTTATGTGATACAGCCTGGTGACAGACGGACGGACGGACGGCGGAGTGTTAGTAATAGGGTTCCGCTAATTACCTTTTGGGTACGGAACCCTAAAAAGACGTATTTTAAGACCATAATCCGCACTGGGCCCGCGTGTGGGCTATGGCCCTAATCACACTCGCTTATGTGGGTAGGCCGTGCCTCAACAGTGGGGACGTATGAATGATAGCAAGCAATGTTCATATAAATTTAGTGCAGTTAGATTTTTACCGACATGACAAGGTTTTCATTGACATACTCGTAGGATTCCCAATCACAACCACAGTAAGAAGTAGGTAATTAAGTTTTGTGACAGCATTTGGGGTTGTGAATTATCTGACCCCTTCCTCGAAACCGGAATTCTACCAACCGTATGATTTACATAAGTACCACATTTAATTGACGTCATAGCGACTCGACTGCGGTCTGTACAACAACCAGCTGACTCAGTCAACGGATAATATGGTTTATATTTGCAATGTTGCCTGCTTCAGTCACAGTATACTCGGATTCGGTAGTGTGGGAACACATGCGGTTGCACTTTGAATTTTGAATTCTATATTTGCGATTTTTAGTGCGGTTTTATCGTTTTTGTGTTTTAATAATCTGTAAAGTGACCAGTGACAAATTTCAAGGATGTATACGGCTAACATGTATTTGAATATGGAAACTTTTATGGATGTTGTCTTCTGTGCCTATATTCACAATGCCAGTAAGGTATATATTTTTAAACTTTTAATCAAAACGAGTTGTAGTAATATAAAATAATAATATTTAAAAATTTCATGAATCTTTACTTAATGACAATTATGCGTAATTAAATAATAAGTCTAGCTCTTACGTATGTAACACGTATATATAAGTACTTCTGTTTTTTTGGAATTAAAAAATCACGTGCCAAATTTATTTATTTACTCTGTAAATATATTATACGTAGTAGGTACCTTCGCATATACCTACACATTTTGTTTCCCGTATCATAATAGCCCAATTACTATTCAGTAATTAAAGTCTGCTCCGTTTATAATTATCTACTAGTTACTTTATACCAGTGCAACATTCAGCGTGAGAATGGGCAAATAATAATCTTTACTAGAGAATAAATGACAAAACAGAGATCAATCATTACTAGAGAATAATTGAGAACAGAGATAATTTTTTTTAAATAAATATTATGTAGGTACAAACAAATCTAACCTCAGTATGAGTACCTACGTCTATTATGTAGAATAGTTAGTTCGTCATCTTCGGTAAATATCGAATGAAAAACACAATAACATTCTAAAACAATTGAAAAACAAACATTTAAAATAATACAGATTGCGCTTAAAGAACACACCTTCTTTTCTGCCTCTTTAGCTTGCACACACACACACACACACGTACACATACCCTCATAATACGCACACTCACAAACACACACACACCCACCCACATACACACTTCCACATTTTCTACAAACATGTACACTCATGATACCAATTAAGTTATTCATTACTTACGTAAATGTACCTGGCTACTTTTTTTTTTTTATATCACCAAGGTGGCAAACAAGCTTACGGCCTGCGTTATGTAATGTTTTCACCGTAGCCCACTTACGTATACCTGTAATGACTGTAGGTACCGTACTGACTGCATACATATAATTGTGCGTATCTAATGCAATATCTATTCTTTACGGTAAATTAAATTTACAAGATTAAATATAACTTTTTTGTTTCTAAAAATAACTTGAAGTTAATAATTCTACAGGAATAAAATGTATGGACGTCACTAACGTATAAAATTTAAATAATTTATTGGATAGTTATCCGCTAAATAATGAAATCTAGTTTCCAACACAGTGGTTTTATCTTTAAACTTTCATGATCACGAACACTACGTGACAGAAAGCACTTGACAACTGGCCATGCTTAACATATATATTGTTTGACGTATTAATGACGTCAATTTAATTTTATTCTTAACGTGATTAGAATATAACTAATTTTTATTTATATTCAACAGGCTGTTTGCCCATGGCTGCGTGTGTTTGCATGGTCAAAATACAGTCTTATCATTTTCCAGTTACTTTTACCACACTACGCTTTTAATTTGGATTCTCCACTGGCGCTAACATCTACAGTTTTTTTTTGAGAATATGTTAGATGATTAAATTGGCTTTTGTAACTATTAAAAAATACGCTTGTTGGCTGAAGGTCTCATGTAAAAAAAAAGACAGACACAACTAAAATCAAAACTGCATATAAAGTTTGAGCTCCCGATATTTCGATGTTCTAAGCGTGATTACTGGAAGGTATGATATTTGTACATTCTTTTCGTGATTAAGTAAATATTTGACATGGTGATATTTTTACCGTAATTAAGTGGGAGGCTTAGTTCCCGATATTTCGATGTTCTAACTGTGATAACGTTTGCGAGCTCCCGGTTTTGATATACACGGTAGCACCATCATTGCGGTATGACTGGCTTATAAGCCTAAACGATGAAAATGTAATATAAATAAAAAATCTATCTATCCTATTTTTTTTTTTCATTTTTTTTATAGCACCATTAGAATGTATTTGTAACTATAGTAATTAGAAAACTAAAAACAATGTAATTAAATATGTCTTGTAGTTATAAAGTGTTGTGTGGATACATATCTGCATATAGACGTATTAAACGCAATCTTTTTTATAAAATGTTTATGGTTTTTTTATAAGATTGGGATTAACAAATACTTTATACTGTCCCATTTTACGTAGTGATTCGAAGTGGTTGAAAATTTCTTACGGTATTTATTTTATTTTCAGCAATCTGAAAGATGGCGCAAGCTCCGAACTATTGTGCAATGGACGCCATTCTTCCAAACTTACAAGAAACAGCGGTATCCTTGGGTGCAGCTCGCCGGACATCAGGGCAACTTCAAAGCTGGTCCTGACCAGGGGACCATACTGAAGAAGCTGTGTCCGCAAGAGGAGAAGTGCTTTCAGGTAGATTTTTTTACATATTTACTATCCCTACCATACTGGCTTGATCTTTGAAACATACTTAGACCAAGGTAATTGAGATATCTTAAGCTAAAGTGAAATATGTAGGCCAGTCAGCATCTTAAATCAATAGGCCTCGGTTGGATACTTAAAGGATACAAATTGTAGATATTGTTTTGTGTAATCCTGGTTTGACGCCTCAGCCGTTTTCTGTCCGCACTAAGAGGACAGGCTACTTCTTAGATAATAGGAGCGTAGGCATATTCAAATCCAGTGGCCCAGTACGAATTGGCAGACGTTATCTAACTACTGGCCACTCGATTGTCAGAATTTTTTGTTGCCGACCCTTCAGAAATTCATTTTGTTAATGTTGATGCCTTAGCCAATGTTTTTACAGGGTCACAGACCTTTCCTTGAAGAAGGTAGGCTTAGGCCATTGTCCAAAGAGCTGGCTCAGTGCGAATTGGCAGATGTTAACGAGCTAGTGGCCACTTGACTATTAGAATGTTCAAGCCGCTTAGAAGACTACTGACTTGTTTTAACGATTGCTGTGTGCTGTCGTGAGCCATGTTATGTCAGCATTTTAATGGTCCCCCCAAATAACAGAGAAGATCAGAAAAATATGCCACCAAGCGGTCACCCATTCGTTGACTGACCGACGTTGCCTAACTTCGCATATCGTATCCGAGACGATTGATACTAGGCCACGTGGCCTTCATAATTAAAGTAGCCATGTTGACCTTATAAAAAACCCCGAGAGGTTAAATAGCGTAGGCCAAGTTCGGGGTCATACGAAAATGATAAAAAACCACGAGGAAAAAATGAGAAATATTAATTAACGCAAATTATTTTCGTGGATAAATAGTTTGCGTTACTGGTAAATCATTTACCAATTATTTTTTTCCTCATTACCGCACTCATACACGCTTTAAGTAAGGGTTCCGTGGGATAATAAATATTGCGGATAATAATATTGGTAGCTAATAATATCGTGCAGAAAAAAAAACTTATATCCCTCATATGCATTATGGGCAAACTTTTTTGCCAATTGGCTGCGGAACACTAAAAAGAAATAATACCTACTAATCTAGCAATTTTCATACCTATTTTTTTAAACGTATACCTATGTCTTTTACCATTTTTATGTGCTAGAGGTTCATGAGTTTCCTAAATTTCGAGCTTAGTTCTCCAGCTAGCCAGTTTGTACCTCGAAAGCTCAATTTGCTGAACACTAAGTAAGAATTTTAAGGGTTGCAATATAGTCAAATATTGTAACTTTGCTATATAAAAACTATGTTTGTATACGGTAACTAATTGGTACGCTTGAAAAACCTACTAATTAAAATTCAAGTCTTAAAAAAAACATTTATTTTTTGCACTAACTATAAGGCCATGGATTTTCCTAATGTAAGATTGTAATTCATACTTTACAGAAAAACCTAAGGTTAGTAACCTAAAGAAAAGCTTTTGATTATTCTGCTGGGGTAATGAATCAGATGATAATTTCTATGAATGAGGAGGTTGTGGTTGAAAGAGGAAGCAACGTGTGTAGATATTAGAAAAGTTTGCGCGTTGAAAAACCCAGTGGTTTTATATAAAGATGACGGGACTTTTGTGTTATTAAAGTTATAATTGGAAGTTTTTTTTTGAACTGACTATGCAGTAGGCTGATGCAGCCATTACTACTCCACCGGGCTTTTGGGGCAAGACTCTGAAGGAGTCTCAGCCCATATAGCGCCCAACGCTCAAGGGCTCTCCGCGGGGGGATCCTAGGCTTGGGTGGTCGCTTGGGGTAATTGGAGTGATGTCTACGTTAATAGTATGTATTTACACCTTTATGTGTAAATTAATATAAGACATAGTATGCGTTTGATTTTTTAAAAAAGTTTGTTTTTAAAAACAGTAAACTGCTAAAAGCTACATTGTTCTTTAGATATTAGGTTATATTTTTAGTAGTGTTCGACCGAAAAATAAGTTTAGCGGAAACTGAAACCGAAACTTCAGTCGTACAAAATATTCATCCCGCTGTTTTTCGCCACACAAACATATTCCCCAGTTTCCTTTGTCAGTTTTGCTTTTTTGATATGCCATCCCCCTATAAGTAACTGGGGCCCTATGAGTGTCCAAAAAGTTGCCTCTTTTTTATGACATCATACACACACATAATTCCTTAACAGGAACACAGGACACAGAATAATTCCTTACCTGTGAAGTTACCTTAAGTTTGGTGGAGTTACCCTGGTTTTGATGATTTTGAGTAGGTATGTAAAGTAAGCCCGAGCTTTACTTGTCCCTATCGCACATCGGTATCTTGGCTCGGGTACTAGCGTGACAGCAAATATTTTTCAAATACCTATTTCTTGATTCGCTGGGTATTGGAATATTTCCTCTTAAAACTTTTGAAGGCGACGACATAGGGGACGATGTCAGGCCGGTATACTAGTATGCTGCTACTGTTCATTACTATCAATCAACAATGAAAAATGGGTTAAAGTTAAAACAATATTAAACAATTGAAATATTTGTTTAAAAAAAAATGTGTGAAGATTTAATTTTTTTTACAGATGCTACAGGTATCTCTTAGCTAATATTAAAACTAAAAAAATATTTTATTTGAATTCTATTACGTACAAATATGCATAAATAAAATGTTTTATAATGAGGCCTTTTTTGCATTGTTTTGTTTCGAGAAAGAACAACAAATCAATCCTCAATAACTGAAATTGATGATGACGTTGATTTATGATGACATTCATGACGCATAGGTAAATGACGTCATACAACTGCTGACTGAGCGTTCACAATAATCTTGCTCAATAATGTCTTGCTCACAAAGTACGCCTGTAGCAAAGATACGTTAGCGATGACACTAGTGACTTCATCTCTTAAGAACCATACTTGGTCACATTCGGATTTGTGACACAAACAGACAACGTAATTGTTACTAGTTTCACGTCAATAAGCATAATCTACTTCTAACCATAATAGTATTTAATTATCTACGTGAGCAATATAATAAACTAGCTTTGCCTGCACCTTTGCCCATTCATAATTTTTGGATATATCTTCTTTGGATTATCTGTAGGGACAAGAAGGAATAGTGGTTTCCGAAATCTATACTATTCCTTTAAATATCAGGTACCCTATTTCTCCATTGCTACAAGTTCATAAAACAGTAGTGCCCTGTAGTTTTACTTCAATGGGAACTCTTGATGGGAATAATAGGCAACCTGTAACCTTTTCTTACCTTCCAGCTATTCCTGTGCCAAAAATCAGGCCATCTTGTTTATTGAAGTAGGTAGTTTTTTTTATACTACTAAGGTGGCAAACAATTACACGGACCTCCTGACGGTAGGTGAAGTAATAGTGCCTCGTGATATCATCCAGAGAACAACGTAGTTGAGATTTTCCTACACATACATATATATACATATATACAAACAAACTCACACTCTTACAATATTATTTATTTAATATTATTATAAATTACGCTAGTCTAAAGTTCAGTCATTAACCATAGTATAAGATATGAACTATACTTAACATTACCGCATAACGGGGAACTCCCCTCCTGGCGCTGACTTACCTTCGGGTTCGAGGCTCACGCTGGTCGAAGGGACGACCCTAAGAGTGACAACCCAAGCCGAGCCTCCCTCCCATTAGAGTATCGCCCCAAGAGACCGGTGAAGCAGTAATGGCTGCATCAGCCAACTGCATAAACAGTTTAGAAAAAAAACTTAACAGATATAGAGTTTCGTATTGTTTCATCATTACTTTTATTGGTCAAGTAAAATTTATTTAATTAAGAAAATTATTGACATACATAGTGTAAAACAAAAAAGTAATCAGGCTTTAAACAAGATAAATACATAGTTATATGTGTTCAAATTGATCCTCCATTGCCTTCTTCATAAGATTCCGGCTCTTTCACAACCAAGGGATCTAATTTGTCTTCTTGAGCCTCTTAACCTTAGCAAGACTTTTTTTTTCTGACTGACTATGCTGTTGCAGCCACTGCTCTTATCACAGATATTTGTACTTCTCAGCCAGTAATTGATTTGAGAGTATGCTTTTTCCCATTTCTCGGTTAGATTAGATAGTTTTTTTTAAGAGATTGTTATATTCAGTGCCTATAGCTCCGTCGCATTTAGTGGAGTGAGTCTTAAACAGCAAGATCATATTTTAAATGTGTTACTTTTATTTTCATTCATCATTACTTATCGTTGTGGTTTTTCTGTTGTTACTCAGATTTAAAATAGGGTTTTTTGTGTTAGTTGTCTGTATGTATTACCTACTCACGCTGATAGTAAAATCTCTGCTAGTTATGTTACTAGAATAAAGCGTGCTTCTTTTTGTAAGAATGCGGTTTCTTGTCGGAATGGTTTTGTTAAGTGACGTGCACGAATCAATTGAGTCTATAGATATCGATTTAAAGTTGTAAGTTCTTTTCTTATCGACAACGGCGGAAGTTATCGTATCTACTATTTCTGATGTTAGTTCCCGCTCTTTTGTCAATAATTATCGAATTTGTTTCTAGTTTAATTAAGTCCACCAAGCTATCCTCGACTGTTTCTGGGAAACTATAAGAAACGAATGTAATATTTTTACAGTTATCATAACTAAAAACCAGGGAAAAAAATTAATGACGTTCTCACGGCAAAACATCCTTTAAAATCAAATCAAATTAAAATTAAAAAAACATTTTTTTTATTATTATTATCTATTGATTAAATAAAAGAAAACTACTATCGAAGTTCAAATACCAGTATTAAAAATGTCGTCTTGTTGTTTTGGTATCTACTTACAATTATGTATGCTAGCGTCTTTTGTTTTTTTTTATTTCAGTTAAGAAATCATTAATATTTATTCACTAAGAGCTAATAAAAACATGACCAAACAAACAAGTTTTTTTTTTACGAATTATGTGTTTGTTTAATTTCAGTTGCTGATGAAAGACGTTCTCCGACCGTTTGTTCCTGAATACAAAGGACAAGTCACCTGCGAAGATGGAGAATGTATCCTTTTATAAAAAAGTTTAAGAATACTTTAAATAATAATTAATAATTCAAATGTTTGATTAGGATAATAGAAGAATAATCTTAAAGTAGAAGTATTTACATAAAGTCCTACGTAATACGAGATTAAAAAAAACGGTGATACAGGTATTATTAAAAATGCTTGAAAGAATCTGGAACTAAAACCTTATTGTGAGACATAATAAATGTTTTCAGTTAAATGATTGTATATTTGGTAAATAACCTTATAGTCTATAGCTCTATTGTACTGTTTATACTGTACTGTACTGTTATATAAAGTTAAATAAAAGAAAAACGAGTTTGCCGGTTTCTTGTTAGTAAAGTCATTCTAAACCGTACCATTATTTGTTAAATTGTCGATTTACAAGTTTTGTTTAAAAGTTAACTTAAGTAAAAAAACATTTTAAGTTTGAGTTAGTTGAGTTACATACATGTATATTTGCATAGAAATTTAATTTAATCTAATAAAATAGAATCTTTGCCTTTATATCTACTAGATTACCTACCTACTGTTTTCCTCTGTTACCGTATTTTTTTCTTCTAATATTAATGCCTCCTTAACCCAGTACAATAACAGTGTACTTACAACTACAAGACTTGCTGAGTGACTTTGACTGCCCTTGCGTCATGGACTGCAAAATTGGAGTCCGTACGTACCTCGAGGAGGAACTAGCCAAAGCCAAGGAAAAGACTAAATTAAGAAAAGTGAGTATCTGGTATTATCGATTGCACTATTGATTTTAGAGGTGGTGAAGATGACTTCCGGAATTGGTGCACCCATCATAGGTCAAAATAAATTCTGACCGGTTTTAACTGTAAAGACAACGGAAATTAGCTGACTAGATTTAGCGTCAAATGACAGACGGACAAAAAAAACTAGTATTATTTTGATGTTATATACATTACTACACTTTGCCAGCGGCTCCGCCCGCCCTATTGATGACTATTGTACAGGTACGTAGGTAAGTACTTAAATAAATAAAAAAGAAAACGTAATTATATTCAAGAACTTGTCATAGACATTGATAATTGTTTTTTTTTTCCTTTTTGTTGTCTAAGTTTTATTTGTATGACGTAAAGTCCATGGTTGATTGTGCGTCATACACAGCGTCATAAACGTCACCGTCTTGTTCAAAAGATACTACCCTGAATTTCAAATTAATCACAAAAAAATTACGTAAAATTATGAAACTTGAACAAATATTTTTTTTTGTATGAGAAACGTATAATAGTAGTTAGAATGCTTTTGGGACACAGGTACACAATAACTTAAAGTAAGAGTATCACGAACCAGAGTTCCTTCAATTGTAACAGTCTATTTTACAGCAGAGCAGTTTAAAGTTAAAATCTCCCCATTGTGTTGAGTACAAGTGACTAAAAATGTTTTCGTAAACGGATATAAAAAAACAAAGAAATTTATTACATTTATAGCTCGGTTTGGCCAATGGTGTCCCTTATGGCTATTACTATTCAAACCTTCAATTGATATGATACGTGATTATGTTATTAGGATAAATGTATACAAAATTAGGTTGTTCGGTAGCAAGTACCACACGAGCAACTTCCCTTGAGAATTTTTTGCGTCTTTAAAAAAATCAGTTTTTAAGCGATAAAAACAAAATGTTGGACCGATTTTGCTCAAACTCGTTTCTCATCTAAGTCATGATGTGGCGTATCAATTAATCACGAGACGAATTGGTCCATTGGATCTTGCGATATAGAGGAGCAAAAGAAAGCTTACATACACAGACATCACTACAAAAATGATGGTAAACGATTCTCCAGGTCTTTGAGACCTGAAGAAGACGTAAAAAAAATGCAAATTTAGCGATTTCGCTTTTCTGACCTATTATAATAACTTGACTCAGGAGAAGTTAAAAATTACGTGTTTTAATATCGATCTAAAAACATGTAACTATACCTAGCCATTGGATGGATTGTAACAATTCAACATTTCATTTCTACATGCTCATTAAAGCATTGTGTCGTAACAAAAACCAATTTGTAGCATTTCAATGCCATGGTGATTTTAGTTTCAGGTCGTTGACTGTTCTATTATAAACCAAGGGCAACAAAATTATAGTGTTGTGTTTTAAGAGCCAGTGTTACCTAATTTACATTCTCGCAAGGATTTTTTAGAATCTCTTCTGTAAGTAAAATTTAAAGATCGTGTTTTAAAGCAAATAATAATTTTCTTTCGTGGTTTATAATTTTATAAGCAATTTATTTAAGCAGTTTGGTTGTTTATACAGTTTATACGTTTTTAATGCAAGCACATTGAATTTAAATTAGTTCTTTTAAAACTTTTTGTTGCCAATTGATGCGCATTTTTATATTTTTCGTTTTGTATTTAATATATTAAAATTAGAATTAATATCATACGGAAACAATATAATTATTGAGATAAAATGATTCTCGGTGCCTCGCAGCGTGCTTCATAGAAAGGATTTTCTCACTTATTTACATACGTTTTACATTTACTGATCAAATTCTGTAGACGTGATTTCAAGCCGAATATCTATATCTGTGGTAATAAAAATAGTTTTAATTTTATTTGAGATAATTGGTACGAAAAACTAGAATACTTTATAACTATTAAACTGTACAATTAAATAGAAAACTTCATTCAAACATTCTGCAGACCCAGATAGGTATTTGTACTATGTTTGAATATGAATATACCTCATTGTGGTTTAAAATAAAATAGAAAGAGGTTTTTTACGAGACACTTACAATCCAAAATGGAGTTTTTAACGAGATACCTACGATCCAAAATGGAGTTTTTACGAGATTACCTATAGTCAAAAATTTTGGACAAAAAATTTTATCATGCATTTATGAGTGTAGCAAAACAGACTATATAACAGTGTTTAGAATAGAAGGTTTGGTAATTACCTTTTTCCATTCAATATTTGCCAAAAAAAAAAAATATGCAGACTTTTTTGCGCAGGTATTGTACATCCAAGCAAAAACTTATAATTAATTCATGATGGTGTTTAAATTTAATGAAATTAATGGATAATTAGGCAAAAACATATTTATCATGAAACTGCAATCCAATCAAAAATTAGGAATAAATTGATGATGTCTAAATTTAATGAAATTAGTTAATTATTGTTAAAACACATTTATCTACCACTGTCAGATAAAACTAGAATAAAACTTAAATATTAGTTGCACTCTAAAGCAAAAAAGTGAATATCTCTTCAATAATAATTTTATGCTACCAAAGAATATTGTATTCTGATGAATAACGACGTCATTTTTTAATTTTTATTTATTGTAAAATAATATTAAACACGACGTAGTTAAAACTAGTTTTAAACAGAAATCATTTTCAAATACCTAGTTGTTTTTTCTGGTACGGATTACTAATAACGACCAATAAGGTACAAATTATGGCTTATAAACACCTCCTCGGAATTTTGATTGTTTATCTTCACAATTCTGTGTTATAATAAAAATAAAATACATATTTTAATGACTAAAATGCATAGGTATATATACGTCTATATTGTTATTTAACAAAAACAATAAAATGGTTTTCTAAATGTAAACTTTTGATTTGATGTAAATTTATTATATTGTTTATAATATATTATTATATTAGTATTGTTGTGCAATAAATAGCTTTTGAAAATATAATGTGTAAAAATTTGGTATTTTGTTTCTAAATTGACCGATCAAATTAAAATAATTTTCATACATTTTATAGATTACTAGCTTTTGCCCCCGGTTATCGGTGCAGGATTACGACGGCAACTTGAAGTTTTCAAGCAACCTATGTCCTTTCTCGGGACTTAAACTATCTACATGCCTTATTTCTTCTTAATGTTCTCAATGTTCATCTTATACAGTTACTTTCGCATTTAAAATATTAGTATGGATTCATAGCCACTTTATTAGGCATAGATATATAATTAATAGTCCGTAAAGCATCTTGACTGAGCACCGTGTATGATAGAATTGATGCGAGTGGATGAAGCACAAAAGTAGAAATCTTTAGTCTCTGCCGACTTCTGCAGAAATCTTCTACAAATACATTAAAAAATATAATTCTACAGTGGCAAACAAGCTTGATGGCTACGTGATGTTTGATGACGCACGAGAGAGGCGTTACTCCCACTTTGCCGATCTTTAAATATTCAAAAAGAAGAACTCCATAATCGGGTCCCTAGTGAAAACCTCAGCAGAGAGCTCATTCCATCACCTAAGCGTAATAATGTAATTTACACACACCCACATTAATGTTTAAGTTTATTCTGGTGAATATATTGCATTAGTAAAACAAACAGTTTTTTTTATTATTTTCAGGATATGTACGAAAAAATGATCCAGATAGACCCAAAAGCACCAACTGAAGAGGAACACAGAAGTAAGGGAGTAACCAAGCCAAGGTACATGATCTGGCGAGAGACCATCAGTTCAACAGCCACCTTGGGCTTCCGAATAGATGGGGTGAAGAAAGCTGACGGTACAAGTTCCAAAGACTTCAAAACAACCAAAACTAGGGAACAAATTATTGAGGCTTTCAGAGAGTTTACAAAGAACTTTCCCAACGCAGTGGTAAGTTAACTTAGTGTCTTACTTTGTATACCTACCAGCACTTACCCAGGCTTTGGTCGTCAGCGCGAGATTACTACGGGATCTCTTTAATTATACCTAGTTTAATAAGTAGTTTTCTTTATTATTCTCAACCTCTTCAGCTATCCATGTGTCAAAAATCAAATTGATTAGAATAAAAGGTATCCCATGTCCTTTTATTTTTTTCCCTTTAACAATCTCTATGCCAAAAATCTGCTTTAAAGGTTTCTCCGTTGCGAAGCTAAGCAGTTTTATTTTGACTGCCTTTTCTTAGGTACAGGACCCTTTTTTTCCGGATATTCTTGCATCTGTACAAACTAGTCTGATGTCGGATTTGATTAAAGCTGGAGCTAATTGTCGGTACTCTACACGGGGTGAACGTACGGGATGGATGTCGACATAGCTTTAGAAAAAAGCAGTCAATAAAAGAAAATTTTAAATGTACAAAGGTAGCACCAAATAATTGGGATTTTTTTTTTGAATTGTTATACAACAATAACCTGGCCCACTATAAACTCACGAACACAACATATGTGACTGCAAATGGTCGACGAGAGCCAGTGAGGAGTGTAGCGTCAGGTAGGGCACAGAGGGTTTGTCGGGTATGACATCCGTCAAACGTGAACAGCGCCTTCCAAGCTCATATGCAAGAGATTTACGACACAATTTTATGTCTGGCGAAACAGCCGATATTTTTTGTATCCATACTAAATAATCGGTGTCGGATAAATGTGAACAAGTCCATACAAAATATACTATAACCAGGGCAATCGACATTCTGTGGGATCGTATCCGGAAAGTGGAAACGGGCTCTAATTTTAATATGTTATTATTAAAATAAAAGAATTTCTAGAAATATCAAATCAAAGTAATAAAACGTTATTAAAAAACTTATTAAGCAAGTACCCCCTTAAAAAATGTTAATTCGATGAAAAAAATTTGGCAATAAAATAGTTAAGGCAATTCCTTAATTTAATTCTCGATTCTTAACAACAAAATGATATCGAGTGTATGCATTTGACTTGTAAATTTGCTACCGATTTCCTATCTAAAGCAATGTTCAAGTGTACGAATTTTTAGATTACGCGATCGCTGTAGTATTTTGCGATTTAAATTGGTTAGGCTACCCCTAGATTCTTAAAAGTATTAACTTTGTTAAAGGGGAAACACGAATATTTGACAATAATGGGACATGTGGCAGCCCCGCACCCAATGCCCTGAATTAAAATATTAAAGAGCTTGCAAATTTATCTTTTTGTGCCTTAACTTTGTTATAGTAAACCTAATTTTTCAACTTTTATTCTACAGCCAAGCTACTTAGAAAGGCTGAAGAAAATACGAGAAACTCTCCAAGAATCACAATTCTTCCGAACACACGAACTAATTGGCAGCTCGCTACTCTTCGTTCATGACAAAAGAAGAGCTTCTATCTGGATGATTGACTTCGCCAAAACTGTTTCCGTGCCAGAGAATATCAGTATCGACCATGATTCCGCGTGGAAAGTTGGTAACCACGAAGATGGTTTCCTTATTGGACTTAATAATTTAATATCCATTTTCGAGTCAATGTTGCAAGACGACAATGCTAATCTAAATGAGTGCTATTCTAATCTTGACAAAAACGTCAGACAAGACTTAGCAACTTGATCTTAAATGAATGAAACTATCTTTTGTGATATCTTGATACTTTTTGAATTCAGTGACTTGTTCAAATACGGCAGTTGTTCAAAGTTGCGGCACGACGATTTTTTGACGTGTAGTTGCCTTGGTCAGAATGACTTTGTTTTTGTATATTTTTTGTAAATATAATGCTAAGTGTTAATTTTCTACTGTTGTTAAATTTAAAATACTCATACTAGTGTTTAATTATAGCACCACCAAGTAGGATTAATTTGTATATTATTATTCCGTTATTGATACGTGTTCCTTTGTAAAAATATTAATGTGTCATAAACTAAGTTGCAGTAACGTAAAAACAGAACAAGATGCAGAAATATCTGATATTTATTTCGTTTTACGTACACTATATTAGTGTAAAAAAATAAATACATATGGTTATTATTAAATAAAATGATATATCTTTAGACACTAAATAAACATATCATTCAACTTTTTGTATTTTTTTTTTGTGATTACGCATCATTTCAATTCTGAACCTCAGTTACACTCTGACAGCGAATTTCTTTTGTGAACACCAAGGTGTTGGCACCATCAGAGATAAAGGACTAGGAGAATTCACTGGTCGCATAGGTATGTGTGCATTTTTGCATCCTGATATAGAGGTCACCTAAGCTGTCTATTTTGTTATTTTAAGACAAGTGGTCTTGTATTCTGAAGAGTGGGCGTCCGAGACCTGGCGTGTATTTATTCATCTTTTTCTAAATTTCTCACGTTCATTGTTTTGTTTGTATCACTGGCTTAATTCGGTGAAGGAAAGCATCAAGAAGAAAACCTGCATACGTCGTAAAAGATGTAACAAAGTTACAAATCACCCTCTCCCGTGGTGCGCCATCACTGGAGATGTAGGAAGCTGGTAAAGACTCTCAAATTGCTCAGTCTTTTTTTTCTATTATGTTAACATCTCGCTGTTTCGGATCTAATACACGTATTTTGATGTTATTTGCGAAATCAGGGTTCTGTTTAGTGTATTGGGCAAGAAAACTAGCAACACAGAGAATTTTAAATATTGGCATATGTGATCACTTGCTAGGCGTGGGCTGTGAATTACAGCATATATGCTGCGCTGAATCCCTCACAGACATATATTATGAACGTTTATTTATTTAACACTTTCTACATATATGTATATCCCAAATTTTGACAAAGCTTCAACACTGTGGTGAAATGTTTTGCTATAATTCTTAACTGGCTTTCTTGTAGGCAATTGGCGGAGATTATTTATCATATTAATGAAGTTGTGATCTGCATATTTTATAAACAACTGCCGGATATTATTTATAAACCTTATACGTTTCCACCGTTAAATCACGGCCTACCCCAATGTGACCAGATTTAAATTGTAAATTCTGGTAGTATGGCAGAGTAAAATCTGACGAAACCTGCTTAATACTTTTCAGAAAATGCTACAATAATTTTAACTCATAAGTTGCCCAGAATTTGTGTGTATAAATAAATATTCGTTCGATTAGTACCGAAGACATTTATTTTTCATATTTTTTTTCTTTTATTTTAAAAATAATTAATTTACAAAAAGAACGATGTTGGAATCATGTGGGGAAAGCCTGACTTTAACAGTGAGGGGCCTCGTGGTTGGAATAAATATGATGATCATTTCAGACCTCATTAAAACTACGTATAATAGTTATTTGTTATGCAAGGCTGGAAAGTTGCTTTCTGGCGTAAGTTCCTACATTGAACAACGACCAAGCGTGAGCAAAGCGACGGATTCTAAGGCACGAAACCCAAAAACAAAATCCAGCCGTGCGAAACACCCAATTTTTCATTTCACTATCGCGAGGAAAATATATACAAGATATAAAGTGTAAGGAGTACTGCTGCCATCTCTGGGCGAGTGGACCCGGATACCAGCTTGGCCCTTTTGACTCGGTTCAACGACGGGCTGTGAAGATTGTCGACGATCCCAAACTCACTTGCCGTATCGAGCTCTTAAGTCTGAGGAGAGACATTGCCTCCCTGTGTGTGTTCTATCGCTTGTACAATGGGATGTATTCTGAGGAATTGTTCGAAATGATGCCCGCGGCTACTTTCTACTATCGCACCGCTCGCCATCGGCAGGGAATTCATTCTCACACTTTAGAACTGATATGGTCGCATACAGTGCGGTTTCAGAGAAACTTCCTCTCGCGAACGCTTGGGTTGTGGAATGAACTTCCTGCCAAGGAACTAAGGACTCTAAGGACTACAGTATGGGGTTCTTCAAGAAAGAAGTTATTGGATCTTTGAAGGGTCGGCAACGCGCGAGTGATACCCCTGGTGTTACAAGCGTCCATAGGCCACGGTGACCGCTTACCTTCAGGCGGACCGTGTGCTTTTTTGCCACCTTAGTGTTATTAAAAAAAAACAATAATTAGTATAATAAAATACTTATTTACACACTAATTCCTGCAATTTTAGAACCATCTGGCATGCTAAAAGACGATGGAAGAAGGCCAGATGGCGCAACTCTAGCACCTTGGAGTTTGGGATGTTTTTTGGTATGGCTGACACACTAGCTTCTTCTTACGTCCAGCGTACTTCTGTTAGGGCCGGCGCTGCAGCCGAACAAGCACAGTTACGCAAGCGTCGCAAATTTTCCTCATTAATTAGTAATAATTACGAGTTGGTGGCGCTTGCTGTATTCAATAACTTTAAAAAAAACATTATCTTTAATGCAATAGTATCAAAAATTAAACTAAAGTGTTATTAACGGATCAATAATGTATAAAGTAGTAAGTACTACCGCATTTCGGACGGTTTCATTATGTTTGTTTTTGTAAAATTTAAAAAAAAACCTATTGCTCGCAAGCGAATAGGTTTTTCCACGCAGATTTAATCAGATTTTAAAGACAAAGTGAGCCAATGAGATTAAAAATCTTTAAGAAGAAGGAAGATATATGGGGAAAATCTTAAATGTTTTAAATTTCTAATCTATCACCCTAGTTGCTGAGAAAAACATACATACTATCTGTCTGTATGTCACAGATGGTCAGACAAGGAAACCTCACCATGTTTGGTGTCGGTAGCGCCTTATGAACATTTTACTCATTTTTATTCACGCAAGTATTTTACTACACTTGTATTATAAAATAGATATAAAATACCGGGCAAGTGCGAGTCGGACTCACGCACCGAGGGTTCCGTACCTACTACGATTTACTTAATTAACAAACACAAACAAAAACAGAAATAACTCAGAATATCGATTTCAACAAACAAATGTGATACTAATTTGCTAAATTATAGCTAGATGGCGCTGTAACGGTGATAAAAGATGGTAAATGGCTTAGGCTCGTCTTACACTTAGCCGGTTTTTATTATTTGTTGTTATAGTTTAGAACTTATACACGCTATGATTACCTACTGCAAGATTGAAGCTTGGATGTGTTACTATTTTTACAACGGAACAATTAGATTATTAAGTTTGTTCCCTGTACCGCCAAGCGCCGCGCCCGAATTCGATCGTAAATATATTAGTCAGTATTAGTATTCAGAATGTTACAATTTTATTTTTCTATAATGTTACATAGTTCATAAACTTATATTTAATTCCTGTTTTACACAAGTACCAACTTCATCTAAGTAACTATTAGGAAATGACCCATATATCAGCCTCCTAACTTTTTTTTAAATTTTTAATGGTTACTACGTTCTCATAATAAACAATAACCTAAGACTCTTACTCGTTACTTGTGGCTTGTAATGTTGAGTTTGCATTATTATGCATAAAAATTACGAAATACTATTAAAATTATTAAAAAAACATGTTTTTGTGAATTTTGTGGTATTTTCCAAATATCAGCCGCCTTGGATGTAATAACAGCCTCATGCGTACCAAACATCAGCCTAGCATTTTTCCGTGCTTTTAGATGCCTATGCTATAAGATTTGATGGTTATATTTTTACCATACATTCAGGCCAAGTGATCAGGCTAGTGGCAAAGAAAATTCATACTACTACTTGCTTTTATCCGCTACTTCGCCCGCGTGGGATTTGTACGTAAACCTCTGATTTTACAGAATTAAAAAGTATTCCATGTTAGTCTTTGTGCCTCCATCTACCCTTTACCAAAAATCAAGTTGACCTTTGCATCGTCGACATATATAAAGCCTCCTAAGTACAGATATATTGCATTATAAACAGTGTTGCGGTGATAGGCTCACCCCCTGTCATGTAGGACTAAAAGAGCTGGAGAAAAGAAACAATCTCCTAAATAATGATGTGGGTGCGTGTCCAACCACTGGTTTACCCCTCCTGTGGATAAAAGCCGTAAAGGTTTAAAGATAAAAAAAATAATTTAAACAAAATAATGGAAAAGACTTATGGTTGTGATTGTACTCCACAATTAATTTGTTATTATTTTAGTTAATGAATGACGATATAGTCATATGAAAGCTAAGAAAGCTGTTACTAAAGTAAAGCTATAGTAGATAAACATATTTTACCATGTTATAAATAATGCTAAGTACAAAAAGTACAATCGCAAACAAAAATGGATATTTTAGTTAAAAAATATAAGAGTTGGCTGATATTTCGAACAGTTCCGGTATCAAAGATCAGCCACCCCGGCTGATATATGGCACTCCATACAAACAAATGAACCAAACGTCAGCCCTCTCTTAAATTCTAAATCCAGGGGAAAATTTACTTAATTTTTCTTATTCACTGTGTGAAATATTCATACTTGTTCCCTTAAATTATAAAAACATACCTAAGCATCAAAGTAAGTGAAATATCGCTTACTAAGTGTCCAGCAAAATCACGCGTTTTTGTTGAAATTTGCATGTATTGGCACAACAATCAGTGAAATGGAGATTGAAAGAACCCTAACGAAGGGATAGGCACGATAATTGGCAGATTATGTCATAAATATATATTCTTTTAAAAAATAGACCATAGTTGAAGATAAGGCATGTTACTTCTTATTTATCACAGAACAAAGCACGCCCGGCTGATATTTGGGGGAAAGCTGGTCATGGGAGCATTTACCCTATATAGCTTAATATTTCGCAAACGCATCGTTGAATATATTTTTTAAATTTTGTTTCATCACTTTGTCGGCCTAATTATACTAATAAGTATTAATGGTCTCTTGACTAAGTCGCAAACGGACAGACGGACGAACATGGCAAAAATATGGTTTCTTAATGGCTACAGAACCCTAAAAATGGCAAAGATTTTGTATAATAAATTTGAAACTACAGGTTAATTTATGGACGGCTTTTAATAAGTTAACTTAACTTAAATAAGTTGTTAAAATAAATATATTTCTAAATTGTACTACAAAGGCCCTGGGTTACGTTTTGTGTTTATTATTATCTATTACAATGTTCGTTAGGCTCCCTCGCCTTGAAGAAGATTCTTCTTCTGAACCAGCAGCAGAACTATCTCTGCGCATTCGAGAAAAAAGTCTTGGAACAGGACCAGTGGGCAGTCTCCCTGGACCTCCTGGTGCTGGAGAATATCTTCTAACTCGGGTTTGTTGATATTCTTCACTAACGCTGCTCTCGTATGACGGAGGTTGTGTTATCATCGACATGCGTGACTCCCTCGCAGCCTTTGCTGTGGTTTGTAATTCTGCACCAGCTACAACAGTTGCTAATGTTGGAGTGAACTGAGGTGCCGCAGCTCTAGCAGATATTCTCCTTCTTCTGGGACCTGTATGATCTTCATTATCAAGCTTTAAAGGCACTGTTGGCAAATTAAATTCTGGCCTCAAGGAACCCCGTCGTCTGGATTGTACTGCAACAGGATCACCTAATAAATCGAATAGACTTGGAGGATCCATCAAATCTTGCGGGGTTTGTGGAGTTACTGACTCCAAGACTGCCAAGGCACGTAGTAGATCGGCAACACTTGTTTGTTCCAGAACTTCAACTTGCTCTGATTCTGGAAGACTAGATATATTTACATCAGGGTCAAAGAGACTAGGTCGACCGTGTCTTGTTCTCTCCCTATAATTCTCTAAATCATTAGAAAAAAGGCTTGCTCTTCCACCTTGTGTAGCGTTTTTGTAGCTTTGAATATCCTCACTAAGTTGACTATTTTGACCCGTCTTAGACTGATTTTGGAAATGTCTAATACTTGTTTCGAGGTCAGTTAAAGTGTCTTCTTGTGTACTGTTATTACGATCTTTACCAAATGTTGGAAACAAACTGCCACGACCATGACGAGTTTTATTTCGATAACTAGTAACGTCATCAGTATTGTCTGGTGTTAACTCATTTTCATCATGCCTTTTAGATTTTCCAAAAGTAGGAAATAGACTTAGACGTCCTTTTCTCGTTCGATTCTTATATTTTTGGGCTTCTTCTTCATCCACTGTATCACCTTCGTCATCTTTTTTGTGTTCGCTAAAGTCAAAAGTAGGGAAAATGCTTCGTCGACCTTTTCGAGTACTTTCTTTGTATCGGTACATAGCATCGTCATCTGATTCACTGAAATCAAACGTGGGAAATATGCTGTGCCGACCAGATTTAGTTTTTTCTCTATAAACTTTGGCAGCTTTTTCATCTTCATCATCTTCACTAAAATCAAATGTAGGAAATATACTATGTCTTTTAGTTTTCTTCTGATATGCCTTAACTGCAACAGCATCTTCGTCTTCTGAAAAATCAAAAGTTGGAAATATGCTATGGCGACCACGTTTTGTTTGTTCTTTATATTTTCTTGCCATATCTTCTTCATCTTCATCTCTGTTAAAGTCGAATGTAGGAAATATACTATGTCTACCTCTCTTTGTTTTTTCTTTATATGCCTCAGCTTCACTTTTATCTTCTTCACTTACATTTAATGATGGATATATACTACTACGTCTCGGTTTAGGTTTTTCTTTAACAATTTCATTGGTTCCTTGACTAATGCTAAATCTACCTTTTAAATTCTTTTTGATGTATTCAGCTGGACTTTCAGAAGAACTTTGTCTCTTAAATAATCTTGAAAGTAAGCTTTTCGGCTGTGATTGTTCTTCAGTTGCTACAGGGATAACATTACCTGGCAGGGAAAATTTCCCTGATCTAAGGTTGGCCTCCTTCCTAAATTTCTCTGCTGTGTCTCCATTAGTCCATGTAAAATCGTGATCTACCTTTGCAACAGATTCCTTCCTGTAATTTGGAACAGCAACACTAAGTGCTCTATTTCGCCTTGGAGAATTTGTGATAAGATTTTTTCCTATTGTAAATATTGGTGATTTTTCACTGGCTAAAATCTGTTCATCATCAAACATGTGAACTCCCTTATCTCTTTGCTGTTGCTCTAAGCCTCCTAATACATTAACAACTCTAGCCAAAAGTTCTGCTGGTTTCACGATGGCTGCAGCTGTGAATGTTTTTTCTTTATCAATCCCAAGTAAATCAGTGTCTGATTGTATCCGAAGCATGTCCTTATCCGAGAGCTGAATATTTTCAGAGTTAGCGCGTCTTCTTTTGAAAATAGGTCCCCTGGGCTCGACATCAAATGTTAAAATAGGACAACTTGAACTTCTGTACAGATACGGTGCTGACTCCACATATACGGGCTGTAAACAAAAACAATAAAAAAATTTATACTTCAATTTCGCGTTTTAAGGGTTTTTGTACCTGAAAGAATAGAAAAGATATTTTAAAAAATAAAAAAAACCCGACTGCAAAAACAATAAAAACTAAAAAGCAATGAACAAGTTCACCTTAAACATACTTAGGCTGACTTGCGGAAGATTCAGGGTTAAATAAATAACTAGCTAAATTACTAAACCTAGATCAAATGTGTAACTAGATAACTCGTCAATTGTCTTGCAGAAGCAGAAAGTTAACTATTCCACAGAAGTGACAACATAACAATAATAAACGTGCATCCCGTTATAAACCGCCTAAATAATTTTTGCTTTTGCTGCCTGCAGGCATTCTAGGTACCACGGTTTTTTTTCTATATTCAACACAAACACATAGGTAAAGACTCCACCGTAGAAAAAAATGGAGCAAGAACGAACGCGTCAAGACAACGAAAGATCTTTAGTAGGTCCATTTTAACACTTTCTACTTGCACAAATTAAATAAATATGTAGTAAATAACCCGACAGATTGAGTACATAGGTACGCGTAAGCAAAACATAGATTAACACAACTTTAAAAATTATCTTCGAATTACCAAAACATCATTCATAAACATCGGCTGCATGGCATCACGAAGGAGTCGAAGGACGACATAATAAAGTATTGGCTTTGAAAATTCATTGTAGAAGAATACCAGAGATTGTATAAAGAGATATTGTATGTGGATATAGGCTATATTTTGTTTTGAATATCATAATTTTTAAGTTCAAAATATCCATATTCCAAATATGGACTCAAGTTAATGGAATACAGTCCATTTTTCCTAAGCGTTCCAACAAAGCGACACGGCATGATCTGATTTTTCCTCAGGGATAGTCGGAGGGGCAGAAAATTATATAGAACACTTTTTATACAGATCATGAGTTCCCACGAAAATATTTTTTTCTATAAAACACTATTACTAATGTCGTAACTCGTAACGGTCTCTATATATTTTTTAAGGCTTCCGCACTCAAAGGGCAAAACGGAACCTTGTTTTGGTCTGTTTATCGGTCCATCTGTCTGTCACGGGTATCTAGCTCGTAAACGAAATCACAAACCCAGAATTTCAATCTTTTTCATAGAACGTTGACCAAAAACTAAAGACCAAATTTAATAAGTCTAGAATACAAACCTTTAATTTGATTAAATTAGCCTCGTTAATTATTTTTCTTAGTGTTGTCAAGTCTCTGGTGAAGCCTTGTAAGATTCTGCTCTGTGTGTTTTTCAACTGGCAAGCGAGCTTCTGCTCAAATCTGTGAACGCTTTCGGATCTCATGCCGCTTGTGATGAATCCGAGCAGCATGACGATATAGCCGAGACCGAAGGTAATCCAGATGATAAGGAATATCTGGTAGGTGAAGAAATATCCATATGCAAAACCATTGTTGATTGTACCTGAAAAGAAAGCAATAATATTGTTTGAACAAATGTAAATAAAGGCAAAAAGCCTCGCACTCGTTTGGTAGGTACGTCTACAACAAGAATGTCAAACATTGCGGAGTCAATAAATACAATACAATACAAATACAAAGCTTATAAAAAACTCATTACATCTATAGTTAATATTTTTTTCTTTATTTTTAGGGTTCCGCACATCAAAAGGAAAAAACGGAACCCTTATAGGATCACTTTGTTGTCCGTCCGTCCGTCCGTCTGTATAATACTCAGGTCTACTGTCTCTTGGAGCTGTGAAAAAATCAAACTTCTAAGCCAACGCCATCAAAAGATAAAGCTGTTTATGCCGCAAATTTTCGAAACTAGCAAGAGAATCAAAACCTACAGGGTCCTTCCCGTAAAGAATCTTTAAATTTGGTACGAAGCTACGTCTTATAGCACAGATAAAGGAAAAATTGCAGAAACCGTAAATTTTTAACTTATATAGCTACAGGTCTGTACGGAACCCTCGGTGCGCGAGTATGACTCGCATTTGGCCGGTTTTTTTTTATTATTTTATTCTTAGTGCAAATTTTTTCACTATTGACATATTATGATCGCTTTCACTTAGATCGTTTTATAATTCTAAAATTTTTTTTTTTCAGCGTAATAACTACATTAAAGTGGATTTTTTTAAGTCTCAATATTTATTATATTTACAGAATAGAAACTTTTGAGAGACGTGTAAGCAAAACACAACAGTGAAATACTATTGCTTGTGTCACAGCAAAAAAATTGCTTAAAAAATAGGGGTCTGTTTAGATTTTTTTAATTCAAACCATCAAATCATTATTATATAATGATAATAAATTAATTATATTATAATATTATAATGTTGATTAATTGAAACATACAAAAACTGGTTGCCTGTAAAGTCGGTATACGGGCGAAAGTTTTACGTGACAATGATTTTATGTCTGTCTCTCTCGCTCTTAGGCGGGCGCGTGCCTCTCACTCGCTCTCATTGTGAGCGCATAACGTGAGCGGAGCGTAACGCAGTTTCTTGAAGTGTCACCCGGCAAACCAATTTATAAGACGTTGTCACGTCAAAAAAATCAGGTACAGTGCAGCAAACTTCTTCAACCCGGTGCCTGTCGCTAGTGTCACGTAAGTTCACAGCATTTTAATATAGCGACTGTAATTTTGATGTTAGAAGTCTCAGCCCATACGGTTATGGCATAAATAAAGTTTCTGGCAGAAACTAAAAACTAAAAAAGGCCGTTCTGCCTAAAATTATAACCTCAATTCAAGAACTATTAACAAAAAAAAAATATAACAGGTTCTTTTTTGTAGAATAATAAGTTTTTTTTAAATTAGTAACCAAAATAATCTCACCTGCAACCATATCACCAAAACCAATGGTGGTAAGCGTGACGAAGGCGTAGTAAACAGCTCCGATGTAGTCCCAACCCTCGAACACGACAAAGATGCAGGACGGCAAGAATATGAAGAAGAGGAAACCGGGAATGAGGTAGAGTATGATTTGACCCAGCATACCCAGGTTATTGAAGTAGAAGCCTAGGTTATCCGCTCGCTTCTCATTTCTTCTCTTATATTTACGATATACTGATATAAGCTGAAAATAAAATATTTACTAATAAACGCGATTTTCTAGGGTTTTGTATATATATATACAAAATATATATATAGCATGCCTTAAAGAATCACATTGTAGGCATTCAGCCAGCCTGTCTGTCTGTCTGCCAAGGTTCTTTGTTTTCAGAAACCGTTTGACGTAGCTACTTTTCAAGTAACTTAAATTTGGGTAAGAAACTAGTATTGGTTTATTTTTAAAAAATTACAGAAATTCCTATCTTTTTGCGGTATGTCAATTCTATTCTATTTATAATGCAATGTTTATTTTTATACATCGCTTCCGGAAATGAAAGTGTAAACCTTTTTTTGTCACCTTGTCTCTAATCATAACCAGTGTAATGTAGTTTTTCTATTGTTAGCTATCTATCTATTTACTTTTAGGTAAGTTTAAGTTTTTGAAAATATTGAGTTGAGAGTCTTGAATAATATTGGTATGTACCTACCTACACTAAATACAGTCTTTTGAAAACGATATGCGAAGTTAAGCACTCTTTGTCGTCGCAAGTTACTGGATTAGTTAGACATTTTCTGAAACCCTACCTACGTGTTGTTATTAGGACAACAGTCGTGAAGCTGAATTAGAGGCCTAAGATGGGGGCTTGAACAGTCAACTGGCCAATAACTTGGCAACGTCGATCAATCCATACTAGGCCAGCCTAGTGAAGGACTATGGCCTAAGGCTCTTTTTTTAAGGAGAGGTCTTGCAGTCTGTCTGCAGTGGCAACGTGCAACGGCTGAAGTAACGAAGGTACACTCAGTTTACTTGTCTCGCCAATTATTAAGTTACATATACACTATATTATTAAGTTACATATAACAGCAAGCAAACATATTTTGCCTTCCAAATCATTGTGCTGTTTTGCTTTGTTCGACGTCGATAGGTGCGAGAGGTTTAATTATAACATTTTATACAAAATATCTAAAATACAGGGTAGTGCATGTTGACCTTTAATTTTTTAAGAAGCTTTTATATTCCTTTAAAACTTAGCACTCAGCATTAGAAACATGATTTTCAACACACGTGCTCATAAGGCAGCCTTTACTGCACCGTTTTCAGCATCTAAGGAGCATCCATTACGCACTTTTGCGCTAATGCATAGTGTTAGATTCCATTAAATATGAACTTTTTACATTTTAACACTAATATAAGTATATTTATTGTCCTTTAAGTGTGTTGAAAACAATCGTATGACACTCGTGAGCTATGCTCTATACACATAAGGCTAAATTTAAACCCACAACCTCGTCTGTAAAGAGCAGTTTAGCTCACTTGCATCATAATGTATCTACTATTAAACTGAATAAATTTATTATTATCATTGTATCTGTTTTTACCTGTAGCCCGAAGTATTCACCGAGGTTGGCAAGCAGGATACCGTTGATGGGTATACCAAATAACCCATAGAAGATCATGAGGATTCTAGAGAGGTGTGTTGTAGGGGCAAGATTGCCATAACCTGAAAATACACAAACACTATTATAGGTATGCCGGATTTTACCTGAGCCCCAAGACACACCATAGGTAGTTTAAGGGTTTCGTACGTCCGAATGAAAAAACGGCGAAAGCCTTATAGGATCACTCGTGAGTCTGTCTGTCCGTCTGTCACAGCCAATTGTGCAATTACCAAAAAGTCATATAGGAAAATAGATGAAAATTGACCATTCCTTCCACCTTATTTCCGAAACTACTGAGCCTAAAATTTAAACAAAAATATTTTCAGAAAATAGTTCTTTGCTTAATGTAATCTATACGAAAACCTATAGTCTTAAAATGACACGATAAATCTTTTAATATTGGGTGTAGGCACAACTTACAAAATCAACAATTTATTGGGTAATAAAAAAAAACGCTTCACACACAAGAAACATATCAAGTACGGAACCCTTAGTGTAGGAGGAAAGCTAACACTTGATCGGTTTCTTGAAATAGTGTATTGCATGTGTTACTTGTGTTGTCAAGAAGAAAATTTAAGCACACCAGCTTTAAGATTATCTATCAACAAAATTAAAGAATGATTATATCCATACTCACCAATAGTACTAACAACAGTGTAAGAGAAGAAGAACGAATGGTAGAAGTCCCATTTATATGGACCCTCTTCATCTTCTGTTGTGTAGTTGAACATTGACTTCCCGCAGTACTGCGACAGCTTCCGAAGTATGGTGTCTTGCTTCTCTGGGTCGTTTGGAATGTAGTTCTCGTAGAGTAGATCTGGAAAGGATAATTAAATCATATATAAATATAAAAATGTGAAACTCTGTCTGTCTGACTGTTATCTCTTGACGCTTAAACCGCTTGTAATTAGTTTGTTATAAATTGGCATGTAGTTAATTTAAGTCCCGGGGAAGCACGTAGGTTACTTGAAAACGTTAAGTGTGAGTCGGTTTGTTATAAAAAAGAACTTGATGTAGCCGTGGGTGGGACAATGAATAGGTAGATGAGGGAAACTCATTTTTCGCCAATGGCTTTTCTTCATTAGCAGGCCCGGCTTCAGCACTGTCACCAGCTGCGTTTTTTCACTGAGCCGGTAGCCGATCTGGTTTTCTGCCCAGAAGTTACCTACTGACTAGTCGAACACCATGTAACAAACCCGTTACGGCCCGTGGTGGCTTAGGGGGTTTCGATTTCGCCTTGCCCTAGCAGCGAAGATTCAAGCCCGGCGTGGAATTTCTCAAATACATTGATTAGTCACTCCACTGGCTTTTCGGTGAAGGAAAACATCGTGAGGAAACCTACATACGTCATAAACAAAAACTCGTGTGTAAAGTCCACATTGCGCTCTGGGCCCGCGTGTGGACTATATGACCCAAATCACCCTCGGTGAGGGCAGATCGTGCCCCAACAGTAAGAATAAGTATAAGGCTGATACGAAGATGATTTTATAATCGCATGCTACATTTTAGCTTATGGCTATATTTAAGAAAATACGGTATTTTTTTAAATATTGGACAACGTGGAATTAATTTTTTCATAGGTATTATTCTGGATTTTTATACGTTACAGGCCCATCAGTTAAGGTTTTTTACTTTCAAGTTTTTAAATGCTTCGGTCAGATCAATCATTAAATTTTTAGAAAAATTTTAGACTTTATTTTTCCTACGTCCTTTACTTCCAAGTTCTCTTTATACCACTTAGGCGGCAAATAAGCTAGTGGCCCGCCGGATTGTAAGTGATATAGACATTTGCAACACAAGAAACATAAATCGCGCGTTGCCGACCCTTAAAAAATCTAATAACTTCTTTCTTGAAGAACTCCATGCTGTAGTCCTTAGAGAAAACTTTGGCAGAATTCATTACACAATCTAATAAGCGTTCGCGGGAGAAAGTTCCTCTGAAACTGCTCTGTATACTTTTATGTACAAAATGATATTAACGCATTTAATAATTTTACTTTTAAATTTTATTCAGCCAACATAACAAAAGAACCTATAAGCTGTGCCTAATCAATTGTTTTTATTAAGGGCTAATTTTACGCATAACTTAACACAAATTAACCTATCTAGCGCAAATTTGTTATTTATTTTTTTGTCACTACCTTATGAACCGTTACATACCAATTAAGTGGAGAAAAACTAATCTAACAAATTACTGTAAGTGTAGTGAAAAAAACATTCGTGATTATTTTCTTTCAATAAAGATTACAAATTACTGTGGGTGAATAAATGTTTTTCGTATTTTTTTGCGTTACAATTCGGTACTCGACGCTTTAACACTTTTATTATGTAACAAATTACTTAGCTAAATATTTTGTTATACAAAGCGATCGGCTTGTAAAAACATAGTAGATTATTTGATTCAAACCTTTAAGGTGCCTCGGAATTAGATTATTTATACAAAATGCGTTACACTAAATATTAAACATTTCACTAGTAAAAGCGTTATTATCATGCATCACTATTCACTCAAATCATTCATAAAATGCCTGTGAATCATTAAATAACTTTCATCAAATCATTTAAATGCATGAATCTAACAAAACTCTGGTATTTCAATAAATCACTGGTATTATATGAATGTATATGGTAAGTAATATTCGAGTAAAATTATAGTGCATTTTTAGTGAAAAAAGAATTTAAAGTGTATATAGTTATAGATATTTAGTGCACTTCACTTTGGTTGGGAAAAATCTTATTCGGATTCACCTTAATATATTTTTAATTATTTATTTTAGTGCCCGGCCTAAGACATCATTATTCTAAAAATAACTCTAATTTTATTTAGTGAGTAATAAATAGTAATGGAGACAAAGTATGAGTAGTATTTTGCACTTTCTTTTTTTATTTTATGTATGTATTTTACTTGTAAGTAGCTACTTTCGAACTTTATAACATATTAGGACCATATGAGCATAATCTCGACAGTTAAATAAAATCTTAGACCTACACATTTTCAAACCAAGATCACCCATTCTACTATTACTATTTACTATTAATTAATATGGGAAAGGGGTAAAGTATGTAAGTTTGTGAGTTTGTTTGTAGGAAGTTATCCCTGAACCGATTTTGAAAATTCTTTAACCAGTAGAAAGCTACATTATACCGGATTGACATAGTCTATGTATAATTGTAATAACTAATATTTTTTAATGTGAAACTACACTATTTGTCAATCAATTAAAGAACGATAAGCCGATGCGTTGATTAATCGGCGTGCGCTAACTAAACGGTTTCATATTCATAGGTGAATATGATATTGAACAAATATATTTTTCCTAATTTCATAAATTTGGCGCAGACAAAGTTGCGCGGGTAAGCTAGTATTAAATAAAAATCGTCAAAAACAGTTTAAAAACAACAAAGTTATGTTGGTTACTAATTAGTAGATATATATGTTCTAGTAGAGAGAATATACTTTTATAAGGTTTGTGATTTCATACTACGTTAGCAAAGTAACTATTGCAATGGCTCCATTTGACTAAAACAACATTTTTTTAGAGTCCTTTTCTATGTAGTTTAATAAAGATACCTACTAATTTAAAACTCTTATTGTTTTCATTGGATACAATAACGTTTTATCACGCAAGGGTATAAAATAAAAACAATTAGATCTTTTTTAAAAAAAAAACAACATGCTTACCATAGCTAAAAGTGAACTAAATATTAAAAAAATAATATAATAAAAAACAAAACACGCCTGACATGAGTAAACGAAAAGAAAAAACCGTTTTTATTGCATTCGGAGAACCTACAAAGACCTAAAAGATCAGCAGAACTGTGCCTTAAATACGAGGGTCTAGTTTAAGAAAAAAACCATTAGCTGGGACAGACTTGTCCTTGAGATAACAGGGAACACTCATGTTGCCTTTTCAAACAGTAACTTTTTAATGGTTTTGTAGTGAAGACTAGAAAGTACCCAGTACTGTTAAAAGTATCGAGTACCAAAATACTCGGCATCACAACAAAAGTATCGAGTACCAATGCTCATGTATCAATACTTTTTGCGGTTCCTCCTTTGTAGAACTGTCTTCCCAAACCATCACATTACGTTACATTACGTCAATATAGTTGTAGTGAGACAATAATGAGAATTCGAATGAGACATTTGTTCTTCGTCGGATTTCTTTAATGAATAATGCAATAAGCCATAACTTCGTTACACCAACCTGCTTGTCTAGACTATTCAGTGACCAGTATAAGTTGATCATTATCAAATCTTGGGTAGGGCAGCTACGTGGCACTTCTACTTATAATATTATTTTCGTATATGTATAATACCTATATGTAGAGTTGTAGATACTAACTTACGACATTGATTATTACTTGCCATGCCGTCCAGCCAGTCAGTAACTCTTTAAAAAAGTATTTACAATGCGGGCTGTTGCCCACATCATATAGTCACTTTACAAATAATAGATGAAATTTAAATAAAATAAATATCTAAGGGCTCCCATACAACGAACGTGATTTTTTTGCGGGGTGGGCGCAACAAAGTTGTACGCAGGTGCTCTCGACGAGGCGCTGCGGCCGACTGATGGAAGGCGAGAGCCGCGTAATGGCCGGCCCACGCGACGCTATTTATAAAATGTATTTTTTGCTACAAAATAACAATCTTTCGCAAGAAAATAAAACCATAATCGTCTAAAGTATTTATTATGGAACACGTAGACGGAATTTCTTTGAAAAAAGTTAAATAACTAGCAAATAAAACTGTTTTCCCCGTAGAAGTATCTCTCTAAAAATGAAGATTTAGAGGAATCTTTGCGATTTTATTGTATCAAGTCAAGTTTCGGTCAAGTGTTTCGACTCTCATAAACTACTAATAAAACTCCTATACTTATGACTACCATCAAAACAATATTTTTCGCCTTAAAATTGATTTTCCGTACAGTCAAAACGTGTCGTTGTTAGGGTTTTTTCGTCACGGAATTTCTTGATTCGTTCGCTGCGCTCAGAGCCCGCGATAAAAGCTATGCAATAGCTTATAAACCGTCCAGTGGTTGAAGCGATTGAGTAACAAACATTCAAACTTTCGCATTTAATATTAATGAGATGAAAAACAGTATTTCTAGACTTTTGCGTTAAAATGTATATTTAAAATTTCATTCTCCTGATTGTACCCACTGGGTGACAGAATTATTTGACTTATTAATATTATTTAATTAATCGAACAGTTTTGAAATTTTGAACGCAACCCTAGAACATTCCATTGACTACACGCATCAATTCACTTAATTTCCACAGCTCTATAAATTATACACAACGGGTAAGAAAACTATCGATATCTTTATCTCATACGTACAACACTAAGCAAGTTTTTTATTAGTTTAGCTACTCACGGGTAGATGACGCATTACTAATTTAATTTATTCTGTATGTCATTGTAATACAGATTACATTAGGTCAATAATTTCTCGAAATAAAGACTCCACAACAATTTCTACCCAAATAGAGGTGAGGTACTTTATTGTCTTTTATTTATTTTCGTTGTGAATTTATGAAACAAATTTTATTAATTATGAAATAAAGTAATTTATTATAAATTGAAGTAAATCGGTTATTTATGAAAAAATATTACTAACGTGTGATAAGTTACGTCGCTGGAACTCTTATTTACTTATTTTTTTATAGTTTTTACAACTTTTTACAGCACAATACGACATTATTTAAATAAAACAAACAAAAAAATCTTTAGATGTTCACTCGCTGAGGGTGACCTTGTGTTTTGTTGCGTCAGATCGATGCGCTACTCAACATAATCTAAAAATTAGACTATGGGCGGCTAGCCTCTGGACATATACTATTATCTGTGGCTAGCCTGCCGGTGCTTTTTGGACATATCTATTGTTTTTTCATATCGATGTCTAATACTGAACACAGGTCAGATAAGTACTAGTAGCGACATCTATTATCGAATAGTTACTAAAAGTCTACACAAAGAAAGTCGTGCCTACATTTAGTTATAGATAAAAACAATGTTAATTTTGGCGAGAAAACAATTGCATATTGAAACTACCCTTTAAAGTCTGTGGTATGTTAGTAGATGATTGTTCACCAGTTCAAGGGTCACCAGCGGTCACGGAAGTCATTAGTGGTTTTTACGTACCAATTGATCTCCATTCAACTATTTTTATGGTACACGCTTGAAAAGGAGGCGCGCCGCTCCCTTTATTGTCGTCCGATTAACATTAGAATTACATAAAATGGATTTACGACCACAGGTCTATAATGGTAAACCATTGTCGCCACAAGGCCAGTGTCACTGCCAAGAACACATTGAAGGACATGACTGGAGTTCGCAATGTTTTGAACAGTCTGCTAATTATAATAGTAAACTTTCCATGTGCATAAAAAATTCGGCGAGTCGGGCACTATCATTGGTCGTACCCCAACAAGTGGGCGACGTCTACTCAACAATCAGCAGTTCTCCGTTCAATATGAATTGATACTGCAATCTACCATTACAATGCATTTCTTGCATATTAATATTCTATTAACAATATATATTTATTTTATTTTTATTAACAATATATATAATATAACCGAGCATAAACTAACTATAGCTACAGCTGAAGCTTGCTTTGGAAACTTTATTAGTATCCCAAGCCAATAATTAAATTTGGGGCGGGTGTAAAAGCTTATCATTTTTAATTTTATGATAGCAAAAAAATTGCCAAATAACTAATGCACAAGGCACAGCACAGGAAAGTTTTAAATCTTTTTCAATTCTCAGATTGTCATACATTTGGAATAAAACTTGCGCCGTTTGTATTCGATTTTTCCTTTATTAGCCACGAGTTATTATGAAATTGGATTGAAAGTTTGTATACAAACATCCTACATTCATTTTTTAAAAAAGTTTTTTAGTTATCCACTAGTCATAATAGATGGCATTTACATTAAACTGTTCACAGTTGTGTACTAAGGGAACGTGTTACCTCCTGCCTTATCTATACCAATATATCAGAGATATTTACCGATATCTGTGACATCTACGCGAACAAGACACACGGCAGTGTCAGCCAAGTTCGAAAAAGAAAAGGTTGACACCGGCCATTTGTAAATCGAACGATTTGGAGATACTGTCGACCCTCCTGGTAACTCGAAATTCTTTTAACCTTTTAATATTATGTATGTTCGAGTAGGTCCCCCAAATTTAACTTAAACGGTCCAGATTACTATTAAACTTACATTTCCACTCCCAAATTTGCACGAAGGTAGGTCAATAAACTGTACGGTATAAAAATATTTTAAAGTAACTGTTTTTTTATATCCTGTAGATACAAGTATGTATTTGTAAGTGATTTTATAGAAAACTTTGTGACCCAGCAGACGTTGTTGAGCTCTTTCCGTTGTTGTAGAGATGTTGTTGCGCTGCAACTTATGATGAGATAGATACAACAAAGAGAAAATACTTTCTCCATGAATAAATCACTTAGCTATGTCGAAGTTTATCAATTTCAGATATATATACTAGCTTTCATTTAGATACAAGAAGATGACGACGGAAAGATGATTGGCCATCTTATACGACATGCCAGTTTCATGAAAAAAAGTAGGGGGAAAGATAGAAGCAAATACAGGAAGTGGGAGACCACGGATGAGTTACTTGAGTCAAATAATAGAGAAGGTGGCTGTTATGTCGTGCAAGGAAGTGAAAGAGAAGGAAGTGGAGAGAATTGCATCAGTTGCACTGACAACAGCCCAGCTCTTTAACAGAAAAAAGACTAGCGCAAAGCCGTCAAATGTGTGCTTAACTTGGCCTCTTTTTTACATTTAATGTGTAGTGGGATTTAATTAACAAGATCGTGAGCTAGTGCGAATGTCTCTGATGCTGATTTACTCACCTTTGCGTGTAGAAATCGTTCAAGGTTCAAAATAAAGGTCAAACAGACGGACTACAGTTGTTTTATTTTTTTCTATATTAATTGCAAAATGTAGCCTGTGATTGTTTAAGGAGCTAGCAAGCACTGCCATTTCTATCTCAAAATCTAAGCACTTAATCTGTTATATAGTTGACGGCAGTTGTTCCAAAGTGCCCTCGCCCAAGGTGAGGTTAGGTCAATGCTCCAACAGGGGGGACTTATAAAGGACTTGTGACGAATCAGGATATGTCATCTTAAAAAAAGTAAAATCTTAAAGTACCTTGTTTAAAGTAAAAAGTTTTTATTCAAATCATCTATTTACCATGAAATAAATCGCACGTATCCTCGACATTGATATACCTAATTGAATTATTGGTTAAATGTTAAAATCCTTAACAATCCATATGTTTACTGTGATGTCGTGTGTCATCTCTAATTAGACGGCTAATTTCCAGATCACGAAATGGACGCGGTGGAGGCCGCTGGCATTTACATATTCAATAAGTGTTCGAACTTTAATTTTAATCTAACAATTTCCTTTGTCACACACCTTATTGTATGTGAAAATGCGAAAAATAAATTTGCAAACATTATGACGTCAAGGAAAAAATTTAATGAAGGTAAAAACTTTATTGCTATTTGTAAAATATGAGTATAAAGTTACTTTATAGTGTAAAACAAAGTAAATTGGATTACATTACAGATTTTTCTATATTTCACTCCTTTTTTTTATTTTCTTCTTCTAATAATAGGTATATGAATTGCATCAATGTTTTATTTCGTATGTAAATCAAAGAACACTTGAAATATCATCATTACTGTAGATAATGCCTAAGGCAAATTTATAAAGAACCATTTAACAATATAACTATATTTCATGTTTCATGATAGCTCTATATCTTCAAAGAAACATTGAAGCGTATTTAATCACTTATTTAATTATTTATGAGTAAAATAAAACTCTTTTAAATATACGTTTTGGCATATAAAGCTATTTTTACTATTTATAAAATATCGTCATTTGTGTAAGTGAATACCTTGCTCAAATACTGGGTTTGGCCATATAAAGAGGGAACACCGCCAGTGTCTTGCGCACTATGCCACAGGGTACTGAGAACGAGGTATATTCTTGTAAGAATATGGTTTCTTTGCGTAGGGTATCTTTTTTTGTAGATTTAGTTATATTTGTTACTTTGATTTGTAGTTTATAATAATTATTTAGTGTATTTATTGTTCTTATTATTTTCAGTATTATTACTGGAATAGATCCTCCTTCCTTGTAATTCTGATCCTTTGGAATATATTTTATATCTCTAAATAAAAACGTGAAAAATGTGAAATAAGAATCAATAATATTAAGCGAATCATTTATTATCTTAACTTATTAGCCAACTGCTATATGTGTAGTGTAATAATTATAAATAAAAGACAAGACATGTGATAGCCCGACCTTTTCTGAGCAAGGGACTACTCCACGTTGCAGCTCTTCAAACCTGCTTACTTACCTTACTGTTTTATTCTTCATTATACGCAGAGTGAAGAGTTGACAACTTTCTCTTATTCTTTGGGACTTCCAATGATTGTTGTAACAGAAAACTGATTGAAGACTGGGATTTGTGGTGAGAAGGGTTAGCAGAAAGCTTCGTGGAATAGGCCCCAAGTCTGTCATATGCGTTTTTCTCAACTTAAAAAGTAAGTAAACTATAACTGAGGATCTTCTCTTTTTGAAGCAAGATTACTATAGATTCAAATCATGTTGTAATTAACAACTTAACTCTTAACTCTAAATCTGTATTTGGATTGCTACTTTCAACAACAATGCGAAAATCAACTTGACAAAAAATTGCAATAAAGTAGGTACGTACGTAGACAGGCAACAAGTTAATTTTACCTTATTATTAAAAAAGTCTATTGCAACTTTAAGAAAAACAATTATTAGGTGTAAGAAAGAAAAGAAAAGAAAAATTTATCTGACGTAAACTTACAGTAACATATACAGACAACGATATAAACATAATAAAAGTAGTTTCGTCAATTAGGTGCTAACTTAGCATATGCTGTGACATGTGAGGGTCACAACGCTTTAAAATGATTCAATAATTTAGATAATACAACAAAAAAATAAAACCAAAAAGATCATGAAAAAGAAAGCAAAACCAATACAGTACACTAATTTTTTTTTTATTTCCAATGTTTTCTAATTAAAAAGCTTTGTTAATACCCTAACACATGCATAGCATTACAGATATCGGACGGCACTCCATCATACTATTTGAGGCAACAAAAAATGTTAGCTTTTGTATGTAGAGACACATTTGATTGAGACAATCATTCTTAACTTTACTAACAATATTTAGCAGAACGTAGCGTAAATAGTCAGTAACACTTTAAAATATGCAAAACATAATAATGAGGTTTGGTACAGATAAGAATATTAGCTTTTGTCTCTGCTCTCAATCATTAATTTCGATAGGTACTGATTATCTGATTTGCATAACGTAGTGTAGAAAACGTACTACGTAGTAGTACGTAGTACGTTGTCTACAATACATTATGACATTAGTAGAGTAGCAGGAAACGTAGCGCAGGTATATATGTATTTAGTAATACTTCGATCTGCCAATAAGCTATCGGAAATAATGCTTTGATTGCATGCCTGTCATATTTAACAAACGCACCACGCACGCATAATATATAATCATGGTTTTGTTTTACCCATGCGTAAAAATAACATTTAAAGCAAGTCTGTAACTTGTATATATAAGATGCTGCATGCAAGATGTTTGATAAATAGATAAAAGTAATGTATGTATATATAGAGTTTATAATATGTGGGTAATTAAGGCTCTGCGACTAGAAAACTACTACAACTTTCTACCATCGCACCGCTCGCCATCGGCATGGAATTCATCCTCACACCTTAGAACCTTAATGGTCACGTAAGTGTGGTTTCAGATAAACTTCCTCACGCAAACGCTTAGGTTATGAAATGAGCTGCCTGCCAAGGGGTTCTCTAAGGACTATTCAAGAAAGAAGTAATTAGATTTTTTTAAGGGTTAGTTACACGCGAGTGGTGTCCCAGGTGTTGCAAGCGTCCATAGACTGCGGTAAACTTTTCGCACCTTAAATCTTTCAAAATTGGTTATGTAAGTTTTGAGAAAAACACGAATATATACCTACCTTCATACCCACACACATACACATATATACACACACAACACACACGCGCGCACCCATACAGACATACATACAAACATGCTGATTCTCTAAAGGAAGTTATTAGTGGATGGCTACACACTACACATGGATGTGTTAAATTATGTGAAGACAAACTCTTTTCACCAACCACATGAGAACTGTGTGTCAGGTCTTAAGCCCATTGGCACAACACTGCCTCTGTTGTCTTTGGAACTCTTGTTGGAACGCATAATTGAATATATAATGACCATTTTAAAGTCTGTCCAAGAAATAGATTCCAGCGACGTATTATATTTGCATCAAAACAATAGTGTAAAGTTGTGTAAGGACAATAAACAAGATGTAGTTACGTACGGTTGATTCGACATCAGACATTCAGTAAGCAAAACTACTATGGCCCGAGGCGACGCAGCTGTATTTCCTTGCTAGTCGCCATTTTCCTTTTTCCGTATGAATAGCTAACACTATACTGAATTTTAATAGATAAAAGAAAGGTCTTTATTTATAGTTTTAGTATGCCTGTTTTTACATCTATATTTCAGTCTACTATATGATGTCCACTTCCGTTCCGTCTTTACCCTAAGGGCGTGTCCCCGGGCCCGGACTGTTGAGGGCCCCGAAAAGCTTGTTTGTTTATTTTCTCTTCAATAAATTAATCATTATATAAGAAGAATCTTTGCTCAACTTTTTGCGATTGCATTTGACATCTATAAGGCCGAAAGTAATGAAAAACCGCCTAAGTACGTGTTGTCCACACATTAAGTTATCTTTCTGATGCGATCTATATTGTTTCAAATAAAGAGATCGAAGAATCTTTATTAGATTTGACAATCTCTGTCACAACACTCTTCTTAATGTCGCTGCTTTGCGTTGTGCAAAAAAAAATCTACTCAGAAATATTTTAAATAATATTGAACTGAATATTCTACTATTAAACTGAAAATTAATTGCCTAACTGCTTCAATAATATAAAAGCCGTTTCTTGTACGGTTTTATATATATATCCTTTATATACACTACGGCTCTGCGCCGTCACTGAGGTCTTGGAGAAGACTACTTTTGTCGACTGTTCTGAGGGCCAGTGCGCGTCAGCACTGAGGGGAGACTTGGAGTGCTCTATACTCCAGAACCCTGGCCTGAACAGTAGCAAAGTATCATGTGCCACGGCAACATAGCATCGTGACAGCCACGTGCGGCATAGCATTGTCCTCACTAAAGCCCTGGCCTATCAGTACTCACCACACGTCTTTAGATCATATAGGTAATCCCGTCCGCGTAAACCTACTCTGGCGGCGGAGACCTGCGAGTATGGTTGACGTGGAAGACATCGCCGATCAAGCTCTAGGCCGAAGATACTAATTGTATTTTCTGTCTTAATAAATACTTGAAAATCATACACTTAGAAATCTGTGTAGGCAGGCTTACGGCTCGCTATCTTTCTGTATAGTTAGGTAGTTTCTACTTATGTAAAATAGATATTTCTAATTTATAAAAATTAAGGGTAACGAATCACCTTATGTCATTAGGCTACTACTGACCATTAAATATTGTTAATATAAACTGTGTAATACTGTAATACTTGTAAGTAGATAGTAGATAGAATATACATTACAAACTTGTTTGAACTTGAAAAGTATTTTCTTTAATTGCCTCTGAACCCGCTCTACCTGAATCTCTGTCTCCTGAGCACCTAGCCGGTGCATCGGTAACAGATACTACTGTTTTGTTATAATCTATATCTAAAAAAAATTTAAACTGAACAAATTTAGAAGGGAGCGAAGGGTGGGGGCATATGTTTTTATTATTTGGTGGCAAACAAGCTTGCGGTCCTCCTGATGGTAAGCGGTTATCGTAGCCTATGGACGCTTGCAACACCTGGAGTATCACTTGCGCGATAGCGACCCTTCAAAAATTTGATAACTTCTTTCTTGAAGAACTCCATACTGTAGTCTAATAGTCTAGTGTAGTAATAGTAGTCTAATTGGAATTTAGGTCTGGCAGTTGCTTTCTTACTGAACCTCGAGGCAGCATTTAATTTGCGATTTAACTCAGAAATATTCGGATCCTTATTATTACGAGCCGTGGTCCAAGCCTCGTACTCAGTTTGCTTGAGAATTTTAGCTTCTCGGCAAGACCGATTAAACCATGGTCATTTTTTGACACCGGCAGCTACTCGCTGGTTAGGAATAGAACATTACATACCAGCGAGCCTTGTCTCAGTGACTACGGCTGCGCAGACGTCAGGATTCTCTGAGCTAAGGCAGAGCTACCTCCACAGGTACGATGGATAAAATTAACGTAATCCATCCCAGTCTGCTGACTGGAACGCTGCTAAAAGACTGCTAGATGTTTGGAGAGCTAACCCTAATTTTTTTCTCAATTTTCATAATAGATATGATTAAGAAGTTCACAAAACTCTTTGTAAAATTCTATCAAAATCTACCCAAAGACGGACGGAAGGCCTAACGGAAGAGCATGACGAATTTATAAGGGTTCGGTCAAATCTTGTCGCTCAGAAACATTTATGACAATTCCATATAAAATATATTGGTTGTCTGTCTGTAGGCCTTAAATCTTTGGTTCCTGCATTATATTAATCACGTAACACGTGTACATCCGGGAAGTTTCTAATCACTTCTTCTTCCCTTAGGCTTGTTTCCGAAGTGACAGTACGTTAAATGGTGTGCATTTGTTGCCAGACTGTCGTGTGGGAACTGGGCTACTTCATGATGTACAACGTCTGTGAGTATGGGTATGCATATGGGTATGTGTGCACGTTTGAGTGATGCGCCCCCTCGCATTTGGAGCCTCTCTGGCGTCGGGCGGCCGATGGTGGATTGCAATGGGTTATTAATAGTATATACTTCTACCCACCTTGATAAATTTAGCCCATTTGTACTTTTCTTAAGCGACATAATATCCATCGATCGATCCATAACATATGTATACTATAAGAACTATATGAGGTGTATTGTGCGTGTTTATTTGACAAAGTTATTCACATTACTAATTTTATGTATATTTAGTTTAATAAACTATCAAATTCTTTTTGGTACAAATGTAGCAACTGCAAGTCATGCTAGTTGTCCACGATCACATGCGAGATTTGAACCTCAGACTAGCTTGACACTCCAGTACTCGAATCACTACACATCCATGATTTCATAAAACTTCTGAAAAAAAATTACTCATGATAACATTTACCTATATGGAGTAGGTATGAATAAAATGTGACTTGAAAGTCAAGTGGCTATTCTGTATGTTAAATTGAAATAAGGCAAAGGAAAAAAGTATAACAAATAGTTGTTAATGATAGCGGATTGTATTTAAATCGTTAATTTATGTAAATGTAGGACAATATTATGAGGTGTCTATATTATTTATTTTGACGACTCACTAAACGTGAAACGTTTGTTTCGGTTGATACAAAACTTGTTGATAGTTTGACTCTTTAGCATACTTTTATACTTCTTTTTTTTATATTTTTGGACATATCACACAGTGCTATCTGGTCCCAAAACCAAGCAAACAACGTAAACAAAAACTATACTTAACTATACTATACTTTTTTTTGTAAATACCTACATAGCATACATAAGATCCAGACTCAAGACAAACACAAATGTTTATCACATAAATGTTTGTCCAGCGCGGGAATCGAACCCACACCCTCTGCTCAGCAGCCGGCCACACTACCAGTTAGGAAGGGAGTCATTTTTAGACTGTTCATCGGAAATATAATGTACGTTTTGATCACTTATTTTGAAAAAAAAAAAAACAATGTAAGTTTTTTTTATATACCACTCAGGTGGCAAATTAGCCTATGGTCCGCCTGATGGTAAGCGGTAACCGTAGCCTATGGACGCTTGCAACACCAGGGGTTTCACTCGCGCGTTGCCGACCCTTCAATAATCTAATAACTTCCTTCTTGAAGAACCCCATACTGTAGTCCTTGGAGAAAACCTTGGCAGGGAGTTCATTCCACAACTTAAGCGTTCGCGGGAGGAAGTTACTCTGAAACCGTACTATACGCGACAATTTCGGTTCTAAAGTGTGAAAATGAATTCGCTGCCGATGGCGAGCGGTTCGATGGTAGAAAGTAGCCGTGGGCATCATTTCGAACAATTCCTCAGAACACAACCCATTGTACAAGCGGTAGAACACACAGGGAGGCAAAGTCTCTGCTCAGACTTAATGAGGGATGCTTGCACGACCCGTGTAATAAGCGTCTCCAGTACTGTCATCTACATAGCAATATATGTTGTTGATGTCCAACATATCATTGATGTGCAGTAAAACAGCGTAGGAGACAGCACAGAGCCTTGCGGGACACCAGCATTAATGTCCATGCTATCAGAGCAACTACCGTCAACTACCGCTCGTATGCGTCTGCCGGACAAAAAGCTAGCCACCCATTTGCACAAACCCTCGGGCACTCCGTAAGATGGCAACTTTGATAGAAGACCCTGGTGCCAGACCCGATCGAATGCCTTCGCTATATCCAGGCTACATGCCAATGCCTCCCCCTTACTCTCAATAGCTAGTGCCCATCGGTTTTTTTTTTTTTTTTTTTTTTTATACCACTAAGGTGGCAAACAAGCTTACGGCCCGCCTGATGGTAAGCGGTCACCGTAGCCTATGGACGCTTGCAACACCAGGGGTATCACTTGCGCGTTGCCGACCCTTCAGAAATCCAATAACTTCTTTCTTGAAGAACTCCATACTGTATTCCTTGCAGAAAACCTTGGCAGGGAGCTCATTCCACAACTTAAGCGTTCGCGGGAGGAAGTTTCTCTGAAACCGCACTGTACGCGACCATTTAGGTTCTAAAGTGTGAGAATGAATTCCCTGCCGATGGCGAGCGGTGCGATGGTAGAAAGTAGCCGTGGGCATCATTTCGAACAATTCCTCAGAACACAACCCATTGTACAAGCGGTAGAACACACACAGTGAGGCAAAGTCTCTCCTCAGACTTAAGGGCTCGATACCGCAAGTGAGTTTGGAATCGTCGACAATTCTCACAGCCCGTCGTTGAACCGAGTCAAAAGGGCCAAGTTGGTATCCGGGTGCACCTGCCCAGAGATGGCAGCAGTACTCCATATGGGGCCGAACCTGCGACTTGTAAAGTAACAACCTTTGCCCCGACGTGAAGTACTGCTTCGCTCTGTTGAGTACACCAAGTTTTTTGGACGCCAGCTTTACCTTATCTTGTAAATGATCTCGGAACTGAACATCGCTGGAGATGTCGACACCAAGGATCCCAATGCTCTTGGAGATGGAGAGGGGAGTGTTCTGGAATTGTGGGACCACAGTGAATGGAGTTTTCTTAGCGGTGAACGCGCACACTTGTGTCTTTGTTGGGTTGAATCGGACCAAGTTTACCCGTCCCCAGTCAGAGACCTGGGACAGTGTGGACTCGATTTGAGACACAAGTTCTCCGCGGTTTTCCTCCACAACGGAACGAGGGATGTTTGCACGACCCGTGAAAAAAGCGTCTCCAGTACTGTCATCTGCATAGCAATGTATGTTGTTGATGTCCAACATGTCATTGATATGCAGTAGAAACAGCGTAGGAGACAGCACAGAGCCTTGCGGGACACCAGCATTAATGTCCATGCTATCAGAGCAACTACCGTCAACTACGGTTCGTATGCGTCTGCCGGACAAAAAGCTAGCCACCCATTTGCACAAACCCTCGGGCACTCCGTAAGATGGCAACTTCGATAGAAGACCGCGGTGCCAGACCCGATCGAACGCCTTCGCTATGTCCAGGCTACATGCCAATGCCTCCCCCTGACTCTCAATGGCTAGTGGCCATCGGTGTGTGAGATACACTAGAAGGTCACCAGTCGAGCGACCGTGGCGAAAGCCATATTGACGGTCACTGACCAGATCGTGTACTTCTAGGTATCTTAGAAGCTGTGTGTTGATCACACGCTCCATCACCTTAGAGAGGAGAGAGGTAATAGCGATAGGCCTGTAATTCGATGGATCTGATCTATCGCCCTTTTTGGGCACCGGGTGCACATTCGCAGTCTTCCATGTAGACGGAAATTGCCTAGTGTGGTAGGAAAGCGCGAAGAGGCGCGTGAGTACAGGACATAACTCAGGAGCACACTGCTTAAGCACCACTGCTGGTATACCGTCTGGCCCACTCGACTTATGAACGTCTAGAGAAAGCAACGCCCGCCTGACCTCCCGCTGCGTTATGGAGATTTCCGGCATGGACTTACCGCACCACGGTATAGTAGGTGGTACAGCGCCTTCATCGTTCATATTCGAGTTCGAGGCAAAGAGACTGCCCAGTAGATCGGCTTTCTCTTTAGCACTATGGGCCTAGTCACCACCGGTCTTTCGCAGTGGTGGTAACGACGACTGGCTGAAGTTCCCCTCGGCAGCTTTAAGTAAGCGACCAGAAAGCGCAACTCCCAGAAGGATAGCTCGCTATATATATATATATATATATCATATATATAGCACTAATAGAATGCTATATATATATCATATATATAGCACTAATAGAATGCTATATATATATCATATATATAGCACTAATAGAAGGTAAAGAAAACTTTTTAACAAAAAACAACCGGCTTCAAAGCGATGCACTAAAAAAGTAAAAATAATTACTTATTTCTAAAAATCAAATCTAAATTGCAGTTTGAAGTTGGTCTCATTCAAGTGAAGTGTGTTATGAACTGTTAGAAACATAGTCACCAACGATAAAGACCAGACAAGAACCCTTTCTTTTAAAAAAAAGTTTTTATTTTTTACTTTTGAGTGAAAAATTGCCTTCTTTTCAAACACAGTTTCATAAGTTATGGCAATAATTTGCTATACCTTAATGCTATAAATATTTTTTCCTGGGTTCATTTATCGAGTTCCTCCTAATAAGCCTCTATCTCAAATACCGTAATTTTCAAAACAAAACTCAAAAACCAAAAGGCTAAAATTATTAAAGGATCAGGTGGCTCAACTAGATTTTATTACTTACACAGTACCTACAATGTCATAAATTGTGTATTCATAGGTAAAATTCTAGATTTATTTACATTTAGAAAGTGTTTTTGATATCATAACAAACATTTTACATATTCTCATTAATTATTTTTTTACGAGGTGAAATTTATTATGAACCGGGCCTTATTTACCTTCGGTACTACATGTTAACGTTATGTACTTCAATAGATTTTAAAACAGGGCTTTTCAATAGATGTACTAAATAATTGTTTGAAATGAATAAATAAGTATGTCTAAGCATGACGACTAGCTAAGTAACAGGGTATTCTTGTTGGGCTACGTGATGCTGGCACCGTTCCCTCATTAGCCACAGTGTTCTTTGAAGTCTTATCAGCGGATCTTTTGATTTTCAGTGTTAATATGTTATGGAAGTCTTAAAACAATATGTCGATACACAGTCGAAGATTTACTTGCAGATATTTAAATTTCTTGTAAGGGCGAAAATTGTAAAATGAGCAGAGTTGTAAGTAAATGTTGCCATTCGATTTTTATTTGATGAATTTTATGTTAAAGAATTTGTTTACTGACAAACCTTTCTTATAGTTTTCTGGAAGACACTTTGCTCTTGTGGTCTTTTTAATTAATACTAGGTGAAGGTAGGTACTATATATACCCGGCGCCTCCACCAATTTGCAACCACCTCCCTCAGGGGTTGTACTTCACTTTGCTGCTTGAGGTATATATAGTTCCCCGGTATTTACTAAAACTTGGAGATTTTTGTAAAATATGAAGCTACATTAAGCAATTTGTTTCTCATTTAGTTACATTAATAAGTTGAAGATAATCAAAAACATATCCATCTTCATTGATTTACGCAGAAAACCTCGAGTTTGACCGATTTCCCCGTTGCAAATTCATCTAGCAAGCAAACAAACGTACAAATTGTCTCACATAAAATTAAGTTATTAGTTATTTTCCTTTCCTTTGAGAAACACTGTACCTAAAGACAACTTCGTGACTACTAAATACTATTATTTTTAATGGGAATAGTATTAACGTAAGTGAACCTCTTTGGTGCCAGATAAACACTTAGCACCAATGTAAAATTGTAATCTTCTGCCTCGAGAGAGGTCATACAATTCATATAGACAATATCGACGACAGTTAAATTATTCTTATCTCGCTGGTTTTAACTATAAAACTTAGCTCGCAGAACATTCTTGTATCTCTTATATACTTACTCACAGGCAAACTTACAAAACATCCGGTTTTACCCGGATAGTCCACAATAAGACGATGTGTGTCCGGTAATAAACTATATTCACATTGTGTAAGATTCTGTGTAAAGTTAGGTAACGGTTGGTGAGTACAAAAGTCCTGGTTTTACAGATTCGGTCGGAAATTTACAAAAGTAAGTGACTTCTGACTGAACAGCTAAGAATTGATAATCTATTGTTTTTGAATTAGTTATTGTTTTAAAGATGTACAGTTAATATCACTATTAAATATAATGTTTTACGGGGAATATATTCTAGTCACGGTAAAAACCCTGTAAAACACTAAGTTATATATGTTATTACGCGGATAATCGATGCGAGCACAATTACAGTTGTAATTTATATGTATTTATTTGCTTATAAAGTGACTGAAATGGTTGTCTTTAATGTAAAAAATAATCAAGTGTTTTTTACGTTTTTTTAGGGTTCCGTACCCAAAGGGTAAAAAACGGGAACCTATTACTAAGACTTCGCTGTCCATCCGTCCGTCTGTCACCAGGCTGTATCTCATGAACCGTGATACTTAGACAGTTGAAATTTGCACAGATGATGTATTTCTGTTGCCGCTATAATAAAAAATACTAAAAAAACAGAATAAAACAAATGTTTCAGGGGGCACCCATATAACAAACGTGATTTTTTTGCTCGTTTTTGCTCGATATTGATAACGGCAACTGGTAGACGTTTGAAATATTCACTGAATATTTAGTTATATATTTACTCAGTATTTAGATATATATTCACTTTAAAAATATATAATTACATTAAAATAAAACAAATATTTAAGGGGGCTCCCATACAACAAACGTGATTTTTGTGCCGTTTTTATAGATAATGTTACGGATCCCTTCGTGCGCGAGTCCGACTTGTCCGATTTTTTAACTATATTATTTGATGTTAGGAAATATTTTTTTTTGTAAAATGCAAAAAGTTTATTTTCTGTAAATAAGCCTAGTAATTAATGTCATTGGTTTTTAAATACTTATTGTTACTTACACGCATACTCACAATTCTCAAAAGCTGTATAAAACAGAGATATCAGCCTATTTAGTTTATACACGCTCGACAGTTCAAATGTATGTTCGATTAGATTCACCTCTCCCGTTCTCTCTTTTCGTTGCTTTAAAAATATCTTTATGAAATCGTTGAATTCATTTCCTATTTCTACAAACCGGAACCAACTATATAAGCATGTTTACATGCTCCTTTTAAGCTTAATACTTAAGTGTTTATTATTGGAAACTTTCTGCATTTCTATTACAATGAACCGGATACATAAAATTACGTTTTCTTTTCCTTTTAGCTCAGAATGCTATAACCAATAATAATTCTTATTGTAATTAAAACCTATGCTTATAAGCATACGGTGGAAGATATTCAGTGATACACTAAAGAAAGAATTATTAAATTAATTGCATAAAACAAACTATTTATAAGTTATTGTCCTATGTTATAGGTTCTTCTAAAAGAATTAGGTTTCAGAGATTAAACAAAACGGAATGAACAACCTTAAACGAAGTTTCATTAACTTAAGCTTTCGATAAAATATAAGCTTATGAACAATTACTTAGTAATATATGATAAATCTTTACCTAAATTACTAAATTAATCGCTTTTTCTTCCTCTTACCAGCCTCATACCTATGTCCTGACTGTTGGGGCACGGCCTACCCTCAACGAGGGATTTACATTACGCGGGCCTAGTGTTGATTGCGGACTTCATATTGCACTTTATCATGTAAGTGATTTCCATGTAATCTTATGAGAAATAAAGATCTTAAGAGGATACACTTCGCGGCGCCTCGCAGCGGGCTTCATACAAACGAATTTCTCATTTGTTTTTGACATTTACTGATCAATCACAGTGAAATTTCTTAGTCATAATTCCAAGCCGAATATCTAGGTCTTTGTTTTTTCCAAAATCTTGTAAAACGTTCTATTAACTAGAAATCTTTTTTAAAACCATTTGTATGAAAAACTAGAATCCTGTATAACTTTTGAACTATAAAATTTTATAAAAAACTGGCACACTGCCAACCTAGATATTTATTACTAGAACATGTCTTCAAAATTTCGTAGTGTTTGATCATCAAGTGTCAAGAATAAGTGAGAAATTCGTTTGTATGAAGCCCGCTGCGAGGCGCCGCGAAGTGTATCCTCTTAAACCTTAAACCTTCATATACCTACGTCTTTTTCTTTTGAAGAATACAGAGAATTCACGACGTTTTCCTTCACTGAAAAGCCAGTGTACAATCATTGTACTTGAGAAATAAAGAAAAAGACTTATTGGTCCACGCCGGTCCCGGACCTTTGTCCCACAAGACGCGAGTCAAAATCGAAACCCCTAGGTCACCTCTTGTCAATTATATATGTAATCTGTTACTTTCGGTGAAGGTTGAAGTTCTCGCGTAAAGAAGTATTTTACTTGAAAAATTGCCATGTTCTAAAATTTGCCGCCCTAGACTTTTAGTGAAACGGCCTTCACCAAAAACCAGTATTTACTAAATTGGTGTAAAATTTATGTTAATGAAAGAAAAATAAACGTAAACATAAAATTCATAAAAAATATATTATGTTTATGAATGAATTTAGTGTCAGAGCTTACCCGACTCTGTCAGTCATATCAAAGAAAAGTTTCAGTTAATATATATTTAAATAATTCCTTTACTTTGGCTTATGTTAAATCAATCAACGAACAAGAAGACAATTTGTTTGTTTGTTTGTACACACTGTATTGTAAAAAAAGGGGACAAAAGTTATCTTAGAAAAATTAAAAAACTATAACAATAAAACAAAAAGGCGGGCTTATCCCTATAGGGGATCTCTTCCAGTCAACATTTTGAGTATCTGAACCTCAAAGTAAAAAAAATTGAAACATTTGTCTGGTTTGAAAACGAGTAGATCTATCGTAATGAAAAAGGAAAACCAAAAGACAGAAATAATATTTTACAATATTGTGTCATTATTGACATGAATAGTTAATCCTTTTAGTCTTACTAAGTGAACCTTTTTTTTTTTTTTTTTATACCACTAAGGTGGCAAACAAGCTTACGGTCCGCCTGATGGTAAGCGGTCACCGTAGCCTATGGACGCTTGCAACACCAGGGGTATCACTTGCGCGTTGCCGACCCTTCAGAAATCTAATAACTTCTTTCTTGAAGAACTCCATACTGTAGTCCTTGCAGAAAACCTTGACAGGGAACTCATTCCACAACCTACACGACCAACAAAGGTTCTAAATTGGTAATTAACTTAAGCGTTGGTACTCAATGGTACACAATATACGAGCTTACGCTGAGTACAGTATATTTGACAGCTGCTTGTATTAGCAGCTAACTGCTGCAGCCATTTTAGTTTTGTTATATATTTTTACAATTCTTGGAATATATATGGAAAATCTAAAATAATATTTGTGTTAGGTCTACGTATTCGTTGTATTATCTTCAGGTTGATATAGATGTAACCGCGGCATATGTGATTATGATTTTCTGTAATTACCCCAGTAAATTAAATAAAACCCTTTTTTATGGTTTCGTACCCAAAGAGTGCCAACTTAGCTTACGCTGTCTGCCTGCCTGTCCGACCCTTAAAGGAAATCTTTTAGACCGAAGTAGATAGAAGACTAGAATTTTCATAGAATATATGTTATTGCGGATTTCCTTGAAAAATAATAAAAAAAAGTAAAAAGTCGGGCTCGTAAACGGCAATACTACATACCCTTAGGTCTGCGTATAAATTTTTATACTATGGTAATTAACACGTAAAATTTTAAATTTTTAACAAATAATAAACAAAGAAAAACCGGTCAAGTGCGAGTTGGACTCGCGCACCGAGGCTTCCGTGCCTACCACCATTTATGTAATCTACAAACACAAACAAAAATATTTTTATAGTTCAGTTGATTGAATGAAAGGTAAATTGAGGTTAACGATTTATGACGTATTAAAACAAAACTACTTACTAGATCTCGTTCAAACCAATTTTCGGTGGAAGTTTGCATTTTTTTTAGTTTTATCATTCTCTTATTTTAGAAGTTACAGGGGGGTGGGGGCACTTTTTACCACTTTGTAAGTGTCTCTCGCGCAAACTATTCAGCTTAGAAAAAAATGATATAGGAAACCTCAATATCATTTTTGAAGACCTATCCATAGATACCCCACAGGTATTTAACGGGTTTGATGAAAAAAAAAAATTTGAGTTTCAATTTTAAGTATGGGGAACCCCAAAAATTTATTGTTTTTTTCTATTTTTGTGTGAAAATCTTAATGCGGTTCACAGAATACATGTACTTAACAATTTTCAACAGTATAGTTCTTAAAGTTTTGGAAAAAAGTGGCTCTGACATACGGACGGACAAACAGACAGACATGACGAATCTATAAGGCTTCCGTTTTTTGCTATTTGGCTACGGAACCCTAAAAACGGTCTTTGTGCGAGTTGTGCATTCCGAAGTGGTACGGAACCCTCGGTGCGCATGTGGGTATATTAAATTACTGTAAAAAACATTACGAAGGCTAAACTGAATTCGGATGCCTAGGGCCTGATTCTCGTGCTGATAGAGATTATACCGAATTCGAGATATGTTTAATTGATTTACTCATGGCTTGTTAATCGCGGTAACTGTTTTAGTCGATAGATGTACTAGTTTGAACTAGATATGTCGAAACAACTTGGCGGATATCGTTGGCAAATAGTTTTTCGTATTCTTACAACCTCTCTTTAGGCATATGTCGTATGCTAGCGGTGGACATGCATCGAGTAGTCGGTAGCAAGTAGTAGAGGCGGGATGTCGCACGGAAATTGGAAATCCAAAGCCATAACCCTCGTCATCATTACTGGGACTTATCTGAATGATTTGCCTTGAGCAGTGGCATGCATTCTTTATAGGCAGAAAAGCACTGCCTACCCTTGAGCATTTAGCATTTAACATTATTACATAATAGTTAGTAGTATAAAAGATCAAGCTAATAAATTAACGACGTCTCAAGTTTTTATTTAGTTCTTTACGTAGATGCAGACTGTCCAGTAACAATTCTGAATAAAACTTTTTACGCTTTTTGCGTAGACGGCGGCGACAGAAGCAAAAGGCTTAGATACTTTTTCCGTAGCAAAGACACACAATAATGTATTCTTATATGGCCTATCAAATATACTCACACATGCACAAAGAAACGAGCTGACAATCAAGTATATCTTTGCACAGGCAGTGCCACTACCGTTTACGCAAAACGAAAAGAAAATATTGCAACTCTCTATAGAAATGTTAGTTCTACATTTGCATGGCTTTCACAGCTTATTGTTTATTGTTTGTTCGTCAAAATTACAAAAGCCATCACAGCAATAGAAAAGAAAATGTACATAGGTAAGCTTATCTCTATTCAGAGATTTTTTGCAGCAGACCTTTATTAGGAATGAGAGACTAGTCTATTAAGGGGCAACACCGACGTGAACAAGATATAAATATTTAGTTTTATCAGCACTTTTTCTTTTGTTTCATATCGTGTATCATACCTACTTACGTTAGTTGATAAAAAACGTCGCCATTGTTTTTGTTTGTGCACCAGTACATACAATAAAGCTCAGAATTAAAGATTTTGTTATTAATAAAAATTAAGTATTGTTTTGGTGACAAACAACAAACTATGTCGATACTAGTTAGTTATAGTGAATGTCCGTTATGTTCCGAATTCTGATCTGATCAGGGGAAAAAGCGTAAAAAGTTTTTTTTTACGCTTTTTGCGTAGACGGCGGCGACAGAAGCAAAAGGCTTAGATACTTTTTCCGTAGCAAAGACACACAATAATGTATTCTTATATGGCCTATCAAATATACTCACACATGCACAAAGAAACGAGCTGACAATCAAGTATATCTTTGCACAGGCAGTGCCACTACCGTTTACGCAAAACGAAAAGAAAATATTGCAACTCTCTATAGAAATGTTAGTTCTACATTTGCATGGCTTTCACAGCTTATTGTTTATTGTTTGTTCGTCAAAATTACAAAAGCCATCACAGCAATAGAAAAGAAAATGTACATAGGTAAGCTTATCTCTATTCAGAGATTTTTTGCAGCAGACCTTTATTAGGAATGAGAGACTAGTCTATTAAGGGGCAACACCGACGTGAACAAGATATAAATATTTAGTTTTATCAGCACTTTTTCTTTTGTTTCATATCGTGTATCATACCTACTTACGTTAGTTGATAAAAAACGTCGCCATTGTTTTTGTTTGTGCACCAGTACATACAATAAAGCTCAGAATTAAAGATTTTGTTATTAATAAAAATTAAGTATTGTTTTGGTGACAAACAACAAACTATGTCGATACTAGTTAGTTATAGTGAATGTCCGTTATGTTCCGAATTCTGATCTGATCAGGGGAAAACAAGATATGTACCCAAAAAAACAATGTAAAACAATAGGTGACTATTTCACTGGCTAATTTCGTGTTAACATAATAATGGTAATAAAAAAAATTAACATTTACAATATACACAACAACACGCAGCAATTTTTTGGCGAGTCTATTTTTTTATTGTTTTTGCCTACCCTGACTAAAACTTATGTGCACGTCACTGGCCTCAAGTGACTTTTCGCAAAACAGCTAGATTTTGAGACAAAAAATAAACACATTTTAATCTGTGTTGTTTTATTCGGATTATAAATAAATTAGTAATTTTATCTACTGTATATGTTTAATTTAGGCTATGTCACATCATACTGTACCTATTTTATTATGTCACATACAACTCCCAGTGATTTATAAAGACCTAGTACATCAATCTTACAAATACTAAAAATCTTTTTGGATTTTCGTTCGTGATAGGTCAATTGGTAGAGCACTTACACAATGTAAGAATGGTTGCAAGTTCAATTCCTGGCTCAAGTTTAAACTTTTGACTGTATCTTTGCTATGAACATATTTATTTACATAGATTATAATGTTATCTGATATTAAGATATTACAAAAAACTTAAATTACTAGTAAAAAATACTATATACAAATACCGACCTACGTTCTTTATCTATTAAAATATTTTTCTAATTGTAGTTGATATGTTTTGAATGAATAACAATTAATTACGACACTTGTTGGTTAATGACACGAATTCCGAATGTTCTTACCTACCTACACGTGGACGAGGCGAGTGGTGACGAAGGAACGCCATAATTTCCCGTTAATTACGCATTGTCTAACGGACTTGTTGAGCAGTTTGCATTATTGCTGATGATTTATATACTATAAAATATATGATTTTGTTATATTATTTACGTAATCTTTGTACTTAATTGTTTTCATGAATAGTTCACCATTAAACACTCTTGAAACTATAAAAAAAAAGAAAAGTTGGTAATTATTGTTACAGACAGTTTGTTTTTAATTTAATATGTGATATATATTTCTAATTTGAATATATTCCACAATAATTGATTAAGCATCTGGACGTTACTTAAAATGCACTTTTGGAAGCTAAAATAGTTCTGTCTGGAGAATCTATACTAATATTATAAATGTGAAAGTAACTCTGTCTGTCTGTTACCTCTTCACGCTTAAACCACAGTAAGGATTAGGATGAAATTTGGTATGGAGATAGTCTGAGTCTCGGTAAGGACATAGTCCTTGAACACGTCAAGTGTGAGTCGGTTTTTTTTCCACGTATAATTCTATTCTGTCTCTTTGTCACCTAACGCTTCGTAAAAGGCTGGAACAATTGGGGTGGAATTTTGTCTGAATATTTCAATGGGTTTATGGATGGTTTAAAAAACACAATTGGACTAAGTAGATGACGCTGCAGTCGGTGTGTCACTAATCTTCTAGTAAACAGCAGCGAAGGTTATAATGAAATTTTGCCAGGGAGATAGTTTGAGTCCCGAGAAAGGACATAGGCTACTTGAGAACGTCAAGCGTAAGTCGGTTTTTTTCTATAATGGAGGAGTTGCCGTTTAAAATCCTACACCGATAATCGAATTTAGGGTAGGTGAAACCACGGGCAAATTTGGCATGGAGATATTTTGAGTCCCAATAAAGGACATAGGCTACTTGAAAACGGCAAGTGTGAGTCGGTTTGTTTTCTATAATTATTATTATTTATTATTTTGTATTTGAAATCCTAAACCGATAACCGAATTTAGGGCGGGTGAAATTGCGGGCAAAAGTTAGTATATGTATATGTTATCTCTGCTCGTTATGAAATTTGAACCCAACTAGCACATTTAACCTTACTCTAAATTAGATTGTATCAAGAAATTTAAGTATTTTTTTTAGTAGAATATGTTTTTACATTGATATTAGGAATATATAAATCGACGCCCACACACCTAATTATTATACTTCAAAAACAAGTCGACGTAAACAAGTTCTATGAAGTAAATACGAGAAGGAAATATTTTGCTTTAAAACGCTCACATTTATTGCTAGAAATTATACTGGTGTTTATGTGGGTAATTTAATACAATTACAGGAAAATAAATAGAATCTCTAAAAAGAAATGCGACTAGTGTAACAAGGATTCCGCATACCAGTAGATCTTTCAGTATGAGAAAAGACTTCGCCTTCCTGTGTCTGTTTTACCGAATGGGTTTCATTTTGAGAAATTGTTCGAAAAGATGCTTACAGCTACTTTCTACATTTCCCTCATGAGGATCTTCATACCACGAACGCTTAGGTTGTGGAATGAGCTACCTGTCAAGTCAAGTTTCCTTAAGTCCAACAGTGTGGTGTTCTTTAAAAATGAAGATATAAGATTTTTAAAGTGTCTGCAACACCTGAGCACAATAGGTTACGCCAACCACTCAAAATCAGACGGGCTGTATGCTTGTTTTCCACCATAGTAAAATAAAAATAAAAATGTATTATAGCTACGTAATCTAAACACAAGTTTTGTTTATAAAAATACACTGACTTATTAAAAACGAAAATAAGTTACCGTTCTTTGTTGCTTTTACACAATTTAGTGATATTTACACAGTGGATACATTAAATATGTCTTTTACACGCCTCATAAGCGGAGCGGTGAGGTAGTGCTCTACTCTCGACATGTCAAAAAACCCAGTCTTTCGAAACTTAAATGACGTTTTTTTTTTAATATAACACTTACAGGATAATATGAGTGCACTAATATGAAGTGAAATAATCTGTCTAGCACATACGGTACATTTTATAAACAATTAATTTGTTTAATATAATAAATAATAACATTAAAACTAATCATTCTTGGACGTCCGTGAGTCTGTGTTTATGTGACCATGTATGTGGCAGAGAAATTGGTCGAAAAATTCATCTTACCAGAATACTTTTGTTTTTAATATATAAAGTATTACACTGTGCTGATTCCTAGTTAATATTAGCGTTCTAAGTACTGTCGTTTAATTATAATTTATAAAAAACTAATATACCTAATATATTCCTCACCTTATTTGTTATTTTATTTTAAAAAATTTGAGTTTTTGTTTTAGAATTTTTTTTAAATGTGAATGACCGCTATGAGGCGTGCACTTTTGGATTTTCCAAATTTTTTCTTGTATTTTTTGGGCACAAGTAAAACTGAGTGATTTAAAAATTAAGGTGTGTTTAGAATTTATATACAAAGTCCTTCTAAATGATATATGATCTACTAGAAACTGTTTGTTGAACTCTTTCTTTGTCAAAGAAGCTACCCATATGGATTATTATGTCCATCAAAGTATTTCCATCAAAACAAGGTATTGTTACAGCACAGATGTTTACTATGAGTTCATTCTCATCCATGTTCATTTTAGCTGTATTGGCGACACTGTATTTACGCCAAGCATTGAATTAAGGTCTTTTAGAGGCAGTATGATTTAATCATTAGGAAATTTAATTAATTTAAACTGTTACACAAAAAATACGTCCTAGATTTTTTCCACTAACCTCTCTTAATCTTTTAAGAGTAAATTTTCTAGCGTTCTTGCTAATTAGCGTTAATACAATTTTTTTTTGTCACGAAACCAACCCAAACATTTAAGTATTTTTCAACCTTCTAACTATTTTTGTTTTGTGGAGTCATGTGATTGTGAAGATTTTTGGCGAGCTTTGATGTATTTCTGTCGGTATTACTTTGTCTCCGAAATTTATTTTCAAGTCCCTGTGATCTGAGGCGATGGGTCAAGGAATGTCTGTATAGGTCAAAACCAACGGAAAGGACAGGACAACGCCTGCCAGATTGATAACCTACTTAATGTATCACCTAATTTAAGCAGATGCCTTAGGTATCCACAGCAGGAAAAATGACAGGGTGGTAACATCTCCCTGTTGAGCAACTTTGCTTGTTGAGATATCTTTTATAAGTTTTAAAATTTTCACCTTCCATTACTAATTTAAGAAAAAAAAAAAATTGTCTACCCGTGGCAAAGGCTAGTGTAACCAAGCCGAAACGGCGGAAAAAAGGTATTTTGCCAAAAAACGACGAGTTTAATCTCGTTTTTTTTTTAAATGAGTAATCTTTTGGTCCGGTAAGCGCATAGACACAATGACTTTGTTATTTATTCCGATATCAAAACATAACGATAGTCGTAATGGCACAGGCATAGAAACTAGAGTTCTGCCAACGAGTAAATGTTATAATAATAATATTTTATCAACAGGCACAACCTAATAAATCTGGTATTACTAAGAATAATCATTACATATTCAAAAGATATAAACAGCGGCACATACAGATCGCAGCTTGGCAAGCAGAAGGTTTATTGGTCTTTTTAACGATATATTTAGTTTACACAACAGTCGTATATTATTTTTCGTACTAAGACGCCTCCTTAATTATCATGTCAAAGTTTAGTTCAGAATGTAAAAACCAAGCTTCGGATACAGTTTGGCACATTTGGCGAAATGATCTTAATGTATTATCTCTTATTGTTTACACATACCTAGTAGGCTTATATTGTAAAGCTAAAGATTGCGTTGGAATTCCTTATCACCGTCGGTATAAAGAGTATCTTATGTCCTTCCCCGTCTTTCCAGCTTACACTGTGCCAAAAATTTGCCAAAAATTGTCGTGGGACCTACTGATTGGAATAAATTGACCTTAAACGTCCTTTCCGCTATACCACCGGTGCCATTCCACAGCGCCGACGACAAGGAAAAATAAACAAAAATACTTATTTATTATTTGTATAAAAAAGACAAAATAAAGTCTCTACATTAAAAAATAAAAGGTCACACTAACTTATAGTCTCTATATAAAATTTATAAAACTCAAAAGTTCAAGCTAAGCTAACGTACAGGCACACAGGTATGTAGGTATATATATATTTACCCATGGCTCTGGTGCCTGCGTGTCACTTAGGGTCAGCTCAGACCGAGACGCGACGCGACGCACCATTTTTGAGATAGCAATATATTATGGACCTTGTTTACTAGTCAAAAAGATACGCATTCCAACGTCCCACGACGCATCTTGGTGTACTCCGACACGTTACCTCTCACTTTTGTGCTCTCACTATAATTTGTATCTATTTGTCTCGTAAACAAGGTCCATAATGTGTTGCTATCTCAAAAATGCCGTGTCGTGTCGCCGTCTTAGTCTGACTGAACCTTAGTTTCAAATAGATACCTAACTATACCAACCATTGAGGTTAGTTTTTTGATTGATCTGATTGGCATGTATAAATAACAATGTTCGATTAAAGCAAAAAAACTACAGCTGAACCTAAATTTTCTCTTATATTAGTCTCCTCTAGTGTACACTAAATAGATTAATGGCCTTGCTTCTAATTTGTGTTCAATTAGCGATCCTTATGGTTACTAGATTACTAAGGTGTAATAATAATAAACAGTGGTAAATAGTACATTACTGCCGCAACCAGCAAATGCTGGACGATAGTGCTTTTCTCAAACACGAGTGTAAATTAAAACAAAATTCTTTTCCATTTTCAAATAATCTACGGCTAAAACTTTGCGGGCCGCTCTCTGATACTGTACTACAAGTAAGATTTATGTCAAAGAAGCTTGTGTAAGATATGGTCGCATAACGTAGCATGTTTAAGAAAAGTAGATTTTGCGAATTTGTCTATCTTCTCGGAAATAACAATAAAATAAAATACCCATCTAAGTAGACTTTCACGGTACTGCAATGCGGAGCAGAATTTGTTTCTTTTAAACGCAAAACATGATGCAGTTAAACTTTAAAAGTTACTTGCTTACAATTCGTGAAAACTTCAGATTATTTTTCACAAATGAAAAAACAAATTGTACATACGCATAACGACTCATTTTTTATTAGGTATAGATACTTTATTTCATTCTAAATATAATAAATAAAATTTATGTAAAATATTAAATATAATATAATAAATAGACTATATTTTGTAACTATTGATCGTGGACTAGTATAGCTTCCTTACAAAAATTATACATTTTATCAAGGTCTAAATTTTGGATAACAGCTGACAAACTAGAAAGGTAGACTATTTGTTTTTTACAGAATTGATAGATCTCAGGACTTTTATAAAAGAACTAGCTTCTACCAGTGGCTTCACCCGCTATAAATTTCGTTATCGGCGTAGGTTCTTACGGCAACTCCTCAATTATAAAAAAAAACAAACAATCAAATCTTTCCTCTTTAGTGGCATAATACATTCGTGTCTGTGAAACCATGGAAATACACATCCAAAATTTCAACCCAATCGGTCAAGCCGTTTAGTAGTTGACATACTGACAGCAGCGCCATCTACCGGGTCTAATTGTTTTTTTAAATCATCCAGGAAACCATCCAGGAAATACCCATATAAAATTTCAACCCAATAAGTACGGAAGGATAATTGATACTACCCGTTGTCGTATTACCCGTTTTCCCGTAGGAATGAAGCATTTTCCCGCGGTAAAAAGTAGCCTATGTTCATCAGGGATAATTTCGGCTTTTATTGGTAAACGAATTTTTTAAATCAGTCCAGTAGTTTCGGAGCCTATTCAATACAAACAAATAAACAAACAATCAAATCTTTCCTCTTTATAATATTAGTATAGAGTATAGAAAAGGAAAAAAAAACAAAAAACGTAAAAAAGAAAAGAAAGACAAAACGCGGGTGGATCATTAGTACGTAATCCCGAATCGCACTTCATATTATTTTTGCTTATGATATGTTATACTTTTAAAATGCAACATGTAAATTAGTTGTTTAGTTACATAAGTATATATTCGTATAATTCCAGCGTATTCATTACCATAAACTTTCTGACTTCTTTTTATTAAAGGATACAGCCAATTAAAAAAATATTAACCCGCTAAAACGGTCAACCCACTGTTGATGTAATATATTGACGCTCCCTCTCTTTCAGTCTCGTTAACGATAGGTGTAGGGGTAGGGGACCAACAGCTGGTGTACATAACAACTTAAACGTTATATACCTATATTAGCTTTGTGGCACATATGTTACCTGTTAAATCTTCTTACACCGCTGTACCGGGTAGTAATTTTGACCCTTTTATTGCCCTCTGCCCCAGTTTCTTAGTGTCAATAATTTAGCGTCATAAAAAAATCCGCTTTAGGTCGGCACTTGATTATAAAACCAAATTAGCTAAAGGCGTTGAGAAAGACGTGTATATAATATCAATCGGTTGAAGTTGTGAAGATTTTAAAGTCGCATTTTAGCTAGATGCACTGATTGTTGGTAAATTAATAAAAATCAAAGTTTCCAAACTGTCTACTACATAAAAGTTTTATCGTGGGACTCATTACATAAATATTTAGTTTGTTATCTATGACAACACATGTTACATATCTCAAAGAAGGATTTAAATGTTTATAATTCTTATTTAATCCAACTAAGAACTAAATGTCATTTCACTGAATATTGTTGTACGTCTGTTTGTACATCTAAATCTATACTAATATCAAAGTATTTAGAGCAAAACCCAAAACCACCCGGTTCTAAGTAGATACTTTGCTAATATTATTAAGACGAAAGTGAGTTTGTTTGTTTGTTAATTCTTCCTCAACTTCGCAACGGAGCATGCTGCATGCAAGCTGAAAATGGGCAAATGTATTACTATATGTATAAATGTATTACTGGGCTACTTTTATTTCGGAAAATTTAAAAGTTCCCATAGGAATAACTGCAACAGAATTCTATGTGGACGAACTATAGGTATAGCAATGCTTGCAGTACAATGCAAACTTTCTTAGTAGTTGCCGTAGGAATTACACGGCGATAACCAAGTAAAGCGCGGGCAGAGCCGCGGGCAATATGTATGAAAAATAAATACATGACTTTTCTTTAGTTAATAGATGACCTCCTTATTCTCACCGTAGTTGCTTCGGTTTTTCTTAATCAGTCGCTATTAAATTATTTGGAAAAATCGGCCAAGTGCAAGTCGGACTCGCGCACGAAGGGTTTCGTACTATTATCTATACAAACGGCAAAAAAATCACGTTTGTTATTTCGGAGCCCCCCTTAAATATTTGTTTTATTTTAATTTCATTATTTATTTTTAAAACGACTACATAACCAAATACTCTGTGAATATTTTAAGCGTCTACCTGTTGCCGTTATCAATATCAAGCAAACAAATCACGTTTGTTGTATGAGAGCCCCCTTAACTTTTTTTTTCTGTTTTTTAGTATTTGTTGTTATAGCGGCAACAGAAAACATCTTCTGTGAAAATTTCAACTGCCTATCACGGTTCATGAGATCATGAGATACAGCCTGGTGACGGACGGACGGACGGACAGCGGAGTCTTAGTAATAGGGTTCCGCTAATTACTCTTTGGGTACGGAACCCTAATAAAGACTGACATAAGTGAGCTTAGTTGGATATTAAACACCAAGTAGGATATCAGCTCGAGCCGTGAAAAAAAAACGGGTTGCACTCCGGGAGTGCCGGCAGAAGTGAAAACATACTCGCTATTTACTGCCCATCACTTCTAATCCATATTTATTTATTAAAAATAATAACTTTTGTTTATTTACTTTTTTGACGTTGTGTATTTGACAGCTCAATCTGTCATAGAATTAAAATCCCATATCCAACCTCCCTGTACTACTCATAACTACTGTACGCCATATACAAAAAATAAAAACTAACCTAATGTAAATAAAGGTCACTTGTCCTAACGCGAGTGACATCTTACGAATTTTCGATCAGGACACGTGACCTGACGCGAGTTTAACAGTTTTTACCCATCACAAAAAAAGTGCGCAGCGCCGCTAAAGAAGTTGTTAATAATGGCGTCCAGTTTGTTTTTTCGTGCGCATCGCTCATCATTGAAGTAAACGCACTAGTCGCATTGCCGCCATTTGCGTATATATTGCTCAGAGTTTTAAAAAAAGTGCCATTACGCACTTGTGCAGTTACTGTAAAGTAAAAAGCACGCGTGTTTTATAAGCCTCATTATGAACCTAAAAGCGGTGCAATAAAAGTTACTCTATAAGCAATTGTGTTGCAAATAGAGCTAACTTATTTCGTTTGTACTAAAAACTGTCATATTATGCAAATAATGTGTAATCCATATTGAAATTAATTCTGATAGAATCTGGTGAAAGCACAAATTAAAATAAACCTAACCTAACATAACTAGAGATCCACTTCGTATATTAATAACATCATCGGGAGAAGCTTGTTTTACGAAAGGTTTTTGTTATTTTGAACAAAAATTCAAACTACATTAATTTTAATTTCTTAGTGATGTAATTTGGTTAGTGAGGCACTAGAATGTTTTTGATGCTGATCTAAAAGACAAGCATTGACTATAAATATTTGACATACACTTAGCCCTACACTAGTGCTTGCTTGTCCAATTAGCAAAGCAGTGATGTAATGCAGCATGCAGCTCCATTACTACAGTTATGCAGTCTGGACTGCAGAGCAATAGCCATATCAGGAATATTACTAGAACTGCATTGCATGTGGCAATGAAATGACATGAATATGTAACGAAGCAGAAGTATTCCCATTGCTTAAACTAAATAAGATCGCATTTGAACATATTTATAAAATAATATATCATCACGAACTTTATTCCCGAAAGTGTGGTTAGCGATACTGCTTTACTTAACAGGAATCGCCGTAACATCCACGTCAAAGACTACAACACACGAGTATACTAGATCCACGTTTTAGCGACGGTATCCCGTGTCCAAACTGCCAAGGATGGTAAGCCCAATACCGTATCAAGCACAAACCATAGTCACAAAAAACTTCGACGTTGAAGATAAAGAATTGGCTTAGTCAAAACCGTTTATTACGCCCCGGACTTACGTTTCACGTAATGAAACAGACACGTAAGACTAACCGAATTACCACATACCTATCCTCATGATAACAAAATACAGTAATAATAATTGGACGTGTTAGGGTTTTTACCTGCCATTTTCCGGTTAATATACATACGGACGGTTAATATAAATACATACCTAATTAGCCTAACAAACTTAAAAGCAGCGGTTTAGACCTGTATTCATTCCAAACCTAAAAGGAGCGGTCCTGACCCGTAGTTATTTCAACCTCAAAATAAAAGTAAATGAAAAATCAAAGTCATGAAACACAAATGATATTACAGATTTGCAGTTTTTTACTGCCAAGTGCCAGCTTTTGAAAAAAATTACAGCTTTTGGAAGTTTCCAAGTGATTCGATACTTCATTGGGATGATACTATTATAGCTATTATTGTCAGCCTTCATACGTCCCCACTACTGGGGTACGGCCTACCCTCATCGAGGGTGATTTGGGTCATAGTCCAGACGCGGACCCAGTGCGGATTGTGGACTTCACATACGTGTTTCTTTTTTCTTGACGTATGCAGGTTTCCTTACGAAGTTTTCCTTCACCGAAAAGCCAGTAGTTAAATAAATAAAGTTTTTATAGTAAAACTATGACCACCCACAAGTAAAATAGTTCTGCCCTACGGATAAATCTATTTCCGTCGGAGTTCTCGATCGCTATAAGAAGATTTTACTGTATGTCACTATTATATAATTATGTCTAAAATTAAGTCACCATGATGCTTCATTACAACATGAGGAAAAAACATACAAATACACTTTTGCAATTATTGTAGTTTGGATTATTATAAACCTGCATACGCAAAATCGATTTCCCTACTTGAACATAAGCCGTAGCTGAAATTGCTCGCTTTAAACAGTAAGATTGTTCAAATGAGCTGTATCCTCATTTCTAACAAGTGTTTAACACAATTAAGTAGGTATTCGATGGATGTATCAATTGTTTCAAGTTTTTTACCACCAATGGAAAATAAGCATACAATGGATTGTTTCAAGACACGCTTCACTCAATGATGCGAACCGAAGAAATATTCAACTAACATACGTGTATCTTTAGAATAAATAACTAGTCCGGAAAAGAATAGAAATTGTTATGTAAAAACGAGTTTAGAGACATATTTAGAAATTAAAATAGATTCGTTTCTATTTCAAGACTTATAAGGCAGTTGTGTTTTGTCAACCTAAAAAAAATTAGTCATAAATATTTGTGATAAAATTATTACTTAGATTTGACGTGCATAGTTTAGAAACAGCTCTTTTCTTTTATTGGTCCAATTCCATAGCTATTTTTTAAATAGATTTAAGGGTTTATTTAAGGGCTATGAATCATTTAGAATATTGTTGAATATAATATTATAGTATTCTATTATAATATAGAAAAAAAACTATGCAAAGATAAAATTGTTTATTTCATTATTATTATTATCATTTCTTAATTCTATGAAAATTTGTATATTTGTAAGATTGATGTACTAGGACTTTATAGGTTACTATTACTACTAGGTAATTGTTTATTTTATTTTAAAGGCATAGGTACCTAGTTGTTAGTTATTAAGGTACTAGGTTAAGTTTTAATAGCCGATTGGTACGGCTCCGTTTGAATGTCAACCTATATAAATAGGATTTTATATTTTTTGTGTCAGAATATATTTTTTTTTTTTTTTTACAAAATAAAAAGTGTTATATGAGCAGTTGCTTTATGCAAACAAATATTGAGGTTATTGAAGTGTGACAGAAAACCTACATTTACGATAACTTTGAATTTATTTCGATTTTGCATTATTCACGGTAAAACTAAAAAAGTAGAAGACACTCTTGACAACAATTCCTATTTTAATAATTTTGTATGAAGGCACACGTTAAAACTATTCAATTTATTTTTTGCAAAAACGTGATCTGCACATAAACGTTCATACAGACAAGCGAAATAGGTACACAATAACATCTCGTTCCCATAATTTACAATAAGAGGTATATAAAGTCGGGACTCTTTTTAAAAAACAGGATAGGTATAATTAAAACCACGTGCATGACTTAATCTCGGAAAGGGTCCGTCTGCATCATACATTCTATTGACATATATAAATTGATCATAGATGCAAATAATGCAGTATCTACAATAAATATGCCAATTAGTTTGTTTTTTATTTAAAAAAATATATATGCTAACCTGCTTTGAAGTGTTCAATGGCGAACAGGATCTTATGGTGACTATTTGTTGTGTTCTAATAGGTAGGTATAACTGGTTTTTTTGGATCTATATCCAATTTGTTTAGCGCACTTGGCTAATGGAACATATTATTCTTCATTAATTTATATAGGTAACAGAATACAAGCATTTTAATTAAAATAGTCATGATATTTCAGTACATTAAGTCTTGATAGAAAAAAATATCCGTGACATATTTAAGTCTGCCGAAATTTAGGTACCAACTTAAGTAGTTTTGACAGGCTATCGTGCTGATTATTAAGTTTATACTTTGTTTTGCCGAAAATAACTTAAAAATAAAATATTGTTCGTCACAATCACTCGTAAACAGGGTCCATTACGGGCAGGTAATTCGGTTGCTAAGACCTTAATTTTATTTTTGCTAAGCAAAGCGCGTGTTCATAGAACCCACTGGCTGTAATGACGCGTCTATTATATGAAGTATCTATACGATCGTTGTTCTAAACACGAATTGCGCGCACACTACACAGGCGAGCAATTAATTACCTACAAACTTTTTACTGCAAACAAAACTTTTCAATTTTTACAACTCACTCTAGATAAAGCGGATGTTTTTACTTCTTGTATTCCAGCCATTTCAATGTTTTGGTGAGTTTGTTTATTTATTCACCTTATATTTTTATTTATTTATTCGCAAATGTGAAAAAAAACATTGTGTGTAACAAGGTATGGTTACTACAAACTCAAGTCATTGAAGGCTTCGGCCTTAGGATTCTAATATATAACTTCGAATTTTTACCATTACCTCCATTTCGCAATAATTAGCTATCCTCTATAAAGACTGCGGGAAATTTAAGTGTGGAATATAGATAGAAATATTACTACTCCATAAACTATGGAAAAAAGCAGTAGCTCAATAAATAAATAAAAAAAATGATAAGTTGTTAAACGAAGATTACTCAATTTTACGCAGTTACGTAGGTATACAGTGCAGTCTATACGGGTGTTAGTGCTTTATAACAACTAAATATAATTTAGAAGAAAAAATCTAATCACGAAATATTAAAGGGAAACATGTTTCTATTTTTTTATATATTAATAAACTATCATGAACAATCCATACCCATCCAAATCGGTAACCTTGAATATAAAAATAGTATACGAGGTAAGTAATAGATATTAATTTTAAGTTCATAAGTATTTGTAACTCATGTTAACGTTATGTGCTCCTGTTTAAATTTTACCTATTTCGGAACACAGTGTATCCATCAATTTCTTAGTGGTTTGCAAATATTAAATAAATAATAGTTTTTTTACCATTGCCAATCGAATAGGGGCATTTTATTCATCGATAACAATATTAAACCGTACTTTTACTCACAAGAGAATAAAACACACTTTTACTCACTATTGAATAAGAACATTTTGGATTTGGAACATTTGTCAAATTGTTTTAATTGTTATTGTGGTTGTTTTATGTCATTGTTCTCTTATCACCCGGTAATAATTACTGAATATATACCAAAATGTGATAATAGTAATATTTTATTTTCTTGCAGTCAATGGTAAAAATTAGAATATGCAAGACGTAAAAAAAAATTATCTTGATCCTTTGTAACCCTCACACCGCTCAGGATTCTACTCTAGCATCTTTCGCTGCTAAGTTAGATACTTAGTCCCTCGAATTAATTTCTTTTTTTCAAATGCACAATCTACTATTATTTCATAGTTTATGTATGTTTTTTCAAGCAAAATAGATTTTTTTTTCGGTGTACGCGTTATCTTCGAAAACGTCGACTATTACGTTATTTTTTGTGAAAGTATTGGTTTGGTGTATCGTTCAATTCGCCGTTTAGAGATCTAAAACTCTACAACACATTTGCATTTTACCATTAATGTATTTCGTCGCCACAAAAGGTATTAAAGTCATTTCAAAATATTGTGTTCAATTTCAATGAAAATAATGTAGATGAAACTTTGCATGACTAGTATAGTTGCCTATTTTACATACATATCGGAATCATCACCAACACATATATACCTACGTCCATAACTGGGCAATAAAACACACCAATCCACTGCCGTCCTCATGTAAATACTTTACAATACTTTTGAAGGGCATCAATCCACGAGGACATCCCCTTAGGCTTTCTCAAGGGTTCGTTATCACGTGAAACTTTGCTTGATATAAAGTCTGTATTTAATTATTTACCTAACTAAGTAATATGTCCTCTTCCAGGACCTAAGTTAATACTGTAATAAATTACACAATACATAGTGCGTGACGAGAAACTAATAATTAAACAAACACACAAGTAAGAATATTTATTACTGCAGGTTGCAGTATAAATTGAAAAAAATACATATTTCTGGTTGCCTTATTTTTGATAATCGACAAATACTTAGAACGAATCGGAAATAATTTGTTTGCCTTAACGCTTGTTACAGACAAAAAGTTCAGTTTTACCTTCGTGTCAGCTTGTGGTTTTTATTTTTTTCCTTTTTTATTATTGAAATAAACTGTTTTTTAAATTAAATCACTGATTTTTATTATTACTTCTGTAATGGCATTAATGAAGTAAGTAACCATCTCATAAGTAGATAGATAACGTTAATTGATACAAACTTATATTAAAAATAACATTATTATAACACTTATGTTGATAGAAGGCCATTCACGTGTTTATTTGCAACAGTTCGATTAATGCATTGAAACGGAATTAGCGTTAACAAGAGAAAATAACGTTTACAAACGGATAAATTTTAGTGCCAAACGTAAACATTTACTTGCAATAAAAATAATGTTTTGATTAGTTAGTTTAATGGTAACATTGACACAGTTTTCAGTTACAGAATTAGCTTTTTCTAAAACTAACTAAACGAATTTGGCCATGAATTTACTGTAAGCTGTTATAAATGAAACGGTTTTTCGGACTTACTTTGAATTTCTAGTCTTTCTAGTTTATCTTCAGCTCTTTGTTGCAATTCCAAAGGGCTTTCGATGTGGTAAAAAATCGCAGCACCAACTAGAAGGTACACAATGTGTAGTGTCAGCATGCACGCAAATTGCTTTTTGCTCATCATCTTGACTAGCTTTTATTCACAGCTTTTCCTCCAAAATCAACGAAATATGAACCTTATTTTATCACAGATAATCTTAAAAAGTTCTAAATGTTACTATTATTTTTAAATCCATATCGTTCTTGGGAGGTCTAACTGCAACGACAAAAGCCTCAACACCTTAAGCGTCTCCGTGAACCGATTTAAAGATAAACCAAACTTTTGCACAAGTTTTTTATTTTCGAAACACATGATATTAAAGCCTTCATTGAATAATTTTCACAGAAACTTTTATCACTGAAACAACACTTGAAAAAGAAAAAAAAATACTGGCACAAAAAAAATGACCTTTGTGTTAGTTTTCCGACCGTTCGTCGCAAGCGATCGATTTGATTGAATTAGTTTTCCCGGCGCGCGCGTCTGTCGCTGAATCTTGCGCTTCTACTCGATGCGTCCTTTTTTTATACAAGCTCTATATGTTTGACAGTTCGCATTAGCTCGTCGTAAAGGATATTAAGTAAGGTTATAGCCGGCACTACACACGTATACATGTTTAGCATTGACGTATGTGTATGATAATGCTCGCTGTGTTGGGGAAAGATTTTCGTTTACAATCTGAGGATTAAACTGGATTCTGCGTATGATAAATGTCGTCTAGTGATGCGAGTTACATCATTCTCGCATACTAAAATTTTTAGGTGCGACAAAGTAGCAAAGAATAGTCTGTTTATGCTTTTGTAATGTTACAGATATCTATAACATTGACATCCAACGTTTTTGCAAAAAAATAGACGCCATTTTAGATCCTTAAACAAAAAAAGGTGAAAATTTGAATTTACTACCCTCTAATGTCCAGTAGAACTTAGTTACATCGGAAACAATTTTGCCATAAAATTGGACGCCACGCCATATTGGACCTTAAATTTTATTAACCTGATAAAAGATTGATATCACCCTCGAATCTTTCTTTTCAAAAAACGGGTAACATTTTTTTACCACTTGCCATTTATCATCTTGAATTTAAAAAAATGATAAAACATTTAAATCTAGCTCCCTCGAAAACGTAATAAACCTGTTTCATAGAAATCAAAGAAATTTTGACAAAAAATTGGACGCCATCCAATTTAATGTTCAATTTTGAAAATGATAAAATATTTAAATTAAGCATCCTCGAAAACCAAACAAATTTTAGTTGTATCGAAATTGAAGAATTTCGGAGAAATATGACCAATAAGAATGTTTTAATGATAATAAACGTACCGAGGGTTTATTATTTCTCAGTTCTCAGAAACTGCATTTTATGCAGAAAGCAAACCGCATTGCACAGTGACTTTCGAGAAATTCAGACGTAAAAAAACCTAAACGTACGATTTAAAAGTTTTTCATTTATTAGGTTATATAGATAACGGGAAAAACTCATAAAATAGTTTAGTACTTACATAAAATTTGTTTTAAAATATAATACCTAAGATGCATATTCTGTACCATATAAATAACTATAATTAAAATTCATGAAGACGGACTTTGGGCCTGTTTTTGTAGCTTGCAATTTCTCGCAAATTTAGCAAATTTCGCAACTGACAGCAGGATAGCAAAAAGATTTTTCAACAAAACAGTAAGACACAGCACGAAAGCAATTGCAATCGTAACAGCTAAAAAATTACTTCCTATATCTACAGTTATAGCTTTCTATAGCAAACTTATTTAATATATTCAAGGAGTTGCCGTAGAAATCCTACGCCGTTAAACAAATTTAGCACGGGTGAAGCCTCTGGCAAAAGCTAGTAGAAAACATAAATCCATTTTTTTTGTCTGTTCTTGCCGATTTCAATTTTCTTCTTTCTTCACAGTTAGGTACCTCAGGCTACCAAAAATCATAGGCCTTGAAATTTTGCACATAGATTTCTGTTCATAACATGGACGAGCACTTAGAAAGTCTATTGCAAAATTATCCTTTAAGAGAGTAAAATAGGGGTTGAAAGTTTGTATGGAAATCCTTCATTTTTCCTTTAAGCTAAATGCATGCAACCTAAAATTTGGCCTTGAAGTTTAAAATTCAGATTGTATATTTCATAGTTTTTGAAAATAAAAAGTTTTTGGGGATGAAAATTTGTATCATTGCAATATGAAAAATATTTCGTCGTTTTAGAGTCTTGAAAAGAGCGATAGATCAGATTCATGGAACTGCCGGCCTATTGCTATTACCTCTGTTCTCCGAGGTGATGGAGCGTGTGATCAACACACAGCTTCTAAGATACCTAGAAAACACGTCACGGTCGCTCGACTGGTTGTCTTCTAGTGTACCTCACACACCGATGGGCACTAGAAATTGAGTGTCAGGGGAGGCATAGGTATGTATCCTGGACATAGCGAAGGCATTCTATCGGGTCTAGCACCGGGGTCTTTAATCTTAGTTGCCATCTTACGGAGAGCATAAGGGTTTGTGCAAATGGGTACCAAGCTTTTAGTCCGGCACACGCATACGAGCCGTAGTTGACGGTGGTTGCTCTGATAGCATGGACATTAATGCTGGTGTCGCGCAAGACTCTGTGCTGTCTCCTACGCTGTTTCTTATGCATATCAATAACATATTGGACATCAACAACATACATTGCTATGCAGATGACAGTAGTGGAGACGCTTTTACACGGGCAGTGCAAACAATCCTTTCCCTTAATTCGTTGCGTTGTTGAGGAAAAGCGGGGAGAATTTATGTCACAAATAGAGACCACTCTGTCCAAGGTGGGCTGGGGACGGGAAAACTTGGTCTGATTGAACCTTACTAAGACAAGTCTGCGCTCTCACCGCTAAGTAAACACCATTCACTGGGGTCCCAGAATTTCATAACCCTCCCATCACCATCATCATAAGCATTGGGATCCTTGGTGTTGATGTCTCCAGCGATGTTCAGTTCCAAGATTATTTGCAAGACAAGGTGAAGCTGGCGTCAACAAAAAACTTGATGTACTCAAGAGAGCGAAGCAGTACTTCAACTCGGGCAAAAGTTGCTGCTTTCCAAATCGCAAGTCCGCCCCCATAGAAAGAAACAGAAAAAAAAACAAAGATATTGCAATTTGGGGAAAAAGGGAAAAACCGACAACAGTAAATAAAAAGGAAAAGGTTAAGGCAACGCGAAAGAAGAAGTAATGCTGCCATCTCTGGACGGGTGCACTCGGATATCAGCTTGGCCTTTTTGACTTGGTTCAACGTCGAGGTGTGAAAATCGTCGACGATCCCAATATCCTAAGCCGTATCAAAACCTTAATTGGGTGTTTTCTGAGGAATTGTTTGAAATGATACCCACAGCTACTTGCTATCATCGCACCGCTCGCCATCGGCAGGGAATTCATCCTCACACCTAGGAGGTCACGTACAATGCGGTTTCAGAGAAATGTCCTCCCGCGAACGCTTAGGTTGCGGAATAAGCTCCCTGCCAAGGTTTTCTCTAAGGACTACAGTATGGGGTTAGATTTTTGAGGGTCGGCAACGCGCGAGTAATACCCCAGTTGTTGCAAGCGTCCATAGGCTGCGGTTACTGCTTACCATCAGGCTGACCGCAAGCTTGTTTGCCACCTTAGCAATTTGTAAAAAAAAAATGCACAAAGGGTTCTGTTTGACGTAAGCATGCATTAAGAGCTGATTTTGCAAAATTCATCCCTAAAGGGGGTGAAATGGGGATTGAAAGTTTATATGGAAATCCTTGGTGTTGATATCTCCAGCGATGTTCAGTTCCGAGATTATTTGCAAGACAAGGTGAAGCTGGCGTCAACAAAAAACTTGATGTACTCAAGAGAGCGAAGCAGTACTTCAACTCGGGCAAAAGTTGCTGTTTCCAAATCGCAAGTCCGCCCCCATAGAAAGAAACAGAAAAAAAAAACGAAGATATTGCAATTTAGGGAAAAAGGAAAAAACCGACAACAGTAAATAAAAAGGCAAAGGTTAAGGCAACGCGAAAGAAGAAGTAATGCTGCCATCTCTGGACGGGTGCACTCGGATATCAGCTTGGCCTGTTTGACTTGTTTCAACGTCGAGGTGTGAAAATCGTCGACGATCCCAATATCCTAAGCCGTATCAAAACCTTAATTGGGTGTTTTCTGAGGAATTGTTTGAAATGATACCCACAGCTACTTGCTACCATCGCACCGCTCGCCATCGGCAGGGAATTCATCCTCACACCTAGGAGGTCAAGTACAGTGCGGTTTCAGAGAAATGTCCTCCCGCGAACGCTTAGGTTGCGGAATAAGCTCCCTGCCAAGGTTTTCTCTAAGGACTACAGTATGGGGTTAGATTTTTGAGGGTCGGCAACGCGCGAGTAATGCCCCAGTTGTTGCAAGCGTCCATAGGCTGCGGTTACTGCTTACCATCAGGCTGACCGCAAGCTTGTTTGCCACCTTAGCAATTTGTAAAAAAAAAAAATTAGTGTCGGACAACCGTCCGGAATCGTGACAACTTGTGCCTTTCACTTTTTATGTCTGTCTCTCTCGCTCTTAGGCGGGCTAACCATGCCGCGTGCCTCTCACTCGCTCTCATTGTGAGCGCATAACGTGAGCGGAGCGTAACGCAGTTTCTTGAAGTGTCACCCGGCAAACCAATTTATAAGACGTTGTCACGTCAAAATGCACAAAGGGTTCTGTTTGACGTAAGCATGCATTAAGAGCTGATTTTGCAAAATTCATCCCTAAAGGGGGTGAAATGGGGATTGAAAGTTTATATGGAAATCCGTTACTATTGAAGCTAAATGCATTAAACTTGGTATCTTACCCTAAGATAAAAAACAAGAATAGCATATTTCACGGTTTATGGATGATTAAGAGGGTAAAAGTGGTGATGAAAACTTGTATAAGAATTACCTGGATACCAACTTGGCACTTTTGAAAGTTTTGACACGGTTCACATTGGGCTAAGAGAATCGTCGACGATCCCTAAATCACAAGCTGTATCGAACGAACCCTTAAGTCTGAGAAGAGAGTTTGCCTCCCTGTGGGGGTCTACCGCTTATAAAACGGAATGTGTCCTAAAAAATTGATCAAAATGATGCCTACGTCCCCTTTCTACCATCGCACAGCTCGTCATCAACAGGGAATCCATCCTCACACCTTAGAACCGAAATGGTCACATACAGAGCGGTTTCTGAGGTTACTTCCTTCTACTGACGCTTAGGTTGTGGAATGAGCTCCAAGGTTTTCTCTAAGGACTACAATTTGGGGTTCTTGAAGAAATAAGTTATTATATTGTTGAAGAGTAGGCAACGCGCAAGTGACGCCCCAGGTGTTGCAAAAGTCCATCGGCTGCGGTAACCGCTTACCATCAGGTGGGCCGTTAGCTTGTTTGTCAGCTTAGTGGTATAAAAAAAAAGTCAAGAATATACTAAAAAGACAAAACACTTCGTAAAGTAACAATATTACCACTTTAGACTAGCCTGGGCAATATTATATAAAATGTGTGGGTTGAACTAAAAAAAAGAAACAAATAACTAGTAACTGAAAACTAAAAAACATTTCAATACTATTAACACGTCACGCGTTTATTATATAAGATTACGAACTAAATGTTAGTAGCGTAATTAGGCTACTAGATGTCATACACACATCACAATCCGCACTTTGAGCATAATTTAGCACGATGTATGAAAGTACTCACAATTGCTTAAGGAAATTTTATAAAATATCAGCAACTTTATATTTTAATTTGTAATTGAATCTGTATGATAAAAACTATGTTTTTTATGTTATATTTAGTCATTATTGCACCACAGTAATAAAAACTAACTTTATACATAGATTGTTGTAAGAAATTGGACCACGTTTACATAAACAACGAAATACACTTTAGATACTTTAGAGTTCATATTTCTTTAAAACCACTTTTCCTGTCGGCAGCTGAATCCATATTCTTAGAAGAATTAATCACACGAGAGGACATTGAAAAATGTTTTTTTTTACCACTAAGGTAGCAAATACGCTAACGGTCGGCCTGATGGTAGGCGGTCACCGCAGCCCATGGACGCTTACAACACATCAACCAACAAATCTTTAACTTATTTTTTGATGACCCCATATTGTAGTCCTTACAGAAAACCTTGGCAGTGAGCTCATTCCACAACCTAAGTGTTTGCGGGAGGAAGTGTACCTGACAGCGCACTGTACGTGATCATTTCGGATCTAAAAAGCGAGAATGAATTACCTGCCGATGGCGAGCTTGCAATGGTAGAAAGTAGCCGTAAGCATCATTTCGAACACTTCCTTGGAACACATCCCATTGTCCAAGCGAGGTGTTTTTGACTTGTGTGTATAATTCGTTTTAATGTAAATATATTACATAAAAACGAATAATTGTGTTTGAGTCTAATAATTTGTCCACCCACTGTATATACTAAGTTGTGAATATGAACTTCCAGCCGATGTGGTGATCTTGTCTACAAATTCAAAATGGTGTTACCAGCAACTTACTGCCCTAAGGGAATTAATATACTTATTGTTAGAATATTCCATTAATATTACTGACCGTGAACGCCCTCTAAGTAGGTACTTTGCCGTGATGATAGCTGTCGTTACTTTCCATCACTTATAAGATATTATCGTCTTGTTAATCTTGAAATTGTTATCGAGATTATAATACATTTCTGTCTCTAAGTATTGCAATAGATAATAAGTTTTATTAAAAACAAAATATACAACTTTAGCAGAGCTATTGTTTTTCTGTGTTCGTAAGTAAATGCGGTTCTTTACGTGTTCGTTTTCCGAAAGTACATAATGACAATGTTTCCGCACACTTTTGAGTTTTTTTTTTAATTTGGTCTACTATATATTAAGCGTTGGTGGCATAGGTGAGTTACATGACTATACCTACATGATTTTCCAAAAATAATATTTTTTGTGCTCTATCTTAAGTAATTTTTTTCTCTAAGGACTACAATACCCCTATTGTAGTCCTTAGATAGTCAATCAAGAAATAAGTTAAAGATTTGTTGGTTGATGGTGTTGTAAGCGTTTGCCATAGGCTGCGGTGACCGCTTACCATCAGGCGGACCGTTAGCTTGTTTTTTCCTTAGAGGTATTAAAAAAAAACATTTAGCAACGAATTCTCGTGTGATATATTCTTCTAAGAATGTGGATTGAGCTGCTGACAGGAAAAGTGGTTTTAACAAAAGTTAGGGTTCGCGTGTGAAATTATATACCATTTTGGCGTCGCGTTTACAAAATTATAGTGCAAATTCTCCTCTTACACCTTTTTATCTACCTTTCCCAGAGCCCTTTTTTTTGCTGCAGCCGACGTTGTGTGCGAAGATCACACGTTTTCGTCACTCATAGCTAAAATACTGCTAAATTACCGTACCGTACCGACGAAATTTATTAAGGACTAGCTTATTCCCGCAACTTCGTCCGCATAGACTTTTGAAAGAACAGGTAGCATTTAACGGTGTATAGTTTCACCTATAAAGATATTCTCACACACATATATTTATCCACTACACAAATGAATCTAATTTTCAACTTAAAGGCCGAATTATTTTTTATGCATTTGGCTTCAAAAATGACGGATTTCCATAAAAACGTAGATGGCATGATGGATGGCAAGTGAAAAGGTGGAAAGAAGAACTGAAGGTGTCAGGGGAGCCACACTGGATAAAAATAGTCAGGGACAAAGTCGAGTGGAAAAGACTGGAACTGGCCTTAGGCCGGTTTAGGTTAAGTTCTATTTAATTTTCCAAAATAAAAATATTAAGCAAATAGGGTAGCAAAATTAAAGGCAATTTTTATTGTATTTTATATTAAATAACTGAAACTACTATGTAATCGTCACAAAATATCGAGTAGAACAATGGCTATCGTATTGTCTTAAGAATTTAGTTATTATTTTATAAAAAAAAACCCTTTACAATCCCAAAACCATAATTACCCAATAAACTACAGTTTCTAGTATTTTAAAGCGATTGCAACTAAAATGGTTTTATTATGGTTGTCATAATAACTCTAGTGAGTAAAAGATCTTAATCTAAACCACACCTTCAAACGATACTCACGTTGCTCGTGACCACTAACACTACCAAAAATAAGACGGCACAAATGTGTGTGTGAGTGTTTACAGTGCCTTAACGCTAATCCATATAAATATTATTCATGCTAAAGTAACTCTGTCTGTCTGTCTGTTACTACATCACGCTTAAAATATCTTAATCGGTTAGCGCTGTTCCGATTAAAATGAAATTTGACATGGAGATAGTTTAAGTCACAGGGAAAGGACATAGGCTACTTAAAAACGTCAAGTGTGAGTCGGTTTCTTTTTCTAAAATTTAGGAGTTGCTGTTGAAATCCTACACCGATAACAGAATTCAGGGCGGGTGGAACCGCGGGCTAAAACTAGTATTGTAATTAAATGTCAAAACAACACGTTACGTGTCGATACGTTTTAATTACAGTTACATACCAACACAATACATTTGAAGAATGTCGACTTACAAATCTTGTATCTTTGTGTTTATCACCTTAATCTTTGTTTTACGGTAATTAACACGACATTAGTACGCATCTCTTTTTAATTTCTTTAATACAAATACAATTAAGGATAAACGTTTGTTTGTTGGTCAAACATGTTGTAAAGAATATGTGGTGAGCCATATATTAATCAGTGGACACAAATAATAAATACTTTTGATGTATGCCGACAATTTTTTGCTCCTGAGTTATGTCCTGTACTCACGCGCCTCTTCGCGCTTTCCTACCACACTAGGCAATTTCCGTCTTCATGGAAGACTGCGAATGTGCACCCGGTGCCCAAAAAGGGCGATAGATCAGATCCATCGAATTACAGGCCTATCGCTATTACCTCTCTCCTCTCTAAGGTGATGGAGCGTGTGATCAACACACAGCTTTTGAGATACCTAGAAAAACATGACCTGCTCAGCGACCGCCAATATGGCTTTCGCCACGGTCGCTCGACTGGTGACCTTCTAGTGTATCTCACACACCGATGGGCACTAGCCATTGAGAGTCAGGGGGAGGCATTGGCATGTAGCCTGGACATAGCGAAGGCGTTCGATCGGGTCTGGCACCGCGGTCTTCTATCGAAGTTGCCATCTTACGGAGTGCCCGAGGGTTTGTGCAAATGGGTGGCTAGCTTTTTGTCCGGCAGACGCATACGAGCCGTAGTTGACGGTAGTTGCTCTGATAGCATGGACATTAATGCTGGTGTCCCGCAAGGCTCTGTGCTGTCTCCTACGCTGTTTCTACTGCATATCAATGACATGTTGGACATGAACAACATACATTGCTATGCAGATGACAGTACTGGAGATGCTTTTTACACGGGTCGTGCAAACATCCCTCGTTCCGTTGTGGAGGAAAACCGCGGAGAACTTGTGTCTCAAATCGAGACCACACTGTCCCAGGTCTCTGACTGGGGACGGGTAAACTTGGTCCGATTCAACCCTACAAAGACACAAGTGTGCGCGTTCACCGCTAAGAAAACTCCATTCACTGTAGTCCCACAATTCCAGAACACTCCCCTCTCCATCTCCAAGAGCATTGGGATCCTTGGTGTCGACATCTCCAGCGATGTTCAGTTCCGAGATCATTTATCAGATAAGGTGAAGCTGGCGTCCAAAAAACTTGGTGTACTCAACAGAGCGAAGCAGTGCTTCACGTCGGGGCAAAGGTTGTTACTTTACAAGTCGCAAGTTCGGCCCCATATGGAGTACTGCTGCCATCTCTGGGCAGGTGCACCCGGATACCAGCTTGGCCCTTTTGACTCGGTTCAACGACGGGCTGTGAGAATTGTCGACGATTCCAAACTCACTTGCGGTATCGAGCCCTTAAGTCTAAGGAGAGACTTTGCCTCACTGTGTGTGTTCTATCGCTTGTACAATGGGTTGTGTTCTGAGGAATTGTTCGAAATGATGCCCACGGCTACTTTCTACCATCGCACCGCTCGCCATCGGCAGGGAATCCATTCTCACACTTTAGAACCTAAATGGTCGCGTACAGTGCGGTTTCAGAGAAACTTCCTCCCGCGAACGCTTAAGTTGTGGAATGAGCTCCCTGCCAAGGTATTCTGCAAGGACTACAGTATGGAGTTCTTCAAGAAAGAAGTTATTAGATTTCTGAAGGGTCGGCAACGCGCAAGTGATACCCCTGGTGTTGCAAGCGTCCATAGGCTACGGTGACCGCTTACCATCAGGCGGGCCGTAAGCTTGTTTGCCACCTTAGTGGTATAAAAAAAAAAAAAAAAAAAAATTTTTTCAAAGCTGGCTTTAAGTGCGTATAGTTAGTGGCTTAAATTGGACAGTCGATTATAAGGTCCCTCATCCCCCCGACCGACCTCAGCATGGTCGAAAAACTATCGTTAGGCAGCCTCGGCACGTACTAAAGGCTCCCGACGACGACCTTTAGACTTTATCATTAGTCTCCACGACCTCCCCTAATAGTCCCATGGTAGTCCCCGGGTTCGTCGGCGAATGCACGGACCTACCTCATATACGAGGTATCAAAGAATACCGGGCCGCTTCTCGCCCCCACTCAATCGCAATAGCAACCGGGTAATGGGGAACTCCCTTCCTGGCGCTGACTCACCTTCGGGTTCGAGGCTCACGCTGGTCGAAGGGGCGACCCCAAGAGCGACAACCCAAGCCGAGGCTCCCTTCAGAGTCTCGCCTCAAAAGTCCGGTGAAGCAGTTTGAATCAGCCAAATGCATAATCAGATCAGAAAAAAAAATATATCAATACCCGTTAATGGCAACAAGGAGTTACAATTTGTGTGTTGTAAAAGTGGTCTCTAGTTTTGTTGCCTTATCCGATATACGTCGATAAGAAATACCAACAATGAAATATGGCTGTTACAAACACTTCGCCACAGTTCGCTATTACTTACGTTCTTAATATCCCTGTCCACCCCTTAGTATCGTATTAGTTTTTCTTTTTTAGTTATTAAATACTGAATTTTTTAAGTTTTAATGAATACGATACATGAGTTACATAAGTTTTTTTCTGTCACTTGCACCATGCACAAATTCACTTTCGTAACTTAGTAACTGTTTAATACAAGTATTATTAATAGGACTTTAGACCGGTTCATAAGTTAATAATTTTGATTCGATGTCATGATTTTATGTTGATAGAAAAGAAATATTTTAGGTTAGAACCTACTATTGTATATTTTTTATGATAGTAGATACCTACTAGCAAAGCGAACCCGTAGAAAAAAGTGTCTAAAAACGACACCAAATAAAGTCATCAACAGATGTAAACAGATAAATTACCATTAAAATAATGGGTGATTCCGGTTCAGCGTATGTAGCATACGTGCGAACTTACGTAAGGTAATTTAATATTTGCTCATGAAAAAGTGTATATTTTTAGATTGAATCAATCCAACGAATTTCCCGTTATTTGCATACACTCAGGAAATTGTTAGAATGTTGCAATTAAACTGTAAAATTCACGATTCTGTGAAAAGATATGTATCCTAATCTATAACTAATTTATAAATGCGGGTCTCTTATTTATTTGTTACTCCTTAATGTCGAAGTGAAGCACCCAGTTAGCATTTAATTTCCCACGGGAATACATTTTGACGCAGATTGACAGAGCAACAGGATTATCTGATTTTTGCCACAGCAATAGTTGAAAGGATACGAAGGAATAAATACATTTTACACGAAAAAATAAAATTTAGGAGAGTATAGGACACATAACAGCTCACAGGTTTACACTAAATTACACAAGTTATACTTAATATTTCAATCAAGAGTTCCCATAGGAATTAAGTTTACACGGTTACTACTACCGCGTGGTCCTATTGCCTTGCATCACAAAAGAGCAAGGGTTATCCTAATTAGTGCTTAATTATACTCCATTTCACATAGTTTTTACTAAATTGCAATTACAATGAATTGTAGCCTAATTTTATTACAATCTTGCCAGAAAGTCTAATAAGTAATTTGTCTTTAACATAGTTTTATAAAATAGTATTTATTTTCTAAGAATGTGTCCAATGACAGTTTTCTTACACTCTCTAGTTAAGGGAGGACACTTTGTTCTTGTGTTCTTTATTGGTAGCACTAGTACTTTCACTACGTTACTCTATTGATATCATCACTACACTAACTCAAAGGGTTGAGTTATTTTAAGCTTTCTCACTATGTTCGTGGTGTCAAGGAGCTGGATTGCCTCGACGTTCACGTGATGATGAAGTCTATGCTCGTGATCTTCTGCGTGCTTTTTCATAATTTTGTCTCTCTGCATTAAAGTCCCGGCGGAGATCATCGTTTCTTACGTACCAGGGTGCATTGATTTATTACCCTGAAAACCTTTTTTTGGAATTTAGGGATGATTGCGATATTACTATTTTTGGTACAGCCCCGCAGCTATATTCCATATAGGCATTAGGACTTGTTTGTACCTATATAGTAATATTTGTTGTGCAGCTAGAGTAGAATGTCTCCCAAGCAGCCAATACATCTTCTTGTACCGTAGTTCTAATTCATATTTTTTCTTCTTAATGTAAGCTTTCCAGCGCAGTTTGCGTCAAGCGTTATGCCTAAATACTTTGCTGTATTTTCATATAGTATTTTCCTAAGAGACAATAAAATGTAAGTGTAGGTACTTTTTAGTGGTCTTGACTTCTGTGTATCTAGAAGGTGGCGCTGTAATCACACTTACAACCAACATAATCTGATACCTGAACCTATGCCTGGACACACCTAACAACGGTTAGCATGGCGGATTCAAGAGGGCGTCTAGTTCTTTACTTCGTCATACGTAGGAGATAAGTTGATATGACTGTATGGCACTATTTCTGATGTCATACCATTACCCATATTTCCTAATATGTATCTATAATTTATAAATCGGAAATTACAGAACCATGAGCAACGTCATAAATAGTGCGTCAAGAAGGAGAAACCGCAAAAAGGGAACGTACAGTGGTTCTGCGCTGCCTTATTATTATTTCTCAACCGTAAGTCATATACTTTTCTATTAAACTAAACGTAGGCGTCATCCATATGACTTCATAACGGAATCACGATTTATTTTGTTATTTTGGACTAGCTTTTGCCCGCGGCTCCACCTGCCCTAAATTTGGTTATCGGCGTGGGATTCTTACGGCAATTTCTTGATTATACCACATTGTACTAAAGAAGTTTGTAATAGCAAGCTATAGCTGCAGCTATGGTTCGTTTGTGGAATTTAGTTATAGTTACTCTTGTAGGAACATAAATAGGAGCCTTTTTCATTCTCCGTATCTTCATCTATTTCTATGAAACTTTTAGCTCCATTGGATGCTCCGTTGCGGCAGGATTGAGTAACAAACGTTATAGTTATTTCCGCGGGAACTTGTGAGTTTTTCGGTACGAAGAATAGCCTATGTCCTATTCCAGGACCTAACCTATATGAGTACCAAGTTTCATCCCGCTCCGTCCAGTGGTTGAAGCGTGATTGAGTAATAAAAAATCTAATATTCATTTATAATATTAATGGAATAGTCATTCATAAATTTTCCCAGCGGCTCCACCCGCCTTTAGTTCGGTTTTCGGCGTGGAACTCCTTAATTATACTCATAAAGTTTGCTATAGCAAGCCATAGTTCGTTTAAGCTCGGTTGTAGTTATTCCCGCAGGAACTTCTAAAATTTTCGGATTAAAAACGATCATATGTATAAATAATTAAATAAAAAAAACTAAATAAATAAATATGTCTTTTGCCCGGGACTCAAACTATCTCCATACCAAATTTCGTCCAAATCGGTCCATGTATGAGTGACTTATGAAGTAACAACCAGATAGACAGGCAGATAGACAAACAAACTTTCGCATTTATAATATTTATAGGATAATAGGATATTCTACCTTCCTGACTTTTTTTAAAATTTTAAATAGAATAAGTTCTAGTATCGCCTGTTTGATCTTATGCTGTAGTTAATAAAGAAATATGAATGATTAGCAGCAAGGGTAAAGTGTAAGTATTATACCTTGAGGCAGTATTCCTCCACGTCGCTACGATTAGTGACTTTTTTGTTGGGGCAGGTCTAGCTAGGCACAGTATGAATATAAATAGCAAATAGCCGCGAATTACAAATTCGTAGTTTATAAAATTGTTGCATACTAAGGGGTTTTAAACACGAGTGTTTTAATACCTAGTTATCTTCAGTTTACTTTATCTACTGGGATTTAAATAATCAAAGAGTAAGAAATAGTTTCCGAAAACGATATAACCTTTTTTTGCATTTTCCATGCCATAAAGTTGTGATAGCATTTATCATATCTTTTTTTCGACGATTGCGCAGGCCAATAAGGTTTTTGTTGCTCCCAAAATATGCCTTATTTTGCATGTATTTTAATCTATATTTTACGATTTTCACCAAAAAAGTTATCGTTAGCTTATATTTTTAAGATAAATAATTGTCAAAAATTGATAAAGAAGGCAATACTGACGACAAATAAAGAACTGAGCTCTAACAATTACTCTCTTACTGAACCTGAAGGCAGTAGTAGGTTTTCATCAGAAACTTGGATCCTTCTTATTTCGCTCCGCGTTTCAAGATTTATACGCAGTTTTTTGATGAGCTTAGCTTAGCAAGGTCAATTAAACTACAGCCGTTTCTTGACACTGGCAGCAACTCGCGGTTTAAGAATTTAAAATTCAATACCGGTAAGGATTGTGTCATTGACTACGGATGCGCGAATGTCGGAATCTTCCGATGTTAGGGCTGTACCCTTCTCAAATGTGCAGTTTCTGCTCATTATTAAAATCGATTCTACTCGCCTATTCAAAATTTCAGACTGGGGAAAAATAACATGGCTTTCTACATTCTTTAACTAGTAAGTTACTGTATTTGTTTTAAGATATCTGTAAAAACATTGCTTTAAAAAAATAACGGCCGAACCTCTTCTTTCTATTTCTAGCTACTAGTTTTAACCAGTAGCGGAAAAATAATTTATTTCATGAAATGTTAAGTAACTATAAAGCTAGAAAATTTAAAAAAGATTTTTTATATCTTATCTGATATAATTGTAGTTAATTAGTTTCCACTTTTTACGCTAAGCTGTATGCATATCTACGATATATTTTTGCCACAGAAAAATGAGCTCTATTTGAGATGAACATTGTCGATTTCAGCTTAACGCCCATAAATCAAATGTATACGCACGTTGGGGGCCCTCTTGAACAGACCTCTACACGGTATGATGATGAAAATTTAAATATTCCATTCCAGTCTACTGGCATCATGTCACACGGGATGTCCATTGGTTGACCCGGACGAAATAGGTTGTTTGAATGCTACTAGAGTCCTGACGAGACAGTGGTCAGGATATTTAAGTGGCAAATCCATGAAACAGAACTAAGCCACTTAAGATAACGGGAGTTAAGGAATCTAAAATCACTATCTTGAAAATTCCTCGAGAACTCTAACAGTCTTCGATTTCAGGTGCTCGAAAAGTCTTATATTTTAAACAAATATATTTTATGATTTAAACTAGTAATTAATATTAACAGTTTTCTAACATTCTCTACACACTAGGCACGTGTGGTCAATGGGGCTGGACGGTCGAACAGCATTTTTGAATTAGTTATTTTAAAAAGGAATGTACACTGTAAAATGATATTTCTTGAAGCATTTACATGCAAAACTTCATTTACATTCAAAAGGCTTTTTTTTCGCGTTTGAAATCCTCATGGATTTGTCACAGGTTATGTCGGACTCTTACCTAATAAAACCAACGGTATTCTTTCTCGCGCCTTTACGGCAGAGCCGTGGGAACTCATGAATGCATCCGCGACTCCGCGATCAGCGTTACCTGTGCTCTATTGGCGGCACGCTCGGTTGCTACCACTAACAAGCGGTGCCGCCCTCCCACCTCGAATCTTAATAAATTGGTACTTTAACATAGTAACCGGCACGTAAGTCTAGCGATCCTTAAATGCGCAGAATTCATTTTTAGATGTGTTCCATGTAGGGGCGCGGGGTGTAAGGGGTGCACTACCTTGAATTGAAAAATTGGATGAATCGGGTTAACACACATTTTTCTTTATATTTAGAATTATTTATTATGTTTAATATATGTTAGAATCGAATTTTATTCTATCATTTAAATTTAACATTCCAAATTTGTTTCTACTTGTATATAAAAATATTTTTTTTTCGTTTGTTGCTACAATTTTTTTTCTTATTGCTCTGAAACTTTGGTGAGTTTAAGTGCTTATGATCAAATTTCCAAAGAAACTAAATCCTTTTCCACTACATTAAAATCGTAAAACCGATTTTTTAACATAACTAGAGTTTAAGATAACTAGAGGTCATAAAAACTCCGGTTTTATGACCTCTAGTTATGACGCGTTATAGACTTCATCATTATGTGTGTTTTCTACAATATTATTATTATTTAGACAGACAAACTATTTCACAAAATGTTACAGATTTAGTTTTAATTTAAAAAGAGTGCGAGGAAATGGATACAGTTTTAAATAGGTTAAAAAAAACTAAATGATACAACTAAATAAAACTTATTATATTGCAACACTCTTTTCTGACCCGGCGCGCGTTCAAAAATCACATATCCACGTCACATGCCACTACAGTCGCCATATTGAAATGGTATGAACTTATAACGACACTAGCGACCAAACAAGGTCAGTAGTTTAGAAATTTTGTTGCATTGTACATAATTTTGTAATGACATAAAACCATAGAATTAACAAATGACGTACGTGAATGTTAAACGTACGATAGTTTTTACTTCTATTTACAACAATTACAACGCTCTACCAGTTGGTCGATTCCGTAAAAGATTGCTAACCTTTTTGAAAGAAATAAGATATACATTGCGGTATCGCGACATTCGATGTATTTCATACGTCATTTCAAATGCGCAATGTATATCTTATTTCTATGGATTTCAAACGAGAATTGTTAGCTTTCGTTTTACGGAATCGAGCCGCAGATCTTGGTCGGACAAAAGAAGATCATTTACTTCTCAAAAGAAGTTCATTGTTGACAGGTATAATCCGCGCGCATTCAGGAAGGGATGGAACCGAATCAAAGTTTAAAAAAAATAACAGTTCCAGCCTTTATATTTGGAATAAACTTTGTCACTTGGTGGTCGTAGTATGCGGTACAATATTGAACACGCCACATACCCCGCCTACCGCCTGAACCGCGGCGATGAGCGCAGAACGCGACGAAAGTCGATGTCAGCGAGAGCACAACTCGTGTGGGCACATGTGTCGTTGCGTCAGATACGCCCATCTGACCGGCACCGATCTCAAAAAATAGTTAAAAATAGTAAAAAGATAAAACATTTATTTCTCCCTTTTTAGTTAATTAATTGAATAAATTACAGTTTTTGAATATCGGTAAATTTTGAAGTCGTTTTAATTTTTATTTATTCTTTTTAAAATTTTAGTTGCAATTAGCAATTTTTAGTAATTTTTCGTTCGAGTACCTTTATTCAATTATTTTTTTGTCTTTTACGTGTAAGTATTTTTAGGTGAAATTATAGTATGTACTAGGATAAGAAGTGTTGCCATCGAACGATTTCACGGTTCCTTTTTAAATTGCTAAGCCACTTTTTTAAATTTTTATTAAGTCTTTTTAGCTAGAGCCTAAACTAGAACTACAAACAAACAGTAAAACAACATGCATAATATCATGTTTTATAATTACGCTGTTAAGCTAACGACACGTTTTGCTCGTAGCTGATACACATTTAACTCTCTATCTCAAAAACTACTAAACTGATTTTGATGAAACTGTTGCATTGTTCCCTAAGTTGGACTACACTTACTCCAACTAAAAAAGATTTTTTGCAATCCGACTTATAGTTTTTCAGATATGCACGGACTAACATACAAACATACACTTATAAAATTGGCACACGTGTTTAGAAGATAGACCGGCGAGAATGATGCTGGCCGCTTCGTGCCATGCCGCGTCGCATATTCATTCGTTCTAATAAACTGTACTTTTTTTTTCTAATTAATATATATTTTTTTTATTAATATTATATTGGACCATCAGGTAGTAGAAAAAGAAACGTTCGTACCGAGTACAAAATGGCTTTTCCTACCGTCGGAATAAAAGCTTTAGCTTCTTCCCTCGGGCAAAGTACGAATGATGCGCGCGGCGGCGCCCTTCGGGTAAAAAAGGCGTCAATGTATACTCGGTACGATATATACTATTTTTCAGAAGTTTATTACACTGCTTCCAACCATCTTCTATGAGAAAATAAGTTTTACTTACTTCTTCGCTCATTTAAACTGCTAACAATATATTTTACTAGTAATTTATTAGCAATAAATTAAACACACATTAGGTATTTAAAAATTAATGACAATGATTTTTTACCACACAATTAAATAGATACCTAGAAATATACCTACAAATTCAAATACAAATAAAAAATAGTTTTTATTTGTTCCTACTTGTACCTACTTATTGAAAACAATTACCACCATTTTCTTAATAAATTTTAATGGCCTTCAATAATTAGTTTAATATAAATAGAATTAGAATAGAACAACAAAATTAAGTATTGATAACATGATAACAACATTATAAGTCTCTGAAACTTACTTCGAGTGACTCATATTTTTAAATTATTAACTTAAAGTTTATTTAGTAAAAGTAATATGTTTATAGTAAAAAGACCCAAAATGATGAAATAATTTCAAATAAATGTTTCTTTTCTTTTTCTTTTTGCTTATTTTTTTAAGGTGCGATTTGAATTTGCACCTTGCCAATTTTTTATTTCTTGAAACAAAAATTATACTTAAAACTTATTTATTCTTATTGTATTTAATAATTTAACAGACTACAATAAATTATCTATAAAATAAATAGTATTAAAAATTAAACTAAAGTGTTATTAACGGATCACTAATGTATACAGTAGTTAGGATGTTTGTTTTCGCATAATTTAACAAAAAAACCAAAAAAAAACCTTGTGCACGCAAGCGGATAAAGTAGGCTTTTCCACGCAGATTTAATCAGATTTTAAACGACAAAGTGAACCTTTCCGACCCAGTAAGATAATATATTATGAAAAGGAATATATATTATATATTAGGAAAATATATTATGTGTCACTTGTTTATTTAATAGTCGATAACTATTGAATAGTTTGTAAATAATAATTTCAGATAAGAATATTTTCTTGTTTTACACTTTTTAGAGTTTTTTAATGGTAAATAATTAATGGACTCACAGTTCCGGGAGTAGTGACTTTTTTAAGTAAATTTCGTCCTCTTTTCGAACTTTTTTTTTTTTTAGATTTCGAAAATCTTGATTAGTTTTTGAGATATTTGCAAAAAACTAATCCCCTTTCATTAATAAATTGCTTATAACTTTTGCCTTTTTTCGAGCGGAACTTATTTTTAGAATCGAATGACACCTCATTTATCTTTTTCCGAGACTGCTGACAGAAGTTGAACAAAAAGCACTTGACTAGACTAAACCTACCTGAGAAATTTTAGATTTTTAGGCTTTATAATTCTGAATTGCGAAGAGCTCGTAATATCGAAAATGATAGGCACAGTCAAACTACAACGTCGGGCTTCAGTCATTGTATGTACATATAACCGCTAGTGGCACATTTTCTTAGTTTCCTGTGCTTCACAGACTTCGGCAAACCTTCGGTCCTGGTTGTTGTCAAGACCAAAGTCAGGCCAATGCCTTATAAGGTGGCTTGAACAACAACGTCCGCTAATCTGCACTAGGCCAGAGTGTGATGAACTATGACCTTGGCACTTTAAAGGGTCTTACCGGGTTAAAATTTGCAAACAGCCACAATACCCGACCGATTTTTAAATCCTGTTACCTATTTGTTTACCTGATATATGTCAGGAGGTTGTTTAAAAGAAATCGTTCCATTTTTGTTTTTTTTTCTCATTCTTTTATAAATTCCACGTGATCGCAGCCATAACTATTAATTAGTTATAACATCTATGAAATAGATCAACAAATAAACTTATCTTATCTGTGGTACAAGCATTCGTATAAGTCGAGTGCATCGCCAATAGGCAGCACTTCACTCTAGGTTTCCCCTGGTTCTTGTTCCTGAAGAGTCCCTGTAATCTGTACGATATTTAGCTATCAGCGTTTTCCATGACGTCATTGCATTCTTGAAACACGTGTTTTACACAATGTTTTTATATTAAGTTATAAATTGACTTTGCTTTCGTTATAAGTTACATCTTTTTTAATTTAAAGGAGATCTTTATGATAAAAATATTTATATAGGTACTAGAAGTACATAGACCATTTTTATGTGAAAATTATTCACATACGGTACTCCTTGACATTAGGCCCTTACCTCTGAATTGTTTAGTTTTTCTGTCGAACGTTAGTTTTTTCTGAAGTCCACTGCTGAACATAGGCCTCCCCCATAGATTTCCAAAGAAAAGGGTTGAAAGCGGCCTGCATCCAGTGTCCTCCTGCGGCCTTCGCTATGTCGTCTGACCACCTTATCAGCGGTCTTCCGACGCTGCGTTTCCCAGTCCGTGGCCTCCATTCGAGAACCTTTCGGCTCCATCGACCATCAGCTCTACGTACTATGTGCCCTGCCCACTGCCACTTGAACTTGCTAATGCGCTGGGGTATGTCGGTGACTTTCGTTCGTCTACGGATCTTCTCATTTTTGATTCTATCTCGTAGAGAAACCCCGAGCATAGCCCTCTCCATAGCTCGTTGTGTGACTTTGAGCTTACTTATAAGGCCCATAGGGGCCACGTTTCAGTACCATATGTCATCACTGGTAACACACACTGGTCATAGACTTTCATCTTGAGGCACTGAAGTATTTTGGACGAAAAGACGTTGCGGAGTTTCCCGAACGCTTCCCAACCGAGTTGGATTCGACGATTGACCTCTTTCCTGAAGTTGGACCTACCTAGTTGGACCGTTTGTCCTAAGTCGACGTATTCGTCAACAACTTCGAGCCTCGAGTTCCCGACTGATATTTGGGTGGGTACAGCATGGACATTTGACATGATCTTTGTCTTGTCCATGTTCATGTTAAGGCCAACCTTATGTGAAACTCGATTGAGGTCTTTGAAGATTTATTTATTTATTTATTTTTTATATTCTTTATTGAACAGCAAAAGTGTACCAAAGGCGGACTTAATGCTAACATCACTTTCTACCAGTCAACCTACAAATGTTCAAGAAAAAGTGTCGGTAGGTGCAAAGAAAAAAGATATTTACATATATACCTGCTTATTATTTACATTATATCCTTAACTACATAAAGTCATACATACAAACAAACATACATACACATACATAAACATACACATATACCCAGAGGCAGCTCGTGACAATTTTTAATAGGTGTTCAAATGCTTAAATGGTAACCTTTTATTATTCTAGTTATAACTAAAATTCATTCGCATATCTAGGATAACAAAAGTGTCTTTATTTCAAGCTTCAATACTATTACGGTGCCGTCGGACCGAAGGCTGAAGGGTCAAGCTGGCAACAGTATTTTTCTTACATAGCCCAGGAGCGGTGTTCCACATTTTGCTAATTTTTCACGTTCGTGTGAGACTGTGTCGAACTTTCTCTTTCACAGTCGTTGATTTTAGCTTTTAGTCTCTGTATTGAAATCGTTTCATAGGAGCGCAATTGCTAGCGCTCCACTTAGTGACAGTCTCTTTAGTGCAAAACATAAGCGCAATAATAATTAATTATTTTAAGTAAAATCTAAAACATATTGTTTCTTAAGTAGATAATTATTTATGGAAGTGCGCTGCATCAGCGCTCCTAAGAACTAGCCGCTTCTGCATATACCTATACATATTATTATGTATAATCTGTTCGAATACATACATAAATTTTAGTATAACAGGATGATAATAAAAATTGAACGAAATGTCAGGCGAATCGAGGAAACGATTTGGAAAGAACAAGTGTTACAGATTGTACTAAATAATTATAAAAAAAGTTACGATGATGATGAAAGGAAGTGATTTCGAACAAGCCGTTTGAAAGAATCGCGTTTATTGAGAGAGTTTTTTAGAGATTATTCCAAAGTCTAACAGCTGCATTAGCAAAAGAATTATACAAAAAGCCACTACGATGTAGTGGGGTACTAAGTAGTAGTTAGAGGAGGAGCGAAGATGTTTTTTATGGGTATCGGAAAGGAAATGAAAATTAATTTTGAGATAAATGGGTAGATAAAGGGTGATTCTGCCTTGACTACAATATCGTCGGCAAATCAAGGGTGAGTGATGTACTCGCCGTTGATATTGATGCCAAGTCCTTTCCACTCCAGAATTTTGTAGGCATCTTCTAATACAGCAGTAAACAGTTTCGGAGAAATGACGTCTCCCTGTCTCACACCTCGTTGTAATGGAATTGCCCTCGAACTCTGCTTCTGTACTTGGACCGACATGGTAGCGTTAGTGTACAAACACTTCAGCACTTCGATATACCGAAAGTCAATCCGGCATCGCTGGAGAGACTCAAGCACCGCACACGTTTCGACCGAATCAAAGGTTTTCTCATAGTCCACAATTGCAAGTTGTACTCCTCAGTCTGTTGTATAACATGCCGTAGCGTATGGATGTGGTCTATGGTACTATAGCCCTTTCAGAAACCGGCTTGCTCGGGAGGCTGGAAGTCATCAAACCTGCGATTGAGACGGTTCGTGATTACCCTGGAGAACAGCTTATAAACATGGCTCAGAAGCGTGATGGGTCTGTAGTTCTTCAGCAAAGTCACCACGCCTCTGCTCCATGCTTCTGGCGTTGTATCTACAAGCAGGATGGAATTAAAAAGCTTCTGTAGTGCTTTGAGTACCGGTGTTCCACCCGCTCTCAGAGTTTCAGCTGTGATTCCTTCATCACCCGGCGCCTTGTTGTCTGTTGGCTGTTTAAGGGCCATCCGTTATATCGTATCCGTAGTATCGTAATCTCGTACAGGCTGATGTCCGGGATATCTTTGGTATAGTGTCGCGTCAGCTTGGCTCTTGGGTCTTTGGCCAAACTTGCAACGAGTTTAGTGACCGACTTATAAAGCTGGCCATAGAATCTCTCCACCTTCCTCATCACCTCTGGTTTAGTAGACGCTACCATGCCGTCTTCTCTCTTTAACCTTGTCAGCCGGATTTGCCCAATAGACATGTCTCTTGCGAACACTTTGGAGCCTTGGTTCCGCTCTATCGTCTCCTTAATATTTTTGGTATTAAAGAAGCGGATGTCGTGACGCAAGTATTTCGAGATTTGTTTATTGAGTTGCCCATATGACTTAGCGTCATCGGAAGACTGCAGTGGCAGAAAGTGTCGTTTCTCCATGAGGTCTTGAGTTTGGCTCGAGAGTTTCTGAGGTCTATCAGTGCGGCGGGGTCTAAAAAACTTACAACCCACCGTTTGGACAGTTTCTACTAAACCGTTACAAATCTCATCCACCGCAGCTACATTCTCAAGGCAAGCGAAGCGATTACTAATCACGAGTTGAAAATTTTCGGGGTTTTGGATATGTGCGCGAGTAGGTCGGAGCGTAGACTTCATCAGATGGGACCTCTTAAGTTTAACATTGATATCCAATGTGCCTCTTACCATTCAGTGATCACTACCGGTTTTCACCTTGTGAATCACAGCGACTTCATTTAATATTCGTCTCTTCGAGGTCAAATGAAGTCTATCTCGTTTCTCGTGGAACCATCGGGACTCAATTCCTCATTTCCTGTGAGGTGGCTTCTGGAAGAAAGAGTTCATCATAAAGAAATCCTCTTTCTTCAGAAAGTCGGCCAATCTCTGTCCCCTAGGGTTCCGTTGCCCATATCCAAATTGCCCTATTCTCATCTCTTCATCGCTCTTCTTGCTCAGCTTCGCGTTGAAGTCCCCCATAACATTGAAATAGGTTTCATTGGTATGTATGGCCCTTTTAATGTACTCATACATAGCCTCCACCTCCTCATCTGGGTGTGCCGAGGTCGGTGCGTATACCTGAATGACCTTCAATTAGTATCTTTTAGATACTCTGAGTGCACTACCCTGCTCGAAACACTGTCGATGGTCAGAATGTTGTTCATAAGGGACCTGTGGACGAGAAACCCGACACCACCTTGGGACTGCCCCATATTAACTTATTAACTTATTCTATCTGATGCAGCCCTCGTTCGTCCGCCCGATAGCGATAGATTCGCTATCGGGCGGACGAACGGACACACACACATTCAACATCGCACAACCGAAAGTGGCCTAGCTCCCGCACAACAGCCTGTCAATAAATGCACATCATTTAAACTAACATCACTTTGGAAACTAGCCTAAGGGTAGAAGAAGTGACAAGAAACTCCCGGATGTACACCTTTTACCAATCAGCCATGCAGGAACCAAGCCATTAAGTACGCAATGCCACACCCCCAAATCCAAAATCCCACCAAAAGTAGGCAACCAAAGGCGGATTGCGCATGGTGCATCCCCTGGTAGCACGTCACCAACTACTATAAAGTTAACAAGAAAGTCATAACATTATTTCTTAGAGTCTTTAGAGTGCTCCTTTAACTTATCAAACGTAAATTATGTAAGAAAAACTAACATTAATTTTGTGTGATACTAGGCCATACAATTTTGTCATTCAAATGTCCATCTACAATCTTACTGCGACAATCAAATGACGGAGAAGATATTTTAATTCCTTCACAAGATTGAGAATATTTGACGCTTCACATGGTAGAGCCCATAAAAACCAAAAAATAATAATTGACGTTTGTATACACAACTTTATTTTCAATAGCTTTACTCTCTAACTTATGTATATTATTAAGTGTTTCAATACAGATTGTATACAAATTAACAAAGTATTGTATAGAACTACTATATTACGACTAAGTTATTACTTACTATATAGCTTCTTGCCGGCTCTTTTCGGCTACCAATAAAAGAATTTATTGACGATTTAAAAGTGTTCTCAGAAACTTATTTGAATAATTATTATTTGATTTGATTTAATAATATTATGGTTCATTTGTTCTGCCTCAACATACGTATAAATAAAGGGTGATCACAGCGGTTGTCTAAAAATTAAGGTCTTCTTTATGGTTTTGCTGCAATATGCAAAACAATAAAAAAATTATATTTTATTTACATGACCAGTTAATATTCGTATTTATTATAATGTCTCTTCGTTATGACCAGGTCAGTATAAGACTCCTTGAAATAAAATACATACATCTATAATACAAAGGAGTATTTTATTTTTAGGGTTCCTTGAATTGAAGATGGAACTCAATATTTGCCTGTAGTAAGTAGTTCTGTAGTAGTATATATATGCAATAAATCGGTTTTTCAGCAGAGATAATTGAACGTACCTATTTCAAACAAACACAATAAAAACTTGCATATATACTTTATGTACTCGATTGATAAAAAATAAATAATAGTCCTCTACAAAATTGTTCCTTTAGTTACTAGTCACGTATAGGTATTCTCTTAAGACCCTGTACCCTGATTTGAAATTTCAGGATTTACCTGCCCACTGCATATGGTAGTTTAAAACATAGCTATATAATATCACGTGCACCTGAGCGAGACAAAAGACAAAGCTTTTCGTTTTAAGTCAACGTGAGCGTCAAATCGGTTTTTTAGGTATTTACCTGAAAGCTAACTAGATTTTTTAGATTTCAGTAGTAACAGCTATGGACTATCTAGCTAGCTAGCCATTAATATGAATTTCAATGTTATATGTTAATGAATAGCGGCTAAAAACCAAAAAAAAAAGAAAATTTATAGGTCGCTTACAGATTTTTTTCAATCAAGGCAAATTAATACCATCGCATTTTTGGAAGGACAAGCCATTAGGTATATGTTCTTCTATATAGGGTTAAACTAAGTTTTTAACCTAAAATGCTGACTACAAGTTATGATTTTTTTCCATTTAAAAGTGTCTCTTGGCATTGGTCAGCCTCAATCAAGGCAAATTAATGCTATCGCATTTTTGGTAGTACAAGCCATTAGGTATATGTTCTTTTATATAGGGTTAAACTAAGTTTTTAACCTAAAATGCTGACTACAAGTAATGATTTTTTCCATTTAAAAGTGTCTCTTGGCATTGGTCAGCCTCTTAAGGATTCTGTCCAGTCTAGACTATCTAAAAAGAAAATAAACGTTAAGGACAAGTTATGTTATCAGCTAGCATTATAGGCAACACGAATTCTATAATTCTGATTTTTAATTAAGTTTTCCTGAACTTTATTTACTGGTCTTAGATTGCGTGGCTGCATTTCCTTGTAAATTTTTTTTTTTCGGTCTTCGCACTTGACTGTTATTGTTATTATACTAATTTTATTATTTCTGTATGTCATTGACCTGTGTGACCTTACTGGTACTTCGGTGTCGTTACCATGAGTATAACTATGTATGACATTATTAGTATGCAACAAAGCTTTTCGGCAACATAACTTAGTTATGATAATATATACGTGAGGTATTGAGGAAATGACGTGCCATCTAGTATCTGGAGTGCTTCCTCAGCAAACAAATAAAAATACAATCTACTAATCTACTTGATTTTTGTTTGATTACCCATTGAAGATTTGCACGTTCGCTTTTTTAGTTTCTTATAATTGTAGTTACCCTTTGACGATTTGCTTGTTCGTTGATTTTATTACTTATGATTGTAGTAACCGTTTGACGATTTGCACGTTCGTAAGTTTGATTCTTATGATTATAGTTACCCTTTAATGGTTTCCTTGTTTGTTTGTTTGATTTCTTATGATTGTAATTTCCTTTAACGATTTGCTCGTTCGTTTGTGTCATTTTTTGTAGTTATAGTTACCCTTTGACGATTTGCACGTTTGTTGTTTGATTTTTACTATTTTATTTTTCCTTTAACCTACATTATACTATAAAATAATGTAATGTTTGTCTAATTCACTTCAAATATTCGAAATGAGCGCAATAGGTATCGAAAAGAACTTTTTACTTAAAATTTACTTTGTTCATCTACTTTTTTTTATTATACGTAACTAAAATTTAAACCTCGTATTTATTTCAAAGTTAATACAAAAGTCATTTTACAACTTGGCATAAATGTGTGTAGTAATATACCATAGTCTAAATTAAAGTAAACTTGAGTTATATAACATTACCATATTCGCATATAAAGTAGCTGAATACCTTGTTCTTCTCCTAAGTGTAATTGTCTGACTTACTAGGTAAACCTAGGTATACCTGTCTTCTTTAGAACTACATATTTTGATTGTCTGGTCTCAAGCCAAGTGTGCATCACAAAAAACCTTCGTTTTGTCTTATGTTTATGTATCAAGGAAGAATGTTTATGTATCTTCCAGACTCGTCTGTATTAATGGATGTAGGAGGTAGTTCAAGGTACTGTAAATTAGTCTGCATTCTAGTCTTTAAGCGTGATAATTCGTGATAACTCTTGAGAACGCGATCGTGGGTAGTTAGTTAGATTAGACAGCAATTTTCTAGTGGCGTTTTATCTCCTGTTTCGAAATATAGTATCAAGACAGCCCTACTCCGCTGCCTATTACGGTTAAAAAGATACAGACAGACAATACCTATGAACAAACGCACGGCATTAGATTTCGGGTCCCGTTGATACCCTTGGAGGTACCGAACCCTAAGAAATTGTATTTAATAGGTTTGAAAATCATAGTCTACAAAATCTTAATCAAATCAAAACGCATAACTTAAGATGTTATATCCACCTCTAAAGAGTAGTCATTGCTGTAATATAATATAACTGTTGCTTTTGGTATTAACCATTTGTCTGACCTACATTTCTTGTAGTACTAAAAGCTATTGTCTGTCATAATATTGCCCCGGTCGTGTCAAGGCATCTGTTTATTATTTTACAACATGCAAATTATCCGTAATGCTGCATAATTTGTAGTGATGGGCATATAATCGACATAAGAGAAAATATTTAATTAAATAGTCAGGACATTTTATAAGTTTCATTAAATTTGTAAAAACCGGACAAGTACGTGTCGGGCCACGCGCAATATAGGGTAGCGTAGTAGCCTAATAAACCAACATTGTAGAGGTTGTTTAAATATTGCCAAATATAACGGTTTCGCTGAAGGGGGGGGGGGGGGGGGGGGGGAACACAATGTTTTCAAACAGATTTGATCGCTCCGCTGCTGACATAAGACCCACGCTTTGAACCTACTTGTAGTAAGCGAATCGGTAGGGAGTTGAGTTAGGTACCCATGCAGGTACGTTACGAGTACGAACGTTTAAAATGTTTAATTAAATAAATTTAACTTTAAAATGGCAAAAAAAGTTCAAACTTTAAAAGAATAATTAACTGAAATTTATTAATTGGGCCAAATTGTAGTAGTATTGAAATTAAAGTTTTTTAATTTCAAAGCGAAAATTGCAAACTTATGTAGGCGTTATTCATCTTCGAGACATCTAAACAACATGCGCCTGCCTGCCGGCTAGTCCAATGCGTCATTTAAACGTCACTATCGTTATCATTTTAAGAAGAATAGTCTTTAGAATGTTATTATTTTATTTTTCTAAAATTTGACATCGTTCATTTACTTATATTTTATACCTGTTTTACAGATGTACTTACTTCATATAAGTAAGTTTTAATGGAATTTGTACGAAAATTTCACTTTTCCAAGTACATTATGTAACTTCGTCGACTATTTCTCGTTAGCCTGTAAAGTATACTTACTCCTGATAGTTTTCCTTTTAAATTTAATATAAGCACTACCACCGTAATTTTTTACATTTCCAAATACTGATATAATACTTTCGCTGGTAGAGGGGGGGGGGGGGGGGGACACTTGACAAAAATTTTTACTTTATAGCTAAATGTTTCGCAAACGTAGCCCTAAATCGAAAAATGATGTTTGCATACCACCAATGGTTTTGGAATTCTTATCCAACGATACCCCACACGATTAAGAAAAAATTACGTCCTCACTTCACGTGTAGGGGAATTTCAAAGAATTATTAAGAATTCAAAAAATTTATTCTACCACTTTGTCGGCTTCATCAATGTGTATAAATCCCTGCCAAATTGCAGCTTTCTCGTATTAGTAGTTTTTGAACTAAGCCGCGGACAGACAGGCGGACGGACGTACATGGCGAAATTATAAGGGTTCCTTGTTGACTACGGAGCCCCCTTAAAACGGCATTTACATAAAAAAAATTAAATTGCGAATCGTACAAGCTTTTTTCAGGGTTCCGAAAAATGAAAATGACTTATTACGGATACCAAAAAATCTTTTTTTTACACTACTAAGGTGGCAAATAAGCTCACAGCTCGCCCGATGTGAAACGGTAACCTTAGCCCATGGACGCTTGCAACACCGTGAGCATTACTCTTGAGTTACCGACTCCTTAAAAATCGAACTTTTCTTTCTTCTATAACCCCATATTGTAGTCCCTAGCCACAACCTTTGCGGCTTCACCCACGAGGTGAAGTACTGCTTCGCTCCGTTGAATACAGAGTTAAGTTTTTTGGACGACGCCTTTACCTTGTTTTCCAAATGATCTCGGAACTGAATGTCCCTAGAGATTTCAACACCAAGAATTCCAATGCTCATGGAGATGGTAAAGCGTTCTCCAAAATTGTGGTACCATAGAGAATGGGGATTTCTTAACGGTGAACGCGCACATTCATGACTTTGTTGGGTTGAATCGGACCAAGTTTTTCCGACTCCAGACCTTGGACAGAGTGGTCTCTATTTTCCGCATAAGTACGGTTTTTCTCCCCAACGAAACGTTATAATAAGCGTATAATAAGCCCGGATAATAAGCGTTTCCGCTGCTGTCAACTGAATAGCATGCCGGACAGAAAAAGAAAACAGAAAAATGCATCCATTTGCACAACTTTGACAGAAGACCCCGGTCGAATGCCTACGCTATGTCTAGGCTACATGCCTAGTGTCCATTGGTGTGTGAATTACACTGTAAGAATATATCGAGCAACCGTGGCGAAAGCCGTATTGACGGGTGCGACAAGGGATCTTATTGGGAACAGTCTTAATTGAGTAATTCGGACTCTGGAATTTTGGACAAAAATGTACAGAAATCTGACCAACATCTCGAAACCCGTAAATGTATACTTGCATACATTTTGATCTCGAATTCCATAGTTCGAATAAGCCCACAGATAGTGTTTTCCTAGGTATCTGAGAAACTGTGTATTAATCTTGAAAAGGTTTTATTTAATCCATTATTGTCATTATATCCACATTTATAGAACTCACGGTTAAAAAGGTAGAGGTGGGGATACCTTTTTTTTATCTTTAGGATCTAATTTCTCGTAAATTATGCACATGAGTGAAAAAATACCGAAAAACACCTTACTCTACAGCCTTTATTTTCAATGAAGATGATGAAGTTGTGTTTTTCATTATCTTTGACGTCTACCCGTGACAGTGTTTATGCAGGAGGTCTTCGATTTTTCTACGTGAACCTCGGCATCGGCGTTTCATTTAACTGATCTTCAAGAACAATTACAATCAATCAATTTCCTACTAATGTATTATGTATTATAGAATTATTATTATTATTAATGTATATTTTCTATTTCCCAAAACAATTTTTTTATTAAAAATCGGACTTCGCATTCCAAAATAGGACAAGAGAATAAAATAGTGTACTGGCGCCAGCTAACGTTTGAATCATTATTTTAATTTATCGATAAAATAGCTTGCAAACATTATTAGAGATTGGAACAAAAATTTCTTACATAAAATTTGACAAGAATACTAGTTATTACTATATTTGGTTAGGTTAGCACAATAACAAACTTAATTTACGAACCTGTTTGAACTTTTAAAGTGTCGTCACTAACACTTTCATAAAATTAACAATTACTATCGTCCGCACCCATTTCGAGCGGATAATTTGCATTATAATAAATGAGAAACTGATACTTCCATTTATATTATATTGGATATGAGTACTTATAGGATATTACGGATTTTTGCAATGTAATAGGTAGCTGCTCTTTAAAAACTGAATTTATTGGCAATTGCATTTAACGTACATAAAATTTATAAGTACGGGTACTTATAAGTACCTACCTACCTGTAATTTTATAAATTTAATAATCCTTGTGGATATATTGTGCAAGTTCTGCCTCGGGAAATGTGAATGCCTTTTCTACAAGCACTTTTTAAGTAGCATTTTAAGTCCCGGACCAGGAATTCCAAAATGTTAATCATTGAAATAGTTTGATTATCTCCCGTTGATCTGCAAGCGAATCTGCGGACGAGAAATCTTATTGGCATTAGAATTAGTATTTTGAAGTAGTTGGAAATGAAAAGCGGTGGAATGAACTAGAGATTTTATTTACTAACATTAAGTCTCTAGTTCGTTTTAATATATAAATCTTTGTCAAGATACAAAACGAAAAAGCTATCCACTTTTTTATAACAGTTCTGGTAAAAAAACACGTTTTAGGTAGAAAAATTGATACGTATGTGTCCAATGCATTAGCACGCAAACATAAGAACTACTAGAATGTGATATTATAGAGACAGACTAAAAGACAAACATAATGAAACGCCCTAAGTACTCTGACGAAACTGCAGAAGATTTTGGTACCTATTTTGCCGCGGAATCTTATTAATTGAGTACCTATGTTACTGAAAAATCAACGAATGCTTCAAGTTTAATTTTACGATTACTTTTGGTAGGTTGCATACAAATGTAATTGAAAAAATTACATTTCTAAAATTGGATCAAATGCTCTAGGAAAATTCCATGTGAAGCGCTAATCACAAGATTTTATAATTTTTCCAGGTCTTGTCCCATTTACATATACCGATTATTTCTTCTTGCAGATATTAGGTACGAACCAATATTTCCCCAGTTCTATTACATTAACTATCGAGGTTAACTAAGAAAGATAAGTTGTGACACTGAACTTAAAAACCTATAATCTTAAAGCCAAGACCTTCAGACTTCAGACTTTCACCCGCGAATACCCATCAGTCTCTCGTCACAAATTTAATATTTACTACCGTCAACTAATCCCACCTTAATCTGGTGATTAGCGAATTAGTGGGAAAGCCTCCTCACATACTAGTCCACGTCATCAGACTGTGAATTTGAAGGTCAATACACTTATGAACATAATATACATGTATGTACACCATACAACATTTCCTTAATATGTCACAATTAAAATTTATGATGGGTAATTTTGTAAGACAATAATGTTTATCTACTTTTTCAAATTGGATGTATAACTAGAGTTTTGCAGCTGGTTTGTTGGCTTGACCTTCGTTGAAAAATGTTTTTGTTTGTAATTCTGTCGGTATAACGTGTTTTTCAGAACTATTGTGTTGAGAATTGCCTTTGTCGAGTCTCTTGAAGTTGCCATGCCTTGTTGTTGTATGTTTTTATGGATCATCGTTAATTTGCGTATGTACGTAGTAATTTTTGCAATTATGTATGTTATTTAAATCAGATTCTAAAGGTTAATTTAACTAATATGATTGTTTGTTTATTTTTCAAACGATATCGGTCTGTAAGTGTATTATTTTTAGGATTCCGTACCAAAATAGTAATAAATAAAGCCCTTGCACGGAGAATTCGGTGTCTCTCTGTATGTCACGGATGTTTTTCTAAGAAACTACATATTATAGTACCTACTATCGAATTGACATTAAGTACGGTTGTATGTATAACTTGCTTGCTCGCATCGAATATCGAAATATTCGCCCCACACTGGATTCAAAATAGCGCCATCGCCGTTAAAATATTATTTTGATCCCTTGTGATACAATCTACTGTTGTAGATGTCGAAAATGGGTTCTACTCGTAAAATGGGAAATAGGAATTTTAAAAGTAGGGTAACGGGATACGACATAGACTAAACTAAACTACAAAAAAAAATTATACGCTCTCAATACAGACGGCATTTCCTTTATTTTATAACTGTGATAGAGTATCACTCATTCATAATTCAGGAATTTTTGAAACATTTTGAATTATCGATTGGGTAGGATGCCCATACACATACTTCAATGTAAAAGAAAAACGGAGCTTTATAAAATACTCTGTCACATTCTTTCTCCGAAAATGCTAAACAAAGAAACTTAAAATTTTGCAGAGTAATGAGGCATTTCATGAGGCAACCGCTGACTACCTAAAAATATTATTTGAAAAATGTATGAGGAAATAGATAGATTAAAATTTGCCCCTCTACTTTTTATGGATGACGTAAGTACGACTACTTATAAGACTCTTTTAACTATGATTTTTAGTTTTCTTACAAAAAATTAAAAAATAACGGTTAAGTATTAGTCAGGCTCGCGCACCTAACATTGATTACTTTACTGAACACTAGTTAAACCTAAACAGTTACTAATAATGACGTAATCGATCATGCTGCCTTTGAACGTGACAGTCACAATCTCTAATATGAAGTCACATGTCGAACTATGTTATAATATCTAATATCCAGTTTTCATAACAGGACATATCACGACCAATATTGAAATCATGACCATGCATGATAGCGGGAAGTCAAGACATATTAACTGAACATCCTTCGAGCGTAACTTGTTAACAGTTAGGTTAAAATGAATTGATTCGTGACAAAATTTGGCCACGTTCTGATATGACAATGTATCTTTATTGATGTATTAGCACTATGTGACATTGCCTCTGGTACCTAACTGGTTAATTGAGCTCATGATATAGTCCAAGACTTAGGCAACAAATACTTTCGCACGTGTGGAGTATGGTTATTAGTTACAGGAATATTATATATAATATATATACATATATATACAACGGCTTTCAGTAGTTTATTACAAGGTGTTTCAAGGACAACAGTATGGGGTTCTTTAAGAAAGAAGTTGTTGCGCGATGCCCCAGGAGTTGCAACAAGCGTCCACAGGGGTGACCGCTTACCATCAGGCCGACTGCAAGCTTATTTGCCACCTTAGTGGTATAAATAAATATAGGGTATATAAAATTAACGGTCACTACATACTACCATAGAGCGACACGGCCTTATATGCATCAGGATGCACACTACAAATTACAATTGCCAAATTATACACTTGAGGGTAGCGCGAATGCATCCAACTGATTTGCGACTATGCGAATCTTATCTTATACTATCTTAACGCATTTAGGTAGTTTCGCTGTAAGAGTGACTACATGAGATGAAGATGTAACTACATGAGACGTAGAAAAGTGAGCTTCAGATGCATCACATATTTTTTTTTTAACGGTATAAGAATATAGGTGATACTTTTTCATTATGTGCGAAAGGTACTGTTCAAAATTAATTAGTAGCAAATAAATCAGTAAAAGCTCTTTGACTAAAAACTCAAGCGTTAAACTTTCGCACACGACATTCCGTGCATTCGGCCACGTATGTACGTCATTGACATTTTCAAATTAGTTAGTAAATAATATCACGAAAAGCAATTCTGTTTGTCACTAAAAGTGCCGTCTAACTGCTAACATTTGATTATTTGTTATTTTGTTTTTTATAGCAGATACAAACAAAATTTTCCATGTTTATGCGTATTCCACTATTCAACTTTAAAAATTATGTAACTACATTACTTTTTCCTTGAAGGTAGAAGTCATATTATCAAACTGTTTTATAAAGGGTTTTTACTAACTTTAACTTATTTATCTAATATTTAGTATTAATTTTACTACTCGACTCTGATCTTGGTGAGATAAAAAGTATCCTTCTCTATATCTTATTCCGTCACTCTAGCTTTACCTGTGCCAAAGTCTGGTCACCCCCGGTTGCTCAATTGGCACCTTCGTTTATATTCTTTGCTTGCGTAAAAATCCATCTCGTCGAAACATTGGGTCGATATTACAAGGGTAGCCTCAATATGGATTTTTGCATTTCAATCGCCACCTGCGACGAATCTAAGGGTTCGTATTTCGAAGTGGGCTGTGTATATATCAGCAGTGATCATAGGTAGTTATTTTATATCTGAGGGGTAATATAATGGCTGGCTAAGAGAGTTATAGGACCAGATATGTTTACGGCATATGAGTACTGCTCCCATTTTTGGACGTGTCAAGCTGTAGAAAATTGTAGTTTATAGTATGTGACTGGGTTTACAATTATTTGGTTTAGTTTAGTACTCTCTGGAATTATCGCCAAACCATTTATAGGGGTTCATTTTGACACCAAATTTGGCAGACCAATCGATAATATAGACTTAGCTTATTAATATTACTAACCGCAGCTTGGCTATACAATTGTAGGTCATCCGCATACCAATGAAAAGAACTTTACTGCAAATTGTGGTACTGAGTGAATTTAGGAAAAGCGAAAACAATAGCAAGAATAAAATCCTTATGGCATCCACGGAGATAGGAATTCAGAGGATGAGATACCAAGCCTGGAGAGTACTGATAACGAGAGATATTAAATTAGAAATGCCACAGTATTAAATGCATTAGGAAAGACGAGCAACACCATGACAGTTAAGCGACCGTTTTCCGTGCGGTCTTTTACATCTTCAATAATCTTGAGAAGTGCTATAGATGTGCCAACGAAAACCAGATTGATATTGTGTTAAAATATTATTTCTGTTAATAAAAAGTGGTGGTTGCTTGGTAATATTATCAATTTTAGACAAAAATGGAAGTATAGAAATAGGCCTAAATTGATTTATAAAACTTGGATTGGCAGTTTTTGGAAGTGGTGTTATTAAACCAGTAGGAAATGTTTCTGAATATAATGAAAAGTTAATGATATGAGTTAACACAGTTAAATTTGGTTGTAAACTAAAATCATGTTTCTACCAATATCATCATAACCAGTGGCTTTTGATTTTATACTTTTAATAGTCACCTCATCCTGTGGAACTGGGAAAACGCCAACTTGCTACTAGTTAAAGTTGGGGTGTAGATATAGTATTTGCAGATGGCCAAAATTTTTGACTAGGTTAAGTGCTGATTTAGTTCATCAAGGGCAAAGTTGGCTGTGTGTTCCGCCAATGCCCACAGTTTTGATGAACTTCCAGATATCCGCTTCACATCATATAGAGACGTTATCGTGTATGTACCAACATTTTGCAGTCCTTATAATCTGGTTGAATTTATTCCTTAACTTTTTAATGGTAACCTAATATTCATCACATCTTCTTTCATCTTTAAATTTACGAAATGCTCGATCCCGTTTTGTCATGGCATCGCGTATGTCAATTGATATCCAAGGTGCCGGCGCACGTTTTGATTTGACAGTATGAATTGGGGCATGAATATCGTACACCGATAGAATTTCTTTACTTAAGATATTGATCTTGTCATCGATTGTAGCAGCCGACATAACAGGTGACCACTCGATATTATCTGCATTATTTACGGTGAGCTATTTCATGTGTTTAGATGAGTGAATACATATTTTTCATTTTATTTTTTATATTGTTTGTTGACACTCCCATTCAAATTTAACAGTAAAATGATTTTTAATCATCATCAACGACTTCTAAATTATTTATTGAATTTCGAATTTATAAAAGTCGGTGGTGGCCTAGAGGTTTCCTTTGCGCCTTGCGTTCTTCCTTCTTAGTAGCAGAGGTTTGAGCCCGACGTCTACCAATAAGTCTTTTTTTAATTTTTCATGTTTACTTATCTTAAACATCGTTAGGAAACGTGCATACGTCAAAACAAAAGACGTATGCGAAGTCCACAATCCGCACTGGGCCCGCGCGTGGACTATATGGCCTAAATCACCCTCTGTAGCGGTAGACCGTGCCCCAACAGTGGGAAAGTATGCGTATGTATATATAATATATTAACCTAAGTTTGATTTTTCGTAATTTATAATAATACCATATTATGTTCTTTAATAAATATATTTTGTTAAAAAATTTACCTGGTACATACGTCCTGCCGCTACATCTGCTAAATGAGTTGTTTAAGTCAGTGCAGGTGTCTGTGGATTGTGAGATGGCAGGCAATATGAGCTTAGCTCAAAGCGTGGCAAACTAATCCAGTAAAAAATGCAAGACAAAAGCTAGGTTCCTAATTAAAAAAAAAAAACAGTTAGGTGCCAATACCAATAGGACTGGCTCAGCTGTGCTTATGCACTGTGGTCGGGTAAATTATTAAAATAATTTAATTTAAAAATGTTTTGGTATGTGCTCCACCCCCAATCTCAGATGTTTTTGTTACCTACTGTTTTTTTGACAACTGTTAAGTTTGGTGTTTTATAATACCACTTGGCCAACAAACTTACGGTCCGCCTGATGCTAAGCGGTTGCCATAGCTTTTGGATGCTTGCAACACCAGGGACATTACTCGCATACTGCCAACCCTTTAAAAATCTAATCATCTTTCTTTAGGGTTTTTAAACGAATCGAATAAAAATTCTAATCATAACTAATTATTTACACCCTATATTCGATAGGTAGAGAGAGACCAGTCACCAGCAGTGTTGAATTTTGTAGTAAAATTGTATTATAGCAGGAAGTATCTTAATGCCAGAATATATAACTACGTTAAAAAATTTGTTGTAAACAACACTACCAGCCGCACAACTGGTAGTGCTGTCTACAAATGAATACACTACTATGCCACTGCTCAAATTTTTATATTACAATCGTGAACAAAACAATAAAAAAGAACCGGTCATGTGCGAGTAAGAGTTCTGTATCATCGAACAAGTTCTAAACGTTCATTCCCCATCCAACTTAACAGCATAATTAGTTAGGGTAAATGGGTAATCTCGAGTACTTTTTTCTCACGTATTTTTTTTTGACAATATTATTGCTAACGATAGTTTTAAAACAAGAAAGGACTATATATCTGTAGCTATTGAGCATACACTAGCAGTTCCCTTACAGAAATGATAGATCTCATCAAAATCTTTATTTCAGATGACTGCGGCCAAAACAGGAAGGGCTATATCTCCGTAATTATGTATTTTAGACTAGCAATTTTTATACAGCGATTATGATATCATCAATATCTTTATTTTGGATGACAGATGAACTAGTTCGCTTACAGAAGTTATATGATATTTAACAGCTGTCTTTCGAAATAAAGATATTTATGAGATATATTTTTTCTGTAAAGAAACTGCTAGTCTACTATCAATAGTTACGAATGTATAGTCCTATATAGTTTGGCAGCTGTTTTCCGAAATATAGATCTTCATAAGATATATAATTTCTGAAAACTAACTCCTAGTCTACAATCAATAGTTATGGATATATAGCCATTTATAGTTTGACAGCTGTCCTCCGAAATAAAGATCTTCATGAAATATATCGTTTCTGCAATTTTTGCTAGACTGCAATCAATAGTTAGATTAGCTCTTTCTTGCTTGATAATTTTCACCTGAAATACATAATATTTAAATTAAATTCAGAAATCGTCAATTCGATCGACTTTCGTTTTTTGTTATTCTGTATCTACCGCTGATAACATCGAATTAGGAATTTGGCTTCGACACGTCGACAAGTTTTCTTTGTCAGCGCACTAATTCTACTGGAACTGCTTTGACAACTGTTGTTACATGGTTGTTGTTTGAGCCATTTCTTTCTCCCGTGCATTCAAATATATTATGCTAATTTGTATTTGGAAACACGAATTTATAACAGCGGATGCTATAAGAATATTCAAATTTTACCGCCACGGTGCGCGCTGTGTTTCGTGTGAACCTATACATGTGAACTATATTTTTATATAACTACAATTCCGAACATCTAGATACCACGCGGTGTGTGCTCCTGCAATTAAAATTAAAATTGTGTAGTCTACTTATATATTGCCATTTTTATATAGTGGATTGTGTTATTCTTTGTGGAAAATAAAGAACTGTATACGTACCTACTTAGATTGCGACACTGCTACCAAAAACCCAGGCCTGGTAGAAGAAAGAAAAAGAAGATTTCGTGTGAGTGTTACCACTTCTTCTCATATTAGCTTTATTTGGTGTACTTGGGAACGAGTGGCTAAACGTCTTTCTTTAACTTTCTTATTTAAATATTTTACGATTGATCTTCTATAGATCTTAAGATTTGCGCATACATCTCTTAATGGTCCTTCGAGCCGTAATATAGTTCACATGTAAAGGTTCATCCGAAACACAGCACGCACCGTGGCGGTAAAATTTGAATTTCCTTACAGCATCTGCTCTTATGAAGTCGTGTTTCCAAATATAAATTAGCATAATATATTCGAATACACGTGAGAAAAAAATGGCTAACACAGTAGTTGATAGTTTTTGACGCGCCAATAACAATCTTATACTCTGTACATACATTTATGGAATTCCCCGCCTACGGAATATTTATTTTTACTATCCTAGAGTAGTATATAAGTACCTACTTTGTATAATTTCATTGAGTCCCTCATATTTTCATGCTACCCTATAGCAGCATATAGGTAGGAAACTAATAGTGTATTAATTGACTGTAATTTATGCCGTCCAACAGCATGTTACGCCATTGCAATGAAGTTTCGATTAATGCATTGGTTAAAATAGAAACCATTTGCCTCAATTTGATATATTAGTACAAAAATAAAAAAGTTTTTTTTTTGTTAATGTTGTTTTGTTAATCAACATTTTATTTCAAGAGAACACTTTTTATTTGAAACTAAATCAAAATGACTAAAAAACAAAAAAAACGTAGATAATAATTAAGAGCGCCACTATCTTAGGATACTTATATCTGCAGTAGAAAAAAAAACATAGAATATACAGTTCCGATATACCTAATAGTCTCTAAGTAGGTACTAGAAAAATAACGAATATGTATTTTTGTTTACGATTGTACTATAAAATATTTGAATATCTGGTTGTGCTGTTTACAATAAAGTGAAAAAACCGAACCAGTCCGAATAATCATTCCAACAACCTAGTAAAGCGATCACATAAAATGCACGTTTGTTCTAGACAAACAATGTGGTGCACGGCACTGGGGATCAAGCGTTTGGTCTCGTCGCGTCTAAAACGCTATACTACGGCGGCATTCTTACCACTCAGCTATCGATGATCTTTCTACAGCTCCAAGGGAACGCACCCATACGTATTAATTAATCGTGTTCCTGAGAGAAGGGTCTTGACAGATAGACAGCAAAGTATAAGGGTTCCTTTTTCCTTTTAAAGTGAAGAACCCTAAAAGAAACTTATAACTATTATGTTCCTTTAGTAACCTTTCCATGTAATGCGCCTAATGGTACTTCAAGATCTTAAGTAGGTTAGTAGGTACATAAATTACCAAATATCATCCATATATATCCATATATCCATCGGCTATCGGTCCTCCGACAGACGTGGCCAGCTTACTATCACTATAGCTTGCTAATTCTGCGAGTTATGTCGGTGACTTTAGTTCTCTTCCGGATTTCATCATTTCGGACTCTATACCTCAGAGACACTCCAAGCATAGCTCGCTTTATTGTGCGCAGAGTGAGTTTCAACTTATTGACCAGCCCTGCTGTAAGTGTCTACGTTTCGGCGGCGTAAGTCATGACAGGCAGGACGCACTGCTTAAAGATTTTCTTCTTCAGACTCTGCGGTATAGCTGACGTAAAGAACTTGACAAAGCTTACCAAATGCTGCCCACCCTAGATAGATCCCCCTATCGGCTTCCTTCTCAAAATTGTTTCGGCTCAGTTGGATTTGCTGTCCAAGGTACACATAATCTTGGACTAGTTTAAGTAAGGTGCCGGCGACGTATACTGGCATTGGCACGACGTGTTGGTTGAACATGACTTTTGTCTTATCCAAATTCATGCCAAAGCCCTGTCATCGAGAGGATATATCTAGGGAGTGCAACATTTCGCTCAGTTCTTCCAATGACTCTGCCATAATAACGATGTCGGCAAACATTAAGTGTGCGATGTATTCGCTGCTTAAGTTTATGTCCCGCCCAGCCCAGTCCAAGGTTTTGAAGATATCTTCCAGTGCAGAGGTGACCAAACGGCCGATCGGGATCGACTTGTCGATCGCAAGAGTTTTTGAAGTCGATCGCCGTATATTGTTTGAGCAAAAAAATATATTGTTTAATTAAATAATAATCACATCACTATGGTTTAGAAAGCAGTTAAGGTCCCTGGGAAACAACGGAAAAAAGTCCCGCGGGTGCTCGGATTTTTAGTGTTAGATATTGCATGTTACAGCCTGCATGCGTTTAGCTTTAATTTAAAATATTCCCAAATTCGAAAATTTTGCGGAAGACCTCCAATGTCATGCACCAAAATCACATTGAATAATTTTTGATTTATCATGAAATACTATTAAACACAAATTTAAACACTTTCACCTAGTGTAGTAGTTTTATTTACTTATAAAAAAGTTTTGTAGGTACAAGCGTCGATCTCCCAGTCATAAATTTTTGGTAGGTTGATTTTCATAGAAAAAAGTATGAGCACCACTGTTCTAGTGCGTTGGTAAACAGTTTCAGGGATGTGCAGCGGGATGGCACTTTTCTTATGTTCCTGGAACTGGCCGGTCATCGTAGCAGCGTTGTAAAGACATCGTAGCACCTCAATATATCGCTAGTCTATACGACATCGCTACAGAGAATCTAGCACGACCCAGGTTTCGATGGAGTCGAAGGCTTTCTCGTAGTCTACGAATGCCATACACAGCGGCTGATACTACTCTTGAGTTTTTTTTTATAATCTGCAGTACAGTATGGATGTGATCTATGGTACTGAAGCCTTTTCGAAACCGAGCTTGTTCTGGCGTCTGAAACTCGTGAAGTCTTCTAGCGAGATGATTCGCGTTCACCGCTTAGAAAACCTCATTCACTGAGTTCCTACTATTCCAGAACACACCCCTCACCATCTCCAAGAGCATTGGAGCCCTCGGCCCTTTCCTCCCTGTGTGGGTCCTACCGATTGTATAATGGGATTTGTTCTGAAGAATTGTTCAAAACTAGGCCCATGGCTACTTTCTATCATCGCACCGTTCGCCATCGGTTTTGTTTTGTCACCTTAGTCGTATATTTTTTTTAACTCTATTTTGTTCTAATGCAGCCGAGTTTGCAATCATTTCCGTCGTATTTTCAAACGAATCAACACAGGTGCTGTCCAGAAAACATGTCGACAACCTTGGCGAAAACACGCGCCTTTGGTAATGATGTGACATCTATGGTGGCTGATTTCACGTGGAAACAAAAGGTATTGTGTAGATTTAAGGAGCCGTTTGTGGCGCGCCTTGTTTTGTTACAGCGCCGGGCGTCGGCCAATACACGGGCGCAAGGTTTTTGAGAGCGCCCCGGCGATACGAGCGACGCAAGCTCTTTGAAGATGTCACGAGCGACGCTCGGCGCCCCCTCAGACTCTGCGCCCGTGTGCGCTGCACACCCTGCACTATAAGTTAAGCTAGCTCTAAATATCTAAGGAAGTCTAGGGTTACTTAAAGTTGTAAAAAAATCAAGCTTCTAAGTCAATACAATGAAAAAAATATGCCCAAAATACGGTCCTTTTTAGGGTACCGTATTACTAAGACTACGCTGTCCGTCCGTCCGTCCGTCTGTCACCAGGCTGTATCTCATGAACCGTGATAGTTAGACAGTTGAAATTTTCACAGAAGATGTATTTCTGTTGCCGCTATAACAACAAATACTAAAAAACGGAATTAAATAAATTTTTGATGCACCGATACAACAAACGTGATAACGGCAACAGGTAGACGCTTAAAATATTCACAGAATATTAAGTTATATAGTCACTTTAAAAATAATAATTAAATTAAAATAAAACAAATATTTAAGGGAGCTCTCCTATAAAAAACGTGATTTTTTTGACGTTTTTATAGATAATGGTACGGGACCTTTCATGCGCGAGTCCGACTCGCACTTTACACAAATAAATCAAAACATATGGAGGTACTTTCCATTGACCTAGAATCATGAAATTTGGCAAGAAGCAAGTAAGTTACATCACAAATATAGGAAAAAAATTAAAAACTGATAATTAAGGCATTAACCTGTGAGACTGGATCTAACGATGGAAGAACTATCTACATATAATAAGTTTGTACGGAACCCTCGAGCCAGACACGCACTTGGCTGGTTTCTTTTTCTTGGTTTGTACATTAAGGATATAGTTTTTAGATTTGTATGTAAAATGGTGAATTTTAGTTAATGGTTGTATTATAGATTATTATTAAATCGATTTATAATACTTCGTCGCGATAATCTAAAATTGGTGAACCGTAATATCGAATAAAACGTGCTTCTTTCTATTCACATTAAGCTAACAGCTGTCACAGGGGGCTTGGTGGTGAAATAGAATATAGTTACATAACTTTCCAGCCTTGAATTCTGACAAACACCTTAAAAACAACCTGTAAGAAAATCACTTCTCGTGTCCAACTACAAATTCTTTTATTCATTTTAACCGCAATTCATAAGAAATTTAGTGCTATATAGAGCTACAATCAAATAAAAATCGAAACAAAATTCCACCAGCCAGAAGGACACACACGCACACACACCCACCCGTATTAGTTAGTTAGTTAATTTAATCGGTTTCTTGTGAAACTCGATAAGGCATTGGGAAAGACCCATTAGCCTAGCATCATTGTGTAATACATAAATTATGGCGAATCGCCATTTTGTAAGGGATATTTTGCTGTGAAGTCTTCAGATATTGCGCGTCGTTACTTGCTTATTCTTCCCAATTTACTGTTCATGAGCTTTCGCTTTATAATCCTTAACAGGTTTTCGTAAAACACTGCGAAAATTAGTCGCCGAACCTCACTAAGAAAATAGTAAAAAATTAACAAGGAAAAACACTGCTCTATCTTCGAATTCCCGGCAAAAGATGACACACACCCGTATCGACAAAGCACAGATAAAATATAATAAATCCAATATTGTTACATATTGTTATCAATACTTATATTATACTACGCGCTACCTTAGTATTTGTTATAAATGTAGCTAGCTTAGCAAAATTTTCCGTCGTTTTAGTATTAATTTCTTTTGTTTTGTACAGTTTTAATTTCCATAAACAATAATTTTTAAAGACTGGTCACTCACCCAGGCCAAAAATAAATAAAAAATAAAAATTTGACGTTTCGCGTATTGTTTATATTTCACTGTTTTCAATAATTTAGTATTTTCGATTAACACTCAGATCTATTTCGATAACGTTATGGATTATCAGAGTAAACAACTTGCTGAAGATTTATTCTTACGGGTTCCTGTCGACGCTCGTGTAAGGTTAGATAACCTCTAAACCATTTACTTTGGCCTTCGCAAGACCTTCTCAATTGCCTTTGATTAGAAACTTTCATCCTTAATTCACAAAGCAAACAACAGTAGGTTGGGGTGGAACAAAAGGGGGCGCTGAGAAAAAAATAAAAAAAGTCCGGTTTTTCTCTTGTTTTTAGTTAAGTGGGCTGTGACTCTCAAACTCAAAAATTACTTAGGGATAAAAGTCCATTGAGCCTCCCTTTAATTACTCTGACCAAATCATATCATTTGTGGTCACAATAACTAAATGAAGGTGAAGGATGGACATTTTTAAAAAGTCCTTGGCACCCCCATTTGTACACTTTAACCATTAACTTATATATTATATACTTTTACCAAAATAAAGAGATGCAAAGTAAAAAAACAGTCATCATGACATGGAAAACATGGCATTTGGTAAGAAATTAATGGCAAGCCTTGAATGAACAAACTAGTTGAATCAACCTATCAACATGCAGTCAACACTTCAACTGTCTATTGTTCATTGTTGGACTAATTGAATTTTAGACAGCTTAACTGAAAATTTATGACATTTATATTGTTACTCTATCTGTGAGGACATAGAAACTTCGTGGTAGGGTACAACCGTCTGTTAAAATAATACAAAATCTTTCAAAATATTAATTTAGTTATACTATGTTACACAACATCTCTAATTTCTGTGTGCGTTTAGCTATAAACCTCCTCCGTCACTGTTGTAGTATGTCTGTTGGTACTCTCATCCATACCTTTTTTGAGAATTTTGAAAAAATAATGTTCTCTAAATTTGACATAAGTGAGTTGATAGTTGAAATAAGAAAAGAAGAACTTGTCCTAGTATTATCATCTTAAAGGAAGAATAGGTTGCCAACATATTAATGTGACAGGTGGGATAGAAAGAGCGTGCTGGACTGGCTGGCTTATTACTATTCATTTTTTATTTTATTTTGATTTGAAATACACTGAATAATATTTCTAAACTTATTATATTAGTTCATATTTTTTACAACAATGCACTGGTTCTCGTATACAATACAAAACAATACAATACAATACAATACAAAAACTTATGCATTTAATTACATCTTAAGCTGTATTTATAGGGGGAAAATTTTAAGCAGTGGTTGCTCGGCAGCAGTTGCTGTAGGTAGAGGAGCAATTAATTGTTTCAAATTGCTATCATGAATATTATTCATATGGAGTGGTGCGGTAACACAATTTTTAAATGTCGAAATAACACCATATTTTTGTAGTAAATATTGTGACATCATAATTAAAAACATTGTCAAGGATGGAGCAATTCTAATTGTTTGTGTAACTGCTCCTTTAAGTCTAAAACAGTTCATGTTTAAATATTCATGGCTATAATCAATGTGTTTATATGTTCCAGGCTTACCTTAATTAGATTTATTGAAGTTTACCAGTGAAGATGGTGCATTCAACTATGTCAAAGTATCGGGAACTCAATAAATCTAAACATGGTAAGCCCAAAACATAGAAATATATTAAAAAAGTACATTAAAAAGGTGATTTACTTGACAATTTTACTTAACAAAAAATAATGTAAGAGTTTGCCTGATAATTATGTTGTTATATTTTTATTTTGGATGCTTCGGACTACCATCTTAAAATTTAGGCTGTTTATAAGTTCTAAAAAACTTCCTTGGATTAACATCATTTGAACCTGAATCATAAACTAACAAAAGCTAAATCAGCCTAAGCCAATGCAGTACTCTTTAGTTAAATTTGTATTGTGTTTATTATTCATATTTTTATGGTTCAATAAATACACATCTAAGATTTGGATTTCATATACATTCTGTAGAGATATTTTTTAATTAGTTCTGTAGGCTTTTATTTATATGATTCAAACTGTTCAATGTTTGAAATGTTTCATAAAATTTTGCTTCTTTCTTATCAATTGATGTCTATTGATCACCATAATCAAACTTTTAGAAAACCTAAAAATGAGCAGGAAGAGGAAAGCCACCCAAACCTTAAGGTGGAAATGCAAACAATCCGCCTCAATGCTGATTCTCAGAAGCTTATATTAGACACTCTTCGATTCATACATGGGCCTGATTTCAAGTTGGGAAGTGCTGGTGTGTATAAAGTACGTATTGCCTTTCTATAACAGATCTTAAAATTTTTTTTGTTATTGTTTCATGATGTTTTAACAGGAAAATAATGAATTCAATATTGTAGTTAATAAAATCAAAGTTAAATTTTTATAACACACATTTCTTTTTAGTGTTAGTAGCCTCAAATTATTTGTATAAAAAGAACTGAGTGTGATATAAGTAAGAAATACTACTAAAAATTTAATTCATAAAGTTTGTATGTTGTTCTAGGACAAGGGTTCTAATCTTAAACATCGATATTGGATGGAGCGAGGCAACCTAGTTGTGCAAGGTGGTTTTGACTATTCTTTGGCACCAAAACCTGATATGGAGACATCAGAGGCAAGATTGCATGCTTTTGCTTTGGCTAAGCTGGAAAAGTATGTATTTACATGCCCTTTTATGTGTCAATTCTTGTATTAACACTACTTAAAAAATAAATTAATATGATATTTCAGTATTCCTTACTAAACTGTGTTAAGAATTATAAATATCTCATATTCTATTATATTTCTGGCTTGTATTCAAGTTTACAGGCATATATTCAGAAATTATTATTATTATTAAAAGCTTTTGAAAGTTGTATCCAATTCTGACTTACTTCATATAGTTTGTCTAGAACTGGCAAAGTGGTATATTATTCTGTCGTTGGTCTTTAATTCTACCACTTATTACTTAAAAGCTGGTATTTATAACTTATGGGACATATATAAAGCCACCTAAGTCCAAATATATTGCTATCAGAAGCAGTGTTACGGCGATGGGCTCACCACCTGTCAGGCAGGACTATAGTGGTTAATGAAAAGAGGCTGTCCTCCAAAAAATGATGTAGGTGTGGTATCAGGGAATAAAAACTGTGTTGTTGTTGCCTTTCATAAGCTTGCATTCCAATTTTGTGATATAGCATCTGGCGTTTCTTTTTTAAAAGAAGTCAAAGTTCCAGGGTGAAACATTACTTCCCCTGTATATTGTTTGTTTCTAACAGGAAGGTTTGTTTAATTAGTGGAAGTAGTTACGTCAAATGAATATTTTTACCATGTGTTCTAATATTACTTTCAATATTATATTTTTGACGTGACAACGTCTTATAAATTGGTTTGCCGGGTGACACTTCAAGAAACTGCGTTACGCTCCGCTCACGTTATGCGCTCACAATGAGAGCGAGTGAGAGGCACGCGCCCGCCTAAGAGCGAGAGAGACAGACATAAAATCATTGTCACGTAAAACTTTCGCCCGTATACCGACTTTACAGGCAACCAGTTTTTAAATTAGAAAATGATGTATCTTTTGCAACTTTGTATATGCATCTGATTACTTAATGTATGTAATAGTACTTTATCTAGGAATTACTAGCACTGTTGATACTATCATCACCATTTAGGTATCACGATTTATGTAGGTATGTTATTAAAACTTTTTTTTTTTTTTTTATCCCACTAAGGTGGCAAACAAGCTTGCGGTCCGCCCGATGGTAAGTGGTCTTAAAGCCTTAAAGGTATGTAAGTGTTTAGAAATGGGTTATAATTTGTTTTCCAATCAATAAGTAAACAAATACAAAAGTTTTTCTAAAAACAAAGGGAGCAATAATTTTGAATTCAGCCCTAGGATTGTGATGCCATCACCAAGAGCATTGGGATCCTTGGTTGACATCTCCAGCGATGTTCAGTTCCGAGATCATTTGCAAGACGAGGTGAAGCTGGCGTCTATAAAACTAGGTGTACTCAACAAAGCGAGGCAGTACTTTACGTCGGGGCAGAAGTTGCTGCTTTACAAGTCGCAAGTTCGGCCCCATATGGAGTACTGCTGCCATCTCTGGGCCTCGGTTCAATGACGGGCTGTGAGAATTGCCGACGATCCCCAACTTACTTGCCGTATCGAGCCCTTAAGTCTCAGGAGAGACTTTGCCTCCCTGTGTGTGTTCTACCGCTTGTACAATGGGATGTGTTCTGAGAACTTGTAAGAAATGATGCCCACGGCAACTTTGTACCATCGCACCGCTCGCCATCGGCAGGGAATTCATTCTCAAACTTTGTGGTCGCGTATAGTGCGGTTTCAGAGATACTTCCTCCCGGGAACGCTTAAGCTGTGGAATGAGCTCCCTGCCAAGGTTTTCTCCAAGGACTACAGTATGAAGTTCTTCAAGAAAGAAGTTATTGGATTTTTGTAGAGTCGGCAACTCGTGACCGTTTATCATCAGGCGGACCGTATGCTTGTTTGCGACCTTAGTTGTATAAAAAAAATGCTAGTTTGGTACACATTTTTGATATTACTATCACAATAGCCTATGATATAGTCATAGTAGTAGCGTAGTTAATAGACATATGAATCGGATTTAATGATGCATTTTAACTTTATTAGTGTAAATTACTATCCAATTTCTGAAAATTTTATTGCAGGTACAATTTTTGCAAACCCCATTGTTCAGAAGCATTAGAATTATCAGGAGAAAAAGTTGATAAAGCACTGGAAATACTGTTCTACAAATATTTTAATGTTGATTCTCAAGACAAACCAGATGATTTGCCTTCAGATTCTGAATTATTAGAGATGAAGATGGACGAAAAAGCTGTCCTAGAATCAATTTATGATACAAGTTTTAAATCTATAGATAGTAATGTATGGAATGTGAAATTAAAATTGGACTACTTAACAAAATTGTATGAAAATAAAGATGTTCAAATTCCAAAACAAAGTATAAGCAAAAATAGTAATTTCAAAACGAAAAAGAAAGAAGTTTGTAGGCTTTTTTCAAGTGGTTCTTGCAGATTTGGTGACAAATGTAAGTTTTTGCATGAATATAAGTTACAAGAGAGTATTACGAAAGTGACAGAAAATAATGATGAAATTGTAAATTACGAGTTAGAAATTAGATTCCCAGATGAAACTGTTTATCCTTTTCAACCGCCTTTGTTGTTTTTTAAGAGTTCTTCAAATAAGGTACCTGATTTGACATGCTTACGTATTACTGGACGTTTATTGGAAGAAGCTAGAAATTTAGCCAAAGATGGTGTACCTAGTATATATTCTATAATAGAACTATTAAATAATGAAGAGGAGATATTAAACCATATAAAATTTGATACAAGAACCTTTCCGAATCATTCTGATACTTTATTTCCACAATTAATAGAGAATGGTAGTTTAGAAAAAGAAAAGTTACCAACACACTATAAGAAAGGAAAAATAAAAGATAATAGATCAGAGGTTAATTTTGAAGAAGTGCTAAAAGAAAATAAAGAAATAGCAAAGCGTTGGCTAGAGAAAAGAGATAACAATAAATATAATAAAATGATGTGTGGTAGAAGAAAACTGCCAGCATGGCAAAAGAAGAATGACATATTAAATGCTATTAAAAAATCACAGGTTAGCATTGATATTTTTGTATAAACATGTGTAATATTTGATACTTAGCAGCCCGTCCAGGCTTCGCACAAGTTGACATTTATTTTTTAACCATTTTGGTTTGGTTGTTTACACAGTAAATGTATCTTTACGCAGGACATAAGTAGGTTTTCTATTTTAAATTACTATTTTTATTTTCTTATAAAAGTTTATATATGGTTGTCTACAAACCTATATTTATTCTCAGTTTTTTTTTAATTTACATTTTATTTATATTGCTTTTTAGTTTAATGTACTTAAGTATTTTATTTTAAAGCGGTTTAAATTTTTTTTACTTAATCTTATTGTTTTACAACTCTTTATTTTATGGATTATGTAATTTAATTTTGTAGATATACACCTTTTTACATTTTGAGATAAACGCAGAATAAAATTTAATACTTACATACACTTCTACTTACTTTATTCGAAAAATGCGCAGATAATGTGTGATTATTGGTCAAAAGGCTTTTTATAGGTAACGGTGGCTCTTTAATATTAGGAAGAATAACTTTTCCAGACGCGCAGCACATACCTACCGTTCGCTTCAGCAGTCCATTTTTTAGCAAAACATTATTCATTGCTCTGACTTGGATGCTGTTCTGATGAGCATAATCAATTTGTAGATCGTAACTGAATGCCGATCTATTAATATAAGCTAAAATTCTATTGCGCGTCCTAGTTGTCAACGACTGGGGCTTTTTCTTTGTGCGACAAGCCGTTGCGAGCGTTCGGCGCTGGATTCGCGTACACGCGTTTGCGAGTACCTAGCTTTATTTTCAGCAAAGCGTTCGGCGAACGATTATCGTTCGAGAAAAAAAGTAAATAAAAAAATATGAAATAAGTCAGGAAAGGTTAAAGTAGGTATTTAAACAGTTAAGGTTGAATAAAATTATTAATAAGTAATTAATGTCTGATTTGAATAATTCATAAATTAATCTACAGCTTATTGAAACAGTCTTGAATACGAAATGATTTATTTGGATAAAGATTAATACAAAGGTATGGATAACATGGTCTGATTTTGGTCAGCATTTCTATTAACTTTTGAAATAAAATAAAAGTAGTTATAGTGACATAACTGCAATAGTTGGACCTTTGGTATTTGTAGATATTGGTATGTTCTTTGATATTATAGAAAATTTTTTGATAGTTTCTGCAGCGTATGCGATTTTATGGCTAATTTTTTACACATTGGGTTACATTATTTAAGTTTTAGTAGGGATCCCATTTTTTTCTAGTATTAAATATAGCCTATGTTAGGGATAATGTAGCATTCTAATAGTGAAAGAATATTTGAAATCGTTCCAGTAGTTTTTAAGTTTATTCGTTTCGAACATACAAAAATACATTTTTTTTCTCTTTATAATATTAATGTAAAAGTGTAGACTAAAATAGTAACTTTTTGATCAGCTAATTTATGAAAACTTTAATGCGATGCGATCGGCATTTTAAGTTTTCATTCAATCAAATTTATATTGGGAAAGAAGCTTTTACATATTTCTAAAGAGAGTTTTTAAATATATCTGCTATTAAACTAAGACATAAGTAAAATAACTGTTTTTAAAACTATTCATTTTGGACTTAAAAAACTAATTTATATTTAAAATCTAGCATGTTTTTTTTTTTTAGATAATCGTCATAAGTGGTGAAACAGGGTGTGGAAAAAGCACACAAGTACCTCAGTATATATTAGATGATTGGCTGGACAATTATAATAAAGGAGGCAAAGAACATGTAGAGATTATTTGTACACAGCCTAGAAGAATATCAGCTATTGGTGTGGCAGATAGGGTAGCTGAAGAAAGAGTGGAGAAAACTGGACAAGTTGTTGGCTATCAGGTAATATAAAATATTCTTCAATTTTGTTTTGTATTTGTTTCATGGAGATTTTTTTTAGTGCAGATTATATTATGAGAACGGTAAAACCAAAGGAGGTTTAAAAGTCTTACTAAGTACATATACTTTATGACTAACATGTTGTACTTTAAATAGTAGCAAGCTATCAAATATAGGTCTTGATGAGTTGAACCTTAAAATATTTTAAAGGGTATTTTAGCTTTTTTACAGATTTTTTTTTTACCAAAGACATGAATTATATCATTACATTTAAGCTAACAACTACTATGGACATATGAAGACCTAGTGCATCAATCTTACAAAACAAATCTTCATAAAATTAGAAATACATGATATACTACATACATACATACATATCTTTTTTCGTTCGAGACTACCTGAAGGTTGAAACTAAAGAAAACACATCATAAAGGCCATATCTATGGCTATATGATCATTATACTCGTAAATAAATATTTTCATTGCAAAGATGCAGTTAAACAATTAATCTCGAGCCACTACAAGATTTGTTGTGTGTCAATGACGTTCGTAACGAGCGTATTTTCAGAGCTAAGATGTAGTTGGGATTTTTACCAGCCAGAATTGCACTTCGAAAGCTTACTGAGGACTAAGACGGAATCTTAGTGTTGTAGGTTCGAGTCCTAGCTTAGGACTTGAGGTTAATCTTTTGAATGCATCTTTGTTATGAAAATATTTGTTCATATTGATGATACATTTAAGCTAATATACCCTAAGTACCAAAGATTTCCTTTGTGGACAAAATACACAAAACAACTATCTTCTTAAGAAATATTTCCTTTTTCGTTACAGATTCGACTAGAAAGTAAAGTATTATCAAAAACACGCTTAACTTTTTGCACAACTGGTATTTTACTGAGGAGATTAGAATATGATCCGCAATTAAAATCGGTCACACATATTTTAGTTGACGAAGTACACGAAAGATCTGAAGAAAGTGATTTTTTACTACTTATATTAAGGGACCTTGTCAAAGTGAGAAAGGACCTCACAGTGATACTAATGAGTGCTACTTTAAATGCTGAATTGTTCTCAGATTACTTTGTAAAAATTCCAGTATTAGAAATACCAGGTAAGTTTTTTAACTGTTATTTTTCAACAGTACATAATAATGCTATAGGAAGAGGAACTACAGCTGACCACCTGACTGACTACCTACCACGAAATTTCAAGCATACGATTGCTAAAAATATTCTTGATGCAAGAGATATATCTAAACATTAAATTATACTTATACAAAAGACAAAAAAAAAAACGAAACTATAAATTATGTTTTTCTAAAACGACCGTATCTTGCACAAGCTTCTTTGGGATAAATCGTACTTGCAGTACAATATCAGAGAGCGGCCCGCAATGTTTTAGCCGGCCGCTCGACCGCTCGAGCGGTCGAATATGTAATTTGAAAATTGAACTAACTTTTTTAAACCCGAAAATTGAAAACTAAAGAGAAGTTATCTCTTCATTTTTTTTTTTAATTTTGGACTGGCGCAACAAGAATATTGCGCCATTAAATTAATTAAAAAAAAGGAAATGAATAAATCGACATTTAAACGCGGCGAATTGGCGGCAAAATTACCTAAACTTTTTTATTATTGTCAATATAATTAGTTTTTTTAATAAACATGTGCATTATTATGTTATTGTTTTAATTTACACGCATGTTTGAAAAACGCACGCTTTTCCATAACTGAGCATAACCGGACCCTGTGATGCGTGCCTCTGCCCGCATACTCACGATCGCCCGGTTATGCTGCATTTGCGGGCTGCGGCAGTAATGTACTATAACACCTGTACGGTTATTAACTTATTAGTTTTCCCATTACGCAATCTTGGATTTTTTGATTCGTTATGTATTCCCTTATTTAGTAGTAATTTACATACTAACTCTTTAGCATGCAGAGTGGCTTTTGAAAGACTTGCATTTAGCAATCACTGTTTATTCGAAAATAGTCGGAGCGGCAGATCTTAATTGCGGTAGTCTGGTAACTGTTGGTTCCTCAAACCACTTGCTTTGCTCAGTGCCATTTTTGACACACATACATAGCCGTAAGCAATTTCACGAGTATATATGTACCACTGTCGTTTCTTGTCTCGATAGAGTATACATTTATTGGTGTTCCCAGGTTTCGTCTCAGTTACAGTTTTTTCAATGACTTTCTTTCATCCCTAGTCAGCCTAAAGCATCTTCAAAATGTTCCTTTGCGCCGCCCATGTCCTCACAGTATCGTACGACTGCATTGATTCGTATTCAAGTTCTCAATAACTGCAAAACATTCAAATTACTTAATTTTTTCTGACGTTGTCGCATAAGAAATGGTAACTTACGTAAACAAATATATTAATAACTATTAAAAATTATGTTTAAAAAATGAGAAAAGTTTTTTAGATGGACTTAAAATAATATCGGTGATCTACAGTTTTTGCTAGTAACTTGTGTTTTTTTTTATTGACTCTATAGATATTGTTTTTCATAGACTCAAACTCATAGATTTATATTATTTTAAAGAAGACAAAAGTGGCTTAACATTCAAAGAACATGACTATTTTAAATACTTTTCTTAAATATAAGTATTGATAAATATTTCAGGTAGAACCTTTCCAGTAGAACAGTTTTTCATAGAAGAAATTATAGAAATGACAAATTACGTTTTAGAAGAAAATGGACCATATTCAAGAAAGATTAAAAAAGGTATTTATTTTATAGATAAAACAAAATACTTCTATTTAAGCCTTTTTTATGTACATTAATCTAATGTAAACTTTTGTAAATAATTAAATTCATCAGAAACTATTTATGTTTTAACAGTTACATTATTACTTTTACCAATAATTGTAGAAAAATACCATATTTTCTAAATATTACATTAATTAGGAGCGTCTATAAATTACGTGAAGTGATTTCGGCGATTTTTAGACATTTAACACAGTTTTCTCGCAAATTTACACCGCGATCTCTATTTGGCGAAACGACCTCCTCCATCCTCTCCCCACGTGAGATTGGGTGAGATTCAGCTCGACCCCCTACCCCCCCTAAACGCGTCACGTAATTTATGGACGCCCCCTTACATGTTACTTTAAATTTTTAGGAGACAAAGATAAGAAAGTAGATCTAGAAACAGAGTTAGAAACGTGCGACCTTCGCGCTGAATCAAACGAACCTCCGAAATTATCTATTCGAGACGAAAACTTGTCTATTGCTCAAATGGTTGCTAGATATCCTCGTTTAAGCAAAACCACATGTAAGAACTTGTACCTTATGGACCCTGAAAAGGTAAGAAAATGTATTTTTTTTAGAAAGTAAACTAGGAAACTACAAAAGCGGTGGCAAACAATCTTTTTTACTGTTATAACTGACCATTATTTTTCTGGTGTTTGTTACAGATAAACCAAGAATTAATTGAGCATGTATTGACGTTTATAGTACAGGGTGATCACAAATGGCCGAAGGAAGGAGCAATACTTATATTTTTACCCGGAATCGCCGAAATTATGGCATTACACGACCAACTGGCAGAAAGTCACACTTTTAGTCCTAAGTGAGTGACTACATATTAATATTTCGTACATTTGTACGAAATATTTATATAAAGTCACCAGACTTAATCTTTTTATTCGAATACCAATGCCTTGTCAAACAAAATGAAGAAGTGAATAAATTTAAGTAGCGTTGACCGACATTATGAACATTATGCGTTTAATGTCAGTAATCTAACCAATGAGAATGAGCCAAGATTTGTACAGTGTGCCACACAAAATTTTTGTCCTTTTAACTTGGCTGGATTGTGATATTAAATGCATTGAAGCAGTGAACAGAACTCACCTTTAATAACCGAACCCGTCAAATGTTAAAAGACTAAAACTGAAGACATTTACAATACTTATAACCTAAATCATGCATCACACAATGTTGATGATTATTATTTGTGTTCCCTTGGGCAAATTTAATATTTCCTTTACTATCAGGTTAACACAAAACTAAATAGTTCTCTTCTTTTAGGACAGGTAACTACATGTTAGTGCCTCTCCATTCCACATTGTCAAGTGAAGAGCAATCTTTAGTGTTCAGCACTCCAAGGAAAGGTGTTCGGAAGATCGTTTTGTCGACCAACATAGCTGAGACCTCGGTTACCATAGACGATTGCGTTTTTGTCATAGACTGTGGTCGGATGAAGGAAAAAAGGTGAGATTCCTTTCGTTTACCTTTTAACATTAGGTATAACTTTTGAATATAAATTGTTTGTGGGTAATCCGACCTAAAAGAGTTATTTATTAAAAAATATTATAGTGCCACATTATTTTATTTCTGTTTATAAATTTATGATATTTGTACTATTTTCAAACAAAGATCCTGTCTATTGAAAACTTTTCACAATTCAATTTTAAAATTGTTTAAAAATCGCTAGTTTAGAATACTGTGGATATATCGCAATTCCTAAGTCAAGAATCCTTACAAGTTACTATGATATACTCAAAATTAACTATACTATATTGAAAAGTAACTAAACATTACATGCAACAATTCAAACTCTTACAGGTTTGATTCCAATCGCAATATGGAATCTTTAGATCTAGTGTGGGTGTCTAGAGCTAATGCTAAACAAAGGAAGGGAAGAGCTGGGCGAGTGATGCCGGGTGTTTGCATACACTTGTACACATCGCATAGATACAATTACCATCTTTTAGAACAGCCAGTCCCAGAGATACATAGAATACCACTGGAACAGTTGGTGTTGAAGGTCAAGATACTGCCACTGTTTCAGGATATGAGTGTCCAAGAGGTTTTGGGTAAGTTTGGGAATGATAATATTAGTTTTTAAATGTAGCCACACGTAACTGTGATGTTTTTATCGAGTTTCCATCGCTTTAACGTACATTATATTATTTTACTTATAATTTTAATGTTTATGTTGTCTTTGGTCATATCTATGTAACAAGGGGTCATCCATTGAATACGTCACGCATCTAGGTTCTTGCAAAGTGTGACAAAGGTAAATTTTTGGTAAAATAGCGTGACTAGGGGGACAGGCCCGGTCTAATATTACAGAAATTAGAGTGAGGTATTAAATAGCTGCCCCTCAATGTGTCTCCATAGAAATGATATCTGTGGTTTCTTAAATCTTTAGAGAAGAGAGAGAGAGAGAACTTAAATGAATAATTAAGAGGAGAAAAATATAAACATAGAATGTGCGATCAGATTTATAAAATAGCTCACAGACATACAATACAATACAATACAAATATCCTTTATTGCACAAAACAAAAACACAAACTTATTGTAAAAATAATATTAAAAAACATGTACAACAGGCGATCTTATCGCCAGATGGCGATTTCTACCAGATAACCTATGTTGGTATTGATATACAAATTTAAAATATTGGAATGGTAGGATGTGCAAAATTGTACAAAAACTGAAATAAAGATATAAGTAACATAGAATAAGAATAGTATAAATTACCAAATAAATAAATAACTACAAAATACATAAATACCCTTATACATAAAATATAAAATACATAAATTCCTTACATAAAAATACATAAACTACACATAAATAAAACAATCATAACTTAAATATTTAAGTGTCTACATCAGAAGAACAGAGGGAGCAAAACAACAAGGTTATGCGAGATTTAAAAAATGCTTTTTCACTTGTGCTTTGAAGGTTGTAAGTGATTGTGCTTTTCGGATATCTACTGGGAGAGAGTTCCACAATCGCACTGCTTGTACGGTGAAGGAATCATCGTAAAATTTTGAGTTGTGACTCGGTGTATTAAGTAATAAATTAGAGGAGGAACGCAAAGAGGCATAGTAACCAAAACGCTCTTTGAGATAAGAAGGGTAGCTAGGATTGAACAGCACACAGTAAAGAAGTGAAAGGATATGAGCATTCCGGCGAAAACGAATTGGGAGCCACTTGAGCTTCACGCGGAAATTGGAAATATGGTCATATTTGCGTAATCCAAATATAAACCGAATACAGAGATTTTGTAGTCGCTCAAGTTTGTTTAATTGGTCTTCAGTTAAATCAGGATAGCTAGCATCGGCGTAATCGAGTATGGGAAGCAAAAGAGAGTGTGCAAGAACAATTTTAGTGTCCGTGGGTAGGAAATTTTGCAGCCTTCTTAGGGAACCTACAGCGGAAAACATTTTCTTACTGACCTCGGTTATCTGTGAAGTCCAAGACATACTACTATCTATAATAATACCTAGATTCTTAACCTGGTCATTATAAGGTATAAATACATTGTCTACACAAACTTTTGGGAGACTAACCCAGTTTATTCTAGACATAAACTTTGGACTGCCTAGTATTATGGCCTGGGTTTTTGCTGGGTTTATTTTTATGCCAAAGGCTTTGCTCCATTCTGAAATTTTGAGGAGATCAGAGTTTATCAAACCTATCGTTTGAAATAAATCATCAAAAGTTGTTTGATTATAGACCTGGAGATCGTCTGCATACATGTGGTGGAGAGAAGAAAGTTGGTGAGTAATTGAATTAATAAAAATCGCAAATAAGAGAGGAGATAAAACACCACCTTGCGGAACACCGGCAACTATGTGGCACCAATCTGAAAAAATGTTATCGAATTTGATACTTTGCCTACGTCCACGCAAGTAGCTCTGAAACCATGCAACCACCGTTGGAGATATGTTAAGAGAACGCAATAACTCCAACAACACATCAAAATCGACAGTATTAAATGCATTACTAAAATCAAGTAACGTTAATACTGTGAGCTGTTTATTGTCCATTCCCATGCGAATGTCATCCGTGATTTTAACTAGAGCCGTAACAGTACTATGTCCTGCACGAAATGCTGATTGAAGAGGATTTAATAGGTTATTTCGTGTCAAAAACAGGTTTAGTTGTTTTTGGACAAGACGCTCAAGGACTTTGGATAAAAAAGGAAGAATAGAAATAGGACGAAAATCAGAAAGATTAGAAGGATTCGATTTTTTTGGCAAAGGAATTATGTGAGCGTCCTTCCATGCCATAGGAAATGTACAACAGGAAATAGAATGATTAAGGATTTTTGTAATTGTAGGACAGATAATATCAATTATATAAATTATCATGTTACGGCTTATATCGTCGTTACCGACTGCATTGGAAGTAATGGCGAGAACGTTCTTCTTAACATCACAATCGGTGAATTGTGTAAAAGTAAAAGGAGAGAAATCAGGAGTTGGTAGTGAGGAAAGATTATTTAAAGTATTGGTTTTCGCAATACTATCAAAGATAGAAGAGGAAGTGAAGTGTTGATTTAGGAGATTAACATTGATGTTTGGCGGAAGTGAATTCTGAGATGATTTGCCAACTCCTATTGATTTTAGAAATTTCCATACTTTAGACGGATTTTCATTTTCAACTGATTTATGAATGTGGCGTCGCTGCGCGTCTCTACACATTGTATTGCAGCGATTCCGTAAAAGTCTATAATTTTCTAGATTGGCATCAGTAGGATTTCTTTTATATTTGGATTTAGCATTGTTTTTCTTAGCCATCAGTGCTTTGATTTCCTCTGTTAACCAGGGAGCAGGAAGATGTTTTACTCTGACTGGTCGGATAGGTGCATGCACATCATAAAGTTTAGTTAACATAGAGTTGAAAACCATAATTTTTTCATCAACTGAAGGAGATTTATCAATTACAGTCCAGTCTAAGTTGCTAGCATCTTCATGAAGAAGCTTTATATCCATGGCACTAAAATTGCGTTGCAGAAGTATTCTCGATTTTGCTTTAGGGGGACGTATTTTATAAGAAAGATATAATAAATCATGATAGGAAAAAGCATCAGCTGAACATTGACCATGCTTAGCGACGTGTTCAGAAGAAGAAACAAAAATTAAATCTAAAAGAGAAGGAGAGCAATTTGGATAGAAGTGAGTGGCTTGTAGCGGTAGAATGTACATATTACTTGCCTCTACGATAGATCTCAGATGTTTAGCTCGTGAATCATTTTTAAGTATGCAAGTGTTGAAATCACCCATGATAATAGAATGTGTATATGTAGGTGTCAGGTCTTCTAGGAGCTTTTCAAATGTAGAAAAATAATTAACATGTACTGATGGACTATAGAAAACTCCTAGAAGAGCTTTACTATGGTGTAGGGTAATTTCAATAAATAAATATTCAGGTGTATTAGATTGAGGAGATTGATCAGAAGAACTAACAATTGAAAAAGGGATAGATGATCGAAGATAAATTGCCACTCCACCTCCAGTACGAAAAGTGCGATCATTGCGAATGAGCTGAAATCCTGGTATGCAGTAAGAAGTAGAGGGCAGACAGGGCTTAAACCAGGATTCAGACACAAGGATTGCATGAATGTTATTATTTCCCTCAAATGTAGCCAGCATATCAGAGTAATGAGCCGGAATGCTTTGGGAATTGATATGAACAACATTGAAATTTTTCACTAAGTCTGAGAAATGAGAATGGAGAGAGTCGTTTAACGAAGGAATGCTGTGAAAACTGTTATTGCCGTTCAAATCCTCAGAAGATGATGTTAATGACTGATAATCATTTATGCTATCATAACTGCTATCCATGTAAACACTTTAAATATTAAATATAATTATACTAAGTATATATAAAAATTAAAAGCAATATAATATAAATAAATAAAATATTAAAATTAAGTTTTAAAACTTGCTTAATTAATCAATTTCCGATTACCTGCCATTATTGTGTAACAAAATAAAAATAAGATAAAAAACACATAAAAAAAAAAAAAATAGTTTACACAGCCAGAGAATTGTTGAGAGAAGAAAAATAAAATAAAAACTTTTAGGTATATGATCAACAACGATGACGACGATAGACTGTAGAGAATAATGAAATAAAAACATATTATAATAATATACACAGCGAGAGGTTAAAATGTAAAAATAAATTAAATGTTCAGCAAACTATGTCGACAATGGATAATATAGTACAGTTCCAGAGATACGTTCTGATGAACGATATTCTTTTATATAATTCAGTCGGTATGATCCATTGTCAATGGACTTAGATTCTAACTAATTTATTATTTAAATTAAAATGTAAAAGTACCTGGCTTTATGGCTAAAAGATGACTATCCAGTCCAGAGAGAAAAAAAAAAAAACATAACTTGTTATCATCTGTGACTGTTTGTGACGTTTACGAATACAGACAAAGTAGGTACAAAATAAAAACTAGGGTAAAAAACAAAATTGATTACAATAATATTAATGAATAAACTGCTAAAAAGAAGCCTATTATAAATAGATACCTAGTTACTTATGTTTAGCAACTCTTCTGGATCTTTGTTGGGTTGTGTCGTCAGAGGTTTTGGTGGGATTTACAGCAGAATTAGTCGGGCAGACTGTAGCCGAATCAGGAATTTTTTTAAGTTCTGCTAGTGTGGTCACACGATACTTTGTTTTGTCAGCTCCAATAACGACTACGTAACCAGCCCTCGTCCAGCACTTTGTAATCCCGAACCGCTGTCGCGCTGACAGAAATACATCATGTCGTCGTTTGGTCAAAAATTCCGAAAACGTATATCCTGTGCCTTTGAGTGATGTTTTGGCAAACCATACTTTATTTCGGATTGAAATGTCAATGAACTTTATAAGCATTGGTCTTGGTTTGTCACTGGAAAGTCGTCCAATCCGTTGAGCATAACCAATATCACTTTTGCTTAAATTTGGCAATTTTAAATGATCCAGCACTTTCACCACAGAATCAGAAGCATGTTCATTTTTGGATTCAGCAAGTCCATGCAGCAAAAGAAACTTACATCGCCTCCTCATCTCTTGCTCATCAAGTTCACTGGTCAACAACTCTACTTGGCTTTGCAAGTTGCTAAGTGCTGTGTTTACAAATGATTTAAATAGTGTAAAGTCAGAAGCAATACCAGTTACAGTTGGTGTTATAGCTGTTGAAGTAGCTTTATGGAGATCCTGCTGGAACTCAGTCATCTTGTTATTAAATAATTCCATAAGATCTGTCATTGACTGTTTCATGGCCTCCATCTTGAAATATTGATACAGCTGAGATATTGTGTTGAAATGGTTTTTTTGAGGAGTTTTTGTAGGAGATAACACTTTATGGCAGGTAATCAATACTATAGTATCATAATATAACTAATTCAACAAGTTTTATTGCTAAATTATAATAAAAATAAATAAATTTCTTAGCAAGCAGTGCAAACAATTTGCACACCTACCCTACCTACATACATACAGAAAGTCTAAAGTATTTGTATTTTGATAACCCTATTATTCCTTCAGTTTTACGATAATTCTGATGTATAGTAATTTATTTTGTACTGTGCGGGGATCGAACCTACCCACGCCCCGCGGTTCATCATTGGGTTGGGTTGTGGAATGAGCACCCTGCCAATGTTTCCTCTACGGACTACAGTATGGGGTTCTTCAAGAAAGAAGTTATTAGATTTTTAAAGGGTCGACAACGTGCGAGTGATACCCCTAAGCCTAAGCGTCCATAGGCCTTGGTGACCGCTTACCATCAGGCAGCTTGTTTTCCACGTTAGTGGTATAAAAAAAATAAAAAAAATTATTGTATTATCAGTATATTATACTTTTGTTTTCAGGCAAAACCATAGAGCCGCCATCAAAAGAAAACATAGATGGAGCTCTATGTCGCTTGCAAGATGTGGGTGCCTTAGACAAGTCTTATGCGCTGACTGCGCTTGGACAACATCTAGCAGCTCTGCCCGTCGACGTGCGAATAGGAAAGCTTATGCTGTTCGGTGCTATATTCTGCTGTGTTGATTCTGCCTTGACTATGGCAGCGTGCTTAAGTCATAAAAGTCCATTTGTTGCACCTTTTGGAAAGAAAGTAAGTTTTTTACACATATCAAAGGCATATTTTCGCTAGAAGTGACGACATTAAGGGCGTTCTTTCTAACTACTAACGTAGCAGAATTGTTAGCGGTTTGCATTTCGTTAGCTTTTTGTAGCAAAACCATAGCAAAATCTAATGTCGACTTTAAGCGTTTCGTTTAAGCGGTTTTGCTACGAAATATTGCTACTGAAAACCCATTTTTGGAGGTGGGTTTTTTGCGCTATTATTTGACAGTTGTCAAACGCGTTTCGTTTAAACAATAAAAGCTCCGCTGAAATTATCAAAATGAGGTTTTGCTATTAAATTGCAACGCCGCGCGCCGCTCAGAAGAAACGTGCCTATTGACTTATGATGTTTTTCTACCGGCCTATATTCAACAGTCCGAAAACAAAGGAACCAATAGGTTGTAGTAAACATTTTCATGAGAGTTTGTCTACGCAATTTGCGATGTCCGATATTCACCGATAAGATAAGTTTGCACATCGGATTGAACGACATCGAATATCGATAAAATCACTTTTATACTTGTTCACAAGTAACCAGTCCAACATGCTGGTCCACTTGTTTGCTAGTCTTGGTCGCTGGTATTGTACGGACTCGTGCGCAAACGCAAACTGCCAATTTTCAAGCGATCTAACAGTGGCGTGCATCGTTTTAGACCGCAGATACTCAGCTTAACGTTATAAAAAACTACCTACTAAATATTTTTTTATTGAAAGCCATCAACTTCAATAAGTCATCCACATAATATTTTCTTTTAACTACTAAGAAAATGGTATTCATCGATAAAATCCCGGTTACTTTTCTTATTCTTTCGCATTGGTTTGTTTTCTATTGCAGTAGAATCTAACTTTATTTGTAACTACTGATTGTATTATATTTCAGTCCGAAGCAGACGCTAAGAAGAGAGAGTTCGCTTGTGCAAATAGTGACCAACTTACCACGCTAAGGGCGTACAGGGTAAGTACAAAAAAAAATTTAGGTTTTATAAATTTTTACTGCAAAGTGCGTCTGCATCGTGAATAAAACATATTGCAAGTTAAAATGAAGTACTTGCCTATACAGGGTGACCTAGAAATTAGTGGCGGAGCCGTAGGGGTCATAGTATGGGGCAATTCCAGTCGATATTACTATTAGACCTATTTTCCCAAAGTTAACCCTTTCCGAGTTATTCCTACTTAAAGAATTTTACAAAAAAATACTACTTAAAATCTTGACTTTAGCTATAAATCCTAAAACTTTGTGTTTCTGGCCCATTTTTTTTGTTATGCAACAAAGATAGTCTAAATAATGTATCTTAATAGTCAAATCTTCGCATTGGTCGATAACATACGTGAAAATCGTTAAACAAAAACATAAAATGAAAAAAAAAAAATGGCGACTGCCTGTAAAATGTCGATTTACTCAAAAAAGTGCCCCTAAATTATTACGTACATATTAATTAAAAAACATCTACGTTTTATTACTAGCAAATAAATAAAAAATATAGCTGTAAAAATAGTACTATGATAATTTTAACCTTAAAATATTATGTTTAATCCTCCGATTTTATTTTAATTTTTCCAGAAATGGCAGCAGGCTATGAAACGGAGCACTCACGCTGCTATAGTATTCTCGAGTGAAAACTTCCTATCCCACAAAACAATGATGATGATAGCAGACATAAAGCACCAGCTTCTGGGCTTGCTGGCTTATATTGGGTTTGTTCCGGACATGCCAGATTTGAGGCGGAAGATGAGGAAAGATTCTGTTGCTGTCTTGACTGGGGAACAGGTTAGTATTGATGATACAGCGTATGGAAATACAATTTGTATGAAAATATCAATCGAAATGCAAAGTTAAGCAACGTCGGGAGTGCTTAGTCGTAAAGCACAGTCAGAGTCCTTATGTGTGGCTCGAAAATTTGGCAGAAGAGTGGCCACTAGTTCAAAAACGTCTACTAACCCGCATGGGATCAGCGTGGTGGACTATGACTTAAGCCTGCTTCCTCCAAGGAGAGGCCTGTGTGGCTGCTAAAGCACATACAACGGGTGCAACAATAGAAAACAATTGTAAAACAAATGGCTTGTTAGATTATTTAAGTGATGTGATAGATAAGCTTTAACGAGAGAGACCTTTCTAATTTTTATGCAAAAAATGGTGGCTAGTAAGAAGCAGCTATTGATGGGTTTGCTTAAAAGTTTTGGCGAAAAAATGGAAGGAAAGTTTGATCGGGGAACAAAACACAAAGTTCATCGAACTCCATACTGGCAGAGTTCAGTGAACTTCTTAAGTTGTATGAAAATGTTGAAGCATTAACTGCAAGGGTGGTTGGCTTTCTTAGCTCAGTTCACAAAGCCTGACTTTAAGATCAGTATTGAATCCTTAAAAAGGTAAGTAATTGGTTTGACGAGCGATGTTTCCTGTCCATAGCCACTTAATTTACGTGTGTTTGGGATCGGCGACAATTCTCACAACTCATCGTTAAATCGAGTCAAAGGGCCAAGCTGGTATCCGGGTGCACCCGCCCAGAGATAGCAGCAGTACTCCATATGGGGCATTTGCCCCGACGTGTAGTACTGTTTCGCTCTGTTGAGTACACCAAGTATTTTTGACGCCAGCTGCTTCACATTGTCTTGCAAATTGGCCGGCTGCTGTGCAAAGGGTTCGATTCCCGCACTGGAAAAACATTTAGGTGATAACCATTTGTTTGTCTTGGGTCTGGGTGTAATTTATGTATGATATGTATGTATTTAAAAAAAAACATTACAAGCTTTGCTTATTTAAAAATAACTAAGAAAAAATGTTACATATCATTTTATTCTTTAGAAATCTCTACACTTTGTCCTCTAGAAATGTTCAAATCTAAATTTTAACTTTACTTACATTTGTTAATTTTATTTTCCAGTTAAATTCAAATGGAGACAACGATAAATTGCTGGCGGCCATATTGTGTGCTGCGTTGTACCCAAATGTAGTAAAGGTACGAAAATAAAAATCTTATATTCAATTATATACTTATTATGAAGAAAGTTTTGTCTTAACTATAAGACATTAATTTTATCGTAGAATGTTTAATTTATTTGTCATAATGTTTCAGGTTTTAACCCCAGAAAAATCTTTCCATATGCAAATAGGGGGCGCAATACCCCGTCAGCCTACCCCTGATGAGTTAAAATTTAAAACAAAATCTGACGGCTATGTCGCTTTACACCCTTCATCAGTTAATTCCACTGTTGGATACTTTTCAAGTCCATACCTAGCTTATCAAGAGAAAGTGAAAACATCGAGAGTGTTTATAAGAGAATGCTCGATGGTTCCACAATTGCCGTTGGTTTTGTTTTCTGGTTAGTTTATAATTACAATTTGCATTTTTTTACGGTTATAATATACTAGTTCTGCCGCGACTTCGTCCACGTATCCTACGGAACACTTAATCTATACTAATATTATAAATGCGGTAACTCTGTCTGTGTTAACTCTTCACGCTGAAACCGGTGTACCGATAAGATGAAATTTGGCATGGAAATAGTTTGAGTCCCGGGAAGGACATATGCCACTTGAAAACGTCATGTGTGAGTCGGTTTTTTTTTGTAAGAGGAGTCGCCGTTTAAATCTTACACCGGTAACTTAATTTAGGACGGGTGGAACTGCGGGCAAAATCTAGTTCTAAATAATGAATATATAGTTTATAACCACCTGCAATAATGCTTTCTGTGATTTTTTTTTTTCAAATCAGTCTAGTGGTTCCGCAGATTTCTCCACATGTTTACGAGCTTACAAAATACGCTCTCGCACTCTTTATAATATTAGTATAAATAAATAAATTAAGGGCTCACTCTAGTACCTCAGTCAAAACATTCATTTGATCCACGCAGTCCGCTATCGAATGCGTCTAGACAAAGCAAATTAGGTAAGGTGCGTTGCGAGACGGAGGGCGAACGCACCCGGCTACCATAATATCGTCACATATGCCATCACATAGTCATGAATTTTGTCGCGGCGCCATGACTGTCTCTGCGTTGTCGATTTATCAAAGGAGATGGTTGACTGTAAGAATTAAGTGAATGTTTTAGCTGTTTTAGTACCCTAGTACCCGCAAAACTGTAGAATTTATTTAGAAAGGTGACAGTCAAAATATATGTAGGAAAAGCATGTTTCCTGGCAACTTATTACGATGGATAACTCGGAAGTCTGTAGATCTATAATAAAATCTGAGTGAATACGTTTTTACCAAAAGACGATATTGGTTCCCATGGCATTGGCTCGTCTCGACATCAAAGTGTATTTAGTTCCAGTCATATACTCGAAGTGTTGACACTTTGTCATCAAGTTTTAGATGAATATGTTCCTGATTTTTTTTATGTATTCGTTTTTTCAGGATGCAATTTGTTGGTGGAATTACATAATGGAACTTTTATCGTCTCGCTGGAAGACGGCTGGATTATGTTCCAAGTTGAAAAACACGAGGTACGATATTTTCAATTAACTGCATTAAAAAAAAACTAAACGTTTGGAAATAATTGTACATATTCGTTGCTGTTCGGACGTTTACTTCAAAATAAAGTAGCATAAAGACACAAAGTCATTGACCTCATTGTTATTTAATTCAGTCGGCTATCGAAGTCGTAGATACCCTAGTGTAGCCCCCCGTCTCACCGCGCACCTTACCTCATGATTGCTGTATAGACGCCTTCAATGGCCGGCTGTATCAATGTTTAGGCTGTGGTATTACTTATTGATCTAAAATGCGTTTTGTTAATATTGAAGCAAAAACATATAATAATATTGTTACGAGCTAGGGTAACTAAAATGCCGTTTGGTAATGAAGATGATTTATTGCACTTCACTGTACACAAATTTAACAGATTCCTTGTCGTAAGCCAAACTTTAGTAATCCGTAAATCTCGCAGTAGTTGTATTAAAGTATAATCGCTTTCCGAAGTAAAACTTAACACAGTTCAAAACCAAAACTTAACTCGCGGCGCCTTATATACTCGCTGACAAAAGCGGGGGTCGCTCGAGTATTTTATACGGTTAAAGAACTATTTTGTACTTTAATTCGTAAACAACCCATCCGACGTTAACATCCTTAGTTGTAAACAATAATGTTCCTCAAAGGAAAGTAAACCTTACGTAAAGTATTAAGTTCATTTTTGCCTGCATAGCAATACTAATTCTTTGCTAATTACTTGAAGGCGATCGTCATGCCCGTCTACCTTCTCTTTTGCTGGTCGGCTTGGAATACAACTTCCTTAATTTATTTCTCCTTTTGTCCAATTTCTTAAAGGTTTGTGTTTGTGTCGAATTTAATGATGGCGTCTTGATTAGCCGTGATAAGCGCTTGAAGCTCTAGATGACTGATTTCCTGTTCGCGACAACTGCCGTCCTGCTCTTGACGACTGGTTTCTTGGTTAGTCTTGATAAGCTTTTGAAGCTCCAGGCGACTGGCTTCTTAGGCAGCTTGCATGGGCTGGATGGCAGCCAATATCATGGCGATGAAGATGTTTTATTGCACTTCACTGTGCACAAATTTAACAGATTCCTTGTCGCAAGCCAAACTTCAGTAATCCGTAAACCTCGCAGTAGTTGTATTCAAGTGTAAGCGCTTTCCGAAGTAATTCCGAACGCAGCTTAAAACCAAAACTGAACTCTGACTTGTGACTCGCAGTGCCTTACATACTCGCTGACAAGAGCTCGCGCTCGATTTTTCTAGACGCTTAAAGAGTTATCTTGTACTTTAATTCGTAAACAACCCATCCGACGTGAACATTCTTAGGTGTAAACAATATTGGTCCTCAAAGGAAAGTAAGCCTTACGGTCAAATTATTAGGTTCATTTTGCCCGCATAGCAATCTTCTAGCTAAAACTTCAGTTGAATGGAAGTCATTAGGATGCAATCTTTCTTTTTGTTGTTTGTTAAACATCGATTTTTCCGGTAATGTACGCGTCTAGAGAGTTACCAGCCGTAACAATATTTTATCAGTTGTTTGCTAAAAAAACAAATTATCGGGGACAAATTATATACAAAAAAGTTGATTCACCCATTTTTGTTTTGATCGCTACATTCTTATCGATGGGCAGTATAAGTTTTGAAAGTCTTTTTTGTGTCTGTCAGGTGGCGGAGATGCTGAAAACAATTCGAGTAGAATTGATAAACCTACTTGAAGAGAAAATTAACGACCCAAGTTTAAATCTGCTTCATCACGAAAAAGGGAACAAAATAATTAATACTATTGTCCATATCATTACTAAAGATTAAAATATTGACCTGTTGTAAATATAATTTGTAATATTGCAATAATTAATGTAAATAAACACTACGCTAATTATATAAAATAAAACAATTTGTTAAATGAAAATAATAGTTTTTGACCTGTTTGAATGGAATTGTGGTTGTAGATGGCAAACAAGTTTACGGCCTGTCTAACTTACCATTTAGCAGTAACTATAACCTATTTGTTTAACATAAGAATTATTTTAAATATTTGGGATATGATTAAATTATTTTTTCATCACATTTGGAAAGTTCAGGCAGCAGTTTCCAATTAATTTAATAATGTACTTTTTTTGCTTAGAGTATAATTTATGAATAAAATACCGTTTTAACGTTGAATATAAAAATATGAAGAGATCTCATTTTGTATAGCATCAGTGCTAAGAAATAGAGTGCATTCAAAGTGATAGAGTGCAGTCAAAGGGATAAGAGTGCAGTAAAAGTGATTAGTTGGATAGCCTAAATTGACGGAATATTTTTTTTTTAGTTTTGCAGATTCACGTACTGGCTTGTGTTTTTTTTTAAATTGAATCTTTGATATGAAAATAAAAAAAAATGCTTACATTAATACTATATTGTTAAGTACTACTACTACTAAAATTTGTGTCTATTTATAAAAACTAGATACAGAGTTTGTTCAAAAAATAATAAAACTTTAATAAAATTTTACACCAGAATCTTGTTTATTGAGTATATCAGAGTAAGCTCCAAGAGGAAAAATTAGCTAAATTATTTAAACGTTTATGATAGATTTTATGTTATCTAAAGTTCATGAAAAATAACTTAATTAACAATTGGATAAGTTAAACAAAAATCAGGTTAAACATTTTTTGTAAACTGGATTGTATTCCTTCAAGTGTCTTAATGATACTATAATTTATTCAAATTTTTATATTGATAATAAATATTATAAAAAAAATATTTTCTGACGCTTAGTTTGTTTGGCGGCGACGTCACAACGTTGAAACTGCCGCGCGGAACGCTATTTTCAACGTTAAATTAAAATTATATATAATGGCACTACAATTTCGGGAGTCGAGATTTTTTTTTATGAAATTTTCGCCTCTTTTAGAATCTTTTTTCAAAATGGAGCTTTTTTTAATATTTTTGAAGTTATTGTTAAAAAACGGAGACCACCTTTTTCTCTCTTCGTTTTTTGTTAATAACAATTGCAATATTTAATAGCAAAAAAATTCCAAAATTCCCCTTCTTCAGAATAAAATTCTGAATCCAATAAACCAAACCCCATAATTTTAAATTTGTTCTAACTATTTTACGCAGAAAACTCACTTCTCGACCAGACTATTAGTCGGTTTATACAGAATTTACCGAATTTAATACTTGTATTCACGTAAAATATAATATTTTGTATAAAATATATATTGGACATTACACACAGCCCCGCGACAAAGTAAGAAAAGTGTGTGCTAAAGAAACCAGACGACGGATACATATACATAAGTATTAATTTATTTTGTAAATACATACATATTATACTTAGAAAACACCTAGTCTCAAGACAAAGACAAATAATAAAATGTCTGTCCTGTGCGGGAATCGAACCCACGCCCAGCGATTAAAATATCCACTGAGCCACGGAGATGATTTTGAGTATTTATGTGAACAGGTTCTACAAATGTGTAAGAGTATGTACATACTACTTTACACATTAATTTTAGTTAGTTTTTTTATTATTATCTGCGTTTGACTTCACATCTGATTTCTAAACTTTTAATTTCTTATTAACTAGGTTTTTATTCAGCGAGGGTTGTAACAAACTGTTTTATTTTTAAGCGAGCTTAGTTACGGACAGAAAATAGGGCAACGTTTCTTAACCTGTGTTGTCAGCCCTTAAAATTACTAAAAGAAAAAAATTAAAGGCCTTCCCTACTTATGCAAGTATTTGAGGCAACGCGATCCCTGATATTTTCTGAATAACCTCTAAGGGTCGCGCATCTCTGGTTAAAAGTCGATGCAGGTATCTTAACGTTATTACCTATAAAATTTGTAAAATAACATTTCATACTTTTTATACTCGTTAACATGTAGGTACTTGCTACAATAAATAAATAATGCTTTGGATAATATCTAATTTATAAAACAAATTATAAGTAATGACATTTCCTTGTTTTGTAAACTGCTTATACTTACCTAATTAATACCTAGTTACGCTTGCTGGTCCTACGGTCAGGTTCGTAGAAATACCCAGTCAGCAAAACTAAACCTCCACGAAAGCGCGTGGGCGCCGGATTGTTTTGACTAACGCTCAGACGACCACACGCACGGCGTTCGCCGGGCTCCTCTCGAGCTCTTAGTTTTAAGACAGTTCTATTGTAGATTCCATGTAAGAAACACGCTCTATTGTAGAGTAAATAAATTTTATATTAATTTTTAATTCTTTTTAAAAAAGTCCTTGCGCCCTGCATAAATTTGACTGGCGCAGCCGGTAGGATTCCAGTTTCTTTTGCCGTCTTACGCGCGATAATTTCGGGTCAAAATCGTCCGTGTTTTTGTGTGGACTGTACAAGTGCGGGAATCCTCGAACCAAAAAAAAAAAAAATTAGTCTCCTGTGTAGCGGCCTGAGGACGACAGCTTATATCTGGAGGACATGGAAACGAGCAGATTTATGTGAGTAGACCTTTTCACTTCCTGTCTTGTTCCTTTCTATTCCGGTAGCTGTATACAATTTTAATAATTTTCGGTCACAATCGCTGAACATTATCTGATTTTAATTATTTTGCACCAAAAATAGGCATTATATTTTACTTAAGTTTAAGATTTTGTGTTATTTAAAGAATATATTTAAACATTTTTGCATTAAATGAAACGAAGAAAATAAGAAAAGTTAATTTACATTATTGAAACAGATATTGATTTTATTGTGTTTTAACTAATTTTGTATTAAGTTTTTAGATTTATTATAAAAATGGATTCAGTTAGAATAATACCAAAAGAATTTTTGTGTCTTATCCCAAAATTTGAGGGGGATGAGAACTTGCTTAACTTGTTTATTAAAAAGAGTGAATATGTATTAAGACATTTTGTTACACCAAATAATGGAGCTCAGGAGCTGTACGTCTTTCACTCTATAACTAGCAGACTTTCTGGTAAAGCAGCTTCCCTGCTGGGTGAAAGGAAAGACATACAAACCTGGGACGGTTTAAAGACTTTATTGATTCAACATTTTGGCGATCCACGTTCGGAAGAATGTGTAGCAATCGAGTTAGAGTCCTTAAAATTAAAACAAGGCGAATCATATTCCGATTTTTGTAACCGCATACAATCTGTACGCAGTACACTCTTTTCCAAAGTAAATAGACTTATTGACGAAGGCGTAAAGGCAGCCAAAATGATAATTTACAACAATACATCCTTAAATGTGTTTTTATATAACCTACCGGAAGACATGATTCGTGTTGTTCGTTTGAAAAATTGTACTACGTTAGAGAGTGCCTTAAGTGTTGTCATGGAAGAAGTTAATTTCTTATTTCAGTATAATGCTAAAAATAAAAATAGACCAAATATCAAACCCATTCAAAATTCACAAAGCTTTCAACCAACTTTAAATCAAAACCAAAACCCACATCAAAACTTTTCGTTTGGAATTCCTCGCAACAATAATATTATCAGAACCCCATTCCAGAACAAATTCAATATGCCCTTGCAAAATAATCAAGGTTTCAGAATCCAAGGTTATCAAAATAACCAACCAAATTTTAAATACGGAGTCCCAAATCAAAGTAATTTCAAATTTGGCATACCTAATAATCAAGGTAATTTTAGATACGGTGTTCCCCACCAAAACAACTTTAAATTTGGCATGCCCAACTAACAAAGCCAATTCAAGTTTGGTATTCCTCATCAAGGTTACCGCCCTACATTTAACGCTAATCCAAATTATAATAGACAAGCTATGCCCCATGCCTCGAACAACATGGGTCAACAAAATCAATTTAGGGCACAACAACAAAAACCTAACTACACTAACGACGCAGACGTTTCAATGCGCACTGCGGCCCCTGTAAAGCAAAACATGGTCTATGTTCCCCAAAATTTATTTTATAACAATGATGTAGAAGCTTGCGAAGGGTACTACCCCGAGTTAGAGGAGTTAGACGATTACTACCCCCCTGACTATAATTATTCAGAAGAGGACGATACCCATAACCTTACAGAAGAGATCACCTCCGCCGAAGACGCTAATAACCGTGAAAGCGTCGACACAAATTTTCACACAATAGCCTCGAGAACCAAACTACCGAAATAGTACACCTAAATTGCAACGGTATTCTTAAACTACCCCATATAGAGATCCCCGAAATAAATTCACGTTTTATGATTGACACTGGTAGCACTCGATCATTCATAAGTCCAGAAAAAGCTAACGAATTTTTTTCATACTATAAGTACAACGAGCCATTTGAAGTTATTAGCACCCATGCTCGTAGTAACCACAACGAAGTCATTTACATACCCCTTTTAAAAACTTTCAAAAGCACAGCTAAACATAAATTTTATATATACGACGTAGATAAACGCTACGATGGCTTAATCGGTTCGGATTTATTAAAAAAATTAAATGCCACTGTCAATATGAAAGACCAGATATTACATACCAGCGATACAAATATACCCATTTTATATAGCCCACCGCATGAAATAAATTTAGAACCACGTACAGAAACTCGGGTTAAAGTCCCAGTAGACTTAAAAGATGGGACATCAATATTAAACTTTATGGACTTTGGCCTTGGCGTTCGTATGCCCAGCGCAATAGTTAAATGTTCTAATTACCTGGCAGATACAGTTATACAAAATACCTCTGAAGATAAAGTAACTATATCTTTTTGTCGCCCTTTAAAATCTAACGTGTTTAACGAAAACGAAATTGAACTTAACTACACAGAATACAGTAACGATTTCGAAATAGACGAATTACTAAAACAAAATTTATCAAAATTACGATTAGAACACACTAACGAACAAGAGCGCAAAGCGATCACAAATCTGTGTTACGAATACAGAGATATTTTTTATTGCGATGAGCTTCCTTTATCATTCACCAATCAAGTCAAACACGAAATTCGAACAAAAAACGAGGATCCAATATACATTAGACCTTTTAGACACCCACCGTTACTGAAAGCCGAAATAGAAAAACAAGTTAATAAATTATTAAAAGATGACGTAATTCGCGAGTCACATTCACCATGGAGTGCCCCTGTACATCTTGTCCCGAAAAAGACTGACTCATCCGGTGAAAAAAGGTTCCGGATGGTAATAGACTATAGGCGCCTCAATGAGATTACGGTCGATGACAAGTATCCGCTGCCCAATATCACCGATTTGTTTGATAAATTGGGTAAATCTGTTTACTTTAGCACCATAGATCTTGCCAGTGGGTACCACCAGATAGAAATGTTAGAATCAGATAGACACAAGACCGCTTTTTCGGTAGAAACTGGACATTACGAGTTCTCTAGGATGCCCTTTGGCCTTAAGACGGCCCCCGCGACGTTTCAAAGGACTATGGACAACGTCCTGCGTGGTCTCCAAGGCATACACTGCCTAGTCTACTTAGATGACATAATTGTCTACTCTGCAAGCTTGCAGGAACACCTTGACAAGCTCCGAAAAATCTTTGACCGGCTTAGAGCAACAAATTTGAAGGTTACGCTAGATAAGTGCGAGTTCTTTAGGAAAGAAGTACTATATCTAGGTCATAGAATTACAGCTGATGGCCTTATGCCTAATGATGACAAAATAAAAGCCGTAATCGACTTCCCATTGCCTCAAACACCGACAGAGATCAAAAGTTTCCTAGGTCTCATAGGATACTATAGAAAGTTTATAAAAGATTTTTCAAAAATCACACAGCCATTGACGTATTGCTTAAAGAAAGGTAATAAAGTTAAAGCTACCGATGAATTTAGAAACGCATTTCAAATATGTAAAGAACTCCTTGTCAATGCCCCTCTCTTACAATTCCCTAATTTCTCGAAACCATTCGTACTGACGACGGATGCCTCAAATTTCGCACTTGGTGCTGTTCTTTCCCAGGGCCCCATTGGCAGCGATAAGCCGATCGCTTATGCCAGCCGAACCCTTAATGACGCTGAAACCCGGTATAGTACCATCGAAAAGGAGCTTTTGGCTATAGTCTGGGCATGTAAACACTTCAGACCCTACCTCTATGGCCGAAGGTTTACAATATACACAGACCACAGACCTCTTGCATGGTTAAATTCTATTAAAGAACCAAATAGTAAGCTCACGAGATGGTAGTTGCGATTGGCTGAGTTTGATTATGATATTATCTTCAAAAATGGAAAGCAAAATAGTAATGCTGATGCCCTTTCACGTATTAAACTCAACGCTTTAGAAAACGACGGTGATTCTATGCAAGTTAACATCGATAAAAACGAGAAACGATCCGAAGATAATAGGAGTGACGACAATCTCATAGTGATTTCAGACTCAGAGCCAGAGAGCTCACAGTTTCCACTAGTACGTAGTCCATCCTCAAGTACTATATCAGCTCATTCCAAAACAGACACAGTACACTCTGCCTTAGATGTAGACACGGTAGGCATTCCTATCTTAGACGAGGCAATAGATACAAAGCCGAACCAAATTCTTGTTTTTACTTGGAATAGAAATGAGACATCAGTAAAAAACCTATCAAGAAGTAAGCAAAAGGTTTTAGAAGTACACATGCCAGTAGATAAACCTGAATTAGTTAAGAAATTTTTATTAGAATATATTAAGCCTAAAATAAGATATTTTATTTATTTCGAAGACGATATGCACCGCAAACAGTTTACGGAAACAGTTATTAAATTATATAAAAAGGATACGGTTAAAATATATGAGTGTAGGAAACGCGTAATATACGTAGAAAACGAGGACGAGCAAAGACTAATAGTACTCACTTATCATCAGGGAAAGACTTGTCACAGAGGCATTAAAGAAACGCTTATGAAATTAAAACGCACTTACTTTTGGAATAATATGGACTTAACAGTTGCTAGTATTATTAACGCCTGCGACACATGTAAAAAGATGAAATATGACAGAAAACCCTTAAAACCTGAACTGCAACTTACACAAACACAAAATAAACCGTTTCAGGAAATTTTCATGGATCTGTTTTCGATAGAAGGCCAATATTTTTTGACAATTATAGACGCGTTCAGCAAACTTGGACAAGCTTACGATATACCCAATAGATCTACTCCCGAAGTAATACGTTCCTTAATTAAATATTTTTCGTGCTATGGTGTACCCAATAAAATAAGCTGTGACCCGGGAACCGAGTTTAATAATACCCTTCTCAAAGAAACCCTAAGTTTCTACAAAATCCAACTTCACATTGGCACCCCACACAACCCTAACTCTATGGGTCTAATAGAGCGCTTCCACTCTACCATTATAGAAATTTACCGAATTGCAAAATACGAACAGAAAATTAGTGACGCTGCGGCCGTAATGACCTACGCAATTATGTCATATAACCAAACAATACACTCTACTACCGGTCTTACCCCTTTTGAAGTAGTTTTTGGTCACACAGACTCAACTAGTATTTTTGACGTAGATTTTAACAGACAGTATACACAAAAGTTAGTTAGCGACCATGTCAAACGAACCAAATACTTATATAAATATTTAACGGACAAAATTATACAATGTAAAGAAAAAATAATAGAAAAACGGGGAGGCGAAAAAGATTTTAACATTAATACAGGAGATGACGTCTTTATCAAAGGAGTAAATACCCGGCGTAGTAAAGACAAACCTCGATATGAAAAGGCTAAAGTCACCGGTGAAATAATTAGAAATACCGTACCTATTTTAATAAAAAATCGTGATACAAGAGTACCAGTTAAAGATATAAAACGTTCTTCCCAGATGCGTACTCCTGCTACTAGCCCAAGCCACCAAGACCTGCAGCCTACAACTTCAAAGGATCGATAAGAATCCTGGTATTCTGCCTATAAAAGAAGGACAGTCTTTTATTAATTACGATGGTTGGACTATTATTAAGATATTAGATTTAAGTTTAATTTACGAAGATTTAGAATTTAATATTAACCGATATGCTAATTTAAACAAACATGTTTCAAATTTCTTTAAATGGAAATTTTATTATGAAATGTCTGATATTAAGACTCAGACTGACCATCTTATGAATACAACCATTAAAAAGATTTTACAATTAATCCCTCCTAAACGACTCAAACGAGGAATTCTAAACCCTCTGGGTTCCCTTATAAAGGTATTAACTGGTAACTTAGATAATGACGACGCTATAAGGTACGATAAACTGATAAATGATGTAAAAATACGACAGAATGCGTTTAATAAAAAGATCACGCTAGTTGCCGAATTGGTGGATTCATTTGTCAATATCTCTAGTTCAAGTAGAGACAATTTCATTCAGTTAGATAAAGCTATTTGGGAAATTAGAAAGCATTTTAATGAAACTAAAACAGCTTTAAATATCAATAAAGTAATAAACACCTACAATCTCTTTTTTCACAATTTCCAAACGCTCTATATCAGATTGGATGAAATTGAAAATGTCATAGCCTTTAGCAAATTAAAAACATTGCATCAGTCTTTAATAGACCCAGATGAACTGTTAGAAATGTTAAAAACTATTGAAAAAACAGATAAGCTTATGTACCCTGCAAATGTTGACAATTTATTAATGTTAGAGCAATGTATAGAGTTAAAAGCCTATTCTAAACAAAGTCAGATAACGTTCATTTTTAATATTCCACTTGTTAAAAGGGATATGTACACGTACTACAAAGTAATACCGTTACCTATAACCAACTCCTTTAACCAAACTACCCTAATCATACCTAACTACCCCTACCTGATATTGAAAGGGTCGAAAGCACTTTTTCCTCTACAACCGTGTAAAGAGATCAGCAAAGCTACATACCTGTGCCACGAGGCCGAACTGCAGCCATCCACAAAAGACAACTGTATTACAGCACTTATGACCTTTTCCAAAAATCTAAGTACGTGCACTCCAATTCTAACTGAAATTAAAGACTTAAAAATAGAGTTAATACAAAAAGATCGCTGGATAATTTATTGTAAGACCGAAACAATGATGACAAAATTTTGTAATTCAGAAGAGTCTAGAGAAATAATTAAAGGTACTTACATACTTACCCTGGATGACAACTGCGAAGTTAAAATCAAAGACTTGACCCTGAAAAAACACCAGTTCCTAGGCGAAGCAATTATTTTTGAGAAGCTTCCTATAATTCATTTTCCAGAGTTGCCGACTCAAGAAGAAAAACCATTAAGAAAAACCTTAATTAATTTGGATCATACCGAATTAACAAATCTGCACCAACTGGCACGTAACCTGCGAAACAGTGAAAGTGAAAGTCAATATAGTGAATGTAAAAGTGTGATAAAAGTGAATAGCATTAGCATCGGGACATTAATATTATATATAATAATAGTTGTAAGCATTGTAACCCTTATTTTATACAAATATAAATCTTTTATTTTAATGAGTCGAAATCATCAGACTGAAAATAATCCCTCTGATGACTTCGAACTTAAGGGGGGAGGAGTTACGCTTGCTGGTCCTACGGTCAGGTTCGTAGAAATACCCAGTCAGCAAAACTAAACCTCCACGAAAGCGCGTGGGCGCCGGATTGTTTTGACTAACGCTCAGACGACCACACGCACGGCGTTCGCCGGGCTCCTCTCGAGCTCTTAGTTTTAAGACAGTTCTATTGTAGATTCCATGTAAGAAACACGCTCTATTGTAGAGTAAATAAATTTTATATTAATTTTTAATTCTTTTTAAAAAAGTCCTTGCGCCCTGCATAAATTTGACTACCTAATACTGTGTTTATTTATTTCATTCAATTAAAAAGTATTATGTGATAAAAATACATAAATTTTGTTTAAATATTTTTAGTTTTATTTTTCGTTTAAAGCCTCGGATAATATATATACTGTAAAATGAAAGAATTTATAAGATTTATATGATTTATTTGCGTATGTCTATTTCTACAAGTATGTGTTTTCCAATAGTTTCTTACGACGACTTGAGTTTTTACGCGATCTTTAGCTATTAGAACTTTGTTAAAATATAAATGTACGTTCCAGCATATGTATATTCTTTTAGTTCTAGGATCGTTCTTATGGCGCTGTAGTTCTTTAGCGTTTATCCAAATCAATGATTTTAGTTTTGCGTTACTTTAGAAGACGTAACACTACTATAATACTACTTAAAGAGGTAGGTACTCGCTCGAATAAGCCGCCCGAACAAATTAAGTGGGGCATAGCGAGTACTCGCTGGAATGCGCAGCCTGGTCTGGGGAAGTACCTTCACCTTACAGAAAACCGTGGTCTCAATAAGTTCCTTGCGGCGAGTAAGGTTGCCGGAGCAGTTGTGGATTCGCTGCGCGGACAGCGGAGGACCGGCAGTGCTTGTTGCAATCATTGCTCGGCGTAGACGCGGCCCGCTGGTACGGCGGTCAGGGAGCCCTGATGAAACGGCTAACCGCTGGCCGCCTGCAGGTTGAACGGGTTCCCGAACCCGTTTTACTTAATCTTCGCCCTGGGAGGCTTAACCGTTAACCTGTGTTATGTTTCTGAAGTAGTAGCCGTTGACCCACAGAAGGGAATCAGGGGCCCTTCCGCCCGCCGTGCCAGCAACCGTATTATCTGTGCCGAGCTTCTGCAGTTCCAGTACCGCACCTTTTGTGCTCTAAGCTGTCTGTGCAGCAGTGAATCCTCATCTGTAGTCTAAGTAACCTTTTTTTAAAATATGGCAAGAATTAAAAAAGTTTTTCCAGCGGCCACTCCATCCATATTTAACGTGGATTTTTGCAACATTAGGGCTAATCACGCCCAGCTTAACGCAGTCCACCACAATCTTGAAACTGCGCAGCTGAACTTTTCTAACGGAGACGCAGAGATCCTGCCCGACCGATACATCATACCTACCTATACATAATCCCGGCTACAAACTCGAGCAAAATGTTGTGAGTCGTGCCGATGTATGTATGTTCGTCCGGGAGGATATCTGCTGTCACCGCCTTCAAAGCCTTGAAGACCTGTCGATATTATACACCTATAATAGACCGCGGAGATCACGGTGGCCACACCCGCATCTATGCGTGCCTTTACAGGTCTCATAGCCGTGACACGGACGTAGCTCGAATCTTCACGCACCTGAGTGACGACTGACAAGTTCTAGAGCAATATCTCACAGCCAAACTAGTTATTTTGGGAGACCTTAACGCCCACCATCGTCAGTGGCTTAGTTCTCAAACCAATAACTATGCAGGGATATCTGCTCATGAATTTCCTCTGACCTATGGATTCTCTCAGTTGTTACTTTCTCCAACGAGAATACCAGATATTTATTTATTTATTTAATGTATTGCAAACTTTACAGCTTCTTAAATCTAAAAAAAACAATTTTACAAATCAATTCTTATAAAGCTTATTACAAAGTTTATACAAATATATACAAATCGATGACGACGTACCGTTATGTTTTAAAAAGAAAGTAGGCAAATAATTATTATTCTATAGTATTTTTTTTTATAAAAGGATTTAAGAGAAAAAGAAACAAAAAAGGGACGGGGGATCAATAGAAGAGTAACTGTGTATGTGTGTGTGAGAGAGGGTGTGTAAGGGTGTGTTTGTGTATGCGTGTGTGCCTGTTCTGTCCAGTTTATTTATGTATTTCCGTTAAAAAAGACTTCTTAACAAAGTTAATAAAAGTATTTCGATGCAGAAAAAATATGTCAGCGCCTCTGAATTTGCTTTCGTATGCTTGGACGATTCTTTGCAAAACAGAGTGTTTGGCGTAATTTGTGCGTGCCGACCCAACGTCCAGAGAGCGCATGCGTCTGGTGCGGATTGAGTATGCCCGTACACCAATGCGTTCTGTAAGCTCAGGACAGTCTAGGACTGCATTCACTACGTCGAACAATAGTTTCATATCTGTAAGTAACCGTCTATCCTCGAGAGAGACCAGATGGAAAAAATTGAGCCTGTCGGCGTAATCACCCCGCCTACCTAAGCGATAGTTTAAACGGCGTGTAGAATTGCGCTGAACGGATTCTAGTTGGGCAATATGTGTTACATAAGTAGGGGACCAGATCGGTGATGCGTATTCCATAATACTTCGAATATATGCGAAATACAGCGTCATTAAAGATTCTACCTTTTTAAAATATTTAGTAGCTCTATGTAAGAATCCCAGCATTTTGTGAGCTCTGTTACATATATACTCAAAGTGAGAAGTATACAAAAGTTTGCGATCTAGCATAACGCCAAGATCTCGAACAAGCTCTGCTCTAGGAATAATAGTGCCATTAAAATTATAATTATGGGTTATTCGATTACATTTTCTAGTAAAGGTTATTACTTGACATTTCTTAATGTTCATATCAAGTCGATTACGTACACAGTATTCCGAGAGTCTATCAAGATCCATTTGAAGTTTAATGCAATCAGCGACAGATTGTATTGGCATAAAAATTTTCTTGTCGTCCGCGTACAGTAGAACTTTAGAATACGTGAAACATGTCTCAATGTCATATATAAATGTTAAAGAGCAAAGCCCCTAAATGGGACCCTTGTGGGACGCCCGATGGGACAGTCATGAAATTAGATTTGTAAGTTCCAATCCTTACTGCTTGCAGGCGATTTTCGAGATAGGATTCGAGCCACCTCAAAAGATCCCCATGCACACCGATACTAGTTAATTTGGATATGAGAATGCCGTGATCAATGCGATCGAAACATTTGGAGTAATCGGTGTACACAACATCGACCTGAGAACCTTTGTCCATATGTTGAGTAGCAAAATCAGTAAATACGGAGAGATTGGTCTTGGTGACAGTTGATCTTTTACGCATGAAGCCATGTTGTGACCGTGGGATGAAGGCTGCAGCGACAGGGTATAATTGGTCGTGTACAATGGATTCGAATACCTTTCCGAAAGCAGAGAGTGTTGAGACCGGTCTATAGTTTTCCACGTTCTGTGTTGGACCACTTTTGTGTATAGGGATAATATAGGCTTCTTTCCATTTTTCAGGAAAAACTCCTTCCTCAATGGATCGTTTAAAAATTATAGTTAATGGGAGAGCAAGCTCCTTAGCGCATAATTTTACAAACATAGTGGGTATACCGTCACTCCCGGGACCTTTATTTTTGTCTAATATAGATGACCATACGAGCTCCTTACTGGACCTTCTACTGACTACACGTCCGGACTGATATTCCATCTCAGTGGATGCGCCTCTTGGCTCTTCGGACCACTGCTTCGGTCGGACTCAAGTGTCATGCACACAACCCGATCCATCTGGGCCAAATGATGGTGCAGACTTGGTACAAAATGTTGTTTTCATACGGCAAAAATGGCATTCTAGTCACTTTACTCCATTATTATTCATTATCTATACATAAAAAAGGCTTTGTCCTGAATGACTGATGGATTAACGCACAGCCTAAACCGCTGATCGTAGAGACCTGAAACTTGGAGGGTGTGTTCTTTGTATGACGTAGGCATACGATAAGAAAGGATATTCCGGAATTCTACCCCTAAGGGGGTGAAAAAGGGGGGCAAAGTTTGTATGGTACAACGTGATTCCTTGGTCGATTGGACTTCAAATTTTGCATAAACCTTTTTTAACAGAAGTGATGGAAGACGTGTGTTGTTATTTGGCGGTTATTTGCTTCGAAGTTGATATTAATACTCCTTAGTTCTTTTGATTTAAATAACATTTTATTTTGACACATGTTTGAAAACTCAATCCGATTTTATTCAAAAAAGGTTAAACTTACTTAAAAACATAAACAACTTCAATAATCTTTCATTCATCAAAAATTGGAATGTCTCGAATGTCACCGTACTATATTAGTACCTCATTAAAGAGGTTTCTAAGCTCAAAGAGGTTATGCGTTTTTTGGGTGTTTGATTTTTTGTGTTTAATAATACTTAAAGTTTTCTTTTTCTACCTGTCTCATACACATATAAAATGCTTTGTCCTGAATGACTGACGGATCAACGCAACTGATCGTAAAGACCTGAAACTTGGAGGGTGTGTTCTTTGTATGATGTAGGCATCCGATAAGATAAGGTTTTACTGAATGGGTGAAGTGCGAGTCGGATTCACGCAATAAGGGTAAACTGACTGACTGAGCTGGTGAAATTTTGGCAATTTTTTATGCACACGCCGCGGAATAATTCTGAGAAAGAAAAAATGGTCAAGTGCGAGACGGACACGCGCAATAAGAGTAAACTGATTTTAATGATATTTTGGTAAGTTGTTATGCACACGCCGGGGAAGGTTCCTGAGAAAAAAAAAGGGTCAAGTGCGAGTCGGACTCGCGCAATAGAGGGAAACCGATTGTAATGAAATTTGGGTAAGTTGTTATTCACTCACCGGGGAAGGTTTCTGAATTAGTACAACCCTATTAGGTTGTTTTAAAAAAAGAAACAACGTTCGCCGATTCAGCTATGTTTATATAAAAGAAGAAATTGACTGGCTGACTGAATAATCGATCAATGAACAGGTAAAATCGCTGTGTCTAGAAGCATGACATTTTGCACAAACGTTCCTTAAATGACGTTAGTGTGCAGTAAGAAGGGATTTTTGGAAATTAATCAAATCCAAACGGGAGATAACATTTATTTCGAGGGTCATTATCACAAATAGATTGGAAATCTTCTTGCCTTTCTTGAACGTTTTTCAACCACTTGAATACGTACGGCCCCATAGCACATCCAAACAGTGAGGAAGACTATACAGAAGACGTCCTAGGACATCAGCCCATGTGTCAAGCCTCTTTGGCCTATGAGAAAGTTGACTGGCAATACGTCGAGGTGTTTCAGATGTCTGTGTGATTTGACAGCGAAATCAGTTCTAGAGAACAGTCAAACATGACCTATCCAGTTACAAAAAAGGAGTGCAAGCTAGGGATGTCATGTCCTCGGAACTGTTTACAATCGCACTGATGTTTTTAAGCCTTGACTACTGAAAAGGACAAGGCATAAGTAAATGTAAACAGCGAGTAAATCTCACACCTACAATTTTCTGACAATGATATTATAGTGCAGTTGTAAAAATCATTTTGAAAAAGAAGCAGCTAAGGAGGGTTGAGCAGGATTTAGGAAGCTTCGTCACGTCTTTACGTCGCCCATACTGCTGTGCTCTTACCTGCTCTTTCTGGGACAAATAGTCCATACTAATATCATAAATGCGAAAGTTACTCTGCCTGTCTGTCTATTTGTCTGACAAAGGCTATTTGAAAACGTCAGGTGTGAGTCGTTTTTTTTTCTATAATTGAGAAGTTGCCGTTGAAATCCTACACCGATAATCTAATTAAGGGTGGGTAGAACCGCAGGAAAACTTGGCATGGAGATAGTTTGAGTCCGCGGGAAGAACATAGGTTACTTGAAAACGTTAAGCGTGAGTCGGTTTTTTCTATAATTAAGAAGATGCCGTTGAAATCCTACACCGATAACCGAATTTCGGGCGGGCCGAACAGCGGGCAAAAGCTAGTAGATAATAAATAAAGCAATCGCGTATCAACACGACCTACATCATCAAGTACTAAGGAACTACTTCTCTACTCGCAAAAGGTTGTACGAACAGTTGACTGTTAAGGTGGATAGGTACATATTATTTGCAACACAAGATGCTATGCAACACGAGTGTATGTAGACGGTTTGCGCGCATTACCAACGGCCATTCCTGGCAGTGTTCAGCGCGCACGCTATGAAGCCATTTGATGTTGAAGTATACATGACTATATTAATGTTTCAATAATTTGATTACACCAGTGAATAAAAAAAGTCCCAGTCGTCATCTCCGTTCATGTTTTGAATCGACAATTTAAATATCGCTGGCAGTAGGCAGGTCCGCCGCGAATTAGCCGTCCAGATTACTCTGCGCGCACTCAAAGCGTTCGTCTAAAAACCGATAGGTGGAAACCAACGCGAACCTTGCGAATGCACGTAGCGTGCGCGCAGTTGATTTTAATGCGTTCGCGAACACATTGAAATGTATGGGAAGTGTTGCATTGCATGTTGTGTTCCAAATAATCTGTACGCGCCTTTAGACGATCCTGTAGTGGTGACCGTACAAAATCGCTACTGAAGGATTGGCGTGCCAACACGACTTAACATCAAAACAGTTACGAACCGCCTCTACATTTGGAAGGTTGAACGAACGACCGTTGGAAGACGGTGCAGTGTAGTAGTAGTAAAAAATGCGGGCGATCCGAATAGGTACATTATTAAATGACTATATTATCCCGAAAATAGGCCAACCCATGCCCGGCTAGGGGGGGGGGGGGGCAGCTGCCCCCCTGCCCGTACCTGGCTACGCCCTTGTAGGTGGGGCATGGTCTTACTGTACCTCAGTACAGTAAGACCATGCCGGAAATCTCCATTATACAGCGAGAGGTCCGGCGGGCGTTGCTTTTTCTAGACCTTAATAAGAGAGGTGTTACACAGTGTGCTCCTGAGTTATGTCCTATACTCACGCGCCGCTTCGCGCTTTCCTACCACACTAGGTAATTTTCGTCTTCATGGAGGACTGCGAATGTGCACTCGGTGCCCAAAAAGGGCGATAGATCAGATCCAACGAATTACCGGTCTATCGCTATTACCTCTCTCCTCTTTAAGGTGATGAAGCGTGTGATTAACACCCAGCTTCTAGGATACCTAGAAATCACGACCTGGTTAGCGACCGTTAACATGGCTTTTGCCACGGTCGCTTGAGCCTTGTAGTGTATCTCACAGACCGATGGGCACTAGCCATTGAGAGTCAGGGGGAGGCATTTGCACGTAGCCTGCACATAGCGAAGGCGTTCGATCGGATCTGGCACTGGGGGTTTCTATTGAAATTGCCATCTTACAGAGTGCCCTAGGGTTTGTGCAAATGGGTGGCTAGCTTTTTGTTGGGCAGACGCAAACGACCGACCGATGACGTAGTTGGCGGTAGTTGCTCTGATAGCATGAACATCAATGCCGGAGTACCGCAAGGACATCAACAACATACATTGTTAAGTTCCACTGCATATCAATGACATGTTGGACATCAACAACATATATTGCTATGCAGATGACAGTACTGGAGACCTTATTACTCGGGTCGTGTAAACATATGTCGTTCCGTCTGGAGGAAAACGTGTAGAACTTGTGCCTCAAATCGAGATCACTCAGTCCAAGGTCTCTAATTGGGAACGAGAAAACTTGGTCCGATTTAACCCTACAAAGATACAGGTCTGCGCGTTCACTGCTAAGAAAACCTCATTCACTGTGGTCCCACAATTCCAGAACAATTCCTCTCCATCTCCAAGAGCATTGGGATCCTTGGTGTTGACATCTTCAGAGATCATTTGCAAGATAAGGTGAATCTGGCGTCCTAAAAACTTGGTGTACTCAACAGAGCGAAGCGGAACTTCACGTCGGGGCAAAGGTTACTGCTTTACAAGTCGCATATGGAGTACTGCTGCCATCTGTGAACGGGTGTACCTGGACACTATCTTGGCCCATTTGACTAGGTTCAACGACGGACTGTCAGAATTGTCGACGATCCCAAACTCACCTGCCGAGCTGCTGTCGAGCCCTGAAATCTGAGGAGAGACTTTGCCTCCCTGTGTCTGTTCTACCGCTTGAACAATGGGATGTGTGTTTGAGGAATAGTTCGATATGATGCCCACGAATACTTTCCACCATCGTACCGCTCGCCATCGGCAGGGAATTTCATCTTCCTCTGTAGAACCAAAATGGTCGAGTACAATGCGGTCTCAGAGAAACTTCCCTCGCGAACGCTTGGGTTGTGGAATGAGCTCCCTGTCAAGGTTCTCTAAGGACTGCAGTATGGGGTTCTTCAAGAAAAAAGACATTATATTTTTGAAAGGTCGGCAACGCTCGAGTGATACCCCTGGTGATAGAAGCGTCCATAGGCTACAGTGACCGCTTACCATCGGGCGAACCGTGGGCTTGTTTGCCACCTTAATGGTATAAAAAAAAATTGAGTTTTCTAAACCGCGTCGAAATCAATTCATCAGTTTTGGTCTTACTTGAAGCCATTATCAATAGGTATTTATAGGAATTACCTAGGAGTCAGAAGTGTTAGAGACTTTGTAATAAGGTAGACGGGGGACGATGGTATGCATCAAAATAGTCACATGATGCTACAAAACAAATTAAACGGGAAATCTTGGTAATCATATGGAGTACTGCTGCCATCTCTGGGCAGGTGCACCCGGATACCAGCTTGACCCTTTTGACTCGGTTCAACGACGGGCTGTGAGAATTGTCGACGATCCCAAACTCACTTGCGGTATCGAGCCCTTAAGTCTGAGGAGAGACTTTGCCTCACTGTGTGTGTTCTACCGCTTGTACAATGGGTTGTGTTCTGAGGAATTGTTCGAAATGATGCCCACGGCTACTTTCTACCATCGCACCGCTCGCCATCGGCAGGGAATTCATTCTCACACTTTAGAACCTAAATGGTCGCGTACAGTGCGGTTTCAGAGAAACTTCCTCCCGCGAACGCTTAAGTTGTGGAATGAGCTCCCTGCCAAGGTTTTCTGCAAGGACTACAGTATGGAGTTCTTCAAGAAAGAAGTTATTAGATTTCTGAAGGGTCGGCAACGCGCAAGTGATACCCCTGGTGTTGCAAGCGTCCATAGGCTACGGTGACCGCTTACCATCAGGCGGGCCGTAAGCTTGTTTGCCACCTTAGTGGTATAAAAAAAAAAAAAAAAAAAAAAATCAAGAGTTTGTAACTGATATATATAAGGAAATTTACTATTATGATACATTATAATATGTATAGTATCCAAATGTCAAAAGAAAAATCTTACCTTTCGTACGTAATTTATGGACGTTAAAGAAAGCAAAGTCGTAAAATATTGTCACCATAAATCATGACGGCGTATATATTGTCCGAGATAGCGGCTCTGCCCCACACAAACAATGATGGAAAGGCACCCTAACGACCAGGGGGCTGCCCTTCTGTAGCTAAGCTTAGAAGATATGTGGATTCGGATTTTACCTAAATATGTAAAAAATACCTTTATTATATATATACTTATTTTTGCTTGCAAATCTGCATTTTTTTACATAAATAATCTTAGATCTCCAAAACAATGCTGGTTATAACTATGGTCTAAGTCTGTGCGGCTCTAAATGTCGTCTACGTATTTTGAATAATTTTTTACCTATTCTTTTGTAAAGGCCTAGTTACTGGTAACGAAGTTTATAGTAAGTACAAAAAAATTGCATACTAAGTTGGCGAGTGTAGATTAAGTCTAAAATGCTTATGGCGTCCAGTACCTACAACCTTCAGTGCTACTAAAGATGCTTCGCCGTTTAATACGCAGACCAAAAAACCTGAAAAGTGTGAATGTGACTCACGACCGTGTACAAACTAATCGACTCACATATGAGATAAGCATTGATTTATTATTTAAGTTAGGCGGATGTAAAGTAGAATTAATGTTGATTAATAATTTGTAAAAGTAAACCAATCAAAAATTACATAAAGGTAGGTATCCACCACTTCTAAAGAATTGAACGTAGCAAAAATAAAAAAAGACTTGTTTCGGGTGTCGGACACTTCCAATAATGCGGAGGGTAGTCGTAAGAAACACGTGGTGGCCGCATAGCACATCTATAAATGTGTGAAGGGCAAACTTTTGGGTAAGAAGGTCCGAGTTACTTTTAAATGAAATCTTAACGAGGATGAGGCTTGTTTGAGTAAATCCGAATTGGAATACAAGTTTACGAATTTTGCCCATTTTCCTTTGGCGACACTAATGTAGATGCCACAGCTATTGCCACAATAGCACGATTTGATATTATCGGTGGCATGATCATTATCGTTGACGACTGCCAGTCGGATGACATCGGCTGGACCGTTACTAGGCCAGCGGGACTGGTCGGCATCCTACGTAGGTATTTGGTTTGCGTCTGCCAGATCCGATCATATGTTACTATTATTAGAATAGTTTGCATCCCGAAAAATTCAAAAGTTTCTGCGGGAATAACTATAAACGAGCTTAAACGAACTATAGCTACAGCTATAGCTTGCTATAGATAGTTAATTAAGTATAATTAAGGAGTTGACGTAAGAATCCTACGCCGATAACCAAATTTAGGGCGGGTGGAGCCGCTGAACGTGGACTTACAATTAAAAATTTTCTGTTTTGTCTTTACAAGCAGTTACTATGTAACATCAGACCAACAAGCTAATAAATTGAATCATCTATACTAAAACAAGGGCTATCTTGTAAAATATACGTGCAGGTAATTACAGTTGATCGATGTGTAATTGTGTATGTGTCCTGAAAACCAAAAATTAAACATTTAAGTAAGTAGGTTATTTGGGCGGATAGCCCATCAGCACAAGTATTAAATGGGAAAAAAAGAAAACAGGACCTATCGTCTTAACTTTTCCCAAAAGAAAAATGATAAGGCACTTATTTAATTTAATTATAAATGTATTTAAAAATTTAGTTTGTAATTATTATTGACTATAATTATTCTTAAATCTCATTTATGAAACAATTCAAAATACAAACTAACTGGCAGCGTAAAGTTTGGTATTAGTTTGCGTCACCACGTACTTTCATTTCAAAGTAACAGTCACAACCAGTGCACAACAGTCGTGTATTTTTCAGAGTTGCAAATATAGATGAATTCCGCCATTTCAAACACCTATACGCGAGCAGTTTCCTATAAATGGACGCGTACTTGTATAAAATGGAAGAACGCTGTTCCCATGTTATTCTATTTAATCAATTCATTCTATTTTTCAAAAATCTATTGGTATCATTGCTTTCTAAAATATATAATTTCTTTTACAACCATTTTCTATTTTATCGGAACATCCATATTCTTATCAACACATGAGAAGCGTTCGCCCGCCACAGTAATTCGGACCCGTCTCACGTCCGGGCCGGCGCGTAATTGGCGACGTTTACCATCCGTGGCCGTTGCTCGCTCGTCCCCGTGTCGTCTCGTCTCCGAGAAAACCAATAACTTTTCGTCATAACTTTGGATACAGGTGTGTTATGGTCTATTGTGCAAAGGTATGTATGACCTAAATGTAGTTAGGTACTTAAAATTTAATCCACATTATATGGTACCTACCTATGATTATTATTTAAGAAAACAGTATTGTTAAAGTTGACTTTGGTATAGATGTATGTATGTATGTAGTTTTCTTTGTTCCCTCCTAGAGGCCAAACGGCTGGTCCGTTTTCAATGAATTAAGGTAAAGGGCCCCAAGTTCGTACTAGTACGTTATTTCGAAAGTTTTTGTTTCTGGCGTTAAATTAGCATTTTTTTTTAAATGATACCGTTCCAAAAATTCTCTATTACATAACCTGTCTAAAAAACTAACTACCGATATTTTGATGTCGAAACTGCGTAAAACATGACGCCTGAAATTCTCATTTGGCAACAAAGAGCTTTACGAGGACTTCGTGTTTCTTACGTCAAGCACGGGACTTCTTATGCTTACTGAAAGTCAAAGTTAAGTCTTTTTAAATGAAACTTATGGTTGCACTTTTTAATATTTCTTGAAAATTAATTTAAGATGTATTTTATATTATTTGTTACCGAAGAATTCATAAAAATAAGGATGAACTGAATAACGAAATAGTAGTGCGTGTTATTCCCGAAGTTAGGTTATTTAAGTAACTTTTTTATTGCTTGTACAATTTCTAAATAAACATATAATAGTTCAAAATTAAATCAAATAATGTAAAAAATAAAGTTTATTGTAAGCTAAGTTCGTTATATCCTCATTCATTGTACTTTATACTATGCGAGTTAGGCTGATTTTGGATTTCGTAAGGATTTACCTGCACACAGGTATCTGTAACTAATTTGCCTTTTTATTTGACTTGCTGTTGTCTTTATGGATATTGTTGTTACACATCGAGTACTAAATAGTTTTTTGACATTTTATAATTATAATCTAAAAACTTAAGTGCAGGATAATTCCAAAACAAGTAACACGAAGAAAGGTACCAACTATTTTTTTTCTATGTCTCTAAGTTCGTCAGTGTCATATCAATGACAATTTATGTGATCTGGGTTAAAATCGGAATCAGAATAATCCAGATTTTTTTTGGGGAGTTTTCGGAAAACTTTGCAGAAGCTATAATACAGTAATTAGGAATGGTACTGAGGAGATTGATATTTTTAATGACTCTTTGCCTAAATTTAAATCACAGATAATAAGGACATTCTCATGTCCTGACCTTCCCACTATAAAAAAATATAAAAAAATAAAAAAATAATGGAAATATTTTATTATTGGTTGGTTTATAATTATTGTAGAAACATAAAACTGTGTCTAAGTATTTTTGATATCTTATGATTTTAGCCATATTATATTTGATAATCGATATGTTACTACTGATTTGTGTTTTGCGGCAGGAAGCTTACCACAAAACTCCTCGTGGATCTGCCACTGAGAATAGAAGATGATGACGAGCAAATGCCTATGTCTTATAAGGAACCTAACATTTTATCAGTTACTGCATTCAGTAGGGGGGTTTAGTCAAAAAACTTGATAAGTGGTAACCTGGTGTTGAATACCAGGCCGACACTGGATCACAGGTTTTATTAAAAGAAACCCAAACGTGAGTCCTAGGGTAAGTTTAGTGGTAACTACCTACATCACGTGTTACTGCAAGAGAAGGGAAAATTCGAAGTTGGTCGACAAGTTTTTCGAAAAAATCCATTAAAAGTACGTTCTGCGAGATCGGTCACGGATTTTCAATTGCAACTATTTATACTACTAATATTTCTATATAAATTTGTTAATAAGTAACCTTGAAAGAACAATTATTTAACTTTAAAACTTTATCCCGAAATTGCGGACACAAATTAACTGTTATGGAAAAAAAAAGGAAAATTCAGAAAGTCGTAAAACATGCCGAAATATGGGACATTTACCTTAGGTCTCAAATTAAAGTTATAGATTCGCTGAGTGTTATATATATATATAAAATAAATAAAGAAACCAACACACCATTTTGTTTTAGTTTTTTGCTTCAACCGTATCATGTTTGGTATCAAAATATAAGCTTAACAATGCCATACCGAAGATATATAACACTTACAGTACAATAGTCAAGCACGAGTCTGAAATTAGAAAAACCTACTTCAGAGAATACTCGAAATAGATTTTCTCACTCGAGGTATATCAAACGTATTTTGTATTAATAAAAAACAAATAGCTAGAAGAGTCTTTTCTGACTCTGGTTATTTTAAACGATAGTGGGTGCAACCGCGGGCAGAGCTAGAAAACTATAACCTTTCTCAAGCATTGGGCTATGAAACGCAAAAATCCCACTGGTAACCTATTTATCTCTAAGATACCAATTTATTATCACAGAATGTATGTGAAAATTTCGTAAGCATTGACGTGTGTCAAACCATAAAACCCATGGGTATTATTAATATTATCTCCCTCAATTATTACAGAATTAATACCCAATATTTGTCTGTAAGACGCAATATTGACATAAACCATGGCCTAGTTACCCAATGGATAATATATGGTGTGGTCCGCCGCTTAGAGTGGCCTGCTCTGAGGAGAGACCAATTGGAGCCCTGGGAACTTCCCCAGGTCATATTTGTGGAGTTCGGTGATTCCTCTGTCCAAGGCAACACAACGGATATCAGAATTTGCATAGAACCCACTACCACAAAGTTCGATGCGCTTCGAGGGCAGGGGAAGGTAGAATATAAGATGCTGCCAGTGATTCTTTGTTGGGCTGTTACAGTCCGCAAGCTGCAAGGCACATCGTTGGAAAAAGCTGTGTCGAATCTGGGGCCAGAACTATTCACAAAAGGGCTAAGCCGTGTAAAAACGCTTGTTGCACTTGATATTGGAGCGTTAGGATCTACGAAAACTACTCAACAAACCACGCAACAGTATTCTTTTGATAAGTTGAAGGGTTTACGGGGCATATGACAAAGAGAAACTTTATAGTACGGATCTATGTTTCGTTTGTGTAGTTGCAAGATTCGGTTTCCTTGTTTGCTAAAACTTAAAGGTTATAAATAAAAAAAAATATAAAAAAATTAAAAAAACCCGACTGCAAAAACATTAAGAACTAAAAAGCAATTAACAAGTGAACCTAAAACATATTTACTTGTATTACAAAATTGTGACCGTGACTTAACAGGTACAGATAAGTCACGGTCACAATGTCGTTAAATGACATTTTGTATGAATTTAGATATATTGTGATTTCATGATAATATAGTACTTAACTGAATATTTAACTATAAGCAGGCTAACTTAAGTGCAAGTTCAATATCGAGCCTTATAGCGAGTGCCTGTTGTCGTTACTAAAAGTAACGATTGTACTACTATTTGAACTTACACTAAAATGAGTCCAGCCTGCTTTATGTTATAATATGCCTTTTTTGAAGTCGGTTAAAACTCATAAAATTTGTGTAAGGTTTTCTTTCTGGTTATAAAAAGCTGATGTCACCAACGTCCAAGTTTCGTCTAGTGTTTATATTACTAGCAATTTAGATGTTAAATTGAATGTAAGAGATTTCACTGGGGCATAATGCGTATCGGAAACTTATCACTAACAGATATCTGAACGCTTTCTACCATCATCACCTGCATCATTTACAATCAGTTCTAATGTCTCTAACAAACCGAGCTCATGAAATTTTTGACCTTGAACATATACCTACCTATTTATATATGCAGCGTCCTACCCAAATGTGCAGTTTTCTGCTTGTCATAAAAAACTATTCCACTGTCCTGTTGAAAATTTCAAACTGGATAAAATACCCTTTACACATTCTTTTCATAGTATATTCTGTATTTGTTTTTAGATATCTTTCAAAACATTGCTTTAAAAATCTGTACCGATCCTCTTGTTCTTTAAATGTAAGAAACCCTAAAAATTCATAAAAAACGGGTTACACTCCGGGAGAGCCGGCAGAAGTGAAAACATACAACCTGGATATAACATGTAAAAATAAAAGGCAATACAATTAAGAAACTCAGTACATACGTGATTTAGGGGTAATTTTTGAAAATAAATTAAAATTTAATATCCACGTCGAGGATATTGTCAATAAAGCTTTTAGAACATTAGGTTTCTTGAATCGCAGTACAAAAGATATCAAAAAGACCAAAACCAAAATAATTCTATTTAATGCTCTAGTCCGTAGTATCCTTGAGTACAACAGCGTAGTCTGGATCCCACATTAAGAAGTTTACAAGAAAAAAATAGAATCAGTACAAAAAAGGTTTCTTGAGGACCTTACTTTTCATTGCAATTTAACTAATAAAATAAATTCATATAAAGATAGGCTTAAACACTTCATCATGTACTCATTAAAAGATAGAAGGTTATTATTAGATCTTTCATATCTACATAAGTAAACTAATGGTGCACTGGATACACCACTTCAACTGTCAGTGCTTTACTTATCTGTGCCCTCTAATTTGCCGAGAATTGGAAGATACTGTCCATTCAATATTAGACATTCAAGAACTAACGTAGGTTTTTGTTCTTCTCTCAGTCGTATGTGCAGAAGCTATAATACAGTAATTAGGAATGGTACTGAGGAGATTGATATTTTTAATAACTCTTTGCCTAAATTTAAATCACAGATAATAAGGACATTCTCATGTCCTGACCTTCCCACTATAAAAAAATATAAAAAAATAAAAAAATAATGGAAATATTTTATTATTGGTTGGTTTATAATTATTGTAGAAGCACTAAACCTAGTTATATTTATTATTTTTAATAACTAATTTGAGATGTGATATTATGTTTTTATTTTTATTTGACATTGAGCCACATTTATTATGGAAGTACATTAGAAAAATCATATTTTTTTAATCTAATATTATATTATTGCTTTATTTTAATTTATCACATTTACAATATACTTGTTAGTTTTATAGTATTGTTCAGTTTATTTAATTTGACATTTGTTTTTAAATTTTATTGTTTTTGACATTTCTACTAAATTTAATCATTACCTTATCTATTATTATTTTTCTAATTTAATTTTATGATTAAATTAGAGAATTGTAACACATTGCACGCTGTGGTAACCTTTAATTATGGATATACTCAGATTGTAACCCTTACGCTAGATTTTCAGTCATTGTATTAGTATTTTTCATGTTGGTCACCCATATTACAAAATAAATAAATAAATGTGTAATTCGCACTTTTAACTTTTCATCAACCCAATTTCCTCTTACTTTTTATTCGTCCTATAGAGTTTAACATTTTTTACCCATCATAAAAAAAGTTCACAACACCGCTAAAAACGTTTTCACTTCAAAATTATAATAGACATGGCATTATGATTTCCGTCTTACGAATTTTCGATCTGCCTGAAACGGACTGACTTCACTTGAAAAACACAGAGTACGTTCCTAACCAACGCTATTTACCCTAAACATGTCATGGCTTAACAAACATATTATAGGTAGGTAAGGACTAATTCATAAATATAACTTGTATAATATTTTTTTCCTTAAGTACATACTAGTGAACCCTAATATATTCCAACCTACCCGTTATTATCAACCATCTCACTGATTCCATTCAGTAAGGCCGAATAAATCAACGGCAAGCCGAAAACCGCCCATAAATTTTGTCCCAATCCTTGGTCATCGTCGACCCAAAAGGCGTTTTAGCGCTAACCCTGGGACGGACCTTTCCGCTAAATAAATCCCTTATCTGCATACGGCAAACCTTTCTAGGGTCCGGCTTAATAAATTCAGGTTAGATCTTGCGAAGTTTCTTACGAAAATAATTAGGAGCTGTATTTACCACCGCCAATAATTCTAATTTGTTGCTAGTTTGTAATATTACATTAAAGAGATCCTTTTACTTTTTATAAGACTTGAACCTTTTAGATAAAATCCGAGTAGCGCATCGATAGTGCATTTGCCGAGTCGAAGGTTCCACAAACATTTTTATTATATTTTTTCTTCAAACCTTCAGGGAGTCATAAACGAAGAAAGATCTTTGCATGTATATTTATTTTGTATTTCATAAGATTGACTTAAAAAGTCACTAGAAGTTGTTTGAATTTTTGATTAAATAGTCAAGGTTTGTACCTTACATAGCGTGTCCACACAATAGTACTTCAATGATACTCGTATGTATGCCATGTACCAAACATGAGAAAATAAGAGGGTAAATGAGTAAGGATATATGTATAAGCATTATTTTCAGATTGTCAGTCACTCAGAAGAAGATACGACGACACTAAGGAAAGGTACGAGTTATTTTTATACCTTTGAATTTTGTTAGAAATAAAATGATTTTGAAAAGCATTGCTCATTTCTTCTTAACATCATAAAAGGTACTAATCTACTTATTTTCTAAATTCAAGATTATTGAGTATAGGTATTGGGACATATAGGTACTCTTACATACACGAGGTTGATAAAACGTGTGTTATAATATGTCTCATTCTTAATGGTAATAACATCTCCTTTGTTGTACCTAAAAGTCTTTCCATTGCCAAGGCGACCGAGCGGGTGCGTTCCCAAATCAATAGTAATTTTGTTCTATACGGATGAATGGTTTTTGAAAAATGTAGCAATAAGTTGATTAAATTTTCTTGTAATTAAATGATATTATTATTCTTTATTAAAAAGTGTGTTTGAAATGGAAATTTCAAGGTAAGATTAGTTTAGTGTACTTATATATTATATGGTACAGGCCATAGGGTGCTAGTTCCTAGTTCTAAACCGTTTACTTTATGTAAACTAAATAGACTCGTCTTAAGTTATAATATTTATTTATTACATTTTATTAAGCGCGGCTTTAATAATCAGTTTTCCATGCAAGTTTTATGTATTATTTTGAATCGGAATCGATTACTTTTTTTATTTACAATCTGTCAACGTATCAATGGCTGATAATTGGTTCACTTTTTTTATAGCTACTTTAAACCAACACAACGTCTGTCAGAATTACGAGTTCTATATAATACTTATAACAAAGTAAGAGAGGAGAGAGAAAGTCAGGTAAAATACATAGGTACGGAAATTAGTTTGTAATATGTATATGTATTCTTTTATTATAAGTACCTGTGCCTCCCGACAATATTACGTGACTTCCACAGCACGAAGGAGCTCGGAAAAATGTGCCACTACGCGGTCACCTATCCAATGACCGACCACACCCGAAGTTGCTTAGCTTTTACGTTACCGATAAATAGAATTTTATTGGGTCATATTTTTTTCTGTTACTGGGTCACTAGCTACAATATTTATTTATAACAATGTTTTTATAAACAACTTTGTTTTTATATCGTTGGATACGCCACGTATTTTTAAAAATTACAATTTGATATTTACAGTTATGTAACTAGGTTTTAGAAATAGAGTAAGTTCTTAACCGAGGCTAAAATTTAATACAAATACAGTGAGTGAAATTTGTTATATCACTTAAACAGGCATCCCTCGGTACCCAAAAGTTTTAGGTCCGCCCGAGAGCCGGGCCTAACCGTCAACCTTCGAAGGGACGAGAACTGAGTGTGCCTACTCAACCTATCCTACATATATATGTAATGTCACATTTCTATAACTGTGTTATTACGATTGAACATGTTACTAAACAAAGCACGGTTAAGGATTTCTTTTGCGCACACCTGATTTAGCGTTTTATACAATTTTACTAGTTTTTTTTTATACCACTAAGGTGGCAAACAAGCTTACTGTTCGCCTGATAGTAAGTAATATATTAGAGGCAAAAAAATTTATGATTGCCGTTTGTAATTATATAGTTTATTACTCGTTTTGATATTCCTATGAGATGATTTTTCAAGGTATTTATATAATGAAACAATTAAACTATTCAGCCAAGAATCCACTGCTGTGTAGAATCAAAGGTTTGTAATTTTTTTATACAAATTAGGTTCTTACAAACACGTTTAAATCATTAAAATTATTACTTTTTTGTAAATTTGGTTTACAATGTAGATTTTGAAGAGAAAAATACGGCAAGAATCTCGATAGTTACTCTTTTGAGAAATTCAATTCGTAAACAACAAATGTATCACATCAAAAAAAATATAAAAGTCAAGAAAGAAGTGTTTCGATTAAAAAAAAACACAATTTACACAACACTTTTAAACAAATATTTTGTTATTAAAGGACGAAAGAAAAGTTCTCAATTGTTTATATATATTTATGGATGTTCAGGCATAACTTTGTAAAGAGCAGACGGATTTTAATGGTTTGTTTTCATAGGAAAGGAAAAAAATGAAAGAATATTCCATCCCTAAGATTTAGATTAGAAGATTTTTCATTAGAATTTTCATCTGTAGGAAACAGATTATCTTGAAAGTCTGCACAAAAATGGTACTCCATAATACTCGAAGGATCTGATGATGGAAATGGAAGTCAGTCGAGGGAAATTCTCAATAGTTTACAGCAGCTAGCTTGTGTTTGGACTTTTAAATTCATCTAGAGGAGAACTTTGGAGTCAGTTATTAGATGTTTTTTATTCAAGCAGCATTTACAACAACATGTAGAAGCCTACACGAATCTAATTCAAGCTTCTAGATAATTTTGAGTCGGCTCAGTCAAAAGTTGAATTATTAAGGTTGATAAATTAGGAACGTGGATCCATTTGTGGTAAAAACGTTATCAAGCCACACATTCGTGTGTAGCGTGGCCGTGAGTCGTAGTGGATATACAAAGCGAAGCTAAGTACACGACGCAATGGATTCACGAAGCTAAGTACGCGATACAATGGATTTTCTAAGCTGAGTACCTACGCGACGCAATGGATTCACGAAGCTAAGTATACGACGCAATGGATTTACGAAGCTAAGTACCTACGCGACGCAATGGTTTCACGAAGCTAAGTACAAGACGCAATGGATTTACGAAGCTAAGTACCTATGCGACGTAATGGATTCACGAAGCTAAGTACAAGACGCAATGGATTTACGAAGCTAAGTACCCACGTGATGCAATGGATTCACGAAGCTAAGTACGCGATACAATGGATTTACGAAGCTAAGTACCTACGCCACGCAATGGATTCACGAAGCTAAGTACGCGATACAATGGATTTACGAAGCTAAGTACCTACGCGGCGCTATGGATTTACGAAGCTAAGTACGCGAGGAAATGGATTTACGAATCACGGCTTTAATTGAATTTAATTTAAATGAAATTATGTATAACAGCACTTTATTTTTAAAACCAAAAATTAAATTAAATATGAATGTATTATTAATATTAAAGTAGTCAACGTCCAGTGCAAAGCAAAAAAACTAGTTTCAGAATTAAATCACGTGATACAATTTCGAACTTCATTTATAATATGTATAGGGATCTGTTAGGTCAGCTTTAAACCTGTTTCTCCCTTGTGGCACAAGATTGAGGTCAAGCGACCAGCATCCCTGTTACACATTTGATCTTGTCTCCACTTCACAAAGACACACTTGTCTCTGTTAGCATTGTGTTACGGCATCTGGTTAAATAACAGCTGACCTTAGACCTTACTATAAAAAAGCGAAGATCAAAACTGTATCGAGGGATGCTGTAAATGTCCAAAGGTCAATCAGAGTCATCTATTGAAATGAAATGATGTAATGCGAGGGGTGACTGTTTTATTTCACGGAAAATGTCCTTATATTTAATATGTTCTAGGTGCACTTATTTCTATGTTATATGCCTTATGTTTTTGCAGTCGAGTTTTTTATTTATTTAAAAAAAAACATTTATTTCGCCATCATAAAATTGTCATTACCGCACAAGTGTGTAATGAATGCTATTAAGAAGCTGCAAATGGTGCAGTAAGAGTTGCTTAATGAGCAAAAGAAAAAAAAAACAGTCAGACACACGAGTGATACCTACTATAAAAGATCCATTTTTCATTACCTTTTTATTACTTTACTTTACCTTACAAGCGTGGGGTATTTGTTAATGTTTGTTTTATATAAGTTTACGTCACAATTATTTTGTTTTAGGTCTAACGTTAGTAGTTACTTACCTTAGTAGTAAATCAGCAACCCTGGCATACCTCATACGTTGGGACGGCCTCCACACTGCCTTGATGTAACACATTTGTAACCCCTAGATGTAAACAGGGATACAGTTAGGGCCATTCAACACCATCTACAGCAATTTCCTTGTGGATATGGGGCGATTCGTCTACTCTGAGGCAATGTCCTCTGTACAAGATATAAGACAGTTAAACAATATTGTTTTATGTGTTAAAATGTGATAAAAATGCAGTCAATGACTTTTCTTTGAAATTAATTTTAAGACTCAAAGTCAAAAGTCAAAGTCAATTATTTTTTTTACAATAAAATAAAAATTTTACAAACACTTTTGAATCGTCAAAGTTATGAAATATTATTTTTTGAACTGACTGGCTTCTAACGCTTAATTGTACAGTTTTGCACAAAAGGCGAGCTATATAAACATTTATAATTATATAATACGTATTTTGATAATTCGCAATGTCATTAATTTACAGTGTCATTGTCCAACAATTTACAGTTATTGAAGAAATATATTTGAAAAATCTATACATTTGCGTACCGACCTACCTATTAAAGGCATTTACTTCTAATATCTAAAATCTACGGAACCTTATGTAATATATATATTAATATGCCAAAATATATCCATACAAAACTAAAATATATTTATAGCTGTGTGGTAATTCAAAGTTTACTGTAGAAAATATATTGAAATATGCGTTGCTATACTTTATATTCATAGATATTATAGCTCCGTGTGTAATGGGCTTAATGCGGTGAAACAAAATACGATAATAAACAATAACACACATGCCTACTCGCAGTTATAATAAGGGCCTTTACACACAACGTTTTTTAACGCGCTGACGACGCGCGTTTTTGATGCGCACGTCCACTGCTCGTAATACAAACGCGAGGATCGTATGCAAAGGTCACAATTTGCCGACTGCCTTGCGTTAGCTTAGCGTTCTAATCGCGTTTAACGTGCGTCGCCAGCGCGTTTAAATTACGTCGTATGCAAAGGCTCTTATGAAAGTTCGGAGGTTAGTGATGTCTTGAAACTCATCCTACTCGACTTCCACTGATTTAACCAATTTACTCGGCCGATCGTGGATTTAGTAGATTACTATCTATTCACTATTATATGATACATATTCACTATATATATAGTAAATTTTTAAGCTTTGTGTTTCATTTTTTATACTTATGGTTTTACTTTATATATTCACTTAAAAATTATATAAATCTGATACTTACATTACGTACCTAAGTATGTAGGTACAACATTAATACCTATAAAATAAACCAATAAACTAGTCAAAGTCAAAGTAATTTTTTTTTATTCAAATTTAATTATTAAATTATTAATTAATAAAGTCTTTTTAATCGTCAAAATTTTGAATTTTTTTTTTTGAATATTATTAGAAACTTTGTTGTAAAAGTGTATATATTTCCCACTAGAGTTCCTTATTTTGCGTAGACGTGTATCATGCAGCTTATATTTTTACTTAGTAGTATTTACTTTGTAAAAGTCACTTTTCTTGCTGAAACTATTAATATTTTTATGTATTTGTTTATTTAACTCTTACATTACATTTAATAAAACTAAATGACGTAAGAAAAATTTGTAAATTTTTATGCACTAAGGCGGACTAATCGCATGTTGTGATTTCTGCCAGCCAACCTTAGGGTGTTTCTGAAAGCTGATAAATTTCATGTTTATGTAGGTAGAGTACAAACAAAATTTAATAATACTAGTTTGATAGATAAACTAATATAAAAATACACATATACAAATAATATATATAGATATAGACATCATATACATACATATACATAAACACAATAAATACGTTAGCATATTTATACACAGTTATGAACAGAATAAGAATAAACATATATATCTTTATGAGTACAACTTTATCAGCTATAAATATATGAGTATCAGTTTTGCAACGATTAAAGACAAAAGGATTTCAGTTTAGTTTTAAAAATAGTAATTGATGGTGACAAACGAATATCAGAAGGTAGGTTGTTCCACAGTAAAGTTGCTTTCACAGCAAATGATTTACCGTATAATGGAGTATAGTTAGAGTTCCTTCTACCTTTGATCTTATTGACATACTTTGTAATATTTGTAGTTAAAGAACTTTTGTAAGTAATGGGGTGCAGAGGGATTGTTAAGGATGTTATGCAGAGGGGTAAGAATGTGAGTATTCCTGCGAAGTCGAATTGGAAACCACTTAAGTTGAGTACAAAATTCAAAAATATGATCATATTTACGCAATCCGAAAATATATCGGATGCATAGATTTTGTAGACGGTCAAGTTTGTCGAGTAGCTCCTCGTTGAGGTCAAGATAGCTTACGTCTGCGTAATCGATGAGAGGAAGCGGTAGTTACTGCGCCAGCATAATCTTAGTTTGGAATGGTAGAAAGTTTTGCAAACGTTTCAGTGAGTGTAACGAAGCAAATATTTTTTTACTTTGTGCGTTTACCTGTGAGCACCACGACAAAGTGGCTTATCTATTACCACTTGCCCGAGGTTATTGACTTTTTCAAGAAAAGGAATTGGTACACCATTGTAAGTAATATTAGGTACTATATTTATGTCCAGGTTTGCCAGCTGACGTTTACTGCCTACAATTATTGCCTGAGATTTACTAGGGTTAAGAAGAAGCCCAAAGGACTTTGCCCAGTCGGATATAATTTCGAAGTTATAATTAATCGTAGAGACAGCGTTCGAAATTTGGTCTACTGTTGAACCTGTATATAACTGGAGATCATCGGCGTATAAATAAGACTGTGTAGGTAGTCAATTCGTCAGGAAATTGATAAAAAGTGAGAACACAAAGGTGACAAAACTCCACCTTGCGGAACTCCGGCAGGTACAACACACCAGTCCGCGCAGCCAGCATCAGTACGTACGCATTGTTGCCGACCTTTTAAATAAGATTCAAACCACATAGCTACTGCTGGAGATATGTTAAGCGAACGTAGTATGCAGAGCAGAATATCAAAGTCAACAGTATTGAATGCATTGCTGAAGTCGAGCAGAGTTAACACAGTTATGTGTTGACTTTCCATATTGTGTCTAATGTCGTCTGTTATTTTCAATAACGCACTGACAGTGCTGTGGCCTGGACGAAAACCTGATTGAAAAGGGCTTAAAAGGTTTTTTGAAAGAAGAAATTAAATAAATTGTTCAATCACTTTGGAGAGTAAGGGTAGAATAGATATAGGACGGTAATGGCTAAGTATAGAAGGATTAGAAATTTTAAGTAGAAGGATTACAAAGGTTTAAATCGGAAAATAGTGTATAACAATCATATCACATAACTTAGTTATAAAAATTTAAATTACAAATTTCCCCCTTTCCCAGTTTTACGTGAAGGTGGTACAAACATTCCATTTCCTGGTGATTATGCCAATCATAATTCAAGAATGTAATTACGAAGTGCATGAAACATTATGTTTCCAAAATGTATTCCTAATATTTTGACGTATAAGTTATTAGATTTCAGAAAATGTTTTTACTACTTAAGGCGCCTAAATTTTAGGCAAATAACAGTGTATATATAAATATATATATATCTCTACACTAAATTCAAGAATTTCGATAAATCGTACAGACAGATCGATAGAGCTTAAAATTCTGACAAAAACTTGTATATACTAGAAGTATCGATATGTTATATTTCAAACCCTCATTAAGAGAATACACTTCGCGGCGCCCGCGCGCGTTTTACATTTTGCTAAAATGTTGCTGTCTCTATCGCACACGACGCGGGCGCGAGACCCTCTTTCTCGATCGGATATCTGGAACGTCAGTATTCTGATAAGCGATATGACTTTCACCGAAAAATACTATATTTTGAGCATTAACGAAGTATAAATATTTATATAAATAATTATCATCAGTAATTTTTCAATTTGCTAAGTATTTAATATGCTGCCATATTGTTTATCCGATTGCCGATTGCGGTAAAACTATGTTAATTAATTGCTTCCACTTGCGCAAAAGTTATAGGCATGAAAGAATGTCATTGGTTGTAATGGAATAGGTTAAATACTCAAAGCATTGACCAGCATCGGACCTAAGTGACGGTAATACAAAACAATCCTATACTTTTGTCAACGAGTGTTTGCCATCTGTAATCAAACTAATCAATCATTGATGGGATTTGCTCAATTCCTTAGTAGGTATTAGACGTCCTGTTCGGCGAGCTCTCAGAGAAAATAGCTAGGTGCCTAGGGGGAGGGGGGGCACATTGATGCACAAAAATTTCAAAATACTTTATTAAGCGTGTAAACATTACTTACAATCAGTCTCTTACGTTTCTTAAAGAAAATAAACAAGAAAACAATATTGTCATCATCTAACTAGACTTTATTACTATCTTAATTATCAAATTAGTTATATACCTAACTACTCAGTAATCAGACATTAAACTTGAACATGGTTAATTCAAATATATTATAACGTAATAAAACCTCCTATCAATAATAAGTATCATTGTACCCCGCACCTTACTGAATCAAAGTGCCCCAATGGACTTTTTCCACAAACAACTAATTTTTTAAATTATTTATTAATATTGTACTCAAAAAAATATTTAAAAACACTTTTAAATATATTTACTTGCCTTTGGCAACATAATAAATAAATAGCATAAACACGTTTGTGACCGCTGGCCGCTGAAGGCCAATGACGAACTAGTGGCGACCGGCGTCACAACTGTCATTCTTGCGCATGTACTTGAGCGTTCTAGTGACGTGCCAGACTGCGGAGTGTTTTTCAGTTTTTAAATATAGGTACTTTATAAATGTGCCCCGTGCATCACTGTGCCCCCCCTCCCCCTACTTATACAAACTTATAAAGGTTATGCGAATTTTTTTTTTGAAAATTCTTTATTTATAGGCAGGACTGAAAATTGAAATAGGAGGAGGTTTCTGAGCTACCATTCATTAATCTTTTCACGGAGACCAGTCAGGACGATAATAAAATAGGTAGGTAACTCGGGACCTCGTAACATTCTTACCCACACATACGGTATCTACCTTTTTTTAAATTTACTTTAAAATCATAATGTTAATAATGGTTAAATTTAAGTACAAATATTTACTTACCTTTTACTTATATATTATAGGTACTTATAGGCTACTTAATTAGTATTTTTCAAAATAATTGTACGTTACGAAATAACGTTACGAAATTGTTGATGAAGTTAAGTAGTAAGTTGTAACTTTTAAAAAACGTGTACACTGCCTACATAACATTTACACTTTATGTTATTGAGTATTCCCTAATATCGGCCATCCTTTACCTAATTAGGCCTTCTTCTATCCTAATGTCGAAACGTAAAAAGGGCAATATAACAATTGAAATTATTTATTTGTGTTGAAACTTTACCATGCAAAACTTTAACTCTTTATAATACCTTTTAAAATAGAAATCGTATTAAGTTATATATGTATTCTTGTTTTTCTTATCATTTGAAAACTGACCAATAATAAATAAAATAAAATAAATAGTTCAAATTTCGAACGGCAACTAGTTTTAATGTGATAAACAGTTTTGTGTTTTACAGCAAAAAAATATAAAGCCACAGTTACATGAATAGACTTATTTAGTATTTTAACATACTGTATTTCATGGAAACAAATGAAGCTGCCCAAGCTTAGGTTGGTGACGACTTTATTCTAATGCAAGATAATGCTCGTGCTCATAGTGCACAATCGGTACAGCCATATCTGAGCCACGTAGGTATACCGGTAATTCCCCCGATATGAATCCGATAGAGCATGTCTGGGACTTGCTAAAATGAAAGCTGCCTTATGATAAAATGATGAAATGAAAGGTTATGATAAACATTTTGTAAAACCGGCGAGGCGCAGCACAGTGCAATTCTGTCACTAATTTGGCAGAAAACGTCAACGGATAACAATATGGAAATATGTTTTTTTTACCAGCAATAGCTTACAATAGTTTTCTTACTAATTCCGGACAGTTAAATATCAATGTAAAAGATATTTTTCTTCTTAATTTAATTCGGTAAATTGAAATAACGGGGCCGATGTTAGGATTCTTATATTATTACAAAACCCTAATGTCGGCCTGCGGCCAAGACAAGGGAGATGACAGCAATTTTATAATTTTTATGGATTTATTAGTATGCTAATTTAGGGCTTTTGAATACCCGTTTATTGAAAAACCAAAGTTCGGCCGCCTCAAAATGTTAGTAATACTATTTTATTAGACTATAAAAATCACGGCCGACATTAGGCTACTCTTACAACATAAGCTGGGCCACATTTACCTGTTTTGATGAAATATAGTACGTTCAAAATAATTAATAAGTCTATTCATGTAACTGTGTGGAACAGTTTTCAATTTTAAATAACAATGACTAATAATGCCTTTTTTTGATTACGATTTAGAACATTCTTTACTGGCCGATATTAGAGTAAAAGAAGGTTGTATTATGGAAATGTTACAAGCGTCCATAGGCTATGGTGACCGCTTACCATCAGGCGGACCGTAGCTTGTTTGCCAATATTTAATATATAATATTTCATTTAATTTTTAATATTTAAAAAAAATTAAATACTGTTCTATTCTTTTTGCTTAGGAATAATTGGAAATCTCTTTCTAGACTTTTAATCTTAGTGACACATTGTTCACAGTAGATGTAGGTACAATTATTTTGAAAAATAGGTATGATACGGCAAATTTTTAAATAGGTATGTATTCATTATAAAAATCCATACTAATAATATATATATGCGAAAGTAAATCTGTCTGTACCTCTTCACGCTTAACAGCTGTACTGATTAAGATGAAATTTAGCATGGAGATAGTTTGACTTCCGAGAAAGGACATAGGCTACTTGAAAACGTCAAGTGTGAGTAGGTTTTTTTATAATTAAGGAGTTGCCGTTGAAATCTTATATCGATAACCTTATTCAGGGCGAGGGGAACTGCGGTCAAATTTGGCATGGAGATAGTTTGAGTCCCGAAGAAGGTCATAAGCTACTTGAAAACGTCAAGTGTTAGTCGGTTTTTTTCTATAAGTGAGGATTTGTCGTTGGAATTCTACACCGATAACGCGGGCAGAAGCTAGTATTATATAAGTGTAACTTACCTACTTATGATCCTGTCTGATCGAGGGTCAATAAATTGCAAATCAAATGGTAACACTATTAATTACAGTTACCTACTATTATTTTCCATGCTCTTTATAGCTGACCCGGCGAACCGTGTTTCTTTTTTTAAAACAATTGCCGCACCAACCTATTGTGAAAGTGTACTAATTCAGAAACCTTCTCCGACATGTGCATAACAATTTCATTAAAATCGGTTTACCCTTAAAGTGCGATTCCGACTCGCACTTGACCGTTTTTCTTTCATAAAAACCTTCCCCTAACACTATCAAAAACAACAACAAAATTTACCCGAATTGGTCCAGCCGTCTTTGAGTTTTCTTTAGTGCGCGAGTCCGACTCGCACTTGACTCTTTTTCTTTCTCAGAAACCTTCCCCGGCGTGTGCAAAACAACTTACCAAAATTCCATTAAAATCGGTTTACCCCTTTTGCGCGTGCCCGACTCGTACTTGACCCTGTCTGACTCGCACTTGAGCCTTTTTTTTCTTTCTCAGAAACCTTCCACGGCGTATGCATAACAACTTACCAAAATTTCATTAAAATCGGTTTACTCTTAGTGCTCGAGTCCGACTCGCAGTTGACCGTTTTTTCTTTCATAAAAACCTAGCCCTAACACTATCAAACACAACAAACAAAATTACCCAAATTGGTCCAGCCGTCTGTGAGTTTTCCTTAGTGCGCGAGTCCGACTCGCACTTGACCGTTTTTTTCTTTCATAAAAACCTTGCTCTGACACTAAAAATAACAACAAAAAAAAATTTGCCGAATTGGTAATTAATTATATTACCTAGGTCTGTGGTGCTTTAACATTTTCGGAAACGTTTTTGTTATAGTGTATAATAAGCACGAAGTTGCAGCTGTTTTGACCATAAATTACAAGTTTTTGCACTCTAATAATTTTAGAACTACACAATTTAACGTAAAACTGAAACACCACGGACCTAGATATTAGTTGTCTTGTTAAAAAAAAAAACATTGAGTTTGAGGGATTGATATACGTCATAGGAGAAAAATCCTGTTGTATGGATGATGGTAATATTATCATAATTTAGCTACTAAAAAATTAAGAAAAAAAAATATTTTCAAATTGTTACAAATTGTTTGGAAAACTAAGAATGATATTCCCTTAAATCTTATTTCATAAAATATATATGAATATGAACAAGTGAATCTGCGAATTTCATTGTTGTAAATAAATGATTATTATTTATTTATTTATTTATTTACTATATAAACCGAGAAAATCTAGATTTTCAACGTGCGGTCACATGCTAGCGCCTATCGTACGTGCAACTATGTCTCTTTGTATGCTTCATTAGTGTGATATGTCTTTGTACACTGGTCGAAACGGCACGCATTTGTTAGGGTATGCCATAGCTTTAAACCGGTGTACCGATTAAGATGAAATTTGGCATGGAGATAATTTGAGACCCGGGAAAGGACATAAGCTACTTCGAAACGTCGTGTGAGGTAGATTTTTTTTAAAATTATGGAGTTGCCGTTGAAATTCTACACCGATAACCGGATTTAAGGCTAGCGGAACCGCGGACAAAAGCTAGTAATGTATTACATTATGCCGTCAAACAAAACGACGAATGCCATGTTCTTTGTTACATTATAACAGTACATAGTCACATACAGATACACTGATGATTTCATCAAATATTTATCAAAATATCCATAATTCATTCGAGGGCCGAGCTTGTGACATTTTATTTGCCGCCTTCTAGTTTAAGATTCATGAAGTTATGAGGCGCGGACTATAGCCAACAGAGTTAAGAGTCTTCAGAAGGTGGCTTAAATGAAATAAAATCTAAACATTAATTAAGCCAAATTAGTTATAGAATAGACCTACTCTTATATTTCTATATACGAGTAGGTACCTCATATTCTGTAAATAAAATGGTACGGTACAAGGTATATTTGTTTCTATTACTGGATAGACATGCTCGATGAATGTGTGATTTGACTCTCATATGGAACCGGAGAGCAAATGCGGCCAGGAGTATGAAACATCAACAGCCAAAACGACTACTAATTTGACAATACGCTGATAATTTAAATTTTACAGGCAGCATTCGATGTTTTATCTTATCCTGGGTTTTGTGTATATTTTGATTTTACGAAGTAGGTATAATTTTTTCTTTTTGTATCGTCGTTGTTTTAGAGCCGTTATTTTGGCTTAAGTTTAAGGAAGTTTTTAGCTAAAAATATTTAATAAAAATATAATTAGCAAAAGAATCTAAATATAATTTATAGAACTTAAATGGTTCATCTTCATTAAGTTCTTTGCCCATCAAAGAGTTATTACACCGTACTAGCAAATTTCGAATATAAATTTTTTACTCTTAATCCTTTCTACAATTTCGTAATTCTATTTATCTCCAACATATTCTGTGGGTGTTGACTTACATACTTTTCCATGGTTGGACACTATACTCTTCTAGTCGCCCTTTGAATTATTTCTCATCTATCAAAGCGCAGATGATGTTCATTGCAGAGCTCCTTATCCTTACATAATAACCAACCTTAATATCCAACAACGTTATTTATATCATATGTATTTTCGCCGTTTTACCTTGTTTACCTCAATATGACATTTCTTCGGCATTCATGCTTTTGGTTTGAGTTTCTTAGATAACATAAGAACATGCTTTACAATAACTTATTGCTATCAATATCTCAGCGTCATATTTTGATTAATTGGCAGTAAAATAGAATAGAAAAATAGAGCATACCTAAAACTAAGCTAAGCATAACATAAAATACAAAATAAACTTCGTCTAGCCATCATATTGAGAGATAAAATTAAACTACAGTTTAATATTTTATTACTACCTAGGAATAACGCAATATTATGTACCTAATAGGTTTTATCCTCTACTCGTCCTAGGCAAAGGGTATCTGAATCAAGTAATATGATATGATAGGGTGGTGATCGGAGGATTTGCCGTCTCGCAAAAGACCGCTGCCTCTGTATTTTTATTTGTAAGATGGAACCACAAGGTGGGTTGGTTCGATTGTTAGAATCAAAAGGGATAAGAACGTTTTCTTATTTTTAAAGAAACTAAATTAATATAATCTTCAAAGTTACATTTTTCACGACTTTTTCTTCTGTTGTCTGTAAAAGTTGTTCTTGTGAAAAATATTGTATTAAAAATTAAAATGCAGTACATTACAAAAAACACTGATTATGAAAACATAAATTGATTATTGATGATTATTTTGCCATAACGTTACTGGAAAATAAAGATTTATACGAAAAAGAGGTTGTGTAAATAGTTTAGCTATACGTATAGGTACAAAAAAGCCGTTGATTAAAAATAACGTCATATTTGAAATAAAGCAGTAGTCTCGCTTCCAAATTATTCACGGCCTATGGTAATTAAAAATTATAAAAAGAAATTATGTGTGTATGTTCACAGTGTTAAAAAAGGATTTTGTGTGAAAAATAACAACAGTCAAAGTAAATATGCAGAATAAAATTAGCACTAAAGAAAAAAATAAAATATCGAGTTATGATACTTTACCAACTAACCGCATGGAGAACGGGCATTATTACCGATAAGTATATATGGGGCGGTGAGCTCGAGTGTGGATTTTGAATAATATATTATTTTCTTATGTAAAATGCCCGATTACTCCCATCCCAGAGATTTTGTCTACGGCACAAAGAAAAGCTCCTTTATGGCTCTTTATGCGTGTTTGTTCTTAGAATTTTGCTATTTCATATGTGTCCCAGTTATGGGCTTATTTCGAGAAAAAGTAAGTGTCTCATATAAGGGACCTATTTTGATAAAGCTCGTCTTTCTTATTTCACACAAAAGCCTACCACAACTATAATCCGACGCGACGTTGAATTAAATAAAATTAATGTAAAGTAACTGGCAATTGATTCTATTAAAAGATTGTCCTGTTTATCTGAAGGTTTTTTGTTAAAAGTTGAAAATTATTTTTATACAGGCGACTAAACAATTAAAAAAAACGTGGATAGTAATGATCGAAAAATAGGTACAAGAAGTATCCATATATTTAGTATCGGTATATTCATGTTATTTAGTATCAGTATATCCATGTTATTTAGTGTCGGTATATCGACGTGCCAAATTAAAAGCTATTAAGCCGTCTTGACTTTTTCAAAAACTTTCACCTGTGTAATATTAGTGAAATAACACAGGTCTGCTAAGTATAGAAATTTGAGATTTTTTTTTTTTTATTTTTGCACAGAATATTATAGAATTTGACAGGTCCAATGTTAATATCAAATTATTTATATTATTTAGATTAATTTTTAGTTTTTACCCTTTATGTTGTATCTACACATACATATATTTAAATAAGAATATACGGATAACCATCTTAAAATCCATATTGTACAGTGTTTTGTATAGGTTTATGAATTGTTAAGGTTACGTTGTACAAAATATTATAGTTCAGTCGACTTCACAAAGAAAAGTTTTCTATTTGTCCAACTTACGCGAATGAAGTTGAAGGCGTAAGCTAGTCATAAATAACTAACCAGCCAATACCACAGGGGTCACCCAGACCCAGCCATACAAAACCGAAAGACTGCGGCGTAAAAAAGGTATATTATTTTATTATCTACAGCCAGCCAAGACGGGGAGATGGCAATATCACCGTATATAGATTCGATTTTCTACGTGAATTCGTTTGACGGCCTTCATAATGCGACATATAAAACTGGGGACTTACGGACCCCGAAACCAATTTCGGGTTATGACCCGACGACTCTTTGATAATATTCTCGGGTTATTAGGTAAGGATAGGAGTTTTTACTATGGCTATTTTTTCCGCTGAAGCTAAATTATTGGGAACCGGTTTATGAGATACGTTCCACGGCTTTCTTGCAAGCTTATTTTCTTTTTATGCTGTCGTCAGTCACCGAAGTTTTCAGGATACCTTAACGTATTTATGAGTCGAGATCGGGAAGGTTAATTGGTTTTCTTTGAATATGTTTTTTTACTGTAACCTACAAGGAATTACATTAAAATCGAATAGGAGTATCTGGTAAAGGCTCGAAGAACGCCATGTATGCATGATTGAGTAATTTTTTTAAAAACTTATCCTAATACTGACTAATATATAAATGCAAAGGACTGTTTGCACGTTATTTGAGTAATAGTGTATCCAACTAATCTTATTTTCGACACGGAGATAGCTATTGGGATATAGATATACCTACTTTTTATTTCGACCCCAGAGTTCCCACGGAAAGGTTTTTTCGTGGGTGATATCGCAGGGTACAATTTCTTCAAGTAACAGGGTGATCTTATTTGTAGCACAGGAAAAGATTGAAAGACGAATATACCAATATCCTGATCGTGGGTTTCTGAGGAATAATATTTTGCCACGGGTAATGTAGGTGTATGGACATAGAAATATATAAAATAGAAAACCTTACCCAGTTAATCAAGGATTACCCGTAGGAATCTATCGGCGATAACCAAATTCGGCCAAGTCAAATCCGCGCGTAAAAGCTGGCTTATAATGCTAGTAGGATGTGCATTAAAAAATCTGTGATCTCTAGCACATTGCAAAGTTGCATCGATCCTTTTATACTTTTTTAGTACTTACATAAACATAATTGCCGAATTAATACTAAACACATACACACAGTCACGATAGCCACGGATCCCTGCTTATATTACCATATTAAATTAACCGACTTGCTGTCTGTATTTTTATCACTTATACAATAGTTTTAGATTTAGTCATTTCGTAAGTAATAACTGAAATCGATGAATAAATATTGAGAATTCTCTAACTAATAACAAAGTTCATAACCACCACAGAGGTTATTACTACAATAAAGAAAGAAAAATAAACATTACGGATCCAATTATGACGATGATTGTAGTTGCACTAAACTGAAAAAAAATAGTTACCAGCTCAAAAAAATATCTCTAAATAGCGTGATGGTTCACTTTGCTGATCCTCTAAGCTTTCTTAAGCTCGAGTTCGGTCACGTAACGTTTCTAGCACCGAGTCTGTCGAATGATCGTGATGTCGTAAAGAGTATCGCTTTTAGCGATCCAAGATATGATACGTGACATGATACCAAATTACTCTTATGATCGTTTTGCCATTTCTACAAGTTTTGTTGTTTCTTTGGGTACTTTGTGTATTATATGTATCTCTTAAATTCGTAAGGTTTATATTGTTAAGGTGAAACTCATTATCATTATTTTTTCATCCAACTTCTATTCATTACTCATAATGTGTTTATCATATATCGCTATAGGCGCAAAAAGCATGCCCTACCCATCTGTCAAATGCTAATAAATGATTGAATATTAAGATTTTTTACTGAATTCATGCATTTTAATTAATTTAATAAAAACTATGGTTATTCAATAATTTACTAAATACACTTTTTGCGCCTACAGTTTGTAGAAGTAAGTACATGACAATCTTGAGTAGCAAAATGTTTATTGTTCTAGATCTTTATTGTGATTAAGTTTATAGATATGTAAAAAATTACGTCGGAATCACCTTAAAGGAATTCTTTCATAAAGGTGAGAAAAGTCTCCCTTTTCGGTTATTATGGAATATGTAATAATATTCCATATTTTTATCATTTTTTCAGAAAAACAAGGCAAATTAAAACCAAATAATGTATAAGACAGTTAATTTAGTAATTTTCTTATAAGTTTTAACAGGTATAAGAGTATTATAAGTTATTCAAAGAAGTTTCAAAGTTATGTTAGTCAACAGTTTTTGTGCTTGATAAAAATGTACAACATAAACTATTACACAAGAAAATAATTGTAAAAACTCATGCTTTCTGATCGTATTTATTACCTTTTTTAATTTTTAATCTCATAGACAAACAATTGAATTTACATTACCATTGAAGACAAAGCAAAAGAAACGAAAAGTGTCGCCATCGGTTGTTTAGTTTCTCACTGACTTACAATGGTATGGCCAACTAACCAGTCCCAAATAATATATAGCTATATCTCCCGAAATTATTACTTTGCAGTCTTTTGAATTATCAGCTTAAAATTAATTCGTTAAAGTTTTGTGATTGCTTTTTAAAATTTTCGAATAAAAAAATACTATATTTAGAAAGCAAACCAAATAAAGTTTATGAAGAAAAATGTATTTATCTTCTATGTAAATTTATGAATATAGGAAAAAAAATGTAATCCATCTTTTGCTTCAATTTCTTCAAATAACTATCCAATCTGTCAGCATTTCATATACAAGATCAATATCAAAAGCGACACAAAAAGTGAACGAATCACGAGTGACGCACCTTAGGAACAAACTACTTTATTAAACCGCTCTCTATATTCATAACGCGTCAGCGACACTATCGCACAAATAATATCTCCCCCGAAGATGCATTCGAAAAGAAATGTATCAGAAAATGTATAAAAAGCAGTATTGTAAATGTAGATACAAGAGAATTAAATTAGCTAGATGCGATAGTCCTTACAAAGTGGATTAATTCATTATTAATTATTGTACTTAACTCATTAGTTGAAGTAATGTTACAAAAATTCGGAAAATCAATCAAACAATAATTTAATAAAAAGTTACCATAAGACATAGTTATGTACTATAGTTTTAATTTTTAAAAGCATTTTGTATGGGAACTCCTTTTTTTACTTTTTGTTTTTTTATTGGAATATCCTCTATAACACATGTTCTATGTAAACTGCTGCTGACTTTTACGGTACAAAAGTTAGCCATTTAAGGATTGGATGGGAATAGAGGTCCCATTGGATTTCACTAAGTAAGAAACCCTAAAAAGCTTTAGAACCAAACAAACATTAAGAGACATTAAAATAATAAGTCGGGGAAAAAGTCTTTTCACATATAGTATGTTTAAACATGTAATACAATCTCTTTGGCTGTACTATTTGTATCTGGCTGATTTTGATGATATTAAAAAGGTTATATTTCAAAAAAAGAAACATATTAGTAAAATGCTGTTTCCCGCTATTTTAAATTTGTTTTTCTTTCTGTCAAAATGGGTGAATCTAATGATGAAATTCGATACATTTTAAAATTTTATTACAAAAAAAAAGAAAAAATGCAACGCAATAATTTGTGACGTTTATGGACTTAATGCAGTGCCAGTAAGAGTAGCACAAAGTTGGTTTAAGCATTTTCAATCCGGGAATTTTGATGTCAAAGATGCACCTTGCTCTTAAGCTCTTAAGTTTTCATATAAAATGCGAAGAAACTTTGTCCCCGACCTATTATATATCAAAACGATTATGGTGTCTATAAACACAGAGAAAAAACAAAGGATAAATAAATATAACAGCTCGGACTCGCGTTGTTCAGTCTATATCACGTCCAGTAACCTAGTATATCTGGGCATCATCGTATCGATGTAGGCGTGTGCAGGCAACCGTATGATTCTTGTAGGGAGATATGGGATTTTTCAAATATACAAACTGAATCGACTGGTCGAAAAGGGATAGCTACTGATGTGGACGATGCAAAATAAAATTGCTTGTTTACGTTACTGTTTTGAAAACGTTTATTTATGAGAAATGGAACATACTGACTTTAGATGTAAACAGTAAGCATGCTTGTCTGGTGTTTGTTAGGGTTCCGTAGCTAATTACCAAGATCGGAAACCTCAGGGTACAGCCACATACTGGTGCTTAGCTGGGTGCTACGCTGCTAGCTGGGTTGTTTGACATAATTATATATATATGCCACACGTAAAGTGAGTATATATATTCATCTATACTCACTTTCACACTACTCACAAGTGCTATATTGACGCTGCCTGTGATATAGATATGGTCTTCTGTAAAATTGGCATCATACTACTTATCGATCTCGAAGTGGTTGAATATAATAATGTTTTAAGATCTGAAAATAGAATATTCGAACGTTTATCAAATAATTGGGAAAATGTGACGATGGTTTTTTGGGTACCCATGTATTATTTTTAAAGCAGCAATCAAAAATTCTACAATTAGTCCAATCAAATTAGAAAATGAAAAAACATTGATTGGTAGAGTTTTTAATTTTCGTGTACATATTCATTAAGACTTCCGTTTTGCATACTAAACCCATATACGGTATATCGGTAGCAAAAAAATAAATAATTGTCTCTTTAACGCCGGATAACAGCTTAATACATATTCATTAGGCCGACCAAATTGTATAATAAAATAAAAAAATATATTTTTTTTTTAGGATATCTCTCCTACACGTTAAGTGGGGAAGAATATTTTTTCAACAAGTCGACCAACTTTAAAAATATAGTCATAAAAGTAAAATTTCGTACAAATTTTATAAATATGTACTTAGATGAAGTTGGTTCTTGTGTAAAGCAGGTATTAAATATAAGTTTATGAACCATGTAAAATTATAAGAAAATTGCTATAGCTTCTTTTTGCATATATCTTGGCGGTACAGGGTAAGACTTAATAATCTAGTTTCTCTATCGTAAGTCGGTGTGAGCTCTAAAGTATCCAAATGTATGTATGTATGAATGTATTACATCAGTAATACATCAGTTTGTTTTAAAATTGCAAAGTTAAGCAACGTCGGGCTTGGCCAGTAATTGGATGGCTTAGCGGCACACTTTTGTTTTTGGTTGTGTTTGTAAATTACGTAAATGGTGGTAAGTGCCCGCGGTACTCGACGCCGACACCAGTTTTTAAATAGGTTAATAAATCCTATTTTGAAAAAGCTTATTTGGAGTCAGCACACTAAAAAAATATTTGACCATTTGAGGTTATGGACCAGTGGATACTGCGCTTGCTTAATTGTTTATTACCATTGTCATTTGTATCATAATAGTTATTCATATTTTTCCATTATATATATTTCTAACCATCAGTTTGGGTTTATGTTGAGATTCATTAGTTAAAAAGTATGACATTATGCATGAGGTAGGTACGATTATGAAGAATAATGCTTTTCATTAAAAAAAACATAAATATAAATTGAAAATTGTCCCTATTTTAAAACTGTAGTCGTATTTTCAGTACTCAATGATCAAATTTCTCCACAACCGTGTTAAACAAAAACCTTTAAATATATATACACATACATGTAATGTATATAACATATGTATTTATATATTTCTTGGCTTTAATCAACATAAATCATTTAGTGACACGCAAAATTAAAAAAAAAAAAAAAAATTTAAAGTCTTAATTTTTATTATAGATAAATTTATTTATTTAAAAAAAAATACATACTCATATTCTGTCAAGCCGAGTAGTCGGTTAATTAAAAACCCTACACTACACCATTTTAAAATTTTATTGTACTCCTTCTTCCATAAAGACACTAATTTAGACTGCCGTATGCTGCTTATCATTTCATATTAAAATTATGTAACCGTATTGAACTCACCCCTGTGTTGGGGAATCCCCTCGCCCCGCATTCTAGCGCTGGGCGCCAAATGGACGATTTTTTACATTCAATTATATTATTATCTACCCTCGTTTACGTTTTATATAAATTGGTCTGTCTCACCCTTATTAATGATGAAAACAACATGGCGTGGGAGGTAGCCGGTGATAGATGATGAACAGACAATCAGTAAGGGTAGTTCTCTTAATTAAGGACAGTAGTGTGTCATACTGCCATTTACCTTGTTCTTTTAAGGTTTCGTACCCAAAGGGTACAAACGCGACCCTATTACTAAGACTTCGCTGTCCGTCTGCCCGTCTGTCACCAGGCTGAATCTCATGAACCGTGATAGTTAGACAGTTAAAATTTTCACAGGTGATGTATTTCTGTTGCCGCTATAACAACAAATATAAAAAAAACAAAATAAAATAAATATTTCAGAGGGCTCCCATACAACAAACGTGATTTTATGCTCATTTTTTTTAGATATTGATAACGGCAACAGTTAGACGCTTGAAATATTCACAGAATATTTAGTTATAAATTCACTTTAAAAATAAATAATCAAGTTAAAATAAAACAAATATTTAAAGGCTGCTCCCATACAACAAACGTGGTTTTTTACCGTTTTTATAGATAATGGTACGGAATCCTTCGTGGCCGGTTTTTTTTTCTTTATATATAGTCAATAGAGTCTAATGTTTTCGTTGACGATAGAGGAATTTTATGAACGTACCGTGGCAAGGAGAAATGGTAACATATATCAAAGCTAGACCTGATTAACAAATTAAAATAATGTTACACAACCAAGCACATAATAAGTCTTTGCACAACCGCAAAAATATTAGTTTAGAAAAAAACAATAATGCAAAGAAATATTGTATTATTATTAATATTGTGTATTAATGCAAGGCACTGTAAATATTTCATTGACATAGAAATACTATAAAATAATATAAATTATAGATAAGTTAATTGTATTAAATTGAATTATTTAAGATCTTTCGAAATAAATTACAGCAAAGATAGAAGACAAATTGTTTATTGGTATCCGACTTCAAGGAGCAGAGATTATTACTTAGCGCAATGCTTCATCAGCTTTAAAGGTTTGTTGTTGATTTTTTTGGGTAGATTTACAGTCTGTATGTATGCTACATATACTAATACTATAAATGCTTAAGTGTCTCTGTCTGTCTGTCTGTTTGTTACCTTTTCACTGCTGAACAGTAAACAGGTGAACCGAGTTCGATGAAATTTTGCAAGGTGATAGCTTGCACATAGGCTTCTTAAAAATTTCAAGTGCGAGTCGGCTGTTTCTCTGTTATCAAGGAGATGCTATAGAAATCCTACGCCGATAGCCGAGTTTTGGACGAGTGGAGTCTCTGGCAAAAGCTAGTTTTGTATATTTTATTATTTTGTCATTTTATATGGTATCTAAATGATCAGAGTACCTGATTAATAATTTAAAAGAATAAATTAAAACTTATTTAAAAATAAAATATCAAAATATTAATTTGATATATGCTGATAACACCGACTAATTTAAATTTTTCAACATTGTTACAGTCAGTGTAAGACTGTTACCCTTTACAGAGTAACTCCAGGGGGTCGGGAGAGTTGATCTCCAAAGGGGGAAGGCGGATTATCGAAAGAAGCCCGGCTCTGGTAGATAGGATCGCCATTGTCGACCGAGTTCGCATATGGCGCGAAAATATTAAATATTCACAAGAGATTGAATGGATTCGCGAAATGGCGACTTTCCTTGCTGCTGTTTACTGTAAGTGCCGAAAAATTATTTTGTGGTATGTAGGTACACGTAAGAGCTTGTGGCCTAGTAACATTTGTCTATAGAAATTTATAGGCGAAGTTAAGCAACGTCGTGTGAGGTTAGTATTTTGATGTGTTTCGAAGGGCAAGTTAAAGTGTTAGTCCTGGCTGTTTTCATATGAAATGCAGCTGAATAAATGGATTTGAGTTTTTTTAGGGGTTCAAAAATAATGAATATGTCTAATTTTGAATATGATGTTTAACGCCTTTAAAGAAGACGGAAAGTGGATAATAGCCATAACGAATGCAGTCAAAAGTGTTATGGTCAGCCTTCGTACGTTCCACTGTTTTTGTACTCTCACAAACCTTGGGCTAGTGTGATTAGGGCCGCCTCGCAAGCCCAGTTCACCCAGTATGGATTTGCGGACTTCACATACACATTTTAAATGTCTCAGACGTATACACCGGTTTCGTTAAAGTAAGTACATTACTGCCGTGGCCTGCAAACGCAGCATAACCGGGCGATCGCAAGTATACGGACAGAGGCACGCATCACAGAGTCCGGTTATGCTCAGTTGTGGCCAAGGCTTGTGTAGTGCCTTTCTCAAACATGCGAGTAAAAAACTAATTATATTGACAACTTTATTGACAGTAATAAAAATAGTTTAAGTTTCGATTTCTTTTTTTACTTTTTTAAATTAATTTTATGGTGCATTCTTTTTGTTGTGCCAGTCCGAAATTCAAACTCAACTTGATGAGTGTGTTTTAATGCAATAGCCGCAGCGATACTATAGCTAGGTGCTGTGGAGAAAACTGTTTCAATCCTAGTAACAGATAAAGAATTAAGTGCTTACAGAGGTCCAATGTCATAGTAATACATGTTAAAGGTCACTTTTTCAACAAGCACATATTATTATTTTTTTTGTAGGCTGACATTTAGAGATTTGGGCTTAATTTAGTATGAAAAGTGAAAAGTTGCCCCTTGGTTCACGTTTATAGTTTATTAAATTCTTACTAAGGAAGCGTTAAAAGTGTTTCAAAAATTACAAATCGGAAA